>JAGTTD010000012.1:3649693-4858758 GCA_018398585.1 Simmondsia chinensis | reverse complement strand
TTTTACAATATGGTATGTCTTGAACAGCTCTATCTCCGAAGACTATATTTGACATATGTTCTGATTATGTAGTCGGATTCTTCAAATGCTATTATATTTTCTTTATGGAAATGGAATTTTTTCGGTCAACAATATTATATCTATAGTCTTGGGTTTTGAAAGTATTTTAATTATTCATTTGCATAGAAAGAAAACATTTTTTTAAGACCATTTTACAAAACACAGAATCTCAAAGCTATCTCTTTTATTGTTTGCCTTTAATAAAGGCGTGTTTAAATTCGACATTATATTTCTATCATTTTCCACACTAATTTTTTTTTTATATACAACATTTGTACTTCAATGGTGTTATCATTGTTAAAGCAAAAACAATTATTTTCAGGATAACGATATGACATATAAGGAATAATACCCACAGAATTTTCTCATCAATTATATTTTTATCATATCAGTAACATTACCCAACTTAAATATAAAAAAAGAAAGACTAATGTTATTGTCATGATAAAAATGTTAATAATATAATAACTTTTTGAAAATTGGTAATTATTATTCATTACTAGTCACATCGCTATTTTGATAATAATGTATTTCAATCTAGCAATTACAACACTCAAAAAAAAAAAAAAAGATAAAAGTATTAATGGGATAAATTTATAAGTTATTTACGTTAAAAGTTCCTATACTTTATCATTATGTTAATTTAGTACCTATATTAATGCTATTGTTTCAATTTAATAAAATTTATGTCAAGTTGTGGATGAAATTCTTCGGCAATGGGTTGGCTTAAATTGAATCAACGTGCGGATTTATAATGTGTTGATGTCGTTATAAACTACGTCATTAACTTTAATTTGACTATTAGGCTAAATTGACACAATTTAAATAGTAAAGATGCTAAATTGATACAACTAAAAATATAAGAACTATATACAATGCATAAGAATGTAGGTTATTTATATTTTAGTATTTTGAACTTTTTCGAAATAATAAAGAGCAACCTAAACTTTTTGAATTAATAAAAAGCCCTAATATTTTATCATATCAATAAAAAGACCTCTAATTTTTTATCACATTAATAAAAATCTATTTTCCATCGTGATAGCACCATTTTTGTCGACAGAGCTAAAGTGACTACTTTTTTTATTAATACTACAGTAAAATGATAAAAATACCCTCCAGTAATCATATTTTAAACAAATTCAGTAAAAACAAACAATTTTTATATAATACAACACATCAAATTTTGTGCTTAGAAAGTAAACAATAAGAGTATTGAAAAATACTTTTATTATTTTACTATAATATTAATAAAAATATTTATCATATCAATTCTATCGATAAAAAATAACCTTATTATGTTAGAAAATGATATTTTTAATAATTTAAAAAAATAATAATTTTTTTATTATTTTTAAAAATATTAATATATTAAAATATAAATAACTGTAAAACGATTGTTTGACACACAATTTAAGTGGATATAGTTTTCACAGCATGGCAGCCGCCTTAAACAGACAAGACAAAGAGGCTGCTCACGAGTTTTCTTATCAAGTGGAACTTTAATTGACCTGAATTGACTTCTCGTAACACGTGCGTCTCATTTTGAATTTCCTTTATCAAACTTCAATTTGTCTTCTTCTTGATTAGACTGATCATTTTAGGACTGTTCACGATGGATCGGAAAATCTAAAGCATCGGCATCGGCATCGGCACAAAGGAGAGAAGATAAGGCTGTGTTCAGCAAGCGATGCCACGCTAAAAAACCAAACCCGCTATAGTTATGGTTGAAAGTGATTTGGACACATTAATGACTGATAAGATGAAATGTATCTGTTGGGTTATGTGTGGAGCCTGATTATATTGGACCTTATTTATGACTTATGGGGTTGGGCCAATACTATTACGACCATTAACACACGAGGGTTTAGTGTAAAAGGCTCTATATATACACGAGTATGTGTAAGTTACCATTAGGGTTTGACTGAATGATTGAGAGTTGAGACGTCTCACGTAAGCTCCAATGAAATAATTAAATTATTGTGCTCTCCTTAGTGCATGTAGGCTTTGGCTGGACCACGTAAATTTCGATATTCTCCGCTATCCATTCTCGTATATAATTGTTAATTAATTTTGTAGGTTTGTTCTCCTGTAGGTGATAGATGGTATCATGAGCCCTACAACATCGACAATAATCCATCAGAGCTCGTGCCCGTCTGAGTTGCACATGAGCCCATGGGTTAAATCATGGGATCGAGGAGTAGGACGGATGAAGCCAAGAAAGAGATTACCAAGCATTCAGTAAATAATATATAAGCATCCAATTACAGGAATGATCTATTTTGATATAGTGGTTACTGATTTACCCTTGGAGTATAAGGTCTTAGGTTTGAAGCTTGTTACCCCTTCCTTGAGAACTAATGACTCCTATTAGGCATTGTTGTATCTTCTTACAATCTAAAAAAATATTTTATCATTATCTACAGTTTTTTTAAATAAAATTTCCCTGACATTAAGTTTCCATTAAATTGTGATGATATCACCTACTCAGAATTGGATGAAAAGGAAGGATTGTAGGGTTGAAAATTTAAGAACTAAAAACTAAAAACTTAAAGACGTAAAAGCTTAGAGGAAACCTTCCTATTCTATTTAGGATTCTATCTCTTAGAAAGAAAATAAGAAAGAAAAACGTGCAAATAAGGCGGAAAATGATCTTTGGATGGACTCCGAGCTTCTGTAAGACGAACTCCGTTGTGCCTTAACATTTCCATACTTGCCAATCCTCCTTGCTCGCTAAATGACTTGGCGAGTTCCCAACTACACTTGTATCGCAATTTGTATCAAATTGACCAAAAGACAAATACATTTATGGCATGAATGAAATCGATATTCACATTCAATGGAGTTTCTCTTGGAAGTTGCATTAGGTGCGAAGCCAGAATGTTTTTATTGGGGATGTAGTAAAATTTAAATAAATAAGAAATAAAAAAAATACATTGATACATGGCGATTGCCACTCAACATCAAACACGTGGAACTACTTTGAAACAAGTGAAAACTTGCTTTTCAGTTCACATTTTCGATATTTTAATGTTGTTTTCGCACACTATCACCTGACATATTTCATCAATTGAATTGTATTTGTATAACTGGTAGGAAAAATTTTGAGGCTAAAGCCAATGCATCTGATCATGTAGCTTCACCCATATGTATTTTCTTTATTGTCAAAATCTATAGAGTTTTTCAAAAATTATAACAATTTAAATGGTTATTTTTAAATTTTATCAAATTATTCCTTTTATGGATGATAGTTTAATTTTGAAATTATATCCTTTTTTTTTCATTAGAAGCATGTCATTATATATATATATATGGTACCGTTCTTATGAGAGGGTGGGAGCATGAGAGAGGCGAATCCTTACCCTTTATTGTGATGGACAATCAAGATTTGTTGAACATTAAAAAGAAAGTTAATTTACAGCCAAGATTTGTAGAGTATTGAAAAAAAATAATTTCCTTCTCTTAACCCTTCTTTCTTTCCATCCCGTGAAATGATATAGGCCATAAATTGGTTTTTTTAATATTCAACAAATATTGGCTGTCCATTACAGTAAAAGGCCAGGATTCGCCCCTCTCATGCTATCACCCTCTCATAAGAATGGCAATATGTATATAAGTACTTTAGAGAATTATTTACTGGAGTTACAAAATTGGTATTATTTTATAATTAATACTGATCTCTAAAATTCGTATGAAAATTATTATCTAATGAAATTTCATTAAACTGACATGCCGTTATGAAATTATTTATAACACTTATTTTGATAAGGAATTTTTTTTTTAAGTTCTAATAACAGGTAGCAATACCTAAATGAAGATACACCAGGTGATGTGATAATATGTAGTGAAAATTTAAAAATAAATAAATAAGTGAATATCGTATTACTTAGCATTATATACAAAGAAAAATGGGTTACCTACATCAAAGGTCTCTATGCTTTGTTCATTGTGTCAATTTAATCCTTCTACTTCTATTTAGTCAATTTTGTCCCTCTATAATTTATATTGTATTACACTACAACAAAAAAGGGCAATTCTCGGAGCATAATTATCAGCGTTTATACAAACGTCAAGAAATCTCGGCGTTTAAATGCGTCGAGACAAAGCGTCGAAAATTCTCGGCGTTTTTAAACGACGCAAAAAATATCGAAGTTTATAAACGCCGAGAGCGCCGAGAATCTCGGCGCTTATAAACGCCGAGATTCTCGCCGGGTATAAATACCCCGAACAAACCCTAACTCTCATTTCTCGCGCTCTCACCGTCGTCTCTCACCCTCACCTCCCGCAAACCCTAACCCTCGTCTCTCACCCTCACCCTCGCAAAGCACGTTCGTCTCTCACCCTCACCACCTGATTTCCAACCGCGTCGCCGCCGGCGTTCTCCTCTCACCGTCGCCGCCGGCGTTCTCCTCTCACCGTCGCCGCCCGGCTTCGCCTCTCACCGTCGCCCCCCGGCTTCGCCTCTCACAGTCGCCGCCCGGGTTCGCCTCTCACCGTCGCCGCCAGCGTTCGTCTCTCACCCTCACCTTCCGATTTCATAGTTGCTCTTGCTTTGCTGTTAGTATGTGATGTCCTTGCCCTAGTTTCGGTTTTTATTTTTATTGGACTGCTTATTCTTCTACAAGTGTTATATCATTTGAGTTGGTTGAAGTAGTTTTATTATAGTTTTGTATTATCGCCGTTTCACACTTTTCCCTGCTTCATGCGCATCCTTAATGCTATGGTTCGAATGATTCTATCGTTGCATCTCATCATTTCAATTGACTAATACAAAAAATTATTGTTTTGACGAAATTCTTGTGTTACGGTGTTTGATTGATGTTTAAAATTATGTGTTGGTGGCGCATGTGAGTTCAATTTGTTAATGTCAGGGAGATTAGATATCGATTTCATAATTTTTAAATTTGGAAAAATAAAACTTTGTTGCTGTATCTCTTGTTTAGATGGATCCTTCACATTAGAGGATTAAAATTGATTATAAAGAACTCATGTATCTTACTTTAATTTCTAACTTCTCCTAAGTCCCATTAATTATTTGTTTTTGTATTTGTATATATTTTGATTGGTTGATTAAATATTTGTCTTATGAACTCTATCTTTTTTCAATTTTTAGGTAATTTGATTGCACTACTTAATATTTAGAGATATGGATATGAGTTGGATCACGCAACCAAGGATTAGTCAAGCTTATATTGATGGTGTCATTGAATTCATTAAGTTGGCTAAAGAAAACCTTATAGAAGGAAAAACTCGATGTCCATGTAATAAATGCAAAGAAGCCAAATGGTTCTCATTAGAAGATGTGGAATATCATATCCTTTTTAAGGGTTTTTGGCCAAAGTATAAGAAATGAATTTTTCATGGAAAAGAAGATATTGTTCAACAATTGAGATGCAATAGTCAAACATCTACCAATAATAATGAGGGAAGGGCCATAGGGCGAGATGATATTGGTGGATTACTAAGAGAAAGTATCGGAGTTGATATTCCTCCCTCCACAAGTCAACCCCATTTGTCTGATGAACATGATTGGTCGGACCAAGTTCCTCTTGAACAACCCAACCAATCTCCTGAGGAGAAAGCCAAGTATAAGAAGATATTGGAAGCTTCTAATGAAGAACTATATCCAGGTTGTAGCGCATTCTCCAAATTGTCATTTCTTTTGCACTTGTTTCACTTGAAATGTATGCATAGTTGGTCTGCTAAGTCCTTCACGATGTTGCTAAGACTTCTTGTTGATGCATTTCCCCAAATTATGGTATTTCCGTCATCTTATTATGAAGCTCAGAAAATGATCAATGAGTTGGGTCTTGGATATGAAAAGATTCATGTTTGTCCAAATAATTGTATGTTGTATTGGGGTGAAATGTCTGAAAAAGAGAGTTGTCATACATGCGGTACCTCAAGATGGAAGACAGTTATGGGTAAGGAAGATGACAGCTGTAGTGATGAAACTATGTCAACCAAGAAAGGAGAGCCCGCTAAGGTTATGCGGTATTTTTCTTTGATTTCAAGGCTCAAAAGATTATACATGTCATCTAAAACAGCCGAAGATATGAGATGGCATGAGATAGACCGTTTGAAGGATGGGAAATTAAGGCATCCTGCAGATGGCTTAGCTTGGAGGGCATTTGATGCTCGGTATCCGGAGTTTTCTTCAGATCCTCGTAGTGTTAGGCTTGGTCTTGCTAGTGACGGCTTCAATCCGTACCGTCTTATGAATACTACTTATAGTACATGGCCAGTGGTGTTGATCCCGTACAACTTGCCCCCATGGCTATGTATGAAGCAATCGTCATTCATTCTTTCTTCGATTATTCCTGGGAAATCGGGCCCTGGACTTGACATTGATGTGTACGTACAACCATTGCTGCATGAGTTGAAATTGTTATGGGAAGGTATTGATGCATATGATGCCTATAGTGGACAAAACTTTAGGATGCAAGGGGCTATAATGTGGACTATCAATTACTTTCCTGCATATGCTATGTTGTCTGGTTGGAGTACAAAGGGCTACACAGCTTGTCCTTATTGCACTGAACATACACATTCTTATAAGTTTGGGGGCAAGATTTGCTATAATGGACACCGTAAATGGTTACCTAATAATCACCCTTTTCGATCTCAGAGTCAATTGTTTGATGGGACAATGGAGTATGCTTGTGCTTCTACTCCGGCATCAGGGACTGATATCTTGAAAGCACAAGAACAAGTTCGTTACAAGTACGGAAAAACCCAAAAGACTAGTAAGAAGAAAAGAGAAAGGCACCACATAGACAGTTCAATAGAAAGAGTGGACAATGAGGAAGTGCTTTGGAAGAAAAAAATCATATTTTTTGACATGCTATATTGGGAGTACAATCTCCTTCGACATAATCTAGATGTCATGCACATAGAGAAAAATGCGTGTGATAATGTTCTGGGGACGCTATTACATATGGAGTGAAAGACTAGAGATGATGAAAAGGCAAGAAGGGCCCTTGAAGAAAGGAACATAAAGCCACATCTTTGGCTACAACCTCGTCCTAATAGAGATCCGTACATGCCTCCAGCTTCTTACTATATGTCTTCAAATGATAAAGAACGGTTTCTAAGAGTTCTACAGAAACTTAGGGTCCCAGATGGATATGGATCTAACATCTCCAGATATGTGAAGTTGAAACAAAGAAAACTCTTAAACCTTAAGAGTCATGACAACCATGTTCTTATGCAAGATATTCTTCCTGTAGCTTTACGAGCATCCAATGCCACACAAGTCATTGAGTTGCTTTCAAACTTGTCTTCCTTTTTTAAATACTTGTGTTCTACGACCCTCGACCCAAATATGCTCGATCTTCAACAATCGAACATTATTCTTACACTTTGTGAGATGGAGATGAAATTTCTACCTACATTTTTTATAGTCATTGTTCATCTACTAATTCATTTAGTAGAGGAGGCTAAGCTTGGTGGGCCTGTTCACTATAGATGGATGTATCCGATTGAAAGGTTAGCCGATAATGCTTCATTTACTTTTATCTCTCATTTTTGGCATCCAGTAATTGATCTCACGTGTTGTTTATATTTAAGTAATAAAGGTATTTGTTCCATTTGAAAGCATACGTAAGTAACCAGGCGCGGCCAGAAGGGTCCATTGCTGAAGGCTACATCATGGAGGAGACTATTACATTTTGTTCTAGATACTTAGAGGGTGCTACGACCATTTTTAATAGACCCAAAAGAAATGATGATAATGGTTCAAGTATGGGTAAATACTTGTTAAAGTCTGGGGGTCGTGCAATTGGAAAATAGAAAATTGTTCGCCTTGATATGAGAAGTAAGGAACAAGCGCATCGTTATGTGCTACTTCAGCTAGATGAAATCAAGGAACTTCGTGAGTAAGTGTTAATAGAAGCAACTTTTTCAATATTAACTATTTTTGTTCAACCTGCTAATAATTTCCTTATTATAGTGAATTTTTAAGTGAAAAACGATGAGCATATTTCCATAGAGGTCGATCTAATGCAACATTAGAAAATCAGTGGATTGTTGAAGAGTTTTCTGAGTGGCTTCAAAACCAGGTTAGTATATTTTATTCAATGGTGAAGTTGATATTATGTATTCACCATTAATTTTGATACTACCTTTTATTCTATTAAGGTGCACAAAATTGATGCAACTACCGAAGAAGGCCGATTGAGAAGGGCTTTAGCTGATGGGCTAAATCAGTATCCTAAAAGAATGAAGGGCTTTGTCCTTTATGGATACAAGTTTCATACAGAAGATTGTGAACGCTATATGAGGACATAAAATTCTGGGATCATGGTCGCAGCTGATGGACAAGTTTACTATAGCAAATTGACAGACATATACGAACTAGACTATTATGGGAGTTATAAAGTTGTCATTTTTCGTTGTGATTGGGTAGATATAAATAGGGGCTTAAGAACATTTAGAAATGATGGTGCTTGTGTGAACTTCTCTAAGTTGATGCATACGGGTCGATTGTTGAAAGATGATCCATTTATCATCTCATCTCAAGCAAAGCAAGTTTTCTATATTCAAGATGAGATGCAAAAGGGATGGTATCATGTCATTAAGACTAAACCTAGGGACTTGTATGATCTAGGCGAGATTTGATCATTATTTTTTTAGAGTTGTGAAATAATGTTACGTGTTGTTTCATTTTGTCCATGTATGTTAGTTTTCTTTTGTACGTGTTGTTTCATTTTGTCCATGTATGTTAGTTTTCTTTTGTACATGTTGTTTCATTTTGTCCATGATCTTTGTTTCATTATTGATTATTTGTTTTACGGAACATATTTGCTTCTCATTTTATTTTTGTACGTTCTATTATATATCTACTAATTCTTTTGTTTTTGAAAAAGCGTGGATTCATAATGAGGAGGTTTTTTAGAAGTGAAAAATCAGTGCAGTCCTCAACAGCAACACCGGAAAATGAAGGAGGTGATGACAGTCGGCCAAGACCGTCAACATCTGAAGCAGAGGGACCAGTCAGGGAAGCTGGTGTTTGGTCCACTGACGTGCCATTTGATGAGAGGGAGCTACTTCAACTTATCGGTAAATGTTTTCAATTTTATAGCATTAATTATGGTAATAATTTTCCAATCAATGAGAAAAGTAATGGTATATCTTAATCGTTAATAGACGGCCAAGGTAACTTGAGTACCTTAAGGACGATACCAGTTAAGGAAGTATGGCATCTTCCTGAAGGTGTAAGAATTATTGTGCGGTTCAATGACCTACGCCAACCAATTAGAAAGGGTGGCGATTTGTTGATCCGGTTTATTGGAGAGGTTGCAAAAACGGGATGGTTTTGTCCGCTCAGAGTAAGAGATTGGCATACGATGAATGACCAATACAAAGCAGAAGCTATTGAGGTTATCCGAGTAAGTATTATTTATGTCTGAAGTTTACTTTATATATATGATATAATATATATGTCTGAAGTTTTTGAACTTTATTATTATATTAATTAAGGTTTTATACTCTTAATTGTGTTAATTTAATTCAATAGTATAATTGGCAATAGGTTCTTCTATCAAATTTTACTGTTCGAATGAATTTTGGATATAGCACTGAAATGTGGTTGCTCTCTTACTAGTACAACTACTGCTTTATGCCTTCTTACTATTCCCTTGGCTTTTTGTGATATTATTGTTGGATTTTATGTTTTAGGGGAAATTTTCAATGCCCAGTGATGTATTAATTGATAAATCAATACTATAGCATCTTGGCAAAATGTGGAGGGGTTATAAGACGAGCTTGAAAGCGCAATATTACCAAGGGAATAAAACTGAGGCTGAAGTTATTGCAACAGTGCCACGAGGAGTTAATCGTGACCAATGGATAACTTTGGTACATTTTTGGTTTTCTCCACAAGGCAAGGTAAAACAATTTCCTTTTAAGTAATTTTTGATTGGTCAAAAAGGGGGAAGCAGATTGATATTGATTATGAATGTAAAGTTTTTCTTGGATTGATGTTGATTTCCAATGTCAGGAGAAGAGTAAATGCGGCAAAGAAGCACGTGCCAAGCAGAATCAGTTTCACACGACTGGTTCAACAAGTTATGCCAATAAAAGAGATAGTTTTGTAAGGACTTCAGTATATGTTTAGTGTATTATTACTATCTACCTGTTAAATTAGTTAAGACTTATGTTGACATGTTGATTGTAAGAAATTAATAAAGGGAGGAAGCCCACCAGTATAGAGTTTTACCAGGAAACTCATACCAGGAAAAGTAGTGGCTTTTTTGAGAACACGGTTTCACAAGAATTTATGGTGTGTTTTATTATTATCTCACATTTCTTTTAATTTAAATGTATTTAATGTCTTTTTCTCTTCTTTGTAGGATACAGCTAGAGAAATAGTTGAGGCTCGACTTGGATCTTCTTCCAGACCTCGATCAGAGATCGAGGAGGAAGTATTTGCAGAGCTAATGTATGAACAGGAAAATCCGGGCTATCGAGCGGTAGGCTATGGATTTGGCGTGAAGAGGAGTGATATATACGGAGTCAGGGGTGAACTAAAGAAAAAGGGACTCGACCGTACCGGTGATCATGTCGAATTACAAAATATGAAAATAGAATTGGCCAATGTAAAGCAGCAAATTAGAAGGCTCCTACCCATCTATGATGCTGTTTCTTCTGGCCAAGCATCATATGAAATGATAGCAGAAGGTCGAGCAATTATTACTGCGGTTGCTGATCCGGTAAGATAATCTATTTAATTTGTATTTGTTTGTACTATAATGCAAATAATTGCCTTTCTAATCCTTTGTAAATAATAAAATTGATGATGTGAATGATTGAGACAAAAGGTGGCATTGGGGTTGGTACTTTTGGGAAACTATATGAATTTACCATGTAAAGCAAAATTTTGGATCAGATATACTAAATCTATTGTGTTGTCTATACAGGGTAGAGATGAATCGGGATCAGGTGAGGGTGAACCCCCAAATTTTTTTGCATCTCTTAGCACGCCAAGCTCATTCGGTTGATTGATATATTTGTGAAGAATGTACTTGACTAAGTTAGCATTGTATTTTTATTTTTTTTTTGGTTATTAGATTAATTATGTTGATATTTGGAGTGAAAAAAATCTCAAATTTTGTATTGAACTATCAAAGTACATTGACAATGATGTAATATTTTGATTGCCGAATTCAGAATCTTAAGAAAAATTTATCAGTTTAGTTGATATTTTTTTATTAAGTAATTTTGTATATATGTATATATATGTGTGTGTGTGTGTGGAAAATATGCACAAATAAATAGACGATACAGGCTGTTTGTAAAATGTCCATGCTAAGAAGTAAAAATAGGGTATTTAAAAAACTCGAAAAATCTCGACAATAAAAAACGCCGAAAAATATCGGCGTTTATAAGCGCCGATAGAGTATCGGCGTTGTATAAGCGCCGAGAATCTCTCGGCCTTTATAAGCGCCGGTATTCTCGGCGTTTTTTTTTTCTCTGCGCTTGTCCTAAGCGCCCATAATGAAATTCTCGGCGCTTTTTTGTGCCGTGAATTCCAAAAAAAAGCGCCGAGATTTACCCTTTTTTGTTGTAGTGTTAATTTAGTCGTATGTTCAAATCAAAGTTAAGTTGATGATGTAATATTTAGCGGCAAAATCACATTATATGCAAGTAATGCATTACAAATTCACATAGACCTGTGACAGAATCATTAAACATTTCACCAACTTAACGTAAGTTTTGTTTTGAGGATTAAATTCATAATATATCAGAAATATAGGAACTAAATTGATACAATTAAAAATATAAAGATTAAATTGATACAATGACTATATAAATCATTTTCGAATTAAGTTTGAAAGCCGCCTTAGTATAAGGAGTTGTCCTATTCATTGGATAAATATTCCATTTGGGCCCAAACACGCATTGACCGGCCCATATCGGCACGACTTTGAAATCTCAGGTCAACATTTCACTTATCTTTTGTTTTTATTCAAGTCAATGGGGTAGTTATTTCAACATAAAATTTTGGATTATTTATACTATTAGTTTTTATAAGTTCTGTACTATGTGAACTTACCTGTTGAAATTTTAATTGTATCAATTTAATTCATGTACTATTGAAATTGTTTCAATTAAGTCCAATATTGAGAATTAAGCATTAATTTTTGATTCAGACCGTAATTTTAGTTAGTATGGCAAGGCGTCAATCCATATAGAGACTAAATTGATGCAATGAAAAGTTTAAAAGCTAAATTGACATAGCGGAATGTCAGGTCACTAACTTCATTTTGTCAAGAAAGTGTCGGAGAGCGCTAAGCATAGGAGAAAGAGCATGTGAAGTGGGACTTGAAAGAATTCTTGAAGGATATGTCACCCCAAGGGTAGCACGAAGAGGTCAGTCAAGCCCTCTAATAAACAAAAAAAGAGGAAATTGGTGAAGATGGATGAAAGCGCTAAAGACATTGATAAGCTTCTTGCTGCCCAGCGTGCATGAGAGTTTAGGGGAAAAAAAAGCTTAGACTAAGATTTGATGCTAATGAATTGGTTGCGGTTCAGCATATTAGAATGATGGATTAGGGTCTTGGTTAACCTAACTTCCTATCAACCCCATTCCGAACTTTGGTATATTGGCTCATTCCCTACTATTCTTAGACCACTTGAATCCCTCTCCAGTGGTGCTCGTAGTCATTTAGTGCTTGTCAGTTTTTGCTTGTAATTGTCTTATAATCCTGTTTTCTTAGACTGTCGTATTGTTTTTGTCTCTTCTTGATCCCTACTTTTCCACGGCTTGACTCAGGTCTCGTTTGTACGATACGCTTACTTTGTATTGCGATTTTATAATTATTATGGAAAAGGTAAAATACAAGGACTAATGGTATGAATAACCCTAAAATCTTTTTTTTTTTTTTATAATATTAGCCGGTGTTTGGCTATCAAGCCAATACTCCATGTGCTTCTTAGAGTATATTTGCTGAAACCGCCAATCTAGGTGGACAGATTTTAAATGTCTAAAAAATTGTAAATACTATCAAAAGACTATTTTGATGTTTTGGAGTATATCAAGCTTGATCGACTAAAGCACCACCGTCAAGCATGGTGTGTTCGACTTCTAAGGTGGGAAGGAATAGATAGACTTAGAAAACGAATTTGAGGAAGTTACAACTAGTTTGAAGCAGTTGAGATTCTTGGTGTATCAGATTCAGTGTTAACACTCTCATATTTGATTTTGATTGATTAAGCTAGTATCAACTAGATTCATCGAACTGATATTTCGAGTTCAACTAATTTAGAATAAATGAACTCACTTTATATTATCATCTATTCAAAAACAAAGAAAAAAAGAAAAGAAAGAAACTCACATTGTTGTTGTGTTATAGTACTAAAAAGTTTTTATGACATGAGTTTTACATGCACTACTTCAACAAAAACAAAGCAAAGAAGGTTTGGTGTTACACAACTAACTTAGATAAGAAACAAACCTCTCTTAGTAGGGGTCACTTCACTTTACAACAACTAAGGAGTATAACAACTTCCTTTTTATTTCTATAATTAACGACAAAGTTACAATACAAGACAGACAACTCGTATAGACGGGTCCTGCATCAACCTATATAAAAATAGACAACAAAAAGATAAGAAATGGTGCTAACATACCAGTTCTAGAAAATAGAATTACAAGACAAAAAAAGGCAAAACCGGCATACAGTAAATGTCTCAACCACCTATAGAGAGGACTCGGCGTGAATCGAAAATATAGGGAAATGAACCAAAAGAAAGGAAAACAAATTGCCCATATGCCCATATTCCATTGTTGCAATCTTCTCAATCACAATCTAATCATCACCATCAAATTCAACCCTAGTCTTTTTTCAAGCTCTGAAAATCAGTACTTGGGGAAGGGGGTTATGAGCTTCAAATGAAAGACCTCTTGCTCGGAGCGTTAGGAGACAAACCACTATATCAGCACCTTTAGCTCAACATCATTAGCTCTTTTTTTTTTTTTTTTGTTATTTTGTATAGTTGGACTGGTTATTTAGGTTTCCTTTGGTTCAATAAAAATGTTTTTCTTATGGAAAATTTTGTTTCTTTACAAAATATTTTCCATTTAAAAATTCAATTTTTTAAAATTTTTATTTTTTCTAACTAAAATGTATTATTACATTCTGTGTTCGTTTGTATGACGTACATTCACGCTTGACGAGCTGATGATGGAATGAAACATATTACGTAAGATTATAACGTAACACGTTCATTTTCTCTGTGAAAGAAAATATTTTTTTGTTGAAAGTATGTCAATTTTTCTTTAATGGAAGAAAATATTTCCATATTTGTGATTGTTGTAATCAATTATGCAAAGACGCAGTAGAATTAAGATGAATAATATTTTTGTAATAAAAACAAAATAGACTTACTCTAGTTCTCGGTCTTCGATTTTACACTTTGTTATTCTTTTATGCAATCCGGTTTAAGTTTAAAAAACATTAAAATATCGAAACATATTGAAATGTCAGATCAAATCAGATTATCTAATTCAAGATAGAGCCTGATTGTATTGGGTCTTTTGTTTATATCATTAGGGTTAAGTAAGAGCTGAGAAAGGTTTAAAGTTAAGACGTCCTATATAACTTTCAATGAAATATTGAAATTATCATGCTCCCCTTCATCGATGTAGGCTTCCGCTGAACCACGTAAGTTCTAGTGTTCTCCCCAATTAACTTTTGTGTGATTGTTATTTCGATTTAGGATTTGTGTATTCTGTAGGTGATTCTAACAAGTGATATTAGGAGCCCCAACAGTACCGGTCCTCATTTAGTTATACAAATATGTAGTAGTCTCTTATATATATGTCATAACTCACATGAGAGGGTGAGATGTGAGAGAAGATAATATGGACTATTAAATATAAATCAAACGTCCAGATTTTCAAATTGCTTTTATATCTCTCATTAAAGCCAATGGCCCAAATTTCTTGATTTAGATCTAATGGTCCATATTCTATCATCTTATCTCTCATCCTCTCATGTCAGTCATATCATCATGTCAGGCTTTCCCCACTTCGAAAGGGATACAAAACCTGACTCAAATCTGACTTGTTCTGACCAAAGTCCAAAATAAATAGACTCAATTAACCAAAAACTCGTGATCACTCAATCCTTGACCGACTCTACTTGACACGAATTGATTTTAATGTGACCTGATTGGGCTAATATAAAACCTATAATGGCACAACTAGATTAACTAAAAACCTGAGAAGACCAAAAAGGTGAAAAAACCCAGCCTCGTTGACCCAAAGTGGAAATAACTCATACTTGGAAACCACCTTACCTAAATGCAACCCAACTAGAGTTGAACAGAATCCCAAAACGACCATATCTAATTAACCCAAATGCAAGATCACCCCACTTACATTCCAACCTCTGACTCCTTGAATTAGCTAGATGGTGGAATTTTCCGATCCATCCTATTTTCATTCTATAAGGAAATTAGTTTTGCAATGCCACAACCTACTTCCAAAGTGGAAATAGCCTTTTAGGCCTCGTTTGGCATGCGGTATTAGAATAGTCTTTACAATATTTCTAAGCACTAGGGTTTCATATGCTTTTACTAGTATGTCCTTGTACTATTGTAAACCCTAGGGGTAAGGATGCCTTTTGTCTCTGTTGTGCTTTCCTATAAATAGGCACCTTATGTACTCTCTTTATATCATTCAATAACATTACTTCTCCCTTCATTCACATGGTATTAGGGCGTAGCGGCTATGCAGAATCGAAAACTTTGATTCGTGCGTAGCCACGTGAGGTAATTGGGGTTGGGGAAGGTCGACCCATTTGAGTGAGTGAAGTGGGTAGGGGATAGGGATAAAACCTATCAATAAACCCTTGTAGTTGGTGAGCGAGTAACAACATATTAAATTGTTCACGCCACACGGGATAGTCAGTGGTTGTTTCTAATTTAATAGCGACTATGCTCATAATGCTGGAAAGAGGAAGTAAAATCGGGGAAGAGGGTGGGAGGTATGCATTAGGGTTTATATAATTGTGGTTGGGTAAGGTATTTTGGATGGGGGGAAGTGGGGGGATAGCCACAATAGGGGCGGATAGCGAAGTATCGACACCACCATGGTGGTGACTGATGTTGGGATGCCCTAATAAATGACATTGTCCGCTATCCAACCTCAAAAGCCATGTGGGATACCCTAGCTAAGTGCTTTTGGGATCACTCCATGGCCAAGGAGTATGATCTCCGATCCTAACTCATGAATCACCATAAAGATGGCAAAACAATGGATGTTTATCTCTCTGAATTAAAAGTAACCACTGATGACTTAGCTGCCATTGACTCACCCGTGTCTAGCAAAGAATTTCAACACTATGTCCTTTATGGCTTACCCCCTGAGTATGCCACCTCCACTTTCACTCATCAACAAAGAAGCTCAAAACCTATGAGGAGCTCAAAACCACCCTCTTGAATGAAGAAGCTGCCCTAACTCGATACTCTGGTCACACCCCGACTCCTCCATGACATGCTCTCATTGCCTCCGGTCAACCCACCTCTGGCTCCAATTTCAACCGTGGGGGGCGTGGTGGATGCAGCCGTGGACGACACAGGCGTGGTGGTCGCGCTGGTCGCCACAATCACCAGATTCCCTCTATCCCGCCTGCTACTACTAGTGGTGCACCTCAAGCCGCTGCTCCCTCCCCGGTTCGACCTTCTTTTGGTTCCCCTTCTAACTTTGATGCTGGCATGCTCGGGTCTGGACCTCAATACTGCCGGATCCGCTCTCAAACTGGTCATACTGTTGTTGCTTGTCCCCATCGTTTTGATAGCACTGCCTTCCCTGACCTGTCTCACTCACTGGTTGCCATGACTATTGGAGAACCACATGACTACAACTGGTACCCAGACTCAGGAGCTTCTAACCACATGACGCGTCATTCAGGTATTCTCACTAACCTTCTTCCCTATTCTGGTCATAAAAGTGTTCTCGTTGGTAATGGAGTGTTGTAGCCTGTAACACATGTTGGGTCTGCATCTATTACTAGTAGTGCCAAACCCCTAACATTACCTAATGTCATGCTTGTCCCTAAACTAACTCGTAACTTACTCTCTATTAAACAATTGTGTCACGATAACAACTGTAGAGTTGAATTTGACTCTCACACTTTCTGTGTCAAGAACAATACTACGGGGACGTTGCTTCTATGAGTACAAAGTAAAGGACCTCTCTATAGTTTCTCACCGCACGATGTTGGACTTATAGCTCAAGTCAAACATGGAGATCTGTGGCATCAGCGTTTAGGACATCTAAGTAGTTCTTTTCTTGATTTTTTATGTAAGAAACATTTGCTCCCACTTGTTAAATTTTTGAATAAATGTACATGTTGTTGCTTGGGTAAATCTAGAAAATTGCCTTTTGAACGTGCACAACATAATACTACTATGCTGCTTCAGTTAATATATTCGGATGTTTGGTGATCACCTGTTTTCTCTACATCAAATTATAAATACTATGTCCTTTTTATCGACGATTTTTCAAGATTTACATAGCTCTATCCGATACAGCGAAAATCAGAGGTTTACGAAATTTTCACCTCTTTTAAAACCCTCGTTGAAAATCAGTTTAATTTAAAAATTAAAATTTTCCAAGGCGGCGGTAGTGGTGAATTCGACCATCGGTTCAAATGAATGCATTGTGCTGCAAATTTGGAATTCATTTTCGCCTCTCTTGTCCTGATACTCTAGAACAAAATGGAATGGCAGAACGCAAGCATTTATCGGGAAAATATATAAATTTTTGTTGGAAAAATAAACTTTGATACCGATCGTTGGGTTCACAATTTTTCAACTGTGGTCACAACTACCTATTAGAGCACTTAAAGTAGGAGACTCTTCTATCTACCTAAGCCCTCTATCGGAGAGTTATCGGGAATAGGTTTATCTCTATAAACTCTTTGCCCTAATACCGGTTGTTGGTACGAATTTTAAAAATTCTCTCTAATTTTATAAAGTTTACGCAGCGGAGGGGGTTTAAAATTCATAATTCTAAATCTAGGGTTGATTTAAAATTCCTAATATTAAATCTATAGATTTAAATTCATAATTTAAATCTACATATCTAAATTCTTAATTTAAATCTATAGATCTAAATTCTTAATTAGATATATAGGCATTTTACTCTAATACATTCATAACAATACATAAGCTTAAATAGACATAATAATGAATACTATAAATAAATAGAAAAGCGAAAATTAAAAGAGAAAGGAAAGAAGAACATACCAGTAATTGCTCCAATAATAAAGAATACCAAGAAAATCGAGACCCCACGATCTTCTACGCAATGACCTCAAACTGCCCGGAGTGTGGGCTTCGAAAAATATTAAACTGAGGAAAGAAAATTTTCAAAGAAAAATTTTTCCTCTAATTAGGTCTCCGAAATAATTTTCAGAAACCCAAAAATTTAATTTCAATTGAATGTCAAGCCTCTGAATAGGTGCCTCTATTTATAGCATGCTACTGGAGTGAAAAATTACTCAAAAACCGATGTGGGATTCGGTGGTATCAAAACTAGTTAAATAAGCAAAACGCTTCGTATCATATGCTAAAACAGGTAGAATGTGGCGTTTCAAGGTTGTTCAAATTGCGCGCCTTTTATCATTTTAACACGTGCCACGTGGGGTCGGGTGATTCATCCCCTCGCGGGAACGCGGATACGTATGGTGTGTCACACACTGGTTTGTCCGATTCAGTTCACACGGATCGCGAGCTATTTAAATGCGATTTGATTTTTTTTTTTTCTTTCTTTCCCACATGTAAAACTTCATCATATGAGTTTTAATTTTCAAAAAATTATTTTATTTTATAATTTTCAATTCTTATTCATCTTATGAATAATGTTTGGCAAAATTAATTTACCCATCTTATTTATAAATAATTCATCTCATAAATTTTTTAATATTTTTCTAATGGCAATAAATACAGAGGTTTGCGCAGAGACCTCAGGGACAATTTAAATCTAGCTTCAAATTGGTTAAATTAATCATCCCATGAAATAATTTAATTACCATTTAATAAGACTTAATTCCACTAAATAAATCTCTCCGCACTCCAGACTTAAACTATTTATTCGATATCTCCTCAATAGACTATGTTGATGACAACAACCCCTTTACTAGATGTCCATGACAAAAGATAAATATAATCACTACCATTATCCTTCTCACAGCTCCTCCATTAGTTACCGATTTGCCCTTTACTGAATAATTCATTTATACTTGAACATATTCATAGTATAAATTCCAAATATCAAACACTTGGAATACTTTGGCCAATGTTTCCGAACTATTCAAATATTTACGAATCAACTAAGGGGACATCTGTATCTCATAAGAGACTGTAGATTCCCTATTGAATACCTGATCCTTGTCACACTTCATGCTACTACCCAGTGTACGTGGGAATTCAGTTATGCGTTTAGATCTTACTTATAGTACACCAAAGTAACTAATAGTCCATGCACAAGTCCAGAATATCCTCAAAATTTAGAGTCATCGTTCAAACAGTACAACGTGAATCACTCATCTCCGATAGTAGTCTAGAAATAAGTAATCCACATGGTCTAACTCAGTGTGTCAATCTTATTAAACACCCCAACCTAACACTTTTGGATCTCCATCCACATAGCCATGACAAGTCATCTAAAGTGTCACGTTATAGTCTTGGCATACAAGTGGTCCAAACGTGTCTTCGACTATGAGCCTTTCAAACAATAATTTATACCATTTGCTCCAAGTCTATCCGTGGTTTAGTCTCATAAACCACTTTAAAAAAAACATGTAAATTGTAGTCTAAGGACTACACCCATCTCTTGGATGTCTCCCAAAAGAAAATCACATGCAGTATAAATGCTCGCTTACACAAATTTAACTAGGAAATGACTGGGACTTCAATTTTATTTATTAATTAAAATAATATATTCAGAATAAATCCGGATTTGAGGACACTGTTTCTAACAGCATCGACATTTCTCTAAAATGGTACGAATGCTCCTCATTCACTTGAAACTTTCTTACGAATTTAGGGATAACGCTTTTTGTACTGCTTGTATTAGTATCAATTGTCTCCCCACCCCACTCCTTTCAAATGCAGCACCTTTTGAAAAACTATTCAAAATCGCCTCGGACTATAACAGTTTTCGTGTCTTTAGGTGTGCTTGTTATCCCAACCTCGCATCCCGCCCTGCTCATAAACTTGCCCTGCACTCAACAAAATGCATTTTCTTAGGCTTTGCAGCCTGATATAAATGATATAGGTTTCTTAGTCCTGTGACACTCCGAATGTATACTAGTCGGCATGTAGTATTTGATGAATTATATTTTCCCTACCCAGAATTAACATCTCCCCCAAATCCACGATTGATGCCTCGGTTGCACCCCTCGTTTTCCAATCCCCACCGGTTGTCCCATCTCCAGAATTGCCTGACCTTTGGGCAGCTGACACGGCATTGGCAACATGGCTCATGCTGTCGGGTCACCACTGCTGATCACTAAATTGGTTCCTATCTCAGGCCCGGCCTTGGCTGTAGGCCTTGACACCTCGTGCCCCCCCCCCCCCCCTCCCCCCTCTTCTACCCTTGGACACACCGGAGCATGAACCTAACTAGATCGAACCTCTGACTCATCCAACGGCCGTCCCTATCCCCTTGTCCTCCGAGGTCTGTGAGCCAACCGACAATACGGTCTCGACCTCGTTTTCCCATGTGGAATCAAACCCCAATTCCATGAGTCTCAACACACAACACATGCAAACTAGGCTTTTTAGTCAGGTATCCGTAAAACCAAAGTACCTCCTTTCCCTTTCGTCCATAGTTGTCATACAGGAACTCACGCGTTACTTACGGGCTGTGAAAAATCCAAAATGGCAGGAAGCTATGGCGGATGAATTTAATGCTCTCATTACTAACAACACTTGGGAACTGGTCCCAAATAACCCACAGCATAACCATGTAGGAAGCATGTGAAAGTACAAGGTCAAATATAAAGCAGATGATTCTGTTGAGCGCTTTAAGGATCACCTTGCCACTCAAGGCTTCCATCAATGGGAAGGCCTTGAGTACAAGGAAACCTTTAGCCCTGTTTTAAAACCTTCCACCATTCGTTTTATACTTAGCCTTGTTATCACATACAGCTGGCCCATACAACAGTCGGATGTCAACAACTCTTTCCTACATGGACATCTGCAAGAAGAAGTGTATATGAGACAACCTCAAGGCTTTATACATCCAAAGTTTCCAACTCATGTGTGTAGCCTCAAGAAGACTCTGTATGGCCTCAAACAAGCTCCCCAAGCATATGGTTCCAACGGTTCAGTGCGTTTGTCTTTAGCCTTGGCTTTCAGTGTTGTCGAGCTGACCCATCCGTTTCTATTTAGAAAACTGCCTCACATCTTACATGTCTGCTTTTCTACGTTGACAACATTATACTCATTGGCACCAATACCGACCACCTCACGAGCCTAATCCGGTCCCTCTCTACCCAAATTTCCATGAAAGACCTTGGACCCTTACACTTTGTCCTAGGGATAGAGGCAAAACATGACCCTAAAGGCCTATTCCTCTTGCAACATAAGTACATAGTAGATCTCCTCACAAAACATAACCTACATGAGGCCAAGCCAGTCAAAACCCCCTACCTATCCGAGCACATCTGTCTATGACTGAAGGTGAGCCTCTTGAAGATCCTACTGAGTACCAGAGTGCAGTGGGGACCCTCCAATACTTGGCCATGACCGGTCCTGACATCTGCTATGTTGTCAACTTGGTCTCTCAATGCATGCTTCATGTACCCACCATTGGCAGGCAGTTAAGCGCACCCTTAGATACCTGAAGTCTACTCCTGACCGCGGACTTGCCCTCACTCCCGCCTCCTCCCCTATAGTTACTGCATTTGCTGATGCTGACTGGGGTGATTGCCCTGCCACTCGTCACTCCACAACAGGCTACACCATGTATCTTGGTCCTAACCTCATCTCGTGGCAGGCTAAGAAACAAGCCATTGTATCCAAATCCACCACTAAGTCATAATATTGTGTTGTTGGTCAACCTGTGGCAGAAAGTGACTGGATTTGCTTCCTCATGCATGACCTCAGACATCTTCACCCAGGATCGATTATTATCTACTGTGACAATGTCTCTGCTTCTTACCTTGCTGCCAATCTTGTGTCTAATGACAGAAACAAATATGTCGATGTTGACTTCCACTATGTGCATGAGAAAGTGCTCAAGGGTGATCTACAAGCTCGCTACACTCCCACTACCAAGCAATTGGCCAATATCCTCAACAAGGGACTATCGACAAATCTATTTCATCAACACAAGGCCAATCTTCGCGTGCTTCCTCCTCGCTCAGATTGAGGGGGCCTATTAGAGTGGTCTCCATAATATTCCTAAGCACTAGGATTTCATATGATTTTACTATTATGTCCTTGTACTAATGTAAACCCAAGGGGTAAGGATATCTTTTGTCTTTATTGTGTTTGCTTATAAATAGGCACCTTATGTACTCTCTTTATATCATTCAATATTATTACTTTTCCCTTCATTCACATGTGGGAAGTAGACGTGTGATGTTTCAATTCATAGGAAGTGTGGTTTTTAGGTCTTGCTTGGTATGTGAGAAGTAGGTAGGATATAAGAAGTTGGGATTGCTAAGTAAAGTTTTAATTGCTTCAAAATGGGGGAAGTAACTTACCTAGCCCTCCTTAGGTAAGTTCTATTTCCTTCATAAGTTTTAATCCATATGACAATTCTACTCCTTCTAATTTGTGATTATAGCACCTTTACTTATTACTCCCTCTATCATTGATGCTAGAAGATTGGACATGGGCATAATGGTCTTTTTAATTGTATTCCATGGGAAGTGTTGTAACCAAAGAGGGCACCAACAACACGTCACCGGATCCCATTAGAACTCCGAAGTTAAGCGTGCCGGGGCGAGATTAGTACCAGGATGGGTGACCTCCTGGGAAGTCCTTACTCTCATGTTGGGGGCACTAGGAAACAGCCTCTCTTCAGGCTAATACCCAGAAGGGGGAAGGCTGCTTGCATCCACCCCTCCAGATCTAGCGTAGGCGGGAGCCCTTGAGGCACTGGGTATGTTCCTTGGGAAGTGTTGTGTCAACCAAATAAAACACCGGAATTGAATTTTTAGGAAGTTCTATTTTCTATATGGGCAATCAAATATTTTTATACTACTTTCTGGGATCTTTAGAGGGAATTAAATACCTAGGAAGTACAACTTCTTGTAGGAATTCAATTCATTTGCCAACCAAATGAGGCCTTATGATTGTTACTGAAAGTCACCTAAATTTTAGGTGAGATTTCAAAAAACACCTAAATTTTGTAATTTTTCACACCAAAACTTTACAAAACTTTTCAATATTACACCTTAATATTAACACTATTAGTATTTACTAACGTGACTTTTGAAGAAAAAAAATAAAAAATTTTTTGAATTTACACATAAATAATTTTAGTCAGGAAAAACTAAAGGATGTTAATAATGTTAATATTAAGGTGTGATAGTAAAAATTTTTGAAAAAAGTTTTGGTGTTTTTTGAAAAACTATAAAATGTATGCAGTTTTGGAAATAGATCTAATTTTGCATCTTTTTTTAGTTGTAAAATAGTTTTTCCATTTCCTATTTTATGTGTGAAAAAAAAATGTGAAAAGATCTTTTATATCAAACAAATGCAAGCCTTACAATCAATAGAGCTTTTCACATTTTTAAATTGTTATAAGTTGTACCAAACGCAACCTTGGATTGGTGGTCACCCCATGTATTACCCTAAGTACATAATAGCCAATATTCTGTGAGTAATAGTCAATATACTATAAGCTAGCAAATGTTTAAGCGTTATTTGGTTATCAGAAAGTAAACATAGAAAATTAATTGAATGCAAACATTTACTCTTTTATTTGGTTTCTAGGAAATAAGTATAACATTAGAAGTGTAAATTAGCAATTTCCAATTCTTTTAAGATTTAGAAAGTAACTTATTTAGTCGCCATAGATAAATTCTAATTTCTTTATTTTTAATTAACACCCCCCCCCCCCCCCCCCCCCCCATAATAGCCAATATTCTGTGAGTAATAGTCAATATACTATAAGCTAGCAAATGTTTAAGCGTTATTTGGTTATCAGAAAGTAAACATAGAAAATTAATTGAATGCAAACATTTACTCTTTTATTTGGTTTCTAGGAAATAAGTATAACATTAGAAGTGTAAATTAGCAATTTCCAATTCTTTTAAGATTTAGAAAGTAACTTATTTAGTCGCCATAGATAAATTCTAATTTCTTTATTTTTAATTAACACCCCCCCCCCCCCCCCCCCAAACATAAGAAGTCCTATTTTTCATCCGATCAACGAAAATTTAGAAAGTTAACACGGGAATCAAATTCTCGAGGATCATAGAAATTCAATTCTGGTGTTAATTAGACAAGGCCTTAACTCATTCAAGAAAGGCATTAATTCAACTTCTTTGTTTTTAGTTTTTTTTTTTATTGAAAACCACCTAAATTTTAGGTGTTATTAAAAAACTACCTAAATTTTTTAATTTTTTAATATCATACATAAACTTTTTAAAATTTTCAATTTCATATCTTAATGTTAACTTCTGTTAATTTTTGCTAGGCTTTTGAAAAAATTAGAGAAATTTTTTTTTAAAACTTTGAATTTACATTCGTAATAATTTAAATATTTAAAAATATTTTATATATCTTAAAAATTTGTAAATAGTTAAACAAACAATTTATATTTTTAAAAAGTATTTCTTTTTAAAAGCTATGTTAACAAAAATTAGCAGATATTAACGGCATCATATTAAGGTGTGACATTGAGAAATTTTGGAAAGTTCAAATGTGACATTGAAAAATTAAAACATCTAGGTGATTTTTTAAAACTAACCTAAAATTTAGTTGATTTTCAGCATTGGGAAAAAAAAAAAAAAAAAAAAGCTTTTTCCATAGGCTATGTTTGGGAATAGTGTTTTCATGGCTTTTCATGTAACGTTTACCATTTTGACTAATCAAACAACTAAACGCTGTGTTTGGTAAAAACAAATGGTAGCATTTAGCTGTTTGACTAATTATAACACTAAAAGTTGTGTTTGGTAACTGGTTGTGTTTTCACTAGGTCTTACGTTTACTATAGCTTTTTGGGGAGTGTCGAAAAAGTTGTATATCTTTTGCTCCTAAAAGCTAACTGACTGGAAAAAGTTATACTTCATATAATAACTTTAAATATATACACATGTAATAACTCTATAATTTCAATTTAAATTTTATTCTTATGTTGTCTTTACAAATATTTATTTAGTAAAAAAAATCACTTGATAAAATATATTTATTCGTCTTTTTATTTTATAAAAATATTAGTATTTTCATGTGTACTTTGTTTACAACCAACATTATTTATTTAATGGAAGAAATTTTACTTTGTATTTTATGTAATATAATTCATTTACCAAAGAGGGTACCAACCCGCCATCATCTAATTTTATTAGAACACCGAAGTTAAGCCTGCTTGGGCAAGAGCAGTACCAGAATGGGTGACCTCCTGGAAAGTCTGAACCCTCAAGCTCGGGGCATTTGAAAATAACCTCACTTCGGGGGTAATACCCTGAAGGGGGAAGGGTGCGTACATCCGTCCCCCCGACCTTGCTTAGGCGGGAGCCTTTGGGGTACTGGATATGTTACTTTTGCTTTATGTAACATAATTCATTTAAAGCCAACTGTTACGAAAATGTCTCAAAATTACTTAGTATTTTAAGAAGAGAAGCCATGGAGGCCGATCGATCGGGGTGGAGCTCGATCGATTGGGAAAGTTACGTAAAAGAAGGATCGCAGCAGTGAGCGAGCCGATCGATCGGTGAGATACCGATCGATCGGGACCCCCCGATCTATCGGGAACCGCATTTCCCACGCAGCTATAAATATGGACGTAGGGTTACGAGAGGTTTTTCCCCAGCGACGCCGCCAATACAAAATTGAGTGTGAGAGAAATATTGTAATTCTTCTTTTGATTCAATAATAAAAGCTCCGATCTTCGCCCGTAGTTTTCTCCCCTTTCAATTGTAAAGAGGTTTCCACGTAAATCATTGTGTCGATTCTTTCTTTGCTCTTTTAGTCCATTTATTTCTCGATTTGTCATGGTATTTAATTCGATTGCATATCGGGAGAATTGTTTATTTCTACACAAATTGGTATCAGAGCTTGGTTCTTTGAATTTGTACAATGGCATCAGGTATTAAGACCGAGGTAGAGAAGCTCAATGGTCAGGGAAGCTTCAGCTTCTGGCAAGTCCGTGTGAAAGGACTCCTGACTCAGAACAGCTTGAAGAAAGCACTGGAGGGGAAAGAAAAGAAACCCAAGACTATGACCGAGGCACAATGGGAAGAGATGGATGATAAGGCTCTCACGGCGATTCAGATGTGTTTAGCTGATGATGTTCTATTAGAGGATTTGGAGATGGAAACCGCAAAGGAGTTATGGGAGAAATTATTAGACATGTTTTGCCACAAGTCAGTCTCCAACAAACTCGCAGTGAAGCGACGGTTATTCACTTTCCGTATGATAGAAGGTACATACCTTAAAAATCATCTTAGCGAGTTTACCTCTATTATACAAGAATTAAAGGAATTGGATGATGTCCCTAAGGACGAGGATCAAGCTATGTTATTACTGTGTTCGCTCTCAAATTCATATAAGGGCTTCGTAGAAAGCATGATATACAGGGGTAGGCCGACCATTACTATTGATGATGTGAAAAGAAACATTGTGAGTAAAAAATGGGTAGATAGGGAGTTATCTGACTCGGTGAATGACTCAGGTAGTGGTTTGCATGTGAGAGGTAGACCAGAACATGGGGGATCCAATGGTGGGAAAAAGTCTAGGTCTAAATCTAGACATAAGAGCATGTCGTGCCATTACTGTCACAAGAAAGGGCACATAAAGAAAGACTGTTACAAGTATAAGAATAAATTGAAAGAGGGTAACAGGGGTGACCAGGGCAAAGATAAGTCCGCTGAGGCTAGTGTTGTAGAGGATGATAGCGATGGGGAGTTTCTATTAGTTATTGATTCTCAATCCGGGCCCAAGGATAAGTGGGTCATGGATTCAGGTTGTTCATATCACGTTACTCCAAATAGAGACTGGTTTTCCACATATAAGTCTATACAGGGTGGAGTTGTCTTGATGGGTAACGATGCTGCTTGTAAGGTAGTGGGGATTGGGACAATTCGTGTGAGAATGTTTGATGGGGCTATTAGAACCTTGAGTGATGTACATCACGTCCCGAACTTAAAGAAGAATTTGATTTCTCTAGGTACCCTTGAGTCTAGTGGGTACAAGTACACTACTGAAGGTGAAGTCATGCGGGTCAGTAAGGGTGCTTTAGTTGTAATGAAAGGAAATAGGATTGGTACTATGTATGAGCTTGCAAGTACTACCGTGACAGGTTCAGTTGCCGTTTCCACATTTGCTATGACAGATGTAGAGATCACAAGACTGTGACACCTAAGAATGGGTCACATTGGTGACAAGGCATTGTCAAAGCTGAGAAAGAGGGGACTGCTTTATGGTCAGTCAACAGGACTGATGGAATTCTGTGAGCACTGTGTGTATGGGAAGCAGAAAAGAGTCAGCTTCAAGTCAGCAGTGCATCAGACAAAAAGAACGTTAGATTACATACATTCTGATCTGTGGGGACCTTCCAGAGTGGCTTCTAAAGGTGGGTCCAGGTATTTTCTAACGTTTACTGATGATTATTCACGTAAAGTTTGGGTCTATTTTCTGAAGCAGAAAAATGAAGTGTATGATTTCTTCAAGAAAAGTAAGATTCTGCTTGAAAAACAGATAGGGAAGCCGATAAAGAGGTTGAGGACTGATAATGTTCTTAAGTTTGTTCAAGGTGACTTCACTCGATTTTGTGAAGATCAGCGTATAGCCAGACAAAGGACATGTATAGGTCGACCTCAGCAAAATAGAGTGGCTGAAAGATTTAACAGGACTTTACTTGAGAAGGCTCAATGTATGCTTTCAAATGCAGGCTTAAAAAGAGAATGGAGGGTAGACGCAGTTAGCATGGCTTGCTATCTTGTGAACAAGACACCGCATTCTTCATTGCAGATGAAGACACCTGAGGAGGTATGGTCTAGTTCTACTTCTGATTATTCTCATATTAAAGAATTTTGTTGTCCTGCATATGCATATGTTAATGATGGAAAGTTGGAGCCTAGGGCCAAGAAATGCATCTTCCTTGGTTATTCGTCAGGTGTGAAGGCATGTAGATTGTGGGATCTCAGTGCTCAGAAGTTTCTGACTAGTAGAGATGTTACCTTTGTTGAGTCTGCTCTACTACATCCGCACAACAGTGATACAGTTCAGGTTGAGACACCTGATGTTACAGAGATACAGTCAGATCCGCAGGTCATTCAGCTAGAGAGTATTCCACCACCTCAGGTAAGGGTTTCTGATGTTATTGATAATGCAGAAACAGGTCAGCAGGTGGAGAATAATACTTTAGCTGGTGGTAGACCGAGGCGACAGATCAGGCCTCCAAAGAAATATGGGTATGAGGAGATGATTGCCTATGCCCTTACTACTGCTGAGTCTTTAGATGACAGTGAGCCGACTTCATATACAGAGGCTGTATCGAGATCAGATGCTGAGAAGTGGCTCATTGTTATGAATGAAGAGATGCAATCTCTTCATAAGAACTAGACATGGGAACTGGTGAAGCCTCAAACAGGAAAAAGACTGATAGGTTGCAAATGGGTCTTCAAAAGAAAAGAGGGCATTTCTGGAGTTGAAGATGCAAGATACAAGGCACGTTTGGTAGCTAAAGGCTATAGTTAGGTACAGGGTGTTGATTTTCATGATATATTTTCACCTGTAGTTAGACATACTTCGATTCGTGCACTTTTGTCTTTAATTGCTATGCATGACTTAGAGCTTCAGCAGTTAAATGTAAAGACTGCATTTTTGCATGGTGAACTAGAAGAGAGTATCTATATGCATCAGCCCGAGGGCTTCATTGTATAAAGAAAGGAAGATCATATATGTTTGCTTAAGAGGTCTTTATATGGTTTGAAGCAATCTCCTAGGCACTGGTACAGGAGATTTGATCAGTTCATGACAGGTCATGGGTACATCAGGAGTAAGTACAACAGTTGTGTGTACTTCAAAAAGACTGATTCAGGCTTTGTTTATTTGCTTTTGTACGTTGATGATATGTTGATTGCAGCACGAGACATGAAGGATGTTGATGACTTGAAATCTATGTTGAAGAGTTAGTTTGAAATGAAAGAATATGGAGCAGTTAAGAAGATATTAGGCATGGAGATTTGTAGAGACCGAAAAGTTGAAAAATTATACTTGTCTCAGGAGAAGTATATTAAGAAGGTGTTAGACAGGTTTCATATAAAGGATGCTAATCCAGTTAGCACGCCCTTAGCAGCTCACTTCAGACTCTCAGCATTAGATTCGCTTCAGATTGAAGAGGATGTCAGGTACATGTCTCAGATTCCCTATTCTAGTGCAGTGGACAGTATTATGTATGCAATGGTTTGCACGCATCCAGATATTTCTTTTGCAGTAAGCAGAGTTAGTAGGTACATGGCGAATCCAGGTAGAGAGCATTGGCATGCAGTGAAGTGAATTCTCAGGTATCTTCGTGAAACTTCTGATATTTGTTTAGAATATGGGAAAAGTAAGTGTTGCTTGGTTGGATATGTATATTCTGATTATGGTGGAGACCTCGCTAAGAGGAAGTCCACATCAGGGTATATGTTTTGTTTAGGTAACATAGCTATCAGTTGGAGAGCGTATTTACAGTCTGTTACAGCATAGTCTACTACCGAGACCGAGTATATGGCTGTGACAGAAGCATTCAAAGAAGCCGTCTGGTTGAGAGGTTTGATCAGTGAAATCAGTGATGAGCAGGTCACTGTTAGAGTCTACTGTGATAGTCAGTTTGCCATTCACCCAGCGAAAGATCAGATGTCACATCATCACAGAACGAAGCACATAGATGTGAAGCATCATTTTATCAGAGATCTGATTGACGAGCGGAAGGTGGAGTTGAAAAAAATTGGGATTGAGAACAATCCAGCTGACATGTTCATTAAGGTTTTACCAGGGAGCAAATTCAAGCATTGCTCGAATTTCGTGGGTCTTTCAGTTTGATGTGTGTTAGCCCCGGTTGAGGGGGCATTTGTGAAGAAGATGAAGTTGTTTTATTGTTGATGTTAATTTTGAGCCAAGGTGGAGATTTGTTAGGAAAATGTCTCAAAATTACTTGGTATTTTAAGAAGAGAAGCCGTGAGGAGACCGATCGATCGGGGTGGAGCTCGATCGATCGGGAAAGTTACGTAAAAGAAGTACCGCAGCAGTGAGCGAGCCGATCGATCGGTACCCCCCGATCGATTGGGAACTGCGTTTCTTACGTGGCTATAAATACGGACGTAGGGTTACGTCACAAGCCATCCAAATTCACGAGAGGTTTTTCCCCAGCGGCGCCGCCAATACAAAATTGAGTGTGAGAGAAATATTGAAATTCTTCTTTTGATTCAATAATAAAAGCTCCGATCTTCGCCCGTGGTTTTCTCCCCATTCGATTGTAAAGGGGTTTCTACGTAAATTATTGTGTCGATTGTTTCTTTTCTTTTTTAGTCCATTTATTTCTCGATTTGTCGTGATATTTGATTCGATTGCATACCCGGAGAATAATTTATTTCCGTACACCAACAACTATCTTCTAACAGCCAACATTTATCAGCCAAAAATTAACTAATATCTAACAGTTAACTTTTAACAGCTGCCTTCGAACTAGTCTAGGTACATTTGTGTATTTTAATGATGATTTTTTTTTTTTGATATCGTATAAAAGAAGAGGGCCGACAAGGAGGTATTGCAAGTCAAAAAATGAAGGCTGTCGTTTGACCCCTACCACTTTCCATGAGAAAACTTTTAACATCTTTTGCTTAAAAAAATGAATTAGTTACATTTTAATACTCGACGTCTGTATATTTAGTAAAAATGTTATATATTTTTTTATTTATCTTTTTGTTGTGAGTTTTTAATAAAAATTACCTATATTTCAGGTAAGATATCAGAAAATTATTTAACTTTTATAATTTTTCAAAGTGGAACCTAAACTTTTAAAAAAATTTTAATATCTCACTTAATGCTAACACTATTAACTTTTTATTAAATTAAATATGCAATTACCAAACTATCCTCAGTGAAACTTATTTTTTTATCAATGAATTATAAATAAGTTTATAAATAAAAAATACTTGTAAATTTTTTTTTGGCAAAAGCCTATAGCAGCGTGCCGAACTTTAATAATTTTACAAATTCATAGGTAAATGGTATTTTTGCCATTCGTAAAATATATTATTTAATATAATTTAATTAAATTAAGTTAAACAAGGTGTTTTAATGCATTATATATCAAACGGCGGCGTTTTATTTGACGGAAAGTTAACGGTGTCAGCATTAGGTGTGATATTGAAAATTTTGTAAAAAGTTTAGGCATAACTTTAAAAAATTAGAAAAGTTAGGTGATTTTCTGATATCTCGCCTAAAACGTAGGTGGCTTTCAATTAAAAAAAAAACTTTTTAATAGTTTAGACTTTTTTTGTATTAATAAATAGAATCCTCTCAAGTGACATCATATTACGGGGAGAAAGTTGCGGTGTTAGGTGATTATAAATACTTATTATATTATATTAACGAAAATATCCCTCTTGACTTTTTTTTGAAAAAGAACAATTCATTTCCAACTGTTAATATTCATTTACTTTAGTGAGTATTTAAAGTAATTTGGCATGTCAAAAGGGATATTATTATTAATATACTGCAATGGGTATTTAAAATGACATGCCACGTTAGTGTCTCCCTGAAATATGGAGTTATCATGTCAGAGAGGGTCATGTTTATTAATACAAAAAAAAACGAGGTACTAAAAAAATAAATCAAAAATTTTATATGTGTTTTTATTATTTTCACAAATAACAGGTATTAAAATATAAATAATCTTTAAAGGTACTTAGAAATATGCAGTTATTAGCTCAAAATAAGTACTGAATTTATACGCGTGATAGACATGATAATAGATCAGTAGCTGACAAAAATTAACCAAATGAAATCAAGTAAGATTCAACTATGGTTCGACTATGTTTTAATACATTCAATGCATGGGCAACTGTGAAGGCACCAGCTCTTTGAGATGCTTAAATTGGTGGGTGAAAGTTTAAAATTGGTTTTATATTCTAAACATGTTGGCCCCTTTTTTTATAATTAGCAAAATAATCGCAATACAAAACAGATGATTTGAGCAAGCGAGGCCTAAAAAAACTCGAATATATAAATTGGGAAATAGAAACACGAAAACAGGAAAGTAGGGCCAAAACAAACAAACAAGCACAAAAGAACAAAAACTGGCACCACATGACTAAAATAGCAGTAAGAGCAATGGCCTCGAAGCAAGGGAGATGACGACCTGATAGAGCATGAGAGAAGATGACAAGGGAACTAGCCAAATACCACCTTACTCAATCGCTGCAAAAAGCTCAATCATATCCGATTCATCTCCATCATATGCTAAACCGAGCCTTTTTCCTAACTCCCATCTATGCTTTGCAACAGAAAGCTCGCCAACATCCTTGGCCACCCTTCCTTACAAACTTCCCCGTTTTCTGTTTGCCAGAGGGTTCGGTCAGCTTCTTCGCCTTGCTCCATGGAGACATATCTTTAATGAATTCCTTCCAGTCCCGCTTCACTTACTGTTTTAACTTATGCTTGTAAGCTCTTCGGCTTTTCTTTGACAACACAAAGCTAGAAGCCTAATAGCCTGGAACTCTCTTCCCTCTCTGCTTCCCTTTGTCACTAGACTTAGTGACAAGTGGCCTTGCTACTGGAGGTGGTTCAAAACCTGGCAGGTACTCAGGTCTAGAAGAATCATAATCATTATCCCTACCTACATCCCAAACCTGAACCTGGTTAGTACAGGTAGAAATAGGGCCTTGGGGCGTCGTTGCGTCATCTAGGCCGACGTCGATCCACGGTAAGGCAAGAGGAGTTTGAGAAGTCAAAATGGAAGTTGGGAATTTGACTGCTCAAAGGTAGATAGAATGGCTGAGCATAGGCATAAAGGATTCGAGATCCATCTCCCAATTAGCTGTTCACCAAGGAGAAGGTTAAATTGGCCCCTATCATGCTTCACACATCTCATGATAATAGCGGCCAAACTTGAACATGGACCCAAGAAGCCTGACAGCCACTCGAGCCAGCCAACGTAAACTCAAGCATGGAGGGACCAACTGGGGGACGTACCATATTGAGTGGAGCATGTTCTAGTGACAGTACCATATTGAGGAGATGAGGCCATCTCCCTAGAAAGTCTGGCAAAGGCGGCTTGGGCGATTACCTCCAATGAGCAATTAGGGATCAATTCAAAATTGCCCTCTTTGACCAAAACCAGGCGAGTTCCCTCATTAAACTGTATTGGGACCAATTGATGAATCAGTGAAGGGGAGTATGTTTCAATAAGTACCTGTGCGACATCAACGTACTTCATCACTGATGTTCTGAAATCGACCCGGATAAATTTGTCTCGTAAATTGGCAAAACTTTTAAAGCAATCCTTTGACCAACACTAGACTGGCAATTCGTGGACTTCCATCCAAACTCTTTTACGCAGTGACCCCATAATCTGACCTGAGTATCTGGCCACAGACTTGAACTTACGGAGTAGCACTTGTTTTTGAGGCTCGAGATATGACTCCAAGGTTTCGGACGAGTCACACATCAAAATGAAAGAGCTAGGGCTTAACCCGCGAGGGGCCAAACCCATAAGGTTATTCTCGGTGATAAATGTGAGAACACTATTAAGAGTAACCTCCTCAAAAGATTGGGGCATAATTGACCTGTTGAGTCAATCCTCCACGCGCTCACTTGAATTTACTACGACCGTCTTGTATCTAGACTGAATCGTGGCATCCCCAATTCGAGATCTAGGGGGACCGTCAACCCGAATAGAGTTGACTTTAGAATCAACGAACCAGCAGAGAATCTTGAAAAGGCCATTCGAACTCTTGACCCTCTTGGTCGACAAGACTCTAATATCATGTCAGGGAACCAACTCTTCAAAAAGTTTAAGCTGATGGGTGATGACCCAAAATTAGTTTTATACTCTAACCGTAAGCGCTTGTAAGAAATGTTATTAAACAAAGCAATAACTGTTCGAATTAAGCATATGCCCTGATATTTGAATGTTTATCTGTTAGACTTCTACTTTAATATATATAATGAGTTACCATATGGTTTGAAAATTCTATCACCTAAGTACCATTTTTTCCCTTGTAATTATCACATAGGTACCATATGATGTGGTTTAGTGAACTTTTGTCAAAATTCAGCCAATTTTCGTATGTATTACTTATCCAACAAATAAAAGAATCACAATAACATGTATGAGCCATTTCGATTATTTCAATGAAGTTTTAGAGACATAAAAGGTGCACCGAATTCTTATAGAAATTACATATACATTGTTTCAATTAATCATATGTTTTTTCAAGAATTTTTGCCAAAAATTCACCATAATCTAACACACGATACATATATATATTATCGTAATTATACTTCACTCTAACATTTTCCTGCGAAAATTATTTAACTTCGATACAGGGTATGAATCTAAATAGTAAATTTTTAAACTTCAAAATATCTAAAGGTGACTACATTTACTCAGGTGTTTTTTTATAAATCAGGGCCTCATTTGGTTACCGCATGAAAGGAATAGTGATGGAAGTTATATTTTTCGAAAATTCAATTCTTGTACTAACTTCAGGAAGTAGGTATAATATATTTGGTTGTCAGGATGTGAAATAAAACTTCCTTCAGGAAGCTAGTTAAAAATAAAAGAATTAGCACCTACCTGGCTTATTAGGTAAGTTACTTCCTGCATTTTAAAGCTGTAGGGCCTTTGATACCCCATATTAAGATCACTCACGGAATATATAAACTATAAATCGAAGTAACAATCATAAACAAAAGGGATAGGGTAGACCATCGGAATGCACGTGGTTCAGCCGAAACATACATCCATAGAGATAATTTCATCATGGTATTGGAGTTTACATTAGATGTCTCAACTCTCAATCTTTCCTCACTCGAACCTTTCTCAACCCTAATGGTAGCATATACATACTCGTGTACATATTGATAACACAAAAAATGACATCCGAATAAGTGACATGTGTCCGCCTAGGACGAGGCCCCAACTCGGGCCGAGATCCACCCTTGGAGGCCTGGGTTCAGAACTTCACCTTCGACCTGAAAGGAAGGAGCGCATCTCGTCGATACGACGCATCCCAGGATCCGAGTAGGAGAAGGAAGAATCACGCCTATTCTGACATAGGTGCATCCCAGTCTGAGATGCACCCCCAGAGAATACCTCCAGAACTCCACTTTCAACTTAACCGAATGAAGCGCACCTCAATGACGAAACACATCCCGGAATCCGAGCAAGAGAAGAAGCAAGCATGCCCACCCAGACACGGGTGCATCTCGGTCTGAGATGCACCCTCGGAGCTCGCCTCTAAAACTCAGGCAACACCCATAAAGATATAGACGCATCAAGATGACGAGAAGCATTGAGCAGTCCCGCATCCACAATCCAACGGAGCACGCACCCCAAACCTGAGGGGCCATCTCGGTCCGAGGTGCCCTCCCCTCCGGGGGTCGGCCAAATGACAAGGACAATGGCCAGGCAACGCGGCCCCGGTAGATGGCAGCATGTCGCTCAGAGCACGAAGACTATCGTCGTGACACCCCAATGCAATGTACACTCTGGCCTCTGGAAGGCATCTCACCTCAAGGTGCTCGCTGCCCTGGCGACCTGCCACCTATGACTACCCGACACCGTGAGCCAAGAGGACGACGACATGGGCCTAACGCCCAAGGGGATCTCGCCCCCGGTTCCGTGCCGGGCGAGATACACTTCCTCTTTGAAGCATAGCTTTTCAAGGAGAAAAACTCTATAAATAGGGCTTAGAACCATAAAGAGAAGGACAGGCTCATAGAAGCGGCTCACTGCTCTCCCTTCATGCTCATATGAAGGACCCCCAAGTAGCTGTGCCCCTCGTCTTTCTTTCCATCATACTTGTAGTCCCATTCAAAAAATCTTATAATAAAATCGTTAATAAATAAAAACTTAATAAAAGATAAAGACTTGGGTTTCGGCCCTCCATTAAAAGAACCTGTACCAAAACAGTTGGCGCCGTCTGTAGGAAATGAAAAATTTTCCTGAAAATAGCTCTAAATGATCTCCCCCCTCCCCAAGGAAGTCTAGAGATCAATACGTCCCTCATAGTTAGCTCCATGAGCTCCGCACACTCATCATGCAACTCGTCGATCTCGAAAACTTCAGCAAGACTTCACTGTGTCCCGCACTAGCAAACCCTGATGTGGTAGTCGAGTCCTTTGCTTCCACGAAGCACAGAAGCAGCCGAGATCAACTAGAAAGAGAACGGGAGAAGATGCCTCGCCACCCCAGCAAGCTCGGAAACATCCCGGTGCAGGCCCTTCCCTCGCCCGAAGCAAGTTCTGATGCCGACTCCGAGGGCGTGGTGCGTGGGCCCATGGGAAAAATTCTTACCACCCATTCGCCCTTCTCCCCTCGCATACTTACTACCCCCACGGGGAAGGTGAAGATGCCAAACTTGGAGCTGTTCGGCGGGACTAAAGGCCCTGATGACCACATTTCGGGATTCGCAGCACGGATATACTTACAAGATGCCTCTGAGGACAAATGGTGCAAGTGTTTCCCAACCACCCTCAAAGGCATGGCTTAGGCTTGGTTTTCCTCTCTCCCTAAGGGGTCCATACAAAGCATCAAAGAGTTATCTGAGAAGCTCAATCGCCGCTTCCTCAGCAGCAAACGGAGAAAGAAGACCGCTGCCCAATTGATCCAGCTACAACAAGCGGAGGATGAGCCTTTAAGGGCGTTTGTAAAACGGTTCTCGAAGGCAATGATCAGCATCCCAAACTTAGCTAATCAAACGACCATCATCACCCTTATCAACGGACTCTGGAATAGAGACTCCAAGTTCTCCCTCGCCAAGGCACTTCCAACGACTGTGTACACTCTCTTGAACAAGGCCGATAAATACATCATCACTGAGAATGTGATAGACAAAACGGAGCCTCCCAGGCGCGAGTACCGAATGCCCAAGACGCACACCCCAAGCTTTAACCCGAATAATGAAAAAGCCATGAAGACTGTAAGGGGCACCCGCTGTGCAGGCCCGAGGAGACCCCTCGGACTGCTTTTGGAGGTAAGAAAACCGAAAATGGGAAGGGACCAAGCTCCCGCCGACCCGGTGGTCCGACGTGGCCTGAACCTATGGTGCTAGTACTACGAATCTTTGGGGCATGATACTAAAAACTGTCGGGTACTCCGATCCCCGTGGACGAGTTGAAGAAAACAGGCGACCTTAGAAAAGTCGTAGACCTCAAGAAACTCAAGACCATAGCTTCGGAACCCGCTCATGAGGAGCCAAACAACACGGCTCTCGCACCTAGGCTTGTGATCGCGGCCATCAAACAAAAACAGGAGGACGCAAGTCTCGGTGGTATGGGGAAAGGAGAAAGCATAGTCAGAAAATGCCAACCTTTAACTTTCTCCCAAGAAGACCTTGAAAATGTCAAAACCCCGCTTGCGGACCCCATGGTCATGGTCATGGACGTTTGTGACTACTTCCTCTAAAGGATCCTGGCGAACCAAGGAAGTTCAGTGAACATACTTTTCCTTCAGTGCTTTGAGCAAATGGGAATACCATTCGTGAAATTGCTCCCCACGGCAAGGACCCTCGCAGCAATCTCTGGAGAGGTGGTTGACCCGCAAGGCATCATCAAGCTTTATATCCTCTAAGGAGATGGAGAACGAAGGCATTCACTTAATGCCGAATTTTACATCGTGGCACTCGCTCGGCGTTCCACGCCATCCTAGGATGCCCGGTGCTGAATTCACTTGGTGCCGTGGTGTCAACTTACCACCTCGCCATGAAGTTTGAAACTGACAGAGTAAGAGTCATGACCGTGAGAGGTTCTCAACAATCGGCTCGAAAATGTTGCCACGCCCAAGACATACCCGAGATAAGAGAGACAGAAAGTGGGGAGAATATGGGCCGAGAACTGGAGGAAACTGCCAAAGTCAAGGTAGGATCGGGAAAATTAGTCCATGTGGGGACGAAGCTAGGCACGAACGTAAGGCACCAGATCCAGCAAGTGCTCCGACAATACCAGGAAGTCTTCGCGTATTCCGCGGATGAGATGCCAGGAATCGATAATCAGATCATCAGCCACTGCCAAAATGTCTCGCCCGAGTAGTAACCGGTGAAGCAAAAGAAGCGCAACTTTTGTGCCGAGGGGAACAAGGTTATAAGCGAAGAAGTATGGAAGCTCCTAAAAGCCTACTTCATACGAGAAGTGCTATATTCAGACTGGTTGGAAAACGTGGTCCTAGTGAGGAAGCTGAATGGGAGCTGGCGGATGTGCGTGGACTTCATTAACCTGAATAAAGCCTGCCCGAAGGACTCTTTCCTCCTTCCTAAGATAGACCACCTGGTCGACTCTACAGTGGGGAACGCCTTGTTCAGTTTCCTAAATGCTTTCTCCGGATATCACAAGATCGCGATGGACCCAAAGGACTAGGAGAATACATCTTTCATCACCCATGAGGGCACATACTGCTTCTGAGTCATGTCGTTTAGGTTGAAGAACACCGGAGCCACATGCCAATGCCTGGTGAACCATGTCTTTCAGCAACAGATAGGGAAGCATCTGGAGGTGTACATCGACAATATGATTATAAAAAGCAAGGAGGCCGCTGATCACATAAATGATGTGAAAGAGACAGTGGAGACACTTAAGGCTCACGGGATGCGCCTCAATCCTGACAAGTGCACGTTTGCGGTCCTGAAGGGCTACACTTCCCTTGCGCCTTGAGGTTCAAGTTCAGGACTAGAAACAACGGGGCAGAGTACGAAGCACTCTTCCAATAACTGAGGATGGCCCGAAAGGCAAGCGCACGCTAGGTGGAGGTATTCAGCGACTCTTAGCCAGTCGTCAAGCAAGTCCACGGGATTTACGGAGCCAGAAGCATCACAACGAAGGAATACTTAGAGGTGGTGAGCAAGGAAGTGGAAGCTTTATCTTTCTTCCGAATTCATCGCATTCCGAGAGCCAAGAACTTAAAAGTAGACGAGCTAAGCCGGATCGCCAGCTCAGAGACGGAGGAGCAAGTATTGGAGCCCACCATTCGGATAGAAGAAGTTGGGACATCATGCTGAAGTCTACCTCAGCTCGAGGGAATCGCTCAAATCCAGTCTCTGAATGATTGGCGACATCCCTTCATCAACGTCATAAAGAATGGAACTCTACCCAAACACAAGCTAGAGGCGAAACGGATCCAAAGACGTGCACCATGGTTCGTGATAGTTGACAAAGACCTCTACAAAAGATCGTTCATGCATCCCCTGTTGAAGTGCATCAGAGAAGAGGAAGGGAAGTACGTCTTACGGGAAATCCACAAAGGCATTTGCGGACAGCATCACGGCCACCGAGCTTTGACCAACAAAGCTCTGTGATCAGGTTACTATTGGGCCACCATGAAGAAGGACGCCTAGGATCTCGTATAGAAGTGCGAGAAATGCTAGAAGCACGCCCCGATAATCCACGTACCTACATCTTTGTTGCAACCCATACTTAGCCCAAAACTTTTGCTAAAGGGGGGATCCACATTTATTGTTTAGCTTTTAATTAAATTTTTAGTCCATAAATTTAAATTTTCATTTATCACTAAAGAATCTAATTCATCTCCTCCCCCCCCCCCCCCCCCCCCCCCCTCTCTTAGGTTGCTATTTGGACATTCATTGGTATCAGAGCTAGTGCTCTATTCTTTTTGTGTCTAACAACCTTAGAGTGATCCTATGGCAACTTTCACTCCAATCTTAGCCGAGGGTCAATCGACCAACAAGCCTCCTCTTTTTGATGGGGAAAATTTCCCCTATTGGAAGCCAAGAATGAGACTTTATATTACATCCATTGATTTCGACTTATGGCTTATTACAAAAAATGGTGATTACATACCCTCAAAGAAACAAGGTGAGAAAACCAGTGAAAAAAAAGAAAATGAGCTTATGCAAGATGCAAAAAAAAACTTGCAAAAAATGCACAAGCTCATTATCAACTCTTATGTGCTATTGCCCCAAATGTCTTTAACCATGTGTCTGGTTGTCAATCGGCAAAAAAAATTTGGGACAAGCTAGAGGTCACCTGTGAAGGTACGGATCAAGTTAAATCTTCTAAAATTAATATGTTGGTAAGAGCTTACAAACTTTTCAAAATGAAACCGGAGGAATCAATAAAAGAGATGTACACTAGATTTTAGGATATTACTAACAAACTCCAAGCTCTTGAAAAAATGTATTCAAATGAGGAGCAAGTCAGTAAAACTCTTTGATGTCTCCCAATTTCATGGCAAGGCAAGGTTACTGCTATTCGGGAAGCTCATAACCTCTCTACCTATAAACTTGATCAACTAATTGGAAATCTCATGACCCATGAGATTGACATGGAAGAGTTTAAAGAAGAGGAAAAACAAAAGAAAAACAAAGATATAGCATTTAAATCATCTCTGAGTGACAAAAGTGACGAAAGTGATGATAAAGTTATTATGTTAGCAAAAGGATTTTACAAACGTCTTGAAAAGAAAAGATTTAAGAAAAACTTCAAAAAGGGTTCATCTTCCTCCAAACTGGAACCAACTTGCTATGAGTGTGGAGAAGTCGAACATCTTAAAAGAGATTGTCTCAAGCCAAAAAAATAAGAAGTTCTTCAACAAACTCAAAAAGAAAGACAAAAAGGAAGAATGGAAGAAAGCTTTTGCGGCTTGGGGAGATGGCGACGATGACTCCAATGAAGAAAGTGAAGAGGAAGTAGCTAACTTTTGTCTCATGGCTATTGACGACGATAGCGTTGAAGAGGATGAGGTAAACAATCTACCTTATGATGAACTTGCGGTTGGTTTTCAAGAGTTATATGAGAAATATAAAAAATTGAAAAACAACACAATACTTTTGTAAAAGGTCTTGAAAAGAAGGGATTGGAAAAGGATTCAAAACGACTTTTAGTGCTTGAACTTGAAAATGAATCCCTAAAGAAAAAGAACAAGTCTTTAAATAATGAGATCATTAAATTAACAAATAAAAAGAAATCATTGGAAGAAACATTTTATACTTTAAAGGAAAATAAGAAAGGAAAATCCAAGGAAGACGAATCACTTTTAAAAGAAAATGAGTCTTCGAAAGAGAAAATGGAAGAACTTTCAAAAATTTCAAGCAAATTTTTCAAAGGTCAAGAAACACTTGACAAAATTCTTGCATCTCAAAAGCCAATTTATAACAAAGAAGGAATAGGTTATAATGAAAATGTCCAAAAGAAAATTTTGAATGTTCTTTTTGTTGAAGCCTCGTCACCTTCAACAAACTCTGTAAGGTGCAACTATTGTGATGACCATGGGCACATTATTTACCAATGTTCTTTCAAAAGAAATTTAAAAATGACAAAGATGGTTTGGGTCCCAAAAGGATTTCGACCACAAAATGTAAAGGCTAACAACAAAGGACCCAAGAAAATTTGGGTACCTAAAAGTGTTTAAATTGTGATAGGTGTGTATGAAAATCCAAAGCAAAAAACAAAAGTGGTACTTGGATAGTGGTTGCTCAAGAAATATGACCGGAGATAAATCCAAGTTCACTTCACTAATGCCCAGAAAAGAAAATGTCACCTTTGGTGACAATAAGAAAGGAAAAATAATCGGTATCAGTAATATTGCTTCTAACTCTTCTCCTTGCATTGAAGATGTCTTACTTGTGGAAGGTCTTAAGCACAACTTGCTAAGCATTAGTCAATTATGTGATAAAGGCTATTGTGTGAACTTTGAATCATCTAGATGCATAGTTAAACATGCTAAAACAAATGAAATTTTGTTTGTTGGTCTACGATGTGAAAATGTCTATATGATTAATCTTGATTGTGTAGACTCATTAAAATGTTTTAGTGTCTTGGATGAAAATGATCCTTGGATTTGGCATAGAAGATTTGGACATGCTAGTATGGATTTAATTTCAAAACTTTCAAAAAATGATCTTGTTAGAGGTTTACCAAAGCTAAAATTTGAAAAAGTTCATATTTGTGATGCATGTCAATATGGCAAACAAACTAGATCGTCATTCAAACCCAAAAACGTAGTTTCAACATCAAGGCATCTTGAATTCTTACATATAGACTTGTTTGGTCCTACTCATCATTTGAGCCTTGGTGGAAAGCGATATGGACTTGTAATTGTTGATGATTACTCCCGCTTTACTTGGGTCCTATTCCTTTCCCATAATAGTGAAGCATTTGATAAATTTGAAAAATTTTGTTAAAAGGTACAAAATGAAAACAATTTGAAAATTATTTCGGTTAAAAGCGACCATGGAAGGGAATTTGAAAATGATGATTTTGAAATTTATTGTCATTACTTTGGAATTGATCACAATTTTTCGCCACCTCAAACTCCTCAACAAAATGGAGTGGTTGAAAGAAAAAATAGAACTCTTGAAGAAATGGCAAGAACAATGATTTGTGAAAATAACTTACCTAAATCTTTTTGGGACAAAGCCGTCAACACCGCTTGCTATATTTTCAATCGAGTTTTAATAAGACCAATTTTAAAGAAAATACCATATGAACTTTTGGATGCAAATGCTTCATTCACAACAATAGCAAAACAAATCTTGCAAAATTTGATTCACGAGTTGATGAAGGTATTTTCATTGGATACTCTTTAACAAGCAAAGCATATAGAGTCTATAATAAAAAGACAAAGGTTGTAGAAGAGTCTACATGTAGTTTTTGATGAAACTAATGTCTTGTCCTCTAGAACTCCTTATGATGACGACGATATAGTAATCAAACCAATAAACATCACACACTCATCCAATGAGCAAGAAAAGGTTATATCTAACGCTCAAATGAATGAATCAAAAGGAGATAACCAAAATGTAGAATCCAAAGAGGAAACCTTACCACGAGATTGGAAATACTTGAAGGATCACCCAACAAGTCAAATCATTGGTGATCCCTCTCAAGGTGTAAAAACTAGGCATACATTAACGGAATATTGTCATTTAGCCACATTCGTCTCTCTTGAAGAACCCAAGAACATAAAGGAAGCTCTTAATGACGCAAATTGGATAATGGCAATGGAGGAAGAGCTCAAACAATTCAAGAGAAGTGATGTATGGGAACTTGTAGATAGACCCCAAAATCATCAAGTCATAAGTACCAAGTGGGTCTACCGCAACAAGAAGGATGAGGAAGGTAACGTGGTAAGAAATAATGCAAGGTTGGGAGCTAAAGGCTATAACCAAGAAGAAGGTATAGACTATGAGGAAACCTTTGCTCCCGTTGCTAGGCTAGAAGTTATTAGACTCTTATGTGCATTTGCTTCATTTAAAGATTTCAAACTTTTTCAAATGGATGTTAAAAGTGCATTTGTAAATGGTCTTATTGAAGAAGAGGTTTATGTTGAACAACCACCCGGATTTGAGTATGACAAATTTCTCAATCATGTTTTCAAACTCAAAAAGGCACTCTATGGATTGAAGCAAGCTCCTAGAGCTTGGTATGAGAGATTGAGTTCCTTTTTAATGCAAAATGGATTTTCAAGAGGAAAAGTTGACACCACTCTTTTTATCAAACATTCTAAACATGACATTCTCATCGTATAAATTTATGTTGATGATATAGTGTTTGGTGCTGCTAATCCATCTCTTTGTGAAGAATTTGCAAATCTTATGAGTAGCGAATTCGAAATGAGTATGATGGGAGAACTCAACTACTTCCTTGGATTACAAATCAAGCAAGGCAAGGAGGGAATTTTTATCAACCAAGCCAAGTACATAGAGGAAATGCTCAAGAAATTTGGCATGGAAAATTCCAAGGCAATAGCAACACCAATGAGCTCAACTCTTAAGTTAGATATAGATGACAAAGGTAAAAAGGCGGACCAGTCGGATCCCTTCTTGACCTTACCGCTAGTAGACCTAATATATTGTTCAGTGTATGTTTGTGTGCTAGATTTCAAGCATGTCCCAAGGAATCTCATCTATGTGCCGTAAAAAGAATATTTCGATACCTAGTTGGTACTCCTATTTTTGGCATATTTTACCCTAAATGTGATTTCTTTGATTTAGTTGGATATAGTGATGCGGATTTTGCCAGATGTAAAGTGAACCAAAAATCGACTAGTGGTACTTGTCAATTCCTTGGTCACGCTTTGGTATTATGGTTTAGCAAAAAGCAAAACTCCGTTGCTTTATCCACTGCCGAGGCCGAATATGTTGCATGTGGTAGTTGTTGTGCTCAAATGTTATGGTTAATGCACCAATTAAATGACTATGGCATTCATATTAACCATGCTCCCATAATGTGTGAATACACTAGTGCTATATGCCTAACTAAAAACTCGGCTCAACATTCAAGAACAAAGCATATTGAGGTTCGACATCATTTCATTCGTGATCATGTACTCAAAGGAGATGTCATTGTAAAATTTGTTCCCACCAATTAGCTGACATTTTTACTAAACCTCTAGGTGAAGAAATTTTTTGCAACATTAGAAGTAAAATTGGCATATGTAATCTATCATCTTGACTTTGATTGCATACATAAGTCATTTGAATTTAATATTGAGTTTTAATACTCATCATAAAAGAGCGCCAATGGACTAAGTATTCTTATCCAATTCATGGATATAGGAACTTGGACCAATTTTTAAAAATATCAAAAAAAAAGAACCTTTTTTTTTTCTTTCACTTCCCAATCTTAACCCCTCTTCCTTCATCTTCAACACTCTCTCTCTCTCTTTCTCAAACCCTAACACTTTTCCTTCAAATTTTCTCCAAAAACCATCATATTTCTTCAAATTTCTTTCAACTTTTTACTAGAAATCAAGTTTCTAACTACATTTCAACATCAAAACTTTCAATTTTTGCCAAAAACTCATCTTTTCCTCTTTAAAAAAAAATAAAATAAAAAATAAAAAATAAAATTTGGAGCTACATTGTTATTAGTATGCAAACACTATACTTTAAGTGTTGCAATGTTATGATTCATCCTTGTGTTTATTCATACTCGTGCTAACATTTTCTATCCCTCATCTTGTGATTTTTGTTGATGATAAAGGGGAAGAAAAATTGGTGTGTAATATTCATACATTGTTATGTGCTTGATTGAAAAACGTTAAAAATGATCCCTAAAATGCATCAACTTAGGGGGAGCAATTGAGTTTGAACCTTAATCATGATATACATTGCTCCATAAGTTCATAGTGATGTGTATACTTCAATAAGTGAATACTTTTATGGTGAAATTTACACTTCAACTTTCACATTTCCAAGAGAAAATACCAAAAGTTTGTCATCATCAAAAAGGGGGAGATTGCTGGCCCTAAAGCCAATGTTATTGTAATTTTAATGATAACAACCATTTAGTGAGTCATGGGATTTAAATTGTTCTAATCTTATTTTTAAGTAACTTATAAGAAAGTTAGGAACACCAAGATTAATCATGGATACGAAGCTTTCCAAAAGATGATAAATCAAAAGGAAAAGAAATAAAAGTTGAAGAGAAGATTTATCCAAATTGAAGAGAATGTGATCCAAATCCGAGCATCCTAAAGTTATTTATTTTTATTGTCTAGGACTTAGGATCAGGATATATCAATTGAGTCCAAGTTTCAATATTGATATGTGATGCTCGTACAAAAATGTTTTTGAAAAATATTTTAGAAAGTTGATTTGTCAAATTTTATTTGAAAAATATTCAAGTCAAAATTAAACCAATCTAGCTTATCAATTAAAATATTTTTTAAGATTGACACTTTGAAAAGTATGATCAAATCAAATAAAGATAAAATTTTAATAGGTGATGATTTAGCTTGATTTATGGAGCCAATTATTCTTATGATCAAAGTTAAGTGGGAAATAAATTCAAAAAATTGAACAAATATAGCAATCAATCAATCAATTTTTTAACTTATGAAATGTGATAAAAGTATCCCACCAATCAAGCAAATTAATCAAAACGGGTAAATGCACATGGGTAGGTTGAGTGTCGACACACGGATGGTATGTGTCGACACATTGACTTACAGTAGCCACCAAGAGCTTCGGTTGTAGACACACGGACTGAAAAAGCTCAAAACGGCTACTTTTGACTTGATTTCCTTCCAAAACCTTTTTCCAACTTTTTGAACATCTTATTGGCCCTCATTTGCCTATAAATAGGGCTTAAATGCTTTGGTTGAAATTATCTAATACTCTCTAAGCATTCTTTGATAAAAAGTTCTTTTACATACTTGTGCTTTAAAGGTTCGTTTTTAAGTTTTGTTGAAAACTTTTATTAGAGCATCACTTGTTCTCTTATTGTTGATCTTTGAGCTTTATTGGCATATCCTTAGCTTTGGCTATGCTTGATCAAGTGTCAATTGACTCCTGAAAGAGTGCAGAATTTGAGTGCTTTAATTCTTTCATTGCTTTATTAAAATTTGTTGCATTGTAAAGGTTGGATCCTGAGCCTACGGTTACAAAAGGATCGGTTGTAAATGTTTGTCTTGAGCCTAGGTACAAAAAGACTGGTCGTAAAAGTTGGATCTTGAGCCTGTTTTTAAAAAGGATCATCGAGCTTAGTTAAAGGCTCAAGTGACTAAGAGTAGTCACTTGAGAAGTGGACTAGCTTCCGGTTTGGAAGTCAACCACTATAAAAATCTTTTTGCATCCTTTTTATTTTTGTCTTTATCTTTTTCATTTGACATTTATTGTTTAGCTTTTAATTAAATCTTTTGGTTCATAAATTTAAATTTTCTATCACTAAAGAACCTAATTCACCCCCCTCCCCCCCCCCCCCCCCCCCTCCCTTAGGTTGCTATTTGGACCTTCATACTTCAACTCCAAAGCAAAAGGAAGAACCTTTCACGATGGAAAGCTGGTCCTAAGACGAACAGAGTCGACTGGGCACTACCATAGAAAGCTAGCCGCTAATTGGGAAGGACCTTACTAAGTCTCTCGGACAACCCGAGAAGGAACGTATCGCCTACGACAACTAGACGGTACCCTGCTCCCTCACACGTGGAACATTTTGAACTTAAGGAAGTAGTTTGTATAAAAAACAAAAGATACCCCACCGAGGTAAATGAAAAAGTGCTCTGTCATTCCAAAGAACTTTTTCCAAAAGGAATACATCATAAAAATATACAAAAACGCATATGAAAAAATGACCAAAAAATCAAACCCCAGAAAATCGGACGAAATAGTGACAAAACATAAGTACAAAGTATATATACATAAGTGATCAAATCAATGATCATGATCAGCAAATACATCAAAAGCCAAAAAAAACATAAATGTTTATGCCGTAAGACCTTCCAATACCCTCGGCATGAACGTTTAAGCCACGAGGGCCGGCCACAATGAGCTCACCTTGTCAGTCTCACCCATGGCCCAGTAAAACTGTAGGCATTCAAATCGTAAGTCCTTCCAAAGGGGGTTTGTGCGCTTAAGCCGTGAAAGTAGTCCGCATTGGACAATCAAACCCACCGGTCTCGCCCATAGTTCTTAAAGCCCGAGGACCTGTCCTCGGTACATTGACCATAAGCCCGTAGGTCCATCTGCGGCAGGCAAAGCCTGTTGGTTCATCCGCAACACTCTAAGCCCGTCGGTCCGTCCGCAGCACTCTGAGCCCGTCGGTCCGTCTGCGCCACATTAAGCCATGAGGGTAGTCCGGATCGAGTGTGCACACCTCGTTGGTCTTGTCCATGGCCCCTTAAAGCCCATGGATATGTCCATGGCACACAGACCGTAAGCCCGTAGGTCTGTCCGCGGTAGGCTAAGCCCGTGGATCCATCTACGACACAGACCCTAAGTCCGTAGATCCATCTGCGGCAGGCTAAGCCCCAGGACCTGTCCCAGGCACACCGAGGCCGTAAGTCCATAGATCCGTCTACGGCAAGCTGAAAGTCCGTGGATCCGTCCGCGGAACACAGACCATAAGTCCGTAGATTCGTTTGCGGTAGGCTAAGCCCGTGGAACCATCCATGGCACAGACCCTAAGTCCATAGATCCATCTGCGGCAGGCTAAGCCCTAGGACCTGTCCTAGGTGCACTGAGACTGTAAGTCCGTAGATCCGTCTACGGCAGGCTAAAAGTTCGTGGATCCATTCACGATAAAAAAACCTTAAGTCCGTGGATTCGTTTACGGCAGGCTCAAGTCCGTGGATCCGTTCGCGGCAAACAGACCTTAAATCCGTAGATTCGTCTACGACAGGCGTAAAACCCGGGGGTCCTCCCGCGGCAAGCTAACCCGATTTTGGCAGGTATCGCACCGGTACTCAGGAACGGAAGCCCACTCAACGCGGAGAAGACACGTGAGCCGTAAGCCCATTGAAGACTGGGAAGAAGTCAATGTATGAAGTCACACGCCCCTTTTACGCAAGAGAGAATCGACGCAAGGCGAAGGACCGCATACGCGTGACTCCTTTAGGCGAGATAGAATCGACACAGGGTGAAGGACCGCATGCCACTAAGCAAATCGAATGGCCACGCACGCCAAACACGAGCCGAAGGGCCACGCCCCAAAGAAACCCGAAGGTCTGCGCTCCGCAACCCAAGAGGAAGACACTCATGCCGCAACACAAATCGAAGGTCCACGTGCGCTGACGCGACCCGAAGGTCCCGCCCCATGCGACCTGAAGATCCGCACTCCACAACGTGACCCGCGGACTTCGCACTACGACGCAAGCCCGAAGCCGGCAAGAGGCAATACGATTCGCAGGCAAATGAACAACAAGGCAAGATGCCGATCCACAAAACAATATGCCTTCTCGAAAGATTGGCGAATTCCCGTATTTGATAAATGTACAACACCAAAGAGAAGCAAAACAAACGGATAGGCATTGCATTGATATACGACAAATTACATCCCGGTATGAACCGTTCCTTCCACAAAGTACATTCGAAATCAAGGACAAGACTATCAAAAACAAAGTAAAAAAAGAGACCATCATCGGAAGCCCTAAAATACTAGCCTATCCTTCACCTCCGACAAAACAAAAGGGAGGGACCAAAAAGACGAAACGGAATCAAGTCCTACTCAGGAGGAGCAGGGGAAGTGGCCTTTGTGGTGTCTGACGATGAGGTTGTGCCGAGCCTCCTTCCTTTCTCAGCCTCGACAGCGAAGCGGCAAACCTGCTCAAGGAAGGGGATCCCCAGATTCGACTCCAAGGATTTCGCCTTCCTTACTGTACGGCTGACTCTTGTATTGAAGCCCTTCCAATACTGGGTGGCACCATGATCTAGGAACTCGGGACTCTTCTTGCACTTAGCGACAACTTAAGCGACCTGCTCCGGAACTAGAGAAAGGATGGCGTCTTGTTCAAACACACGGAGCTCTAACTCCCGGAAACGAGTGTCATGTCCAGCGATATGCGTCTGCATTGCTGAGTTGGCCGAATAGAGCTCCCTAACTACATGTTCTCTTCGCCTCCAACTTGAGAGGGCAAACACTGACCGCACAAAGAACTGGAAAAAACAAAACAAACTGAGGGCAAGAGTTAGGAAAACACAAGGAAACAAACAAAGATGATACGAAAGGCGACGGACATATGATAAGATACCCGAGAAAAGAATATGGGTGCGTTCTCGGAAGATACCTTGGATAAGCGTGCCGTATCCGCGGGCAAAAGGAACTGTGCACACATTCCCCAACAGGCCTCCGGGTCACTTGAGAAGGCTTAGCCACCTGAAGCTGTAGAAGGAGCAGTTCCCACAAAGCCCGCGACATATGGACAGCCGCTCGAAAAGGAACTGCAGTGATCTTGAATAGGGATCCTGCAGGGATAAAAAGAATCCCCATTAAAATACCACTAGATCGAACACCAGTGCAAAATCTTGGCTAATTGATCGAAATGGGTAGCTCCAGTAGAGAAGAGAAAGAAGGCATTCGTCAGCGGAGGAAGGCCAACCGAGAGAAGCTCTTTCTTTTTTTTTGTCGTGCCGTGAAATGAAATTGTATCGTATGTTAGTTAGAGAGGTTAGCGAACTACTACGATCTATAGATTCTCCATCTATATCCAATCCCAACGAGAATTGAAGCGAGTCGCTTCCGGCAGCCCGCATCACAGGACGGGTCCAGAAACGCCGCCATTTTTCCCCTCAAAGCATAAGGAGATAATGGACTTCCTGGGTCACAGAAGGCACCAAGAATCCCTTCAATATCCGACCCAGAAGTGGGACGCCTAACCTCTCAAAAATGCATGTCAAAACCCCCAAGACGAGAAGGCATGAGTCCCATTGTAATCGAACCCGATGAGCCCCTGACTGCAAGGACAGCCGAGATCCCCTCAACTGTTCCCGGATTAGGAAATTCCGCCATAGCCACCGGAATCCCCGTCGGGACGACCGACTCTTGCATCGCCTCATCGCCAACCGAAAATGGAACCGCCTCCCCTTGATCGTTGCATGGACGCTTGACCGTCCGCGAAGTTGAAGAATTAATGGAAGGATCCGGAACAGGACGACCACCAACACCCCAAGCTCCCGAGAGGGATCCCTTCTCCCGACAGCCAGCGAAGCAATCACAAGCGGTACCGAAGCAGGACCCAGCTCCACAGAGGGATACGCTAGTTAGCTCATCAACTAAAAAGGACACAAGGAAAAAAAAAAAAGAAGAAGAAAGGTTAGTATAACATAACAAACTGAAAACAACAAAAGCACGTACAACATGCGCACCATAATAATAATGATGATGATGATGATGATGACAAACACTAACAAAATCACAAAACGGTAAACGATAACGACAAGCAAACAAGCAAACCAAAAAGAGGGACAGGGGCGCGAGAACGGGCAACCAATTACCTGAAAAAGGCATTTGGGAAAGCCCGGTCTTAGCGAGCACAATTTCCTGCTCAAGTAGCTCCTTACGAGCTATGAATCTCTTGTTAGGAGCAGTGTGCTGAAATATAGATTTATTCTGGATATATTATTTTAATTAATAAATAAAATTAAAGTTTCAGTCAATTTCCTAGTTAAATTTGTGCATGTGATCATTTATACTGCATGTGATTTTCTTTTGGGAGACATCCATGAGATGGGTGTAGTCCTCAGACTACAATTTACATATTTGTTCTAAGTGATTTATGAGACTAAACCACAGATAGATTTGGAACAAATGGTATGGATTTTTGTTTGAAAGACCCGTAGTCAAAGACAAGTTTGGACCACTTGTATGTTAAGACTATAACGTGACACTTTAGATGACTTGTCTTGGTCATGTGGATGGAGATCCAAAAGTGTTAGGTTATTGTGTTTAATAAGATTGACACACTGAGTTAGGCCATATGGGTTACTTATTTCTATACTACTATCAGAGATGAGTGATTCACGTTGTACTGTTTGAACAACAACTCTAAACCCTGAGGGTATTCTGGACTTGTGCATGGAGCGTTAGTTACCTTGGTGTACTATAAGTAAGGACTAAACGAATGACTGAAATCCCACGTAGACTGGGTAGCGGAGTGAAATGTGACAAGGATCAGGTATTCAATAGGGAATCTACAGTCTCTTATGAGATATAGGTGTCCCCTTAGTTGATTCGCAAATATTTGAATAGTTCGAAAACTTTGGGAAAAGTATTCTAAGTGTTTGACATTTGAAATTTATATTGTGAATGTGTTCAAGTATAAATGAATTATTCAGTGAAGGACAACTCGGTAACTAATGGAGAAGCTGCGAGAAGGATAATGGTAGTGGTTAAATTTATCATTTGTCATGGACATTTAGTGGAGGGGTTGTTGTCACCAATACAGTCTATTAGGGAGATATCGAATAAATAATTTAAGTCTGGAGTGAAATGAGATTTATTTAGTGGAATTAAGTCTCATTAAATGGTAACTAAATTATTTTATAAGATGATAAATTTAACCTATTGGGAGCTAGATTTAGATTGTCTCTGAGGTCCCTGTGCAAGCCTCTGTATTTATGTGCAACCCAGGCCATGATCCGCGTACTTGTGAATGGGCCAATCAGCGTGCGGCACGTGTCCCTCGCTGGGTAGCCAGGGGAGGATCGGTGTGCATTGGCCGTGGCCAATCAGGCCACGCCACGTGGCATGCCTTTGAATTAAAAATCACGCGGTTCTTTGAACTATGATGAAATGACGCGTTCTGACTTTTTTTTGTAACTAAACGCTACATTTTGATTTAAACCGGGCAATCCCACATCGAATAAAATTGAATTTTTTGCTCCAGTATACTCCTATAAATAGAGGTGCTTATTCCGAGGTTTGGTATTCAGTTTTGAAGCAAGTCTTTGGGTTTCTGAAAATAATTTCGGAGAGCTAATGGAGAGAAAAATTTCGGTCGAAATTTTTCTTTCCTCAATTTAATATTTTTTGGAGCCCACCCTCCGGGCAGCGTCGAAATTTTTCTTTCCTCAATTTAATATTTTTTGGAGCCCACCCTCCGGGCAGCTCGAGGTCATTGCATAGAAGATCGCGGGGTTTCGTTTTTCTTGGTATTTTTTATAATTTGAACAATTTCAGGTATGTTCTTCTTTCCTTCTTTTAGTATCGCTTTTCTATTTGTTTACAGTATTCGTTATTATACCTTTTTAAGTTTATGTATTGTTATGAATGTATTAGGGTAAAAGGCTTATAGATCTAAATTAAGAATTTGGATCTGTTGATTTATATTATGAATTTAAGTTAGTAGATTTAAAATTAAGAATTTTAAATCGACCTTAGATTTAGAGTTATGAATTCTAAACCCGTTCCGCTGCGTAAACTTTAGGGAGAATTTTTGAAATTCGTCCCAACTATCTGTTAGGGGTAACTTGCCCCGAACACAAATTACAACGAAGGAGCAATTCCTCCACTAACGGAGGCAGGAAAAACGAACACCCGCCTCCAAAGAATCTACGGGAAGACAAAAACTACCCTCTCTTGAAGGAAATAGTGGACAATCATCCGGCTGAGGACCCCACACCTCATAATCCTCCGAAAAATAATACTTAGAGCGAATCATAGAGATATTGCCCTCGCCTAAAGTGCTCGACACAAAAGTCCGTAATGGACGAATCCAAGAAATATACAGAAACATAAATTGTAAGGGTGAACTCTCATCCGGGGAGCACCGACTTAACGGCTCCACAGCTATACCGTCAATCTCGGAAGACAAGTTGCCCTCACTCCAAATCCCCGAAGAAGAAGCCTCCACGAAACTCCGCTTGTGTTCCATCAAGAGAGGAGAAAACTATAAAAAACTAACGAAAAATAAAATACGTATAGAAGACTTAAGAGACTTACTTGAATACAGAAAACCAAGGTAAGTGGCAGTAAGGGTAGACGCAGCCACCGCTGTGGAATACCCGGCCTCCGAGGATCAAAAGAAGGCCTCTATCCGGCATCTCCTTTTCTCGCCCCCTTCACCGCAAACGGTCAAGAGAAAGGAGAAGGGGTGGCGTGTTCACCTTGGCCCAACCAACTCGGGCTCCGGACAAACAAGAATAAACAAACTCTGCCCCGAGCACACCACCGTGAAATACGTAAAAACGGGAACCCAACAAACTTACCTGGAACGTACTCGGGGGAAGAAAGAATTGTGCTGAAAACCACCTGAAACAAAAACGCATATTCATCAACTGCCCAAAACAACGACAATTCAAAAGTAAACAGAAGTCACAAAGAGGCAATTTAACCTCTTAGCTCGCCCTCAATTCCGCCAAAAGCAATAATAATAAGTAAATAAAATGCATTTCTAGCAAAAGACTTAATTTATACAAAAAAAAAGACGAAAATCGAACAAAGTTTGGAGTCGGGGCTCTAACTCGCTCCCGATTCGGCCCTCCGAAAAAGGAAAAAAAAAATCTCTTCTATCTTTAATCAAGATTTAAGTTAAACAAAAAACGAAAATCAAACAAAGTTTAGAACCGGGCCTCTAGCTCTCCCCCAGTTCGATTAATAATAAAAAATAATAATAATAATAAAAAATCTCTTTTGTATCTTTAATCAAATGCGTAAGAATGTAAAAACAAAAAACAAAATTCAAACAAAGTCCGAAACCGGGGCTCTAACTCGCCCCCTGTTCGGCCCTCCAAAAAAAAAAAACAAAAATTACAAACCGCTTACATGTCCCCAAAACCAAGTCCCCACTCAAAAAAAACCTCAAAAAACGACCCTATTTGGGTCTAAAGTCCAAGAATACTCCTCTAATAAGAGACCCGGGGGCAAAAAGCAATTTCACCCAAAAAAGGGGCCCATCTCGTCCCCAAAAGCTTGAAAATAAGGGAAAACGTGCCTTTAAAGCTGAGCTCGCTGAAAACTTGTGCTCAAAAGCTGCCAAAACAAGCCAAAACAAGACAAAAATGGCGAGGAGGGGGGGAGGGGAGGGGAAGAAGGGGACAAAAACAAACAATATACTTCAACTTTAAAACTTAAAAAGGTTAAAAATATAAGTTTCATATCAAAACAAAATAAGGACCGGACGTCTTTCCCGAAAAACCGACACCCATAAACATTTTAAACAAAAACCACATACGGCAAAGAAAAATGAAACAGAATAAAAATAAGATATAACCCGAATAAATGGGTCCGAGAACCGACTCCGACTGCGCGCACGAAAAGAAAAAAAATTTATAACATCATCATCACCATCAAAAGAATGACAAAAGTTGAAGAACGCCCAAAGTATAAGTTCATTAGGAGTCGTGTCATCAATTACAACAGTTGATATACATCTCCCTACTGGGAACAGCAAAAAAACGATCAGTTACAGAACCCAAAAGCGACTACAATAAAAGAAAAAGAGAAGATAACAACAAAGTACTACATCATAAAACGGTAAGGTAGGACCCGGCAGCTCAGGATAAAGAGTCCCCACATACGGAAACAGAGAAACCAAGCCCGAATACAGATACTCTCCCAAGCGCTCCAGCATCCCATGCTCCGGCCCATCCATACGACAGCAATACAATCTGCCCCCACAGGCCATGATCAAATATCGGCCTGAGACACAAAACCTGGCGACATGAAAGCAGCCGAATGCATTAGACATTGGAAACAAGTATTCAATGTTGTGATAGGGGAACCAAGAAGAGAAGTCGTTACGATCACAAAGCAACCATACTCCGAAAAGGGAGCCGCTGAGCAAGACAAGATAGAGCGAGGCACCGAAGGTCGAAGGGCCGGACCAACAAAACAAGCCTGCATCCTCAATCCCGGAAATGCTCTGATCAACCCGTGATGGAAAAAATTAAAAACTCTACCCGTACTTGTGATGGTATCCCAATGGACCAGGTAAGTGTGGTAAAAAAGTGAACGGGTCGAAAGATACAGTCCGTCATAAAGAAGATCATCCCGTCAACAAAGGCTGGGACATGGAATACCAAGTCCCCCCCCCCCCCCCCCAGGCAAGCACCTTATGAGAGTTCGACCACTCCCCTCTATCGGACTCCAAGGTGGAGTCATAGACCAGTAGATGAACCAGGAAGTTGAACGATTCAGCCGAACCCCGACATCCGAGGATGGTCATCATAAGGCATCGAATCAATGGGGCCAGAACCGCCTCGGTCAAAAACCCAGCAGAAGATATAAGCGAGTAGCGGGATTGAAGATAGAGAGTCGTGAGGGACCCATCGGGTCAAACTCCTAACACAATACCAGTCCATCGTGACATCCCAGGATCCACCGAAAGCTGGACAGAAATTCCACCAAAAACTGAGGGATAACCCTCCCCGCCATGGGAGTTCCAAGAAAGACGTAGATATCATGCAGGTCCACATAGCACCATAACTGCACCAACAATACCGAAGTAGAGAACAAGACGCTTGAGCATTAATGAAGCGACGAGCCTCAATGAGGCGAGAATGGAAATGAGAGTTGCAAAAGAGGCTTTTCCGGGAGGTGAGAAAAGATCTCGAAAGTAATTTCTTTCGAGTCAACCATCGATTGACCAAAGGACGAGCGTAAGAAGAGAAGTGTAATGTTAAGTTTAAAGGAGAAGGATGAGTTAGCAAAAATTGAAGACTTTCAACCTCATATTTATAAAGATAAAACTTCGCAAACCCACTCACAAAAGAGAATCATTTGCAAACTGGCGGGGAACTAACTGATAACACCAAAAATGACATCCGAACAAGTGTCACGTGGCTGCCTGGGACGAGGCCCCAACTCAGGCCGAGATCCACCCCCGGAGGCATAGGTTCGGAACTTCGCCTTTGATCTGAAAGGAAGGATCACATCTCGCCAACATGACGCATCCCAAGATCCGAGTAGAAGAAGGAAGAACCACGCCCATTCTGACATAGGTGCATCTCGGTCCGAGATGCACCCCCGAAGGCTACCTCCGGAACTCCGCTTTCAACTTAAGAGAACGAAGCACACCTAACTGACGGAACACATCCCTGAATCCGAGCAGGAGAAGAAGGAAGCTTGCCCACCTAGACACAAGTGCATCTCAGTCCGAGATGCACCCTCGGAGCTCTTCTCCTGAACTTGGGCAACACCCGTAAAGATATAGACGCATCAAGATGGCGAGGAGCATTTCGACCCTCGAGCAGTCCCGAATTCGCAACCCAGTAAAGCACGCACCCTATACTATGCCCTCCCCGTCGGGAGTCGGCCAAAGGACAACAACAATGGCCTGGCAACGCGACCCTGGTAGACGACAGCCCATCACTCAGAGCACGAAGACTATCGTCGGGACATCGCAATGCAATGTACACTCTGGCCTCCTGAAGGCATCTCGCCCCAAGTTGACCGCTGCCCCGGAGACCTGACGGCTACGACTACCCGACACCGCGAGTCAAGAGGACGACGACCCGAAGCCGTAGGCCCAACGCCTAAGGGGATCTCATCCCCAGTTTCGTGCCAAGCGAGATACACCTCCTCTTTGAAGCACAGCTCTTCAATGGGGAAAGCTCTATAAATAAGACTCAGAACCCTAAAGAGAGGTACAGGCTCACAGAAGCTCAAACCAACTCAAAGACACAAAGACCCACAGCTCTCCCTTCACGCTCATCTGAAGGACCCCTGAGCAGCTGTGCCCCTCGTCTTTCCTTCCATCGTACTTGTAATCCCATCTAAAAAATCATGTAATAAAACCGTTAATTAATTAAAACTTAATAAAAGATAAAGGGCTTGAGTTTTGGCCCTCCATTAAAAAAAACCTGTACCAAAACACATATAGAGTCACCACACTAAACCTTAGTGTGACATGGGTTTCAATAGGATTGGCTCAATCCTATATTTCACAAATAAGACCTAATATTGTGCGGAAATAAACAATACTCCCGATATTCAATCGAATCAAATATCACGACAAATTGAGAAATAAATGGACTAAAAGAGAAAATAAATAATGACACAATGATTTACGTGGAAACCCCTTTACAATCGAAAGGGGAGAAAACCACAGGCGAAGATCGGAGCTTTTTATTATTGAATCAAAAGAAGAATTACAATATATTCTCTCACACTCAATTTGTATTGGTGGCGGCGCTGCTATGGGGAAACCTCACTTTTGGAATTGGATACTTTGTGACGTAACCCTACGTCCATATTTATAGCCGCGCAGGAAATGCAGTTCCCAATCGATCGGCCCGCTCACTAGAGGCGTCCTTCTTTTACTTAACTTTCCCGATCGATCGAGCTCCACCCCGATCGATTGGGCTCCTCACGGCTTCTTTTCTTAAAATACCAAGTAATTTTGACACATTTTCCTAACAAATCTCCACCTTAGCTCAAAATTAACATCATCAATAAAACAACTCCACCTTCTTCACAAACGCCTCCTCAATTGGGCTAACACACATCAAACTAAAAGACCCACCAAATTCGAGCAATGCTCGAATTTGCTCCTTGGTAGAACCTTAGTGAACATGTCAGCTGGATTGTCTTCAGTCCCAATCTTCTTCAACTCCACCTTCTGCTCGTCAATCATATCTCTAATAAAATGATGCTTCACTTCTATATGCTTCGTTCCGTCATGATGTGACATCTGATCTTTCGCTAGGTGAATGGCGGACTGATTATCACAGTAGACTCTAATTGTGCCCTACTCGACACTGATTTCACTGATCAAACCTCTCAACCAGACGGCTTCTTTGAATGCTTCTGTCACTGCCATATACTCGGCCTCTGTAGTAGACTGTGTTGTAATAGGCTGTAGACACGCTCTCCAACTGATAGCTGTGTCACCTAAACAAAACACATACCCTGATGTGGACTTCCTCTTATACCCAACCAAACAACACTTACTTTTCCCATATTCCAAACACAAATCAGAAGTTCCACGAAGATACCTGAGAATCCACTTCACTGCATGCCACTGCTCTTTACCTGGATTCGCCATGTACCTACTAACTCTGCTCACTGCAAAAGTAATATCTGGATGCGTGCAAACTATTGCTTACAAAATACTGCCCACTGCACTAGAATAGGAAATCTAAGACATATACCTGACATCCTCCTCAGTCTGAGGTGAATCTAATGCTGAGAGTCTGAAGTGAGCTGCTAAGGGCGTGCTAACTGGATTAGCATCCTTCATATGAAACCTGTCTAACACCTTCTCAATATACTTCTCCTGAGACAAGTATAATTTTTTGGCTTTTCGGTCTCTACGAATTTTCATGCCTAAGATCTTCTTAGCTGCTCTAAGATCTTTCATCTCAAACTCACTCTTCAACATAGATTTCAAATCATCAACATCTTTCATGTCTCGTGCTGCAATCAACATATTATCAACGTACCATCAGTCTTTTTAAAGTACACACAACTGTCGTACTTACTCTTAATGTACCCATGACCTATCATGAACTAATCAAATCTCCTATACCACTGTCTAGGAGATTGCTTTAAACCATATAAAGACCTTTTAAGCAAACACACATGATCTTCCTCTCCTTCTACAATGAAGCCCTCGGGCTGATGCATATAGATACTCTTTTTTTTTTTTTTTTGGTAAGTCATTGAAATATATAGATGAAAGAAAAGAAAACAATCTACAAGGGGCATACCCCAGGACGCGGCCGAAGCCTACAAGTATGAGGCAACGTCAAAGAAAAAACATACAAAGTCCATACAACATACAACCAAAGTACAAACTAATGGAACAAAAAGAAACTAAGTCTCAAAACCCCAGTGCCGGAGCAACGAGGTGTGACGGTGAGCTTCTCTGAACGAAGAAGCAGCAAGTAAGGGGTTCCTGACCAAACCCGTAATCTCCTCTCGAACGGCCGCAACCGATCTGGACTGAGAACGCTGAACCCGAAGGTTGCCCTCATACTAGATAGTATACACAGTCGTAGAGAGGCAGAGTCGAGCTATGATACTGCCAATCTCCTGCCCCGTGAGATGCTGAGCAGCCCAAGTGACAAGAGCGTCCCAAGGAAGGGTAGGCCAAGCGATAGATGTACTCGGAGTGACAGAGCTCCAGACCGAGGCAGAAAAGGAACTGGCGAAGAAGAGGTGCTCATGAGTCTCGTCAGCAGAACCACAGAGAACACAAGCACTCTGAACCTCTCGTGCTCCGAAATGCCGAAGTCGGTCCTGGGTCCAAAGTCGCTGCCGAGAAGCGAGCCAGAGAATGAAGGAGTGTCGCGGTACATGCATCTGAAACCACAAAAGGTGATGAACAGTGTCCTTCATTCTCCTACTCCGCAGCATCTCCCAAGCGGACTTGATGGTGAAGTTCCCCGAGGGGTCCCCAAACCATCGGATGGAGTCCGCTACACCAGCCCAAGGGCTAAAGCCAATCATGTCCCAGATGGGTCAAAGCTCCAGGCAACCCTGTGGAAATCTCCACTGACCACCCTCAAAAATGAATGAGACTCGAGCATCCCAATGAAGACCAGAAGAGGTGAGCAGTCGAGCAGGGAAGCGTTCCGACATATAGATACGCTCTTCTAGTTCACCATGCAAAAATGCAGTATTTACATCTAACTGCTCAAGATCTAAGTCATGTATAGCAACTAAAGACAAAAGCGCACAAATCGAAGTATGTCTAACTACAGGTGAGAATATGTCATGAAAATCAACATCCTGTACCTAACTGTAGCCTTCAGCTACCAAAAATGCCTTGTATCTTACATCTTCAACTCCAGGAATGCCCTCTTTTCTTTTGAAGACCCATTTGTAACCAATCAGTCTTTTCCCTGTTTGAGGCTTCACTAGTTCCCAAGTTTGATTCTTATGAAAAGACTGCATCTCTTCATTCATAGCAACGAGCCACTTCTCAGCATCTGATCTCGATACAGCCTCTGTATATGAAGTCGGCTCACTGTCATCTAATGACTCAGCAGTAGTGAGGGCATAGACAATCATCTCCTCATACACATATCTCTCTAGAGTCCTGATCTGATGCCTCGGTCTACCACCAGCTAAAGTATTATTCTCCACCTGCTGACCTATTTCTGCATTATTAATAACAACATCAGAAACTCGTACCTGAGGTGCCGGAAGACTCTCTAGCTGAACGACCTGCGGATCTGACTGTATCTATGCAACATCAGGTGTCTCAACCTGAACTGTATCACTGTCAATGGAGGGTGTGTGTGGTGGATTATGTAGAGCAGACTCATCAAAGGTAACATCTCTACTAGTCAGAAACTTCTGAGCACTTTGATCCCACAATCTATATCCCTTCACACCTGACGAATAACCAAGAAAGATGCATTTCTTGGCCCTAGGCTCCAGATTTCCATCATTAACATATGCATATGCAGGACAACCAAATACTTTAATCTAAGAATAATCAAAAGTAGAACCAGACCATACCTCCTCAGGTATCTTCATCTGCAATGAAGAATGCGGTGTCTTGTTCACAAGATAGCAAGTCATGCTAACTGCTTCTTCCCACCATTCTCTTTTCAATCCTGCATTTGAAAGCATACATCGAGCCTTCTCTAGTAACGTCCTATTTAATCTTTCAGCCACTCTATTTTGACTATACCCTGATCTTCACAAAATCTAGTGAAGTCACCTTCAACAAACTCAAGACCATTATCAGTCCTCAACCTCTTGATCGGCTTCCCTGCCTATTTTTTAAGCAGAATCTTCCATTTCTTGAAGATATCATACACTTCATTTTTCTGCTTCAGAAAATAGACCCAAACTTTACGTGAGTAATCATTAGTAAACGTTAGAAGATACCTGAACCCACCTTTAAAAGCCACTCTGGAAGGTCCCCATAGATCAGAATATATGTAATCTCACGTTCCATTTGTCTGATGCACTGCTGACTTGAAGCTGACTCTTTTCTGCTTCCCATACACACAGTGCTCATAGAATTCCATTAGTCCTGTTGACTGACCACAAAGTAGTCCCCTCTTACTCAGCTTAGACAATGCCTTACTACCAATGTGACCCATTCTCATGTGCCACGGTCTTGTGGTCTCTGCATCTGTCATAATAGATGTGGAAACAGCAACTGAACCTGTCACGGTTGTACCTGCAAGCTCATACAAAGTACCAACCCTATTTCCTTTCATCACAACTAAAGCACCCTTATTGACCTGCATGACTCCACCTTCAGCGGTGCACTTGTACCCACTAGACTCAAGGGTACCTAGAGAAATCAAGTTCTTCTTTAACTCTGGGACGTGACGTACATCATTCAAGGTTCTAATAGCCCCATCAAACATCCTCACACGGATTGTTCCGATCCCCACTACCTTACAAGTAGCATCGTTACCCATCAAGACAACTCCACCTTGTATAGACTTATACGTGGAGAACCGGTCTCTGTTTGGAGTAACGTGATATGAAAAACCCGAATCCATGACCCACTTATCCTTGGACTTGGACTGAGAATCAGCAACAAATAGAAACTCCCCATCGCCATCATCCTCTACAACACTAGCCTCAGCGGACTTATCCTTGCCCTGGTCATCCCTGTTACCCACTTTTAATTTATTTTTGTATTTGTAACAGTTTTTCTTTATGTGCCCTTTCTTGTGACAATAATGGTATGACAGGTTCTTATGTCTAGATTTAAACCTTGACTTTTCCCACCATTAGATCCCCTATGTTCTGTTCTACGTCTCACATGCAAACCACTACCTGAGTCATTCACCGAGTCAGATAACTCCCTATCTACCCGTTCTTTACTCACAAGGTTTCTTTTCACCTCATCAACAGTAATGGTCAGCCTACCCCCGTATATCATGCTTTCTACGAAGCCGTTACACGAATTAAAGAGCGAACACAGTAATAACATAGCTTGATCCTTGTCCTCGGGGACATCATCCAATTCCTTCAATTCTTGCATAATAGAGGTAAACTCACTAAGATGGTTTTTAAGGGATGTACCTTTTTTCATACTGAAAGTAAATAACCGTCGCTTCACTGCGAGTTTGTTGGAGACTGACTTGTGGCAAAACATATCTAATAATTTCTCACATAACTCCTTTGCGATTTCCATCTCTAATACTTCTGACAGAACATCATCAGCCAAACACATCTGTGAGAGCCTTTTCATCCATCTCTTCCCATTATGCCTCGGTCATAGTCTCGGGTTTCTTCTCTTTCCCCTCCAATGCTTTCTTCAAGCCGTTCTGAGTTAGGATTCCTTTCACACGGACTTGCCATAAGCTGAAACTTCCCTGACCATTGAACTTCTCTACCTCGGTCTTAATACCGGATGCCATTGTACCAATTCGAATAACCAGGCTCTGATACCAATTTGTGCGGAAATAAACAATACGCCCGGTATACAATCGAATCAAATACCACGACAAATCAAGAAATAAATGGACTAAAAGAGAAAAGAAACACTGACACAATAATTTACGTGGAAACCCCTTTACAATCGAAAGGAGAGAAAACCGCGGGCTGTTACACCAATTTAGTGTAACTTGAATTAGGGTTAGGGATTGGGGAATTAGATTGAGATGAGATAGAGAAATAGATAAGAGATGAGAAAGAGAGTTAGGGAGAGAAAGAAGAGCTTGTTTATTTGATGCCCATCCAAAGAATACAAGCTTGGTTTATATATTTTCCCAAAATCAAGCCCTTAATAATTCTACGTATTAGTGCTTGTAACAATACCCCCCGGACAAGCACTTCCTTGTCCTCAAGGAAGAAAAGTAGGAAAACGAAGTCGAAACTCAGAACAATCTTCTCAAGTCGCGTCCTCGACCTCATGATCACGCCACTTGACCAGAAATTGAGTGGCTGCTACATTGCGCCGCTTCACCAAACGCCTATCAAGGATGGCGTCGGGAACCCATGAATTGCCTGGGAGATGCGGTAGGATGCTCGGATGGCCCTCCATGACGGTCCCCACATGCCGACGTAACCGCGGATTTGAAGCTCGGAGAGTGACTGTGAAGTGTACACTGTTTGCCTTGCCAAGTGAATGACATCTAAAGCCGCTCAAAGATCCACACAATGGCCCCCAACAGTGCCAACCACTGCAGCCGGAGGACCATATCGCATCCACCCAAGTCAATGAGGAGGACATCACAAACGAAGGTTGTCCCTTGAAAATTCCACCAAAAATCACGGCATATCGCGGCACATTGGAGTCGGTTACCATCGGCCACCACCACAGAGATAGGTGAAATCGGCTCAGTAAGACACCCTAACATCCGGGCCTTCCCAAGATCGAGGAAATTGTGGGTGCTACCACTATCAACAAGGATATGAAGAGGCTTGCGATTATGATAACCTGTGATGCGCATAGTAGAGTAGACGGAAATGCCGGCCAAAGCATTACACGATATATGTGGAAGATCACCGGTCTCGATGTCCACAATGTCCTCGGTGAAATCCTCGGTGCCTGCGGCATCAGGCGGCTCATCCGAGGATCCATAAAGCATTTTCAACTGGGGATTCTTGACCTTACAGAATTTCATGTGTCCGGGAACAAAAGGCTCGCTGCAAAAGAAACACGGGCCTTTCTCACACCTGTCCTCGATTTCGGCCGCGGTAATAGTACAAGCCTCGCGCTTAAGAGTACGAGGAGCGGAGACCGAATCCGAAGTAGACCGCACCCCCAACCCGGCAGAACTCAGATACCAGGGATGTGGAGCACGAGAAGTGGGCTGTCGAACAGGCCCAAATGAGGGACGAGAGCTCAAGGACATGTGTTCCTCCCGTAACCGCGCTAATCTCATAGCGTGGTGCACCGTAGGGGGTTGGAGCATCAATATCGGATACCGAATTGAGTCCTTTAGGCCCGTGACAAAACAGGAGACTAAATACTCCTCAGAGAGTGACAAACGCGGCACAAAAAGCTCAAATTCATATTGATAGGCCGAAACACTACCGGTTTGGCCCAATTTCATCAAATCCCGCCATAGGATCCTCATAACTACTACCAAAACACTGAAGTAATAAAGTTGAATATTCAGGCCACATTACATGCTCAAGAGGTCTGCCTAGGGTTTTCACAAAAGCACGATGCCACTCCATAGCATCCCCTTCAAGATGCATAGAAGCCATCTTGACTTGAGCCGACAATGGTGTATTATCTAATTCAAAGAATTGATCTACTTTCCATATCCAATTCTTGACATCAAAACCACCATAAAATCGAGGAAATTCAATTTTTGATAAACGAGTAGGAAATTGATACTGCGAAGAGGCGGTAGATTCAATACCAGAGGCCGGAACCGAGGCGGTTACCGGTGGAACTGGAGGTTGTGGTTCGGTGGCTACCGAAGCCGGTCGGGCGAGAAGGCCATTGCCACGGCGCTGGTGGTGCTGTAATTCCTTAAAAATCACCATCATTTGGCTTTGTTCTTGCTTCATCGAAGTCATCTCGGTCACCATCACTTGAAATCGTTCATCAAGATCATTCAATCGACCTTCAAAACAACTCTCGGTGTCGTCTAACCGTGCCTCAAGAAGCCGGATGTCGGAGGCGCTACGCGTGCCGTCGGCCATTGATCACGATACGCAACACGTTGCCTGAATCTGATACTAATTATTACACCAATTTAGTGTAACTTGAATTAAGGTTAGGGATTGGGGAATTAGATTGAGATGAGATAGAGAAATAGAAATGAGAGATGAGAAAGAGAGTTAGGGAAAGAAAGAAGAGTTTGTTTATTTGATGCCCATCCAAAGAATACAAGCTTGGTTTATATACTTTCTGAAAATTAAGCCCCTAATCAATTCTACTTATTATTGCTCGTAACACGGGCGAAGATCGGAGCTTTTATTATTGAATCAAAAGAAGAATTACAATATACTCTCTCACACTCAATTTGTATTGGTGGCGGCGCCGCTATGGGGAAACCTCACTTTTGGAATTGGATACTTTGTGACGTAACCCTACGTCCATATTTATAGCCGCGAAGGAAACACGGTTCCTGATCAATCGGGGGGTCCCGATTGATCGGTACTTCACAGATCGATCGGCACGCTTACTGGAGGCGTCCTTCTTTTACGTAACTTTTCCGATCGATCGAGCTCCTCACAGCTTCTCTTATTAAAATACCAAATAATTTTGAGACATTTTCCTAACAAATATAATTAGGCTTCACACGTAACCTAACAAAAGCAATTTTTACTTCCCACGTTTTGCCTAGTTCATGCCAACCAAACATGTGCATAAATCTATATTTTTATAAATTTTTACTTTTTATATTTATTTTCTGTATATCAAATGAGACCCAAGAATATATTTCATATATAAATAACAATTGTAGAAGAAAGTCACAGCATGCGTGGAGACAGACATAATCGTAATAAAAAAAATAAAAGAAATAATAATGATGTCGGCGGAATATATTATTGCATCTTCCTTTTTCTTTTCTTTTTTTTGATCAGTGCATCTTCCTTTGTATACATTCAATTTTTCAATGTGATATACGTGTTTAATAACCTTCACATTTTTTTTTTAATATTTAAATTTACTACAATTTTTATTAACTTAATTGGCGGTTGATAGATTATGGTGGCCTTTTGAGCAGGCAATTTTTTAATATACATTTAAAATATTTATTTGCATCATGTGTCTTTATTATATGAATAAATATATACTGGATATTATATTTAGTCTGTTAAGTTGTTAGTACTATTTGTTAGATTATAAAATTAGTCTTAACTTTTCACCTATCAGTTCAAATTTTTAAATGAATTGGTTTCTTAATATAGTATTAAAGCATATTTTAAAGGATAAAATCTTATATAAAAGTATAATATGGTAATTCAAATTTTATGCATATTTTCAGCCGATATGTTAACATCCTTTTTTCAAAAGTTTTGTGTTGACATCATTACGTGATTTTGATTTGGTGATTTTGTTTTTTAATATTCTTTCTAATTAATGGTATCTAAAACTTTTTTTTTTATAATAGGAATGGAAAATAAATTTATAAATGGTACGATAGACTGTGATCGTTGCTACCCCCAATCAATAAATTTTCTAGATCTACCACTTGCACTGATAACTAGTTTCTCGGTTAAGGAGTAGTCGGGTTCGAATCTCATCACCTCTTTTCTGATATAAAATGTCTTAGATATTACTTCTTTCTTGTAACGAGGTTTTTTAGGCAATATAGAAGTCTCTTAACTAGAACATTAGTTGAATTCATAGTAAAAGTAGTAAATTGGAGTAAGATTTACCAAAAACATCAATAGATAAGGACTTATAGTATCTGCTTTCCACATGCCTGCCGGCACCTGTAATTCACACTCGACCTCCCTCACCGTTTGATGCTTAAAAAATTCATCTCTAAAAGTGGAGGAAAAAAATTGATACGAATTGAGTGTTCTTATATTACGCTTGAATAGTCCTTTAAGAATATTGTCTACTGGCAGAGAATGCCAGCAACCAACCACACCACCCAGTTTCGATTCCCATTAGAAACTTGTGGTTCCTCGATATTATCAACGTAAATAAAAAAATTTTTTTTTTTACACTTAAATAGTTAAGTGCCTAGGAAAACCCAAACTGATTATTTTGGTGTTCTAAATAAAAATTAGACAAAAATTTAAGTTAAATATTAGTGTCATGAAGTTTGGTGTACACTTTTTTAGTCTACACTTTATGAAATATTTTTTTTAGTTCAAGAAATTACAAGTATTTAATTAAATAGCTCAGATAGCAATGTGTAAGGGAGCAAAATAGGCGCTGTTTCATTATTTTACACTGTTATTTGGACTATTTTATTAAATGTATGTAACTTATTAGATTAAAAAAATCATTTCACAAAATTGTAGATTAAAAAAACCAGTATGGTTAAATTTCGCTGGGCCTTAGTCTCGATCCACATAGTTGAAATAATACAACCGCCATCTAGAGATTGGCGAGTGAGGGCTAATGGGAAGACAACGCCATGGATAGAGGTCCAGCAAGAAAGGAGAATCAGGTTTAAGCTGCTTCGCATACGTGAGTGGCGCATAGCTTGGCGGGACGCATGGTTGGCGGAACCATTGACGCGGGTTGATGAAGAATGCGGCCGGTAGTTAGTCTTTAGATAGAGTTCGATTAGGATTAGGATTAGTTTTAAAATTCAGATTTAAACATTTTATTTGTTTTTCTTTATTTTAAGAGGTTCACACGTATTATGATCTCAGCCGTTGGATCTAGCACACGGATTGCAATCTCAGCCGTTGGTTCTAATTAGGAATTAATTTAAATTTTAAATTAGTTAGAGTTAAACTAAGAAAACCCCTCTATTTAAAGAGGAGGATAGTTAGGGTTTTAGTTAGCTAATTTTAAAATCAATTTTATGAGTTATTTGTTCATTTTATTCTCAAGAGTGAGAATGAGAGTCGAATTTATCTTTCCCCTGTAATTTTTATTAGAGTTTAATAAAATAAAAGGGGAGGCCGTCGTTTTCCTTCCCGTCTCCTGAATCTTCCGCTTCCGTGCTGCATCAATTGGTATCAGAGCTCAGGACGTTTTTGAGATGGCATCAAGTCATCAAAGGTACGCTACTATCGAGGAAGTTTCTGATCGAGACAAAATTATGCAAAACGAATGGAGATTAGACGAGTTCGAGGAGAGACTTGGGCGAATCGAGCGTTGCTGGATTCAACTGGGCCAAATCCTGACTTAAAGCCAGGAACCTAGCCCCAACGCCCATTAACACCGGGTGAAAACAAAAAGGTAAAGGACAAGATCAAGAATCCGGCATCGGTTGTTGATCTACCGGACCCTAAGTCGAGGGAGCATCGGCTCTGTAACGGCATCGCCAATGTTGAAAAACGAGAGGTGGGCACCGACCTCCGTGAAGAAAATTCAGAGTTTGAGGAAGTTGACGTCATTGTGTTGGAAGAAACTCAAGACGCGCTACCTTCACTTGGCGAGGAGGAATTAGTGGGTGACAAAGGTCGCTTGCTATTAGTCATGCGAGCTGGCTTCACGCTTGAAGAAGCAGAAGGAGAAGATTGGAGGCGCCATGACATCTTCCAGACCACTTGTACCATTGGCGGCAAGATATGTCGTATGGTCGTTGATTTCAGGAAGTTGTGAGAACTCTATATCTGAAGAAGCCGTTCAAAAGCTAGGGTTGAAGACGGGGGAGCATCCAAACCCTTACACGATGTCTTGGCTCAAGAAAGATGATCAGGTAACTATATCAAGACGTTGCTTGGTCAATTTCTCAACTGGGGACACATACCGGGAAGCGGTTTGGTGTGATGTTGTTACGATGAACGCTTGTCACTTGCTATTGGGATGTCCGTGGCAATATGATAGGAGCGTCGTCCATGACGGAAGAAAGAACACATATAGCTTCGTCTTTGAGGGGATAAAGATAATCTTGATACACAAGAAGGTTGAGGCGCCATGTGTGCCAAGGAACAAAGAATCGGAGCCAGTAGAAAAGGATGTGAGCACCAACGTAGTTGGCGAGGTCATGTTGGCGTCACCACCAATAGATGTTACCCATGCAGAACCTATCTTTGATGAGCCACCACAACTAGACCTAACATCTCCACCCATATTTGATGAGTCCATGTATGATGAGCCCATCTTTGACGAGAAGGAGGAATCGGATGAGGTAGGGAGTCAATCGAGGAAGGATTATCCAGAGGCATTGGCATCTTACGTACCGCCAACAATGGGCGTAGAGACTAATGTGGGGCACGAGTACATCAGGTGCCTAATGTGGATGTTACTTGTGATGATCTACATCCAGGCGAGATTGAAAGGCGGGTCGGCTATACTAACACCTACAAAGGATGGGACTTTGTGGGACTAAGGTAACAATGAAACAACACATATAAAAGAAGTGAAAGTATTACCGGGAGCTGTGATTGTGGTAAGAACAAGGCCGCAATGGGAGTGTCAAGTACCGAGAAGAGGGTTACCGGATCTGCTCCATCACTGAGTAGAGTTCACGCCACCTTTACCACCTAAACAAGGCGAGCCATGGCGAGGATAAACTAACAACAGGTCCACCATCGAGATCAGCATGTACCGTGAGGCTCCTTCATCTTTGACGAGTGTCCTAACTATGGCAAGAAGGATCCCAATGACTTCGTGGCAAATTCGAGGGCGAATTCTCTCCAACCAGGAAAGGATGATGCAGCCCCGCCTCCTTTGGCGGACAGCTTGGAGGCAACGGGGATTGTCAGGTAAGGATGTGCATTGGGATTCAAAAGGCTTGGCAGAAAGAGCTAGGAGGCTTTACTTGGCGAAGGCAACCCCTAAGATCCGTTAGTAAATCCGAGGCCCCGCCTCCTTTGGCGGATAGCTTGACGGCTCAGTCACTGGCGGGAGCGGAGCATGACAAGAAGGCGTATGGACTGGAGCGTGAAAAGCTTAGAGGCTGGAATAAGAGGATTATACATGTCGAGAAAGACCCTTTGCCGAATTCTAGGACGAATTCTCTCCAAGCCGAAGAGAATGATGCAGCCGCCATCTAGAGATTGGCGAGTGAGGGCGGACGAGAATACAACGCCATGGATAGAGGTCCAGCAGGGAAAGAGAATCGGGTTGAAGCTGCTTCGTATCCGTGAGTGGCGCATAGCTTGGCGGGACGCATGGTTGGCGGAATTATTGACGCGGGTTGATGAAGAATGCAGCTAGTAGTTAGTCTTTAGATAGAGTTCGATTAGGATTAGGATTAGTTTTAAAATTCAAATTTAAACCTTTTATTTGTTTTTCTTTATTTTAAGAGGAGCACACGGATTGCGATCTCAGCCATTGGATCTAGCACACGGATTGCAATCTCAGCCGTTGATTCTAATTAGGAATTAATTTAAATTTTAAATGAGTTAGAGTTAAACTAGGAAAACTCCTCTATTTAAAAAGGAGGATAGTTAGGGGTTTAATTAGCCAATTTTAGAATCAATTTTATGAGTTGTTTGTTCATTCTATTCTCATGAGTGAGAATGAAAGTCGAATTTACCTTTCCCCTGTAATTTTCATTAGAGTTTAATAAAATAAAAGGGAAGGCCGATGTTTTCCTTCCCGCCCCCCTAATCTTCCGCTGCCGCGCTGCATCATGAAATATATGAGATCCACAAATAAATCTGAGTGAGGTTTCATCCTAAAATCAATTGACATTAAATAGAGTAACTCACTAGGTTTATATGTTATCTTTTTTTTTATAACTCCTATGTGGGATGTGACATTTTTTACTCAAATAAGGAGTTCTTACTCTTAACACCCTCCTCGCATGTGAGCTACAACAAACGCACCAGTTGCCTTCTCTAATCTGATTAGATCCAACCATTGGAGAGGCTTTTGGTGCAACAAACTCAAATGCACCCCTCTTCAGGAGGACACGGTGCGTCAAACAAGAGCCCAAGATCATCTGCCCACTCTGATAGTATTTTGAATTTCCCTCAACATTAAGCCCTATCCACGTAGTTGAAATATATGAGATCTACAAATTAGTCCAAGTGAGATTTTATTCTAAAATCAATTGGCATTAGATGGAATAACTTACTAGTTTTATATATATATATATATATATATATATATATTTTATCATCACTAGTTTTATATATTGGTCTCCTCTTTTCTACAACTTCTATATTAGGTTTACTTTTCATAAATACACTAAGGCTTTGGTTCAGCTTTTTAACAACATAAAACCATGAAGAAGCTCTTTTTTACTGCAGGGCTTTGTTTGGTTAGAAGAAAATATCTTTTTATATCTTTTTCATATTTTAAATAGAAAAATAAAAAAGTTATTTTCTAACTAAATAGAAAAAAATGCAAAATTGAATCTTGTTTACAACTTATTTCAAAGAAATACTTTAAAAATATTATACTAACATTAAATCTTCTCCACCATGATTTACTTTTACTTCTTATCACCACTTCCACCGACCACCACACTTTTTATGGTCATGGGTTGCTACATTCACCACTTTCCACTACCATAATTAACTATTATTATAATTCTCTCTTACCCACTATAATTAGATAATTTATATTATTAAGTCATTTTTATAATTATAGTACATAATTTACTTTTTACCTTGTATTAAAATGCTTTATTTTATAAAAAAAGATCTTTCTGCACTGTACAACCAAACATTTCATTGTAAAAAAATATACATCTTAAATAAATAAATTTTATTAAAATAAATAAACTAAAAAAAATAAGTTAAAGTAAATTAAACTAAACGTACCCTAAATCTTATAGCATTGATACTCAATTTGTCGATTTTTTTACCTAATTGGCATAGTTTTGAAAAATAATTAACAGAACAGCATACTTTCAAAAATATTTACCAAAATGGCACCATTTATTGTACCTGTTCAACATACGCCGTTTGTAACGGCGTACGTCCAGTGAACAGTAGGCTTTTTTTTTTTATTTATTTACGGAAGCACAGCATATTTATATTCTAAAAATTATTGCATTAAAACCATTTTACATAAATAATTTAAAATTTTAATAATTTTTAAAATTTTTAAAAAAAAGTATACTAACTTTATCATGACATTGTATGTGTCATATTTTTGCTTGTCACGCCATCTACCACATATTTTTTTTGGTTGTCATGTTATTTTTTTGACTAATTGTCCTGGTCACTTATAAATAATTGATACCTTTCATGATCCTTTTATAAATAAACTTTTCTTCTTAGTCATTTTTGTAAAGTATGTTGTCCTTGCTGTGTATGATATCATTTTTGAAAACTTTCACCATTTATGTTTTCATCCAAAAAAATAATGCATAATTTTTTTGTATATAATATTGGCTCAACAAAAATTTAACGAGTACCTAAATGATGAAATGACCCGTATATATTATCGTTATTATTCACTGTATTAAATATAGTAAATAGAAAGCAATATACATTCTCAATGTCCCAATAGTATCCTAAAGACTATATTTAATAGCAACATACCCAGTGCCTCAAGGACTCCCATCTACGTAGGGTCTGGGGGGGTCGGATGTACGCAGCCTTCCCCCTTCAGGGTGTTAACTTGAAGAGAGATTGTTTTCAAGGAGGTCACCCATCCTGTAACTGCTCTCGCCCAAGCACGCTTGACTTTAGAGTTTTAATGGGATCCGGTGAAGGCGTGTTGCTGCCCTCTTTGGTTGAAAACTATATTTAATACAGTAAATAATAACGATAATATATACAGGTTATTTTATTATTTAGGTACTCGTTAAATTTTTGTTGAGCCAATGTTATATACATGAAAATTTATTACTTTTTGGATGAAAATATAAATGGTGAAAGTTTTTAAAAATGATATTATACACCGTAAGGGCAACATACTTTGCAAAAATGACCAAGAAGAAAATTATTATTTAGAAAAAGGACCATAAAAGGTATTAACTATTTATAAGTGACCAAGACAATTAGTCAAAAAAATAACATGACAACCAAAAAAAATGTGGTATATGACATGATAATAAAAAAGATGACACATACAATGTCATGATGAAGTTAATATACTTTTTTATAAAAATTTTAAATTATTTATGTAAAATAGTTTTAATGTAATAATTTTTAGAATACAAATTAGTTGTACTTCAGTTTAAAAAAAAAAAAACCTACTGTTTACTGGACGTACGCCATTTGAACGTGCTACAATAAATGATGTCATTTTGATAAATATTTTTAAAAGTATATTATTTTAGTAATTTTTTTTAAAACTATACCAATTAGGTAAAAAATTCCAATTTGTCAAAGAAAACTTTTCAAATGGAGTAGTTGGGAAAAGTTGGACGGTGCAGTGCATGTACAGCGTGCTCAAATTGTATTTCCTGTTGGTCAATTATTTAGTCAAAATAATAAATCTTGGTCTTATTATTAACTAAATAACATACAAAATTTATTATCTGGTCTTATACCTCATATTAAAATATATTTAAATTTAAAAATTTTATTACTTTGATATTTTTTGTGAGAAAAGTTTTAGCCAAAATATTGATATGCATATAATTGTAAGATTATTTTTTCTATAATTAGCGACAGAAATTATGGAATAAAAACAGACACACATATAGGAGCGATGTCAGATCAAAAAGGCAAAAAAGCAAAAGTATTAAGAAACTACCGCCTACCAAAAGGACGGAACCACCCTTGACAACGCCAACTAATAAAGAGCAACCAAAACACTGCCATACGGTACCCCCGTATGACATGAGAGCTGCAGTATAAAGAAAACTTGGGGAAACCGAAAGAAAAATCATCATCTTCTGACTATTGATATGCATATAATTCTAAGTTTATTATGTCTACACATTGTCAATATTTTTGTACGTAGAAAAATTTTACAAACTGTAGTAGAGTGAACTAATGTAATAAAATTTAGGGTTATTTATGTCAAAGGTTCATGTACTTTGTCCATTGTGTCAATTTAGTCCTTGTACTGTTAATTGTGATAATTTAGTCCCAAACAATTAAACATGTGTCAATTTAGTCCCTTGGCCAAATTTAAGTTAAGTTAATAATGTAATTTTGAATTAAAAAATTGTGTTAGATGCAAGTAACTTCTTATAAATTCATCCGTTTACTCAATTTAATCCAATTAGTGGCTGAACAATCAAAAATTTAACATAAAATTTTCTCTAAGGACCAACAACAACAACAGACCAAGTGCCTCAAGGGCTCTAGCCTAAGGTGAGGTCTTGGAAGGGTGGATATGCAATCTTACCCCGTCAAGGTACAATGTTTTCGATGACCCCCAATCTTATAGGGTTGGCAACACGAGGACTTCCCATGAGGTCGTCCATCCTGGTACTGCTTTAACCCGAGCACGCTTAACTTCGGAGTTCTAAGGATCAAATTGACACACTTTGAATTGTATATGGACTAAATTGACACAATTAAAAGTAAAAGAACTAAATTAACATAATAAATAAAATACATAGACTTTTAGCGTATATAACCCTAAAATTTATAAGCTCAAAAATAACAAACAGTACATATCAAAATGATAAGTTTTTAAATCTCATTTAACAAAGGGAAAATAATTAATATTGTATACAAAATGGCATGTATATACTTCCCAAAATAGTGATATTAGTAAAAACTAAAAATTAAATTTTTTATGCAATTATACTTTTTTGTGATATATAAAATAATATTTTGGAATATTTATTTATTTAATTAAAAGAAAGAAAAAGGATTCAAAGGAGAACGCGACCAAGTCTTGACCATGTAGACCCGATCAGACTGCGGACACGACGTGTGTCATTGTTTTGTCCAAATCAAACTCAAGGGTCTTTATCGTTGCGGTAATAAGTTATAAAATAAAGGAGTAATTATAGAAAAACTTTTTTGATTATTATCTACAAAAAAAAAAAAAAAAAAAAAAAAAAAAAATTTCACATACTTTTAAAATCAAATCTTACCTCAGGAGTTCTCGGACACAGTCTCCTTTTAGGATAACATCTTGAAGAGTCAGGCTGAGTGCATCTAACCCTTCATAGACCTTGTATATATGAAAGCTCTTGAGGCACTGAATTTCTTATTGTTGTGATTTTTGTTGTACTTCTAAAATAAAATACCTAATCCCCTCACTTTGTAAAAATTAGGCAACATATAAAAAGACTCCATAAACTTTACTATTAAATATAATACACCACACGAACTTTTAATTTCATAACAAGGCTAGCTGAACTTTATAATTAAATACAACACACTTCCTATACTTTTAATTTCATAAAATAGCACTCTAAACTTTATTATTATACACAGTACACCCCTTAAACTTTGCAATTAAATATAATACACCCTCTATACTTTCAATTTCAAAAAGGTAGCCCTTAAATTGTATTATTACGCACAACTTACTCCTTGAATATTGTTGTTAAACGTAACTCACCACTTGAACATTAACAAATTTGAAAATTAAAGCAATATATGACAAAAATTTTTAAGAAAAATTTAAAAAATATAATAATATTTTTTAACATTGAAAAAATTAGATTAATAAATTTAAAATTAAAAAAATGTATCAAGTTAAAAATCAAGAATTTTCTTTTTTTATATAAAAAATAGTGATTTTATAATTTTAAACAAAAAATAGTAGGAGTTTTATATTATTAAGCAAAATATAAGAAGATTTTCTAATATCTATAAAATAATTTTTTAAATTAATCATAGTAATATCATTATAAATTTAAAAAATAATAAATATTTATTAAAATTTTCATAAAAATTTAAAAGATAAAATACAATAATTTTTTTTAAATATAAATTTTAAAATTAGATTAATAAATTTGAAAATAAATTATGAAATTTTTTTTTTAAAGTTGTAAATCCAAAGATAAAAAATATCACTATATTTTATTGAACTTTTTTCAAAAAATTCTTTTTCATAATTTGTTTCAGAATTTTTAGTTTCATACTCTTTTTTTTTTTAATTTTAAGTTTATTGATGTTTAAGGGGTGTATTATATTTACTAACAAAGTTCGGTGGATGAATTATGTGTAATAATAAAGTTCAAGTACTAAATTAAAAGTGCAGGATGTGTATTGTATTTAATTGTAAAGTTTAGGAGGCTATTCTTTAAAATTAAAAGTGTATAGGGTATATTATGTTTAATTATAAAGTTCAAAGGGTTATCTTATAAAATTGAAAGTGCAGGGAGTACATTGTGTTTAATTATAAAGTTTAGAGGGTCATTCTATATTTTGTCCTAAAAATTATCACTTTGCCTCCAATAAATTTTTTATAAACATTTTACCGATCAAAGGAGGGGTTAAGCATTTGCTTTTATTTATAAAAGGGGATTTACAAAAGTTAGGAGTTTCTATGTTTTAGAAAAAAAAAAAAAACAGAGTTTATATATTTACAAAGAATAATTATGTTAATTAATTAGAGTAACAACATTATAAATTTAGGAAATTATAAAATATTTTTAAATTTTCATTAAAGATACTTTAAAATAAAATATAATAGTTTTTTGTCAATAATAAAGTTTAAACTTGGATTAATACATATAAAATTGAAAAATAAGAATAAAAATTTTGAAGTTAATCACTTTTAAAATTTTAAAATTTCGTACATTTATTAACTTTCAAATTTATTAATATAATTTAAAAATTAATGTTAAATAAAAAATATTATATTTTATGTTAATAAGAGGATAATATTAAAAAAGATCTCCCTAACTATTGGATAAAATCAAAGTGACTATGAAGTTTTAAATTTCATCAAAGACACCCTCCAAACTATTAGTCAAAATCAATATGACTTCCTAACTTTTAATTTTATCAAAAATATCCCTTAACTATTGGCTAAAATCAATGTGACTCCCCAACTTATAATTTCGTCAAAACACCCCGAACTAAAAGGAACATACCTAGTGCCTCAAGGACTCCCGCCTGCGCAGGGTCTGGAGGGAGCAGATGTACGCAGCCTTCCCCCTTCAGGGTGTTAGCTGGAGAGAGCCTATTTCCCAGTGCCCCCAACCTGAGGGTGAGGACTTCCCAGGAAGTCATCAATTCTGATACTACTCTCACCCAAGCACGCTTAACTTCAGAGTTCTAATGGGATTCGGTGACGGCGTGTTGGTGCACTCTTTGGTTAACACCCCGAACTATTAACTAAAATTAATTTCATCTCCCAAGTTCAAAAATTATATGAAACACATCCGAAACAATTAAATGAACTCAAAAAAACTTTGATTCGAAGTTTCTATTGATAATATACTTTTCAGATGTCATGAATTTTTAAAATGTTTTAATGATAATCTAAATTTTGATAACGTTTTTCATGTACTATTCCTATAACTCTTTTACTATTCTGTTAAATTAAACTGACTTGGCACTTGAAAAATAATAAAACTAAGGGGAAAAAGTCATCTATACTTAAAATTTTAAAATAAAAAATATAAGATTTATTTGTTAATTTTTAAAATTATTTAATGGTAGTTTTAGCGAGTTCTATAGTTTTTTAAATTTTAAAATTATTTTCAATTTATTCTAAAAATAAATGATAATTAAATTATGTTTAAGAGATTTTCTTTTTATTTCATTTGTTATATTATCATAATTTAGCAGAATACTAATAAAGTTATGGTAAAAATATTTGAAAAAGAAGTTAAAGATTGTGAGTGGACAAGGAGGTTTTGGCTTGGTATTTGCAATTGGGGTGAGATATGTTATATTACTAATCTTCATCAATATTTTGCTTGGTTTGGAAAGGATAAAAAGCCGGCTTTTTGAATCACACTTTAGACAGGCTTGCTTGGCATTGACAGTTTATCTACTTTGGCATACAAGGAATGAGAAAATCGTCAAGGATACTGTTCGAGATCCTGCTTGGATGATTAGAGAAATCCAAAAATTTGTTTGGTATCGAATTAACTTTGTCACGTAGATTTTTTAGTTTATGTTGGAGTTACTTTGATAGTTTGAGTGTATAGGGGCTCTCTGGCCTATATTTTTGAAAGTTTTGATATAGTTTGTATAGTCTTTTTTCGATATACATGAGATTACGTACTTGCCTTTTGGTAAAAAAAAAAATTTTTTTGGAGAAACACACAAATAATTTAAAATCCTAGGGCATCTATTAAATACATTTACAAGCATCTGGGTATCCAAACTAGTTTTTTTCTATTTTTTAACAGTTTTGAATATTTTTTGTAAACTTTAAAATTAGGGATCAAATTGGTTAATAGTTGGGGGGCATCCTTGATATAATTTATAAGTTGAGGGGATTATATTGACTTTCACCAATAGTTCGGGGGATGTATTTGATGAAATTAGAAGTTGAGGGAATCACATTGATTTTGACCAATAGTTCAGGAGCTATCTTTGATAAAATTGAAAGTTCAGGGGGTTATTTTGATTGGCCAATAATTCGGGGGGTCTTTTTGAATGTTATTGATACAAAACTAGATCAAATCAAGCTTAATCAATGGAATCAAGCACTCAAACAAGGATTAATCGGGCCTACGGGACAGTGTTCCGTTGTATGATTTGTATATATGTGTAAGTATAAACCCAAAAATGGAGTGATTACAAATAAGAAAGCGGAGAAGACATAGAAGAGAGCTTGAGGGAGGAAGCGAAGGATTACATCAATTCACACATGAACCCTAAAATAACTAACTCCTCTTATATATAGATAAAACAACCGACCCTGTGCCTTAAGGACTCCCGTATATGCAAGGTCGGGGGGGAGGGGGGAGGAGGGGGAGGATGTACGCAGCCTTACCCCTTTAAGGTGTTACCCTTAAGGGAGGCTGTGTCCAAGGATCCCCAACCTGAGACCTCCTATTTATAGATGAAGAAGCTAAAATACCTAGCAAAATATCTAAGGGCGATATGGCAAGGAGAAGATGGCTTGTCTGCTACGAAAAGACGAGAAGACTGAGGTTGGCAGCACTGGGAAGGCGAGCTGGAGCCTTGGCGTCAGGCGATTTGGGAACTAAGCAGGTGCTGGGGTGCTAAGCCTGTATCAGTTATCCTAATTTTTTATAAAATTTTCAAGAGTATGTGTTCATCTTCTAAACTTATAATATTATTACCATAATTAATTAAAATGATTATTTTTTATAAGTATATAAACATAAAAATTTTTAATTTTTGTCTAAAAACTTAAACCCTTAACCTTTAACTTTTGAGAGGCAAAATGGTAATAAAAAATAGATTTGGTGCAAAATGATAGATTTTTAAAAAAGTGAATGGAGTAAAATTTGGTTTTAAAAGTAGGGGGGTTGTTTTAAAAAAAAAAAGGTCAGGAATTTTCTATAATTTATACTAAAATAAAATAGTTATAAATTATTCTCATGATTGTATTAGTATTATTTGTTTCCTATTATCTCAATTTTTGTGAAAATAATAGAAATGTAATTGAAATTTTTGTTTGTAATAGTTTAGATTTTGTATGTATAATAATTTGGTAACTTCTCGGAAAAAACTCAATGTTCAAAACATGAAAAGACAAAATTTTCCAGTACAAAAAGATGTTGTATTGAAGCCTAATAGTCCGAAGAAGGCAACGAGTTAGTTTGTCAAGGATTTGGAAAGACGATGACCGGGGTTTTTAAATTGACCAAACACACTACCATTCTATTTGAAAATGCTTTAAAACAGGCCATTTTATTCTCATTGGGAGCATATTTGAAAATACTTTAAAATTATTAATAAAATTATTAATTTTTATTAATAATTTTAAAATATAAAATACAAAAAATAAATATAATACATAAACTATAACTAGGGGCATTTTTGAGTTGAGCTAAGCCCGAGCCTGCCAGGCTCCAGGCTCGGCTAGTAAGCTTTAAGCTCGGCTCGAAACTCGCCGAGCTTTGAAAGTTCGGGCTCACGCTCGGCATGTCAAAAGCTCAGGCTCTGCTCGGCTCGATCTAAGCTCGATGAGCTTCAAATTAAACTTGTAATATTTCAGCTCATATAAGCTCAATATAGGCTCGTTTAAGCTCGAGCTCAGCTTATTTAGGCTCCATTATGGCTCCATTGGGCAATATTTAAGCAAATATCTTATACTAAAGAAAGCTCGCTTAGGCTCGTTTAAGCTCACGAGCCTACGAGCCCGAGCATCACTAGGCTTAGGTTCGGCTCAGTTCAAGCTCAAAGCGAGCCGAGCCTTTTGAGCATTATGGCAAGTCGGCTCGGCTCATTTACACCTCTAACTATAACCCAATCCCGTGAAACATACTATAACTTAAAAAGTGAATCTATCACTTCAAAATCAACACACATATTCTCTAAAATAAACAGGACACTCATTATAATGACATGGATAATACTCATATCATGAAACAGATATGACCCCTCACGGATCGAAGGCGAGCTTGAACCATGTCAGACACAGGTCATAGCGGGTCATGGGTCAAAGTTGGTTGAGCTGAGTCCGAATCCAAGCAAAATCTTCTCGACCCATGACTCAGCTAGCTACAACGAATGAGTCAGCCAAAATCAGTCCGCCATGCGTCGAATTGGGTCATAATTAGGTGAGCTTTGACCCGACTTGTTGGCCACCTTTTGACTATATAGATAACCTAGATTTAATTGATTGTACATAGGAAGATACCCAAATTGCATGCATGAACTCCGCCACTGTATTCCTCTAGGTGAATTCTTCATGTCCACATCCATTTAATTCTTCCAAGAGGACAACTTCAAGTTGAACTATGGAACAATTATATCATATATATATATATATATATATATATGAATACCCAGTGCAACAAGGGCTCCCGTCTACGCAGGGTCTGGGGGGCGGATGTACGCAGCCTTCCCCCTTCAGAGTGTTAACCTGAAGAGAGGTTGTTTCCCAGTGCCCCTAACCTGAGGGTGAGGACTTCCCAGGAGGTCACCCATCCTGGTACTACTCTCGCCCAAGCACGCTTAACTTCAAAGTTCTTATGGGATCCGGTGACAGCATGTTGGTGCCCTCTTTGGTGTGTGTATATATATATTGTGGCATTTTTATGAGAGGGTGAGAGCGTGAGAGGGGCGAATCTTGGTCCTCCATTGTAATTGACGGCCAAGATTTGTTGGACATTAAAAAATCTAACAATATACGGCCAAGATTTATTGAGTATAGAAAAAAAAAATCAATTTCGCTCCCTTACCCCTTCTTTCTTCCTAGCCCATGAAAGAGTATGGATTGTAAATTATTTTTTTTTTTTAATGTTCAACAAATTTTAGCCGTCCATTAGAATAGAGGGCCAAGATTCGCCCCTCTCACGCTTTCACCCTATCATAAAAATATCACCCCATATATATATAATAATAATCACTTAAATTTTTTAATTTTTTAATGTCACAACTAAACTTTCCAAAACTTTTCAATAGCACATCTTAATGTGACGCCGTTAACATCCGTTAGTTTTTATTGATGTGATATTTTAAAAAAATATTTTAAAAATATACAAATTAATTTTTTAAATATTTACAAAGTTTTAGATATTTTTAAATATTTAAATTTTTTTAAATTATTTTTGGAGTAAACTCCAATTTTGTTAAACTATTTTCTATTTTTGAAAATGCCACATTAATAACAACTAACAGATGTTAATTAATATAAGTAATTTTTTAAAATTATACCTAAAATTTATGTAAGTTTCGGCAAAAGTCCCTTAAATAAAAAAAGTACCCAATAAATTATTGATGACAAGTTTGCATCCACGTTCATGGAACGTGGAGGGGGGTGAAGTTTGAATAGAAATGTGAAATGTAGAGAAATTTGCCACAAAACGTGAGGTTTGTATTCTACTTTTACTTTTTGATTTGAATATATTATATATTACTATTTTAAAATTCATTATATTACTTTATTATTTTTTAGTAACGAGAAATTGGGATGTCTTAGCCAATTTCAACTCATGAGGAGACCCATAATTCCCATGAGCAAGTAAGTCATAAGTATAACTTCAACGAGAACTCAACTCCTGACTCCTGGATGATGACCGCATGGATAGGAGACGCTACCAACTAAGATGCCCTTATGATAGAATTAATTTATTAGTCCATAAACTTTGTAAATAATTTTTTAATATAAAAGTTATAAATATTTAATAAAATAGTCTAAATAATATTATAAAATATAAAAATGAAACCTATTTTACACCATTACACTTTGCACACTTTTATTTAAATTATTTTATTAAATATATAATAATTTTTTAACTAAAAAATTAATACATAAAATTTAAGATAGTCATATATAATTTACCCATTAATTAATTTTGCATAAAATTCGCGCCGCCTCTTTGGTTAAGAGTGGTTAAGTCTTGTAATTTGATTGACAAGATTCTCTTCTTAATCTTGACTTTTTTTTTTTTTAAATAACCTGTTTTAAAAAAAATTTTAAAAAAGTAATCTAATTTTAAAAATATTTAGGAAACTAACCTACTTTGTTAGATAAAGTGTAAAGGTGTCGTTTTTACTTATTTTTTTTCAATTTTTATATTAATATTTTATATTGTGTAAATAATATTAAATTAATGTAAAATAATTTTGACTAATATTAAATTTTACTTTAACTATCAAATGGTAGGTTGGGGTCCTCAGAAACAGTTTCTCATCAAGGTCTTAATCTGATGGGGTAAGATTGTGTACATCCTACCCCTCCCAAACCCTGCGCGAGCGGAAGCCCTTGTGGCACTAGGACTGTTGTTGTTGTTATATTGAATTTCACTTTAAAATAATTATAACATATTACACTAATTGCATAAAACATCAACTTACAAAATTTATCACATAATAATATAACAATAATTTTTTAAACAATAATATTTTAAATATGTAAAAGACTTATAAATATTTAAAAATTTGGATTTCACTTCAAAATATTTATAATATACTTAAAAATATGTTAAATATTTAAAATTCAAATATAAGTAGAACAACAATAACGACAATAGCGACATTATCAGTGCCTTACCCCGTCAGGGTGAGACCCTGAGCAAGCAGGAGCCCCTGACAAAAGACGGTTTTCGAGGACCCCAACCTAATACTTGATAGTTAAAGTGAAATTCAATATTAATTAAAATTATTTTACATTAATTTTTATACGATATAAAATATTAATATAAAAATAATATTAATTAAAATAATTATTTATTAATTTAATATTATTTATACGATATAAAATATTAATATAAAAATAAAAAATAAAAAAAATAAGTGGGAGAACTGCGCCTCCAATATAAGGCACCGTTACTTTATCTGATAAAGTAGGTTAGATTCTTAAATATTTTTGAAATTGTATTACTTTTTTAAAAAAAATTTTAAAAACAGGTTATTTTAAAATAAAAGTCTTTAATCTTCATATTTTTTTCACCTTGCTTTTGTCCTTTTTACGCTCCTCCTGTGACTTAATATTCTTTTTCAACACAATACTTCCACGTGCAATTAGACCGTGCAATTGGGTCGGATTGATTTCGGGTCGGATTAATGTAACAGTAGGTCTATCTTGTTGGAAACATATTTCATAAACACGTGCATTGAAAAACAGATTTAAAATTCTTAATTTTAAATCTAAAGCCCTGGCATAATTAAAATCTTACTTTAATAGATTCATACTATGACAAACAAAAATATCGAATCAATAAGTATAAACAAAGTACGTAGGATTAAAAAAATAAAGGAAAAATAAATTAATTATTAAATACTTAATTTAAACATACTTTATAAAATTTGTATAAACCAAAGCTAAAATAGAACAAGAACGAGACGAAGGAATAAACAATTTGATTGGATGATTAAATCAAGAAAACAAAACTAACTTAAAAAGGAAAAAACAGAAATACTAAAAGCCTAAACTAACACTTAAATCAAAAAATAAATGACCAAACGAATGTGTAACCTTGCTCATTAAGGGCCGGCTACTATGGAGAAGAAGCAATGTTCTTCTTCATTACATGTAGTAAATGAAAAGCATCTAGGGAATATACTAGGTTGTGTACTAAATACAAGAAATACACCAAAATACAAAGAATATACAAGAATAAATACTAGTACTAGTTGGAGCATGAAGGTTAATCATGCCCAACTTGCGAGGAAGAGTTAAATAATCCGAAGAACCTAAGGCTTTGGTGAACAGATCAGCCACTTGATTTGTTGAACAAACAAAGGACGTGGCGATTTCTTTGGCCATCAATTTTTCTCGAACAAAATGGCAATCGATTTCAATATGCTTTGTCCTCTCATGAAAACAGGATAAGAGGCAATGTATAAAGCTGCTTGATTATCACAAACTAAAAATGAAGGATTGTTAATAGGCACCATAAAATCAATTAAAAGATGTCTCAACCAAACAATCTCACTAGTGGTGGTGGCCATTGATCGATATTCAGCCTCTGATGAAGAACAAGAAACAACGGTTTGCTTCGTGGACCGCCGTGATATTGACGCCTCCCTAAATAAGTAACATAACCGGTAGTAGAACGTCTTGCTGTAGGCATCCTGCCCAATCAGTATCGCAATAACCATGAAGTTTAAGATCACTATCTGAAGGTAAAAACACACCCTATCCTAGAGTTCCTTTCAAATACAGCAAGACGTGCATAACAACCTCAAAATGAGGTTGATGGAGATCATGCATAAACTGACTTAAAACACGAACATCATAACAAATGTTAGGACGAGTAATAGTGAGATATAATAAGCGTCCAACCAACCGCCTATATCTTCCTATATCAGAAATCGATTCACCAACCTTATCCGTTAACCCATGATTTTGCACAATCGGAGTTGAAATCGGTTTGGCTCCTAACAACCTTGCTTCACTAAGAATGTCTAGAGCGTATTTCTTTTGACTCAACATGATGCCTGTGGGAAATCTCTATATGGTTTAAAATAGTTCCCTAGGTATTGGTATCGACTGTTTGACTAGTTTGTGACCAAAAAAAGGTTTTACTAGATCAGTTCATGATGTGTGTTTCTATGTTAAGAATGTTGTGAAAAGATTGTGTGATGTATACACCCATATATGTTGATGATATGCTTCAGGCCAATAAAAGCATGCATGAAATTAACAAATTGAAAGATCTTTTTAAGTAAAATTTTGATTTGAAAGATTTGGCAATGCTAAAAATATCTTAGGAATGGAAATTAGGAATAAAGATTGAAAACCGTTCATCTTTCGCAACAAAGCTATTTGAAAAAAGTAATCAAGAGATTCAATATGACTGACTCAAAACCGATTAGAGTTTCTATAGCCTCACACCATAAATTTTCAGCAGATCAAAGTCCAAAAACAGACCAAAAGATAACTGAAATGACCAAGATAACTTACACTAATGCCATAGGGTCTATAATGTATGCAATGATGTGTAGGGGTGCACACGGTCCGGTTTGATGGTTTATGGTTACCAAACCGGACCAAACCGTAAAATTACAGTTTGATTATTTTGCAATCCAAAACCAAACCATTTTGTCTCACAAACCAAACCGGACCAAACCGTAGCTGTGGTGCGGTCCGGTCCGGTTTGGTTTATGGTTTTAACCACTATAATAGAAAATTTATTGCTATCACTAATATGAACATAATTTAATCAATACTAAAATCAACATTAACTTTAAAAAATCCCAAAATTCCACATAGGAGAGGAACAACAGTGGTTCAACAATTGAAAAATAGTGCAAACGTAAAAAAAAAAAAAAAAAAAAAAAAAAAAAAAAAGGTATCTAAGGCCCAAAAAACAGAAAAAAAAAAAAAAACTAGAGATTTGGATGAGAAATGCTTAATCGAAGCTTGAGATGAAAAGGGAGAGAGAAATGCAGATTGGTGATTGCGAGAGAGAAATGCAGTGAGAAGTGTGATAAGTATGCTGTGAGAGATGCAGTGAGAGAAGTGTGAGCAATAATATCACCTAATAATACTTTTGTCCGTTGATAAAAAAAAGTGATTATTGTTTAAGTGGTTTACGGTTTTTGTCCAGATTTAAACCGGACCGAAACCGTAAATTGTATAAACCAAATTTATAAAAACCGAACCATTCTTTTTAAACCGTTAACCGGACCAAACTGCAAAATATGGTTTGGTCCAGTTTGGATTATGGTTTTAACCGGACCGTGTACACCCCTAATGATGTGTACAAGACCAGACCTAGTTTACTCAATGAGTGTTTTATCTAGTTTATGTCTAATCCAGGAAAAGAACACAATAATGAGGTAAAATGGCTCCTTAGGTATATTAAGGGCACTGTCCGTTTAGGGTTAACATCTGGAAGGGAAGAAACAAACCTTAAGCCATTAGAATACACAAATAGCGATTATGGTGGAGAAATAAATAACAGAAAGTCTACTAGCTCTTATATCTTCACTTTAAATGGTGGGGTTGTCAGCTAGCGATCTAAGCTTTAGTCAATGACAGTGCTATCAATGGCTAAGACTGAGTTCTTAGCGTTGACAGATGCTATCAATGAGGGAATTTATTAACTGAACTTAGATGGGCCTAAGGGTACCAATTATATAAAATGACAGTCAATCAGCTATAGCACTTAGCAAAAATCTTGTTTATCATGACAGAACCAAGCATCTAGCCGTTAGGAGAACTTTTGTAAAAGAATAGCTTAAGAATGAGTCAGTTGACCTGCTGAAAATTTCAACAGAAAATAAGCATGCTGATATGGGGATAAAGGTTGTGCCTCTAATTAAGTTGGTGAAGTGCATCAACTTAGTTCAAAGCCTTCGGGATCCTAGTGGATACTAGGATCACTTAATCCCCCTTATTACTAGAACGAGCCTAGTAGTTAGCCTATATAGTGACTAGGAGAGAATTGTTGACAGATTCCTATATGTATACTAACTATGAAGTGAATTATAGACCAAAACGTCAAACCTTGGTTAAATCTGGCCCAAAACGCAGCTTTCAAAAGGTTAAAATTAGCAATGGCAATTTAAGTAAATAAGTTAAACTTTGGGGTCAAAGTATAGCAAAAATGGGTTTGATACAACGTTACCTACATTCCCCCATTTGCCCCTGTCGTGCCTGCTGCCATATCGAGTTTGAGTTTTGCGCTACCTTGCTCCCCTTTCCTTGCCTGAAGCTTCTTTGGGAAGCTACTAAAGAACGCATCTCTGTTTTGAATGTGTGGCCCTGATCTTGCCGCGCGTCTTAATCCTGGCAACTTTGTTTGTGTTTGTTTGGATGTCTTTTGAACCGTTGATCTTCGCCTCATGAACGGCAACAATTTCGCCATCGGTGGCGGCACATGGATAGTGATTCGTCTATAAATAGGGGATTGGCCTTTGGCACTGTGCATGCTGTATTTTTCTCTGTCCTCTCTCTGAGTGTTTGTTGAGTCCCTTGGCAGTTTTTGGTGCCTCTCCTCCCTCTACAGCTAGATCCTGGTGGCAATTAAGACCTTCTTGATGGCTTTTTCATGGCGGTCTAGAGTGGGAGTCTGCTACAATTTTTATAATATTTCTCTTTAAGTTTCGTTCTTACAAGCTCTGAGATGGAAAGAGTCTGTATTCGTAGCCTATGTTGTAAAATAATCTGTAATATGTAATTTGTAATTGATTTTGGTCTATGATAATATAAGTAGGCTCTCTAGTGGTGGGGGGATCGTAAATGTAGGCAATTTAAGGCTGAACCACGTAAACTTGAGGCCGACCTGATGCGACCCGATTGGCAGATGTACAGTGAGCACACACCGTCACAATAAAATTGTGGTATACCCGCAAGTGGGATATGAAGTAAGGGGGAGAGAGGGGGGGGGGGGGGGGTCAAAATGGTAGAGCGCAATAGAAATAGGCGTGGGGCTTGACCATTGACCATTTCGTCCAACTGTCTTTCTATTGTCCCTAAGAAAGACAAAAGAAAAAGAAACCTCCTTTTTCGCACCTCGCCGACCTCTTGACCTTCCCTCTCTCTCTCTCTCTCCTTATTATCACGTTTCTCTTTGTTATTAATTTAATCCTTAATTATTCCCTTTTTTTTTTTTATTTGGTAACGAGGGCCGGCCCACAATTTTATGAGCAAGTGAGTTATTAGTATATCTTTAGTAAAAATCGAACTCCTGACCACTAGACAATGACCACATAGGTAAAAGACGCTACCAACTGATATACCCTCAAGATGGGCTAATCTTCATTGTTGCCTAGCGTAATGTTTTTGTTAGAACAAATAATTAAAGTAAGAGCAATTTTATGAAAAGTTTTGGTTATTATTTACTCAAAAGTCATATTATTACTATATCAATAATAATTTATCTTTATTTTAATTATAATTTTTTTTACCCTTACTCTTTTATCTAATTCTTAAATAAAAATAGATCATTTAACCCTTTTCAGGCTTACTCCTCTTTATTAAATATATTCATCCCCCCTTTTCTGTCGCTTTTTATTCTCCTCTTCTTTACTACTCTTTACCTCATTTACCAATTATGACCTTTAATATATATAATATCTAAAAATTTAAATATTTTATTACTTAGGTAATTTATATTAGAATTTTGGCACAAATCTAACTAATTTTATAAATAAAATGATAAAATAGTACATAATTACGATAATATATATAAATTATGTCAATTTTTTTGGCAAAAATTATTACATTATGATAACAATTTTTACAGAACGGCCACATAAACTACCTAAATAATTCTGGAATCATGTGTCATGTGAACATTTTTTGGCCAAAAAATATCAAATTTTAACAAAAGTAGTAGCTACTAATACATTATCATAATCATGCTTTACTTTAATATTTTTCGGTAAAAATCTATGAAAGGGTAACCGACGGATAAACGTTCAAGTGTTTAAACCTCAGGCTATCCAATTGTATATATTAAAACGTCAAAGTATTTAAGTGATAAATATTTAAACCTCAAGATATCTAATCGATAATTTTTCAAAAACAACTAAAGAAACAAGACTTTTTTACCCAATTGGCACCTTTTAAAAAAGAAAATTACCAAAATGCACCCTTTCAAAAATATTTACCAAAATGGCACAATTTACTGTAGCTTGTTCAACGTACACCGTTTGTAACGGCGTACGTTGAGTAATTTTTTATTTTTTTTATAGTTTACTCAACATACTCCATTTGAAATGGAGTACGTTGAGTTATTGTATTTTAAAAAAGAGAGGTTGTTTCTGAGTACTCCAAGACCCTGCATAGGTGGGTGAAGGCTAGCACTCTCATTCCCAATAACCCCCAGAGCTTGATATCTCTTCACCCACCTATGCAAGGTCTGGGGTACTCGAAAACATGCTCTCTTCAGGGTAACATCCTGAAGAGAGAAGGCTGCGTACATCCACTTAAAGTATTCGACGTACTCCGTAAAAAATTGGTGGTAACGGTTATTAAATTTTAAATAGGTAGCACTTTTGAGTACTTTTTTTTTTAATAGTTTACTCAACGTACTCGATTTGAAACTGAGTACGTTGAGTAATTTTATTTTTTTTCCCAAAAGTATAGCTAATTTATATTTTAAAAATTATTACATTAAAACTATTTTATATAAATAATTTAAATTTCAATAATCTTTTAAATTTTTTAAGAAAGTATATTAACTTCATTATAATATTGTATGTGTCATCTTTTTTATTATCACGTCATTTGCCACATATTCTTTTTTTGTCGTCATGTTATTTTTTCGAGTAATTGTCCTTATCACTTATAAATAGTTGATATATTTCCTGTCCTTTTCTAAATCATATTTTTCTTCTTGGTCGTTTTTGCAAAGTATGTCGCCCTTACTGTGTATAATATTATTTTTAAAAACTTTCACCATTTATGCTTTCATCTAAAAAGTAATGCATAATTTTCATGTATATAATATTGGTTCAACAAAAATTTAACGTGTACCTAAATGATGAAACGTCTGTATATATTATCGCCATTATTTACTATATTAAATATAGTAAATTGAAAACAACATACATTCTCAATGCCTCAATAGCTCCCGCCTATGCAAGGTCTAGAGTGGTGGATGTAAGCAGCATTATCTCTTCAGGGTGCTACCCTGAAGAGAGACTGTTTTCAAATACCCCCAGACCTTGCATAAGTAGGTGAAGAGATATCAGACTCTGAGGGTTATTCGGAATAAGAGTGCTAGCCTTCACCCACCTATGCAGGGTCTTGGGGTACTCGAAAACAATCTCTCTTTTTTAAAATACAATAATTTTAATGAAATAAGTTAGTTGTGCTTTCGGAAAAATAATAAAATTACTCGACGTACTCCGTTTCAAATGGAGTATGTTGAGTAAGCTAAAAAAAAATAAATTTATTCAACATACTCGTTTCAAATGGAATATGTTAAGTAAACTATAAAAAAAATTACTTAACATACGCCATTACAAATGGTGTACGTTGAATAAATTATAGTAAATAGTATCATTCTGATAAATATTTTTAAAATTGTATTATTTTGATAATTTTTTTTAAAAAATGTGTCAATTGAATAAAAAAATCAAAGAAAAGGGGGAAAAAAACAAAGTCAACACGTTACCTCAGAATAGACAGCTTCACAATGTCGTCGAAAATTTCTCCGTCCAACTTTCTCCTTCTTACGTGCTTCCTTAGCCAACTTGCTCTCCCACCACTTATCTATAAATTTAAATCCTTTTTTGACCGTTGTTCAAATCGTCATTTCACTCTCCAATTCTTAAAAATCTAGTCTATGAAGTTGTTGAATTTGTATTAATTTGAAAAGAGCAAAGGTTTAGTAGTTGAACAACCCAGTACCTCCAAAATACGACTAGTAGTTGATCCAGAATCAGAATCAGAATAAGAATAACAATAGTAATGGATTATTCGTCGTGGTTGAAGTTGGATCTCAGTGTTGATCCAGTACGATGCACGGAAGAGGCTCCGGTGACCGAGGTGAAGACCGAGCCGCTTAGTTGCACCACCCAACTCCCCGGAAAACTCTGGCTCCATGACCGGGTAATTAGTTCTTTTCTTTTACTTTATTGAAGTTTCTTATAATTGTAATTTTTATTTTTGTTAAGAACTCTACAGGAGAGTCTCGTTGATTCTTGCATTGCTCTTGCGAGAAAAAAAGAGATCAACATATAGATTTAATGAGTTACTTTACCAAATGCTAACGGTTTTAAAATAGGACCGCATCTGTGCTAGTATGGATCTCATGTGTGTGACAAACTCCGTGTGTCAGTGAATATTTAACAAATTTTTAAAAACTAAAAATTATGTTTTTAAACTAATTTTTTTTGTGGGTTTTCTGTTTTATAGTTTTTACACAAAATAGAAAAGAACTCGAAAATAAAAAACTAGACATAATAAATAATTTTAGTTTTTCTAAAATACATAAACTGTAAATAAAAATAATTTTTGATATTTTATATGGGTAAGGTGAGAAGGGGGGAAGATGCCTGTAGTATGATAACACAATTGCTTGAATGTTTCTCTTCAAGTATCGAATGAGTCGGGTGCAATGATCCAATCAATGGCCACGAGAAATTGTTTGCACCAATGATAAGCTCAAGCGGGGTTTCATTCTAAAACCAATTGGTAATTGGTGAAGTAATCCATTAGACTTATATTTGTAAGAGAAAAACATATTTCAATTGCGATGACAAAACATATTATTGTTAAAAAACAATATACTTGTAGTTATTAACAGCTACAATTTTTCGTAAATTTGCTCTTATATTAACATTTTTTTTTGCCTGATAGTAACATTAGCCTATATTTTGTATAATATTTAAATATTTAGTTAAATAATTATTATTAAGAATAACAGAAAGTATATTTATGAATCGTATTGTATTGTATTTTCTTAGGCGGAGGCATTAACGGAGGAACTAAACAGAGTAACGGCGGAAAACAAGAGGCTAACGGAAATGCTAACGGCGGTGTGTGAGAACTACAATGCTCTAAAGAAGCAGTTCATAGATTACACAGGTCAACAACAGTCAAGTAGTAACGACGTTATGACGGCTAAGAAGAGGAAAATAGACGCCGTCATTGAGAACAAAAACGACGATGTTTTGGTAAGGAGCTCGGAGAGCACCTCCGGAGACGAAGATTCATATGAAAAGCCTAAGGAAGAGGCACTCAAAGCCCAGATTACTACCGTGGCTGTCCGTACACAAACTTCTGATATGGTACGCGTTGCAGTACAAAATTACTTTTAGTCTTTCAATCGCTAGCTCTATCCAAATTGTAGAGTTGGCATACATGAGATCTAAAGTAGTTTCTTCTTAGAACTAATATGTACATGAACTTGCAGATAGTGAAAGATGGATACCAATGGAGGAAATACGGGCAAAAGGTCACGAGGGACAACCCTTGCCCTCGAGCTTACTTCAAGTGCTCTTTTGCTCCGGCTTGCCCTGTTAAAAAGAAGGTAATAAATTCACCCTTAAAAATTCTTGCACTTCTTTTGCGTCATCGAGATCAGTCTAGGCTTCGGTTTGGAACACAAAGATGTTGTCGAAGGCAAAATAATATGAAGAGGAGCTTTTTTCTGTGTTTAGAATACAAAGGAAATAAGAAGAAAAAAATTGCATGGAAACTTAAAAACTTATTTCTTGACAAAAATTATTTTCCTCTTAAAATGGATTGGAATACCCCTGAAAAAAAAAAAAAAAAAAACACGACTCAAACTCGCTCCAGCGTATTACTCGGAGCCATTGCTCAAAATGGCTCAAAATAAAAAAAATATTACCTAAAATAGCCTATTTTAAAAAAGATTTACCCAAATAACCTCTATATCATCAAATTTGATTTTTTTTTTTTTATTTTGTTTTGGAAATACCTCCCTCTCTCTAGGATAATAATTTATATTAAATGTTATATAAGCAAACAACTATTATTATATAACTATAATAAAGAGTAAATTAAAAAATTATGTATAGTTAATATTATTTAATATTTAACAAACAACTTAATTTAAATTTTTTATTATAAATTATATATATAATTTAACTAAAACGCATGTTATAAAGCTAAATAATATAATAATAAAAATATAATTAATATATTTAATTTTATTAATAATTAATAATTTATTAAAAATTAAATAAAAATTTAAAAAGGTTTAAAGTGTCAAATACCCCAAAACACAAAAAAAAAAAAAAAATTAAAGTTTCAAAATTGATAACATGGAGGCTATTTGAGTAATAATTTTTAAAATGAGTTATTTTAGATAATAACTTTTTATTTTGGATTATTTTGAACAACGGCTCTATTACTCGCTTCAGCCCATTATTTCCCACCCATCTTTTTCCAACCTTTTCATTTACGACCACTCATTTTCCTGGAATTCAGATTTTTTTTCCCCTTGTTTTTCATCCAAACAAGAAAGAAAAGTAATTTTTTTTTTTATTTTCTTTTCCTTGAACTTTTTTTTCTCCCAATTTTTTTATTATTTTAGTTATTTTTCTTTTAATAAGGAAAGAAAAGAAAATCTCTCTAATAAGGTATGTGCTTGTTTGAAATTGTTCAGGTTCAAAGAAGCATAGAAGACCAATCTGTGATTGTTGCAACCTATGAGGGCGAGCACAACCACCCGCCACCAGACGTAGTGCCAGGCACCGCGGTCACCACTGCCACCACGACCCCCAGGTGCACCACGGTGATGACCTCGTCTGGGCCTAACACGGTCACTCTAGACTTAACAAAACCAAAACCCAACATAACTGAACCCAAAACACAGAGTTTTAGCCAAAGGAATGTCAACTCCACCGAGTTTCATAAGTTATTGGCTGAACAAATGGCCTCTACCTTGACCAAGGACGCCAACTTCACAGCCGCCCTAGCTGCTGCCATCTCCGGGCGGTATTTGTGAAACTTGATCGAGCTTGGGTTTGTCCCAAGGAGCTGGAATGTGAGGTCAACATATAAATTTAAGTGAGATTTATGAGTCAAATTTTCCTTTGTTTGTAACTGTGCACGTGGGATTTTGTTTGGCCACGTGTGAAGTCTTTGCTTCTGCTCACATGTGAATCTCTTTCATGGTACCGCTCGGATTCTCCAATAGAACTTGGAATGTGAGCATCAAAGTGGATCCATCATTGTTAGAAAAGCGTTCAGTACAGTTCATTCAAGTGCACTCATCACCTCAACTAAGACCTTGTCTTGTGAGTACTCTGAATACAGCTGCTCCAATATCCTGTAAAATTTCATTCAACTCGGACTTAGCCCAAGGACCGGCGCGTGATATCAAGACATAAGATCGAGTGAGACTCTGTTATGATATTAAACAATGTAGTACTTCACTAGATTTATATATTGATCTATTTCTAAATGTAATGTAAGATTATCATTAGACTTAGGCGTAGTGTTGAATTAGAGATCTTTAGTAAATGTACAGGGCAACTAGACCCGGAAAATCCGTTGTAATAAAAATAAATTTCACAAGTTTCTCCAATGAAAAACCCTAACATTTGATGCATACTTTCTAAAATGATTCATGGTATACATTGACCATCTTTATCATATTCCTTTTAATTGTCAAATTAGCACACAAAAACAAAAGTATTTCCTAAAATATCACATTGACCATTAACTCTAGATCCCATCAACCATCTCGTCCTGTGGCATCGCATTTGACTGCAGAGACAAAATGGGCCAAAATATGTTAATTTTTATATTAGGGTGCTATTGTACCTGATTTCTAATTAGTTTTAAGAAACAACCACAGTTAGTCATCTATAAATTGCAATAGAGTTGTCGATGTTACGCAGTGGATTGTTGGTATGATGGGATTCATGTTCATTGATCATACATCATTCAACAATTTAATGAGGGGACAATGAGTGATGTGATACAAAGTTGATTGCCCACTACAATTATTTAAGTCTTGTGTCTTGAGTGTTAAATGATGATGTCGGTAATGTAATGCTTGACTGGGACTAAATATCTAGTGCAATGTAAATCATAAACTCATATGTTGACGTTGAAATTGGCATTATTTGCACAAACTAGATATTTAATGCAAAGGCAACTCATGCGGATATGAACTGTGATGGTTTGATACATTTTGAAAATTCTCACATCGGATAACCCAAGGAGAAAATGCAAATATTTGTAAGTTGGGTCTTACTTTGACCATTGCCAATTGGTTGAGATAGAACCTCATTTAGCTTGTAAAAAATTAGTCCTTATATATTTGCCAGTATTTGATTAATATGCATTTTGTAGGTCGATTAATTTTGAAACAGCCGGTCATAGAGCATAGGTTAGGGTTTTTGATTTATGTCTATCACAAGTTTCGATATACAGAATTTCAATAGACGTAATTATTTTGTTCTTTGGAAGATCAAGATGGAGGTCATACTCACTAAACTCAGAGTAAAGAGTGCTCTTTTTTTGTGATTCAAATCTTTCACAAACAATGATAGACAAGGAAACGAAGAGCATCCACAATTACGGTTATAGTTCTCAGTTGTACCAATGAAGTATTTAGAAAGGTATTTTCCAAAGAAATAGTCAAACCGAGAAGAGTTGTACAAAACTAAGTTGCTTCTTAACCGCGCATACACATACACAGACACACACACACACAGAGACAAACACACACACACACATATATAACAGCTTTTTGCATTTAAATGGATAAAACAATACCTATATAAGATTCGTTAGATGAGCTCTTATAAACTTACTTGAGACCTTGAATGCATTGAAGTTCACGTTGAAAAAGGAATTAAGGTGATAGTTCTTTTAAATGCATTACTAAAGTCCTTCGGGGCGTTTAAGGACACTTGCAAACGAGACTTGATATCAATTGAAGAAGTGCTTAGTTCAAATCTACTAGACATTATAACTCAAAAATCGTGTTGTTCTTTGCTTGTAGGCCTCTATATATATATATATTAATGGAAATCGATGCAGAAGAACCCTCTAAAAACATACATTTATATTTAGAGATTAGAAATATTATACAAATTTGAAATGATGTCGGTGCATCTCAGAATGTTCCCTCAGCGAAAACAACAACAACAGTCCTAGTGTCTCAAGGGCTCCTGCGTACACAGGATCTGGGAGGGGTAGGATGTATGCAGCCTTACCCCTTCAGGGTGAGACCTTGACAAGATGCTATTTCCAAGGACCTTCCAACTTGATAGGTATGAAGAACATGGAAATCATGGAGATCATGAGAAGCCTAGCATGTAAGCATGGAAGCATTGCAGTAAGAGCAAAAGGCAAAAGCAACCAAACATCTGGGGGAAATATCTTACAACAACAACAACAACAAACCCAGTGCCTGCAAGGGCTCTCGTAAAAGCAGGGCTTGGGGACGGTAGATGTACGCAGCCTTCCCCCTTTAGGGAGCTACCCTGAAGAGAGGCTGTTTCCGAGGACCCCCAACCTGAGAGACTGGTCAGCCGTAAAGAGCATGTGACCTAGCAAAAGGAGAGCAACAAAGCGATCAAGACCCCAGACACAAAGCACACAAGACACAAGACACAAAACCAGCCACATCAAGCAGAAATCAAAGGATAGGTAGCCAGGTATGCATGCATGCAAGTAGTAACTCATGGGAGCAAGTACACAACCTAAGTGCGCCAAGAGGATAACACGGCCTAGCACTAATAAGCTAAACTGCCCTACTCCAACTGGAGCATCTATAACCCCTATACTAGCCCTCCATTGGGCCTTATCTAAGGCCATCTCCTCTCGAAGGTTTAGGTGGGTGAGGTCTTGTCGGATCGTCTCCATCCATCTCTTCTTTGGCCTGCCTCTTCCTCTCCTGCCTGGTGTAGTAAGGGGCTGTTCGCACCTCCTTACTGGGGTGTTGTCCGGTCTCCTTCTAACATGTCCGAACCACCTCAGACGTTGCTCTCTCAATTTATCTTCAATGGGGGCTACGCCCAATTTGCCTCTTATGACGTCATTTCTGATCCTATCCTTCCTTGTGTTTCCGCACATCCACCTCGGCATTCGTATCTCCGCCACCTTCATCTTTTGTGTGTGTTGTTGTGTCGTCGCCCTGCACTCCTCCCCATACATCATGGCTGGCCTCACAACCATCTTTTAGTATCTTCCCTTTAGCTTCAAGAGGAACTTCTATCACAAAGTACCGCGGAGGCCAACCTCTACTTATGCCATCCCGCTTTAATCCGGTTGTTGACATCCTCATCAACTTCGCTGTTGTTCTGGACCATGGACCCCAAGTACCTGAAGCTCTCCTTCTTCGCTATGGCCTCAGATCTAATCTTGACGTCTTCCCGGCTAGGCGTGGTGGAGGGATCGAATTTGAGTTCCATGTACTTGGTCTTGGCTCTGCTTAGTCGTAAACCCTTAGACTCTAGTGCCCCTCTCCACCGTTCCAGCTTCTCATTTACCTCTTCCCGCGACTACCCCACCAACACTATGTCATCTGCAAAAAGCATGCACCAAGGTACACATCCCTGGATGTGCCTAGTGAGCTCGTCCATAACCAGAATGAACAGGTAGTGGCTCAAAGCCGACTCCTGGTGTACCCCTATTGTTATCGGGAAAGCGTCTGTCTCCCCGTCCTCTGTACGCACCATAGTCTGTGCCTCCTCATACATGTCTCTAATGGCTCGGATGTATGGCACAGGGATCCCTTTCCTCTCCAAAACTCTCCAAAGGACCTCTCTTGGCACCCTATCATATGCCTTCTCTAAATTAATGAAAATCATGTGAAAGTCCTTTTGTCTCTCCCTGTATTGCTCTATCGTTCGCCTTAGGATGTGGATGGCTTCTATGGTTGATCTCCCGGGCGTAAATCCAAATTGGTTCTCGGACACCTCAGTCTGTTGCCTTAACCTCCTCTCTATGACCCGTTCCCACAACTTCAGATTGTGGCACATTAGGTTGATACCCTGATAGTTAGCACAACTCTGAATGTCACCTTTGTTCTTATATATCGGGATCACTGTGCTCTTCCTCCATTCTCAGGCATCTTCTCCCCCAGGAGGATTTGGTTAAATAGTTTAGTCAGTCAACTGACGCCTTTCTATCCAAGGCATTTCCATACTTCTATGAGTATGTCATCTGGGCCAACTGCTTTACCTCTTCTCATGAATTTCAGGGCTTTCTTGACTTCCTCGGGGCTAATTTGCCTACAATAACAGTGGTTCTGATGCTCCTCAGATGTTTGAAGATCACCTAAGGATATCTCTGTCCCTCCTTGTTCGTTGAAGAGCTCATGGAAGTATGTTTTCCACCTAGCCTTAATTAGTTGCCTGTACACAAGTACCTGTCCATCCTCCCCTCTTATGCATTGTACTCTGTCCAAGTCTCTAGTCTTTCTTTCTCTAGCTTTGGTGATTCTATATAAGTCCCTCGCACCCTCCTTGGTCTCCAACCTTTTCTAGAAATCCTCATAAGCTCTTGATTGTGCTTCTCTAACTGCTCTCTTAGCTTCTCTCCTAGCTTGCAGATACCGATGTCGCATATCCTTATCTCTGCTATGATCCCATTCTTTGAAACAAACTCATTTCGCCTTAATCTTCTCTTGGACCTCCTCGAACCACCACCATGACTCTCTGTTGCTTGGTACCCTACCCTTTGACATGCCAGTCCTCTGATCTTTTGGGCCAGTTGGTTCCACATCTGGTTTGTATCTCCCTCGAAGTCCCACCCGAGCTCAGCCTCCACTCTTTCCTTGTATACCTTATACTTTTCCCCCTTCAAATCCCTCCAACAAGTATGCGTTTGCGCGGGTTTACTGATTCTTTTGGCCCTCTTCTTGGCCTTTATATCCACCCACAGCACCCTATGTTGTGTAGACAGGTCTTCTCTTGGGGTAGCCCTACAACCCCTGCAGTCTCTTTGCGCCCTTCTCCTTAATAGTATGTAGTCAATCTGTGTTCTTGTCCCACCGCTTTGGTATGTGATGATGTGTTGCTCACGTTTTCTAAAGAAGGTGTTGGCCACTGTTAGGTCGTATGTGACCGCAAAGTCTAGTAGGGCTTTCCCCTCTGCATTCTTGGTTCCAAGACCGAATCCTCCGTGGTAAGAGGCGTAACCGTCCGCTGTCGCGCCGACATGCCCGTTAAAATTCCCGCCAATCATCACTTGTTTGACTTGGGGTATGCCTTGCATCATTGTGTCTAAGTCCTCCCAGAATGCTGCCTTCTCATGCTCTGTTAGTCCAGTTTGAGGTGCGTGGGCACTGATCACGTTCAATACTTCTCCATCTAGGACCAACTTGATACTTATGATCCTATCACAAGCCCTTGATACTCCGACTACTTTATCCTTAAAGCTGCTATCCACAACGATACCAACTCCATTTCTATCTCTGACCATGCCCGCATACCAGAGCTTGTACTCCAGCACATCTCTGGCTTTCGCGCCAACCCATTTAGTCTCTTGTAGGCAAAGGATGTGGATCTTTTGCTTCATCATCATTTGGTCCACCTCGAAACTCTTTTTCGTTAGTGTCCCGACATTTAGTGTCCCTAGTCTCAAGTTCCCTGTCCCCTTCTGCCTCCCCCCCGTCCCTAACCTCCTTGGAGATGGCCTCAATCTCTGAGTTCCATCACTGGTCACGTTCATCCACTAGTTGTGACTATCGCAAGTAAGTGATCAACATAGATAAGAAGCTTATTATAACATCCACTAGCTGGGGGAAATATCTTACATGCAGCATAATGCAAACGTATAGATAGAATAGAGCGTATAAAGAGTATAGAGAAAGAGATAGAGATAATGTAGAGAAAGAGAGAGAGTGTGTGTGAGAGGGAGAGTACATAAAGTATCAGCAGCGAGTAACAATGCACCCCAAGGTGATAGGCCTTAGAAGCACTAAGCGTCCAATATATACCAGAACTGTGTATATATATACTGGCGAAAGAATAACATAAAAAGGATCTGCCAACACAGACTTTGTAATATATGATGATAAAACTTATAAAGCATTGAAGTCTTAGTGGCTTCAGTAGATCTAGTGACTGAGAATGGATTCTAGATTCATCTTGTAGTTGTCACTTCAAACAAAGGCTGGTTTGAGACCCAAAAGGGCATAGATGGGGAACGTCCTAATAGGAAATAATCATGGTTGCAGGTCATTGTTGTTGGTTCTATGGGACTCGAGATGCCCGACAATATTGTGTTTACCCTATAAAACGTAGAAGTTCTATGGTGCAGAAAATGACTGTAATTTTTCTTGGAAGTTTAGATTAGACTGGACTAGTTTTTAGAGCTGAAAAAGGAAACACGAAAGTCATGTTTGATTCCTGAGTTGTGTGTAAAGAAAAAGGGCAAGTATGTCATGACAAGACTGTGGTACCTATCTATTGGGAAAACTTCACAAATCGAAAACAAGTGGAAGTGAAACAATACACGAGATTTTTACGTGGAAAAGCCTGTTTCAACTAGAGGAAAAACCACAATTCAATCAAGCTTCAAATTCTTTATTAAATTTTGAAATTACAATCTCTAATTGAACCCAAAACCTAGTTCTCCCAAATCCCCACCTCTCTCTTAATTAACCAAGCTTTTTAACCCTTTTTATATAGAGGAACTTACCCATGCTCAGAACCAAATCAAACTTAAATTAAACAAATTAACTATAAATTAAATTCTATCTAATCTAATCTTCTAATTCTTATCCAAAATATCAAACAAGTATATCTTACTAATATTATCCAAAATGCAGTTGTAAATAATGTCAAACCAAATAAAATGAAGTTGTGGTATAAACGGCTTAGTGATGTTAATGACACAGGCCCATTAGAAATAAAGAAGCGTGATCTGTTGGGTAATGATAATAATATTATTAAACTGGACTTCTATGAATCTTAGATACATAGTATAACAACAACAACAACAGTTCCAGTGCCTGAAAGTCTCCAGCGTAAGCAAGGTCAGGAGGCAGGATGTACGCAGCCTTACCCCTTCAGGGTAGGATCCTAAAGAGAAGCTGTTTCCAAGGACCCCCAACCTAAAAGGAATGAAGAGTGTGGAAATCAAAGAGATCATAGAGATCATGGAAGATCATGAGATCACTGAGAAATATGGAATCATGAAAGCATGGGCATGTAAGCATGTAAGCAACTAAGAGTGGAAGCATAGCATCAAAAGCAACAAGCAAAAGCAAACAAGCAATCTAGGGGAGCAATTTTACATGTGATACAATGTAATCAAATAGAGAAAATAGAGTGTATAAGGAGATGAGGAGAGAGACAGTAGAAATGGAAGGGGGAGGGGAATCTTAGGACCCTTAGAATATGTACATTTTGACTTTTGAGGCCCATTAATTCATGGTGAATCTAGATACTTTCGGTCAATATTTAATAATTTTCCAACAAAAGTATAAATATATCTTTTTGAAAATTAAAGATGAAACCGAATGTATCCCTAAACTAGAAACCTTTTAGTTAAAATCATGTTAGGTTTTCTATACGGAGCCTGATGTTTTTACTGTTATGGGCCAAGTTCATAGAGTGGAGGATCACACAGTCCAGGTGGAGTTCCAGGCCTGTTTTCGTGATTTCAGCTGAAGAAATTGGAATTTCCTTATGTGTGCCTATAACCCATGTTTAGGGTTTGAGAGAGTAGAGTGAAATCAAAAAAAACTCTTTGTAGAACTTCCAAAGCAATAAAACATCCCTGCAACTCCGTGGACATAGGGATTTTAGGCCGAGCCACATAAATCTCATGTGTTTAATTTTATTTTCTTGTTGAATCTTTTGTTCTGGTCTATTTGTTGCATTTCCTATCAAATCAAACACGATAAAAATAAAGATCTTACATGTTCACAATGATCTTGAATCGACAATACCAACTTTGATCAATTATGTGCTAAATATGGTACTAAGAGACGTAACACTATTAGAAAAACTCCTCGACAGAACGATATCTCACTGAAAGAGCAAAGTAACCTTTTTTTGACTAAGTTAGACGTATGTTGTTTCAATCTGGCTAAACAAAACTTTCCAAGGGGAAGCGGTTAAGACTGCTAGTTTTCTAGTGAATGTAATCCTATCCAATACCTTGGAATTCAGAACCCTAGAACGACAATAGACTACAAGACCCTCTGGTTATGCCATATTGCATCTTTTTTTGGTTGGTTGGCTTGGCGAATGGACAAGCTTGGAGAGCAGGGAGGCACGGTTGGAGGAGATTGGTGTTAAATAGGATATAGTATTAGATTAGTAGATAATTATTAGTTATTTTGTATTTATCCTTTTTATCAATAGGTCTTTTACTCTTGTTGAATTAACTAATCTATTTAAGCAAGAGGAGAGCTAGGGTTTTAGGCATTCAATTTACTAGATTCAATTTATTTTCTTAGAGTTTTCTCCTATTCTCGGTTGTGAGATTTTGAGTAACTATTTTCCCTTATTTTCTTCATTGTTTTAGCAATAAGAAATTAAAGGAAGGCCATTCAACCTACCGTTTCCATAATTTTCGTATTATTTGTGCTGCATCAGTTGGTATCAGAGCTCATTACGGTTTTTGAGATGGCCTGTGGGTGACAGAGGTATACTGCCGTCGGAGACGTATACAAGCATGATTCTTAACGTCAGTTTGAGAGGAGAATTAAGGACTTGGAGGAGAAATTCCGGCGAACCGAACTGTGCTTAGTTCAAGAGGCGGCGAATCCCAATCTAGCACTTATGGCTCAGCCTCAAAACCCATTGGTGGGGGTGGCGAGGAAGATAAGAACGAGATCTTCTGCAACCCGTTCCCAGAAGCTGAGATTCAAGAGCGGCGCGTGAGGAGTGCTCAATCGAATACCAGAGCTCCTGATTGCGTTGATGATCGGAGGTGGGAGTCTGGGCTTCGGGTTGAAATCCCAAAGTTTGATAGCGAAGGTCAACTAGGGGAGTTATGGGATTGGCTAGCTGCGGTAGAGAAAGTACTCGAGTTCAAGGAGGTTTCGAAGCCCAAACATGCATCATTGGGTGCTTCTTGGTTACAGGGTAGGGCCACCACCTGGTGGCAACAGTTGAAGCGTTCCCAGCTTCGATAGGGAAAATTGAAGATCAAGACATGGGAAACGATGAAGGAGCACATGAGAAGCACCTTCTTTCTCTACAATCACACCAAGATGATGTACCAACATCTTCAAAGCTTGCGCTAAGGTTCTCCATCCATGGAGGAGTACACGGTAGAATTCTATTCTCTAGTTGCCACAAATGACTTGGCAGAATTAGAGGAGCAATTGGTGGATAGGTATATGGGTGGGCTGAAGGAGTCTATACATGAGATGTTAAACATGTTTGACATTTTTTCGATCTCAGAAGGGCATCAGAGAGCTTTGAACGTCGAGAAACAACCGAGGAAATGTCAAGCTGGGGAAACATGGAGCACCCAGAGCAATGGGCATGACCAGGTACGAACCAACTCGGTTCAGGCTAAACCAGTTATCGGCAACACCGGTAGACTGGTAACTAGGACTTGGCGGGTAGTTCAAGGACCGTTGTTTCAAGTGTGAAGAGATAGGACATCATGCTACCAAGTGTCGGAAGGGTAACAAACTTGGCAAAGGTTTGTACATCGAGGGACTCCATGCAAAGGATGGCATGGTACTTGAGGAAGAGGTCCAAGATGATCTGGCACCGATAGAAGATGATGCCGTTGCAGGTGACAAGGGCCACCTACTTGCGATTAGGTGAGTTTGCTTCGCTCCTGAGGAAGCAGAGGGAGACGGTTGGCTATGGAATAACATCTTTCAAATGATCTATACCATTGGCGGAAGGGTGTGCTGCCTAGTGATTGATTCGTGAAGGTGTGAGAACGTTATTTCCAAGGAGGTTGTCTAGAAGTTGGGATTGAAAATGGAAATGCACCTAAACCCTTAAGAGCTATCTTGGCTTAAGAAAGGAAACCAGATAACAGTCTCGAAGTGATGTCTGGTTAATTTCTTTATTGGGTCAAAGTATTGGGATGGGGTGTGCTGTGACGTAGTTACCATGGATGAGTATCACTTGCTGTTGGGGTGCCCATGGTAGTTTGACAGAGGTGCCACCCGTGATGGGAGGAAGAATACTTACGGCTTTCTCTTTGAGGGAACAAAAATCATATTGTTACCCAAAAGGGATGAGGTGCCACGAGCACTAGTAGCTAAGATCCCGAATCTACAAAGTAGGGCCATGTTAGTTAAGAAGGTTGGCCAGAACAAGGTGGTGTTTATATTGATTGGGAAGGAGAGTAAGATATCGAGTGATGTTGAAGATCTATTGAGGAAGTTCGCCCACTTGTTTCCAGAGGAGTTTCCAGATACATTGCAGCCTTTAAGGACATCCAACACCAGATTGATCTAATGCCAGGGGCTGCCTTACAGAATAGGCCGCATTATAGGATGAGAACTATCAAACATGAGGAGTTGAGGCACCAAGTTAAGGACCTACTCTCCAGACGCTTTATCCGGGAGAGTTTGAGCCATTGTGCAGTGCGTGCTTTGTTAACGCCAAAAAAGGACGAATGTCGGTAGATGTGCATAGACAGCGGAGCCATCAACAAGATCAAGGTACGTTACTAATTTGCTATTCTAAGATTTGATGACTTACTTGATCAGGTATAGAACTTGAAAGTATTCAGCAAGCTAGGCCTGAAGAGCGCATACCATCAGATCCACATCTCACCTGGAGATGAATGGAAGACCGCCTTTAGGACCCGGGAAGGACTGTATGAGTGGTTTGTCATGCCATTCGGATTGTCAAATGTGCCAAGCACTTTCATGCGGTTCATGAATCTGGTTTGACGTTCATTTATTGGGAGATTTGTTGTCGTCTACTTTGACGATATCTTGTTCTCCTGCCAGAATCGATATGAAGACTCGGGGCAACTTAAGGAAGTACCGAGTCCCTTGAGGGAGAAATACCTATTCGCCGCTTTGATGAAGTGCGAGTTCATGACGGACCGGGTGACTTTCCTTGGGTTCGCTGTGTTCAAGGATGTTGTGTCCAGGGATGGCATAGTGACTGACAAAGGCATGATTGAGGCAATTTGGGACAGGACAGAACCAAAGACGATAAGTGAGGTACGTAGCGTCCATGGGTTGGCTTCTTTTTATCGAAGTTTCATGCTAAGCTTAAGCTCAATCATGGCACCAATCATGGATTGCATGAAGGGAAGTTCCTTTGGTTGGACACTGGAGGCAGCTAGCGCCTTCGAAGAAGTAAAGTGAAGGTTAACTACGACACCGGTGTTAGCCTTACTGGACTTTCAGAAGACATTCGAGCTACACACCGACCCCTTCAAAATTGCTATTGGCGCAGTACTCAGCAAGGAGGGGCATCCTATTGCCTATTTTAGCGAGAAGCTTGATGGAAGTAAGTTAAACTATTCAACTTATGACATTAAGTTTTATATAGAGGCACTGGAAGTCATATATTGCCAACAAGGAGTTTGTATTATACTTGAATAATGTGGAGCTGAAGTACATCGATAGCCGAGACAGACTTTCTAATTGACATGCAAAGTGGGCGAGTTATCTTCAACTGTTTCACTTTGCGATCAAACATAAGTCTGGCGCATTGAACAAGGTCGCTGACGCCTTGAATAGGCGAACTTTGATAGTGACTAGCAGCCGAACTTCGATACTCGATTTTGATAAGTTGGTGGAATAGTATAAGGACAATCTTGCCTTTCGAGAGATTTTGCGAGAGGCTCAAACTAGAACAATCCTAGGTTATTCGATTCACAATGGATTTCTCTTTAAGGGAAATCAATTATGCATTCCCAACTCGAGCTTGTGACTTCAGATCATTCAAAAGAAGCACAATGACGGACATATAGGAGAGACAAGACGCTCAAGTTGGTGAGCGCTACCTACTATTGGCCTTCAATGCAAAAGGAGATTGAGCGGTTTGTTCAGAGGTCATTTGTTAGGTATCCAGAGGGGTATGTCCAGTGTGGGTTTATATCTGCCTTTGATTCCTAGTCAGCCTTTGGGCAGATATTAGTTGAACTTTGTGCTAGGGTTACCAAGGATGTGGGGAGGTATTAATTTGATCTTCGTTGTTGTGGGTCCATTATCCAAGATGGCGCACTTCATAAGTTACAAGAAAGCCGCTAACACTGTACATGTGCCTCAATTGTACTTCTGAGAAGTCTACAAGCTTCATAGGTTGCTAGCTAGCATTGTCTCAAATAGGGATGTACGGTTCATGAACTACTTCTGGAAGACACTATGGAAGATGGTGAACACGTCTCTTGTTTTCAGCACTGGTCATTACCCTCAAACAGATGGACAAACTGAGGCGACAAACGGGTCGTTGGATAACTTACTCCGTTACCTTGTCACTGAGAATATCAAGGGTTGGGACCGGAAGCTATACCAAGCCGATTTTGCATACAACATCTCGGTTAATAGGAGCACGGGATTTCCACCATTCAAAGTTGTTTATAGCTTTGTTCCATGTTCTCTGATGGATCTTGCGCTAATTCCCTAGCTTACTCGTCCTCATGGCAAGGCGGAAGACTTCATATCCAATCTTCAGGACATACATGAGTAGACCCGAGCATGGCTACTTGAGGCAAACACCAAATATAAGTTGGCAAGTGACAAACGGTGTCAAGCAGTTCACCTTCAGGCAGGAGATCAAGTTTGGGTGATTTTAACTAGAGAGCAGTTTCCCGCACGAGAATATAACAAGCTAAAAGTCTCAAAGATGGGTCCACTGACGATTTTTGAGAAGATCATTGATAACGGATACCGCCTTCAATTGCCAACTAGTATGAGGACTTCCGATGTCTTCAATGTCAAGCACATCGTTCTATATTTTGGCAACAACAATACTGTTGACCCAATGGCCGGGGAGGATGGTGTAGCCCCATAGTCAGATGGCAGTTGGCCTTGGCGGGCTGGCGGGTAAGCTTGAAGGTTGGTCAGGCTTGGTGAGCAAGGAGGCTCGGCTGGAGGAGATTGATGCTAAATAGGATACCTAGTATTAGATTAGTAGATAATTATGAGTTATTTTTTATTTATCCTTTTTAAGTATTTTATTCTTGTTGAAGTAGCTTTCCTATTTAAGCAAGAGGAGAGCAAGGGCTTTAGGCATTCAGTTTTCAAGATTTAATTTATTTTCTTAGAGTTTTCTCCTATTCTTGATTGTGAGAATTTGAGTAGCTATTTCCCCTTATTTTCTTCATTGTTTGAAATTATAGGAAGATCGTTGAACCTTTCGTTTTCAGAATTTTCGTATTCGCATTGCATCATGAGTTCACTAAAAAATGAAATACCTTAATTAGATCACAAAGAAAACAATTCTGAACCTGAGACCAAAAGAAAGTTTGATCAAGCTTACAATTTGAAGTAGATCCTCATGTACTTAATATCTCTAATGAACATTGTTGGAAAAATAAGGGGACAAGTAATTCGAACTTATCTGAAAAAATGAAGATCGTTGTTGTGCCGTATAGTTCATCACTACCCTAAACTCATTTATGCCCCAGCACCGATACAACGGGACTAAATGGCACTCTGATCCCTATGGTTAACATGACGCCGACCACTATAGTGTGCTCTAGAATAGTGGACTAAAATACACCCCCAACATTGCTCAGTTAAAGACAAGTAAAAATCAAGAAAAGAGACAAAGGGAAGAGAATGGGGATGGTGATTTTAGAAGCCAATTATGCTTTCTTGGTTGAACGCCACGAGCGCATTATATGAGACTGAATAATAGACCCCATCAAGGATGTCTAACGGTAAATGCCCCAACAAAGCCTAAAGGTGGGGGCTTATAAGTCATTAAGGGTGCAATAGTTAATTAATTGAATTCAATAGCCCTAGTTCAATGCATACAACAGCCATAAATAGTAACGAATAGTCATAGAAAAAAATACCATACCATCTAAGCAAGTATGCACCCGTCAAATATTTTGTGTAGGATAAGATCCCTACACTAAAATTGAAGCATATCTAACAATCCCGCACATGATTCAATTTTGGGTTCTAGAAGAAAAAGTTTAACTAAGCAAGAGAAATCACACTTGACTGCACCAATTTTTGGACTTGAATCGAAACTTAATAAGTATGCATGTCTTACACAACCTTACAAGGTGAACTAAGTTTTGAACCTGAAAGGTTATTGCGAAGAATATACACACGCACTTCGTGTAACTTCAGTATTGAGACATATTCTGCGAATAGGACTCGTAAAGCCCCTTATAAAAACTCGAAACCAAGGTTCTCAGGAACGCTCTGGAGAGTCAGCCCTTACTCTCGACATAGTGAAATTAACAACCGCACATTCCCATAGGTGAGTCCATCAGGTGTGTTGCCCCATACTATCATAACAGGCTATGGACATTATTAAGAGCATTAAGCTCTAGCCTCAACATCATGGTAGAAACAAAAACACATAAAATACCATTAGCTTGGAATGGGTTCAGTAGTAACACAATATCTCAACCCTTGACTTTGTTTGACCCATTGAACTCGAAAGTTACTCCAAGTTGGATATCCGTCAAGATTAGGTCACAACATGGGCTTAAGCCCCATTCCCACCGCTACATCAAAAACCTCACCTCCTTAAAAAGCCTATAAGTATCAGTCGCCTTCTTAATAGGACTTTAATAGAAGATTTACCCAGTTTCACTCCTTAACTCGAGTAAGATCACAACATCTTCAATCAAGTGTCACATGACACCATCTCTAAGGCACAAGCCTTCAATTGCCAAATCCATTGGGCGTACAATGCCCCCACCATCCTTCAAGCAAAATGGGTTAGGTCGAGCATCAAACTCAACCTTCACAACCGGCATTTTGGCACTGAAATAAAATAGAGTAAATTCAACATTTGGCCAATGCCAACAACATATAATAATTGCTCTTACCCCCAAAATGAGGCATCCGCATCAAGCATCCCCATAATGAGGTGTCTACAACAAGTCTTTTAAACAACCTACTCTATGATCTGCCATATCAAGAACGATAAGAATCACATAAGAACGAAGCACAAAGTATATCAACCATATTCAATACAAAGATATTATATCTCCACATTAAGTACATATGTCGTGCTTATATCTACACGAGCTTAGTTGGCAAATAGCCATACACCATAATGTATACAAGTTTTAAAAATATCAATATGAGAGTATAAGCAATACCATAAAAAATATCACATATCACATAGAATATCTAGTGACTTAACACACAAGTGATAATAATATTATTTTAACTCAATTGAGCCAAGGCCAGTGGGTTTACTAGAAAACAAACCATCCTATGTCATTCCTTTTTTGTTCAATCAAAATAATACAACGTGTTTCACACAGTCGCATGATTTTTAAGCCCAAGTGTTAACATCATAACAATATTCACTTCGGGACCAAAAGGACACCAAAAGTGGCAATTGTTGCTCTCTTCACCGCCTGCCCATCTGCGGCACGAAAATACAAATTCATTATAATCTTATCCCCACAATTAGATCACATAAGCTAGTTGTGACTAGCAAGTATCAAAGGACTCAAAGCAATCACAAAAGGATTATGATCAATTGGTTTTTATGCAACATAATCTCTAATGCACTTAGAAAGTGTTGGGAAAATTCAGGCAATCAAGCACAACGGAAGCATAAAATCAACAAAAATAACATCGAATCAACACAACAATATTTTACGTGGAAACCCTCTCTCAACTAGAGGAAAAAATCACGGGACCCAACGGGTACTTAAATCCACTATGAAATCAAGGATTACAATCTCTAATTATAACCCCCAACCCTATATACAACAATCATCATCAATCATCAACATCAATCATCATTAATATGACTATTGCATGGTAAGTCACCAACCCTCTCCAAGTATAACTGCTACACAGCGAGTCACTAACCCTTCTCAATTTAGCTTCTGTATGGCGAGCCACCAACCCTCTTAGAGTATAACTATTGCACAGTGAGTCATTAATCCTCCTCAATGTAGCTTCTGCATGGCGAGCCACTAACCCTCTCAAAGTGTAACCACTGCACGGCGAGTCACCAACCCTCTTCAATATGTAGCTTCTTCATGGTGAGCCACCAACCCTCTAACATGTAGCTTTGGAAAGAGGAAGTTACAAACTCTCATCAATGCTCAATCAACATACCTCTCAATCTCTCCCTTTGGGGGTATCCTTTTTCAAAACCCATATGCTCTCATATCTTTCTTCACTTTTTCTCACCTTTGTTTTCACACCACAATCTAACCCCTCAACTTTAAGCCCTATTTATTTTTTTTCGATAATTAGTGACGAGGTCGCAATACAAAACAGGCTTTCGAACAAGCGAGCCCTGAGAACACCAGCTAAAAGACGGGGCCCAAAAAAACACCAGCAAAACAAATAGGGCTAAGAAAAAACTAAACAAGACAAACTGGTCAAAGGACTCACGACGAAGGACTCGAACTCAGGGCACTCCAAACAGGACAAAGGGGCAATCAGGACACCCTTCAATCAAGCATAGCGCTCACCATAGGTGGATCAAAGCCGTCAAAGTTCAAACCTAACCTTCTCCCCATTGCAATTACTTGTTTAGCTTTCAAGATCTTACCAGTCACTTGAGTGCGGTCACCCTGTTTTGCCTTGTTCCCCATTTTCCACTTGTCTGAGGCCTTGGTCCTTTTCGACACGCTGTTCCTAGGCGACATATCTTTCAAAAATTCCTGAAGCTCCCGTTTTTCATTCTCTTTCTTCTTGCGCTTCAACGCTTTCCTCTTCTTTTTTGTCATCACTCCTTTTCCTTTTCTCATCTCACTCAAGTTAGAATCATCCTCACTTTAAGCCCTATTTATAATGAGTTACCTAACCATAATTGCAATCAAATTCCAATTAGATAAGGTAACTAATTCATATTAAGTATCTTCCTAAATTATATCTAAATCAAAACAGATTAATATTAATTTTGAGATAAATGATATCCTATTCAAAGAAACAACCCCCACATTTCAATAGCTTATATCGAGATTCATGTGAGTGTGGTTCTAACTCCACTTATAGAATGCGAGTAATACATTTATGCCAACATTATGTTACTTCCATTAAATTTTTCAAAACAAAATTGGTAGACAAAGTTCTAATCAGACGTGCACGATAGCAATAATGTAGTATAACATAAATATAAAACCGAGTCTCTCATTAATCAAATATATGTCTACTCAATTTCAAACAATTTTTTAAGATATAGGCTAAATTAGAAATTTCTTTCTTTATTTATTGAACTAGGTCTATGGGCCTTTTCCTTTTGTTTTAGGCCTTACTATTAATTTTCTCAAAAAAAAAAAAAAAAACTAAAAAAAAAAACCGTAGATGGACCATGTAATTCAAAGCCCATTAGGTCAAATTTCTTTAATTTCTCCTATAACCCAATTAAAAATGAGCGGAAACCTATCCACAATTCGTGAAGGATGGTGCAGACATTGCACAATGGATTTGACGAGTGAAGGGCATGTTGCCTTAGCTATGTATTGTATTGAGGGACACTCGTGATCTCACTCAAGTTAGAAGTGAGACTACTTGACGAATCATCCAAAGAAAGGCTTTTTAAGAAGGCGACTTATATACAAAGGCCTTTTAAGAAGGCGGCTCATATTTAAAGGCCTTTTAAGAAGGTGGCCTATACTAACGCCCTTTGAAGAAGAAGACGCCTCAAGCTCTAGATCACTATAAGGCATGCGCTTGGTTGACAGAAAAGATCTTGTTTACAACTTAAATAAAAAGACGAAAAAGTTGTTTATAACTAAGCAGAAAAGGATTGCCAAATTCGATCTTTTTCACAACTTATTTCAATAAATGCTTTGAAAAGACTGTGTTAACACTAAGTCTCTAGGTTAACACCCTGAAGGGGGAAGGCTGCGTACATCCACCCCCCCAAGACCCTGAGTAGGCAGGAGCTCTTGAGGCACTAGGTATGTTCCTTTAGTTAGGTTTTTGCTAGTTATCAAATAAAAAAGGGACGTGGGAGAAAAAAATAAATATAATTTTAATACACAGATGTACACACACACATATGTGCGTGTGTGTGTGGGTGTGCGTGCGGGCGTGGGTGGGTGTGTGTGTGGGTGTGGGTGCGCGCGTGCGTGTGCGTGTGTGTGTGTGTGTGTGAAATATATAAAATGGTTTTTTCATCTTTTAAAATATCTATGTGGGACACAAGACTTGATACTGCTTGAACAAAATTGAAGTACGTTACCTCCAAAATCCAACAAATGCACCGTAGACCAGACCTTGGACATTTTCTATCTCAAATCAAGTTGATTCTTTATATTCAATTAGGGGTGTATTTGAGCAGAGCTGAGCCCGAGCCTTCCAGGCTCGAGGCTCAGCTCGTTAGCATTAAGTTCACCTCGTCGAGCTTTGAAAGTTCAGGCTCGAACTGAGCTCATCAAAAGCTTGGGCTCGGCTTGGCTTGATCTAAACTGGGCGAGCTTTGAATTAGGCTTGTAATATTTTGGCTCATTTAAGCTTAATATAGGCTTGTTTGGGCTCATTTAAGCTTGAGCTCGACTCAGTTAGGTTCCAAGATGACTTCATTGGGCAACATTTAAGCAAATGTATTATACTAAAAAAGCTCGCTTAGGCTCGCGAGCAGCTCGAGCTCGGTTCGGCGCGAGCTCAAAGCGAACCAAACTTTTCGAGTTTTATGATGAGCCGACTTGCAAGGCTCAGCTCAGTTACACCATATATTTGATGTACTATTAATTAAAAAACGTTAAGAAAGGCGTGAAATTAAGGCCTAAATATGGTTATGTGAATTGCACAGCGTATGTTTTAAAATGTAGCCTTGAATTATGGAGAAATTGAATGATTAACCATTACTGAGGTTATAAATAGCTGCAATTTAGAACAGTGGTTTAAAGTCAGCCAGAATAAATGGAAAGCTTAATTAAAAACCTACACATAGACCTTAATTCCTAGACCGAAAGAAAAGAAACTAATTAGAAGTAGACGGGTATTCTCGATTAGTTACTAAAGGGTTTACCAAGAAGAACGGATTGACTGCAAAGATATCTTTCCTCAAATGGATAAGCATGCTAGCACGAGGATTTCTGTTGTTTTTAACAAGAAGACATGACATGTACCTAAAGCAAATGGAAATCAGAAGTGTCTTCCTTCATGGAGAACTTGAGGAGAAAACAATCATTTGAGCAATATGATAATACGCTTCTCGCTAGTTAGCAGAAAAAATACGATTTGAAAGTAACGTCTATGTTAAATAAAGACTTTGACATGAAAGATTTTGGAGAAGCAAAGAAATTCTTGACATGGATATAAGTAAAGATAAAACCCAGAAAGCTATATGTCAAGGAATCATCTTTCTTAAAAGTTTAAATTGATGGGTGAAGGCTTGTGGATAATTTTATACTCTAACATGCCCCCTTACGCGAATGCCGATTGGGCTTGAAGTGTGGATAGTGCATAGGCCCACCTCATACCTTGTGCTTGAATTGTTTTATTAAGTGGGGGCCGTTGAGATTCGAACTCGTGACCTCTTGGTCAATAAGGCTCTAATACCATGTCAAGGAATCATCTTTCCCAAAAGCTTAAGCAGATAAGTGAAGGTTCAGGAATAATTTTATACTCTAACACTCTACACCTCAGCCGAAAAAATTAAATTGAGGAAGTGTTGTGCCAGTTTGACATGAGTGATGCAAGACCTGCTAACATATCTATCAGAAATTAGTCAACTGTATTGATTTTTTTTTTTTTTTTTTGATAAAAAAACTGTACTGATTTGGTTCAAGCCAACTAGAACCCTAAATGAAGTAGCGTTTGTAGGAGATAAACAAAAAATAACATTCACAACATATACCAAAGGAAAGATATTACCTAAAATGCGTGAAAACGATAAAAATACCGATGATGTAATTACTGAGCGAGGCACGGATCACGCTCTCTTTAAGACGATTTCCACCCTCCTACGAGTAAAACTCGATGCAGTAGGTATATAGCGCGCCGTCCCAGGATACAACGCTCAGCAAAAGCCATCACTCCTAGACTCTGCATTAATCCAAAAGGCCAAAACTCTACCCTACACCCTTAGCCCAAAAGCCTTTAAAATGCAAAGTACATAACAAGGTGAAAATTGTATTTTTGCTCACCTCCCAGCCAATTCAAGATATTTCCTTTTATACTACAAACTTACAATGAAAACCAACAAATTAATTAATTAAAAAATTGCCGTTGGAATGCTTCTTACGTCATTGTACAATGAACGAATTTTATGGGTCTTGATTGTTGGTCAAATTAGTGTTGTAGACTTTTTCCATTTAATTAATTTTTTTTTAAATTTCAAAATAATGTTTTTTATTAAAATATTCCAACAGTGTTGAATATCCCCTATCAGTAGAGAAAGACCAACTAATATACATAAAGATTAAGGTGGAGATTTGTTAAAAATTGAGCCTTGTGTATATTTCTTAGCATTTCATCAATGTGTATGAAAAATAAAATAATAAAAAAAAGATGTTATCTTCAACCAATACTTGCAAGATCAAGGAAGGAAAAATGTTAAAATTTTATTGATACCTTTAACCATGAAAATACACTTCAATATATACTCAAAGAAGAAAACCTGAAAGACTTGTAACTTAACCTAAACTATTTACTACCCAATTGAAGACTAGGAAAATAAATTCCCTAATGAAGGCCTTAAGTGGCCGGTTACAAGAAGAATGCGGCAAATGAATGTGCCCTTAAAACTAGCCTAGAAATGAATAAATGTTAAAATAACACATGTAAAATATCTAGACTAAATACATGAAAATACATACTAAATACACATATTTTAATACTCCCCCTCAAGTTGGAGCATGCAAATTCACCATGCCCAACTTGCCAACAAATGAAGAGTGACCCCGGTGCCCGAACGCCTTGGTAAAGAGGTCTCCAAGTTGCTCTCGACTACGAACATAAGCCATTGCGATTTCTTTTGACAATAACTTTTCACGAACGAAGTGACAATCGATCTCAATATGCTTCATCCGTTCATGAAATACTGGATTTGAGGCAATATGCAAGGCTGCTTGATTATCACAAAATAAGCAAGCAGGAGCGTTAGTAGAGACAAAAAGATCGCATAACAGTCGTCACAACCACACTATCTCACTAATCGTAGTAGCCATAGACCTATACTCTGCTTCAGTTGAAGAACGAGATACCACACTTTGTTTCTTCGATCGCCAAGATATCGGAGATTGACCTAAAAATATCACATATCCCGTTGTAGAGCGTCTAGTTGTAGGACAACCAGCCCAATCTGCATCACAATAAGCTCGAAGCTGCAAATCATAATCAGAAGGAAGAAAAATACCATGTACTAGTATTCCCTTCAAATAACGCAATACTCTCATCACGGCTTCCAAATGCGGTGCACGGGGATCATGCATGAACTGACTCAATATACGGACGGCATAGCAAATATCAGGACGTGTAATGGTAAGATATAAAAGATGGCCTACGAGACGGCTATACTATCCACTATCAATCACGGGTTCACCAACACCATCCTGGAGTGTATGATTCTGAACTATGGGTGTGAACACTGGTTGAGCTGCTAGGACTCCTGCTTCACTAATAATATCAAGAGCATATTTACGCTGATTAAGCATAATGCCCTTTTCTGAACGAGCAACCTCTATTCCCAAAAAATATTTCACAGGCCCTAAATCTTTTATACCAAAAGATTTATTCAGTGTCGCTTTCACCCCCTTAATATGTTCCTCATTGTTCCCCGTTATTAAAACATCATCAACATAAATAAGCACGACAGTAAAAATATCTCCTTTCATATAAGTGAAAAGCGAATAATCAGCCTTAGACTGCTGAAATCTAATCTGTATTAAGGTCGACGTAAATTTATGGTTCCAATTACTAGAGGCTTGCTTAAGCCCATACTAAGATTTGCGAAGGCGACACACCTTGCCTTTGTTTTTATGTTCAAAACACTGTGGCAATTTCATATAGACCTCCTCATCGAGGTCCCCATGAAGGAAGGCATTATTCACATCGAGTTGTTGGATAATCCAGCTTCGGGCCGAAGCAACAGCCAAAATACAACGCACAGTCACAAGTTTAGCAACAGGAGCAAAGGTATCGTGATAGTCTATACCTTCTACCTGTGTATAACCTTTAGCAACAAGTCGAGCCTTGTACCGTTCTATCGTGCCATCGGACTTGTACTTAATCTTGTACACCCACTTCGAATCAATGGCCTTCTTTCCCACCGGTAGCTTTTCCAAGGTCCAAGTATTATTTTGCTAGAGTGCCTTTATCTCCTTTTCCATCCCCTCTCTCCAATGTCCGAACTGTACTGCTTGGTTAAAATTTTTTGGCTCATCACCCGAAGTGATGGCATTCAAAAGAGTCGAATGAGCATTAGAAAATCGTACGTTAGACATAAAATTGGATATTGGATATAAAATACCTGAGTTTGCTGAGGGTGAGGTAGTTGAAGTATGGGCTATAGAAGACAGCAAATCAGTAATGTATTCCTGATACTTAGCGGGTATAGAATTCGACCACTTCTTCTCAAAGTACCCTCAGTGTCACCCAAAACAGTAACATCATCCCTCTCGGTACTGCGCAGCACCGGCTGTGGAGCCGGTTCTGGCTGTTCGGGCAGAACCGGCTCTGCAAATCCCGGTTCTGCTTGAACCGGGCTGCTGTCAGGTTCAATAATCGGTCTGGTAAGTGGCACGGATTGAATCGTTATCGGTTCAGTTTCTAAGTGTGGATTTGAATGACTAGCAAGTGTTTCCGGGTTTAATTTAATTCTTCAATTTTCAAGAAAGGCATGGAATCTTCATAAAAACGAACATCTCTAGAAACAACGATTCGTTTATCATCCAAACTATATATTTTGTACCCCTTTTGCCCATGTGGATACCCTACAAAAATTCCCGGTGAGGCCCGTTTGTCAAACTTGTCAGTAGATCGATTATGAAAATAACATAAACACCCAAAAGTCCTTAAATGTTCATATGAAGGAATTTTGCCCATTAAAATATCATACGGACTCTTGTTTGCAAGTAACGGAGTAGGCATCAAATTAATAAAATATGCGGATGTTAAAACACACTCACCCCAAAAAAGCTTAGGAAGGCCGGCTTCAAATCGAAGTGCACGAGCCACTTCCAACAAATGTTTGTGCTTCCTTTCCACCACACCATTTTGTTGAGGTGTTCCTGTAAGCGATGTCTGAAACTTAATTCCATGCTCGGCATAAAAATTTAACAATGGCCCATATTTGAATTCTTGGCCATTGTCGCTCCTAACCTCCTTCACCTGCAGTCCAAATTGCGTAACCACCATACGACAAAAATTTATGAGAAAACTATGAGCTGGGGGCTTCTCCTTCATAAGAAAAACCTAAGTGCATCGACTATAATCATCAACAATGGTCAAAAAATAACGAGCACCAGATAACGATAAAGTTCGATAGGGACCCCAAATATTACAATGTATCAATTGAAAACAACGTTCTGTCTCAGAAATCAACAAAGGAAACGGTAAACGTGCTTGTTTAGCACGATGACAAGAGTCACAAATCGCATGTATCCCCTTAAAATTCAAATGCGGAAAAAAAGATAAACGACTAAAAGGGATGTGGCCCAAACGCCGATGCCACAAAACCGCTTCTTTATTGCTGTCAACCATATGCGCCGAAGAACCAACAGATCCAGCTTATAGCAGGTATAGCCCATTACTCAACCTACCCGCTCCAATTAGCATCCTCGAGTGATGGTCCTTAATATAACAAAAATCAGGAAAAAATGTCAACGTACAATTTTCATCATGAGTAAGTTTGCTCACTGACATCAAGTTACAATAAAAACCCGGCACATACAAAATGTCATTGAGAATAAAATTGTCAAAAATCCTGACTTTTCCCACATGGGAAACGCTCAATGTAGACCCGTTGGGTAACTTTACGAGTCTAACAGTTTGATTTGGTACCACATCAAACATTTGAGATACCGAGGAAACCATGTGATTGGTAGCACCGGAATCGATAATCCAACATTGTTTCAGAAAAGAAACCTGACCTGTCAGATTTATGCTAGGTGTAACTGAAGCCGGTGAGAGTAATGACAAAAGTTGCTGATATTGCTTAGCAGACAACCTGACAATGGGACTCTGGGACACAAGCGGTTCACTGCCACTGCTAGCTGCTGCTGTTCGGGTGTCTCCACCCCCCTCTGCTGTTCGGTCAGCCCGCCACCCCGGTGGGTACCCGATTAATGCACAGCACTTGTCTTTGGTGTGTTCCTATTTCTTACAATGAGCACAAGTCACACGATTATTACATCGAGAAGAATTACCCGAGGGGGCCGGAGTACCTCCATTCCCATGCGTCCCTTTCGCTACAAGTGCGGCTGCCTCGGGTAAAGTAACCGAACCTGTCGCTACGTGTTGTTGTTTTTCCTCCTGACATAACATGGAATAGGCACTACCAACAGAAGTTAAGGGCTTAGTATTCATTAGTTGCGACCGAACAGTCAAAAAAGAAGGGTCTAGACCCATCAACAAATCCAACTATTTCTCGAGTCGGTTCCCAAAATAATACTAAAAAATAAAAAAATTAAAAAAATAATGCTGAAAAAAAAAATTCCCCAATCTACTGTTGAACCGCGTTTACTAAATGCGGCTTTAATAAACCGCGTCTAAAAATAGCATTTAATATTAGCATAAACCGCGTTTTAATAACGCGGTTATATATAGTAAACTGCGTCATTAAGACGCGGTTTTACTAACAAAACCGCGTCCTAAAGACGCGGTTTCAATTCAACTAAACCGCGTCATAAAGACGCGGTTTTCTTCTGTTATAACCGAGTTTTTATGACCCGGTTTACTAGGTTTATCTAATTCACGCGTGTTCTCTCCGCTGCTTTCACCATCTCTCTGCCTCTTTCTCGTTAACCCACCACCAGTCACGTCGTTCGCCTCCTCCTTTCTTTTGCTTACACACTGGAGATCTTTCAAGTACTATTATTGGAGTTATTTGACCTCCACTTATGATGTTCGAGCTTCATTAAGAGAGACATGAGATCAATATGATAATCATCACAAATTGCGGCATAATAAAAACTATAAACGAACAAAAATTGAAGAATTACGGCACAATAGTAAGTATAAGTGAAAAAAAAGGGCCTTTTGGATTACTGACGTTAAACCGCTTTTAGTAGACGCGGTTTATATTAAGTTAAACCGCGTTTAGTAAACGCGGTTTACACTGATATAACCCACATATTTTTATCTGATTTTATTGAAATTTAAACGCGTTTAGTAAACGTGGTTCAACAGTAGATTGGGAAATATTTTTTTTTCAGCATTATTTTTTTAATTTTTTTATTTTTTAGCATTATTTTGGGAACCGACTCCTGTTTCTCCATATCACGAATTTCCGAAAAAGCTTTCGTATGCCCACACGTACAAGGTCGGATCTCGACTAGGGTATACAAATCATCCCACAAGGATCGAAGTTTAGTGAAATAGGTTGAAAAAGGCATATTATCTTGCTTCAAATGCGATATTTCACTTTTTAATTCGTAAATACGGGGTACATTTCCTTGGGAAATCTCTCATGTAAATCTAGCCAAATATCATGCGCAGTCTCTAGATATGTAATGCTCTCGTTTATCTCTTTGGACACAGAATTCGAGAGCCAAGTAGCTACCATGGAGTGACAAGCACTCCAAGTTTCAAAATCCGGTGAATCATCAGCCAGTTTGGCAATAGTGTCGTCAAGAAAACCAATCTTCCTCTTTGCTTTGAAAACCTTAAGGATCGCCCTTCTCCATGAGGGGTAATTAGGTCCCGTTAAGATGTTTTGGACAAAAATCAGAGCCGGGTTATCCGAGGAATGTAGATAAAACGGAGAATTAACATCTATGACTCCCCCTGTCGGGTGAGCCGGCATGATAGTTTGATTATCATTAGCATGAGAAATCTCATTATTGTTTATTTCCGCCATATTCTACCAAATTAAAACACAAAACAAGCACAAAAGGCAAGAGGGAAGAAGGATAGCTCACAAACGAAACCTGGTACTGCTGACCGTGGCTCGGCTGTGCAGAAACAAGGTGGAAGAACATCACCTAATGCAAGACCGAACCTTGCTCTGATACCATGAAAAATAAAATAATAAAAAAAAGGTATTGTCTTCAACCAATACTTGCAAAATCAAGGAAGGGAAAAGGTTAAAATTTTATTGATACCTTTAACCATGAAAATATACTTCAATATATACTCAAAGAAGAAAACCTAAAAGACTTGTAACTTAACCTAAACTATTTACTACCCAATTGAAGACTAGGAAAATAAATTCTCTAATGAAGGCCTTAAGTGGCCGGTTACAAGAAGAATGGGGCAAATGAATGTGCCCTTAAAACTAGCCTAGAAATGAATAAATGTTAAAATAACACATGTAAAATATCTAGACTAAATACATGAAAATACATACTAAATACACATATTTTAATAGTATATGTCCTTAGTTTAGGTTGAAATTTGTTGGTAGATTTTCATACAGTATAATTATGATTATCATCCAGAATAAGTTAGAAATGCACCGTCATCGGATTCTATTAGAACTTCGAAGTTAAGCGTGCTTGGACGAGAGCAGTACCTAGACGAGTTAGGTAGTGTGATTTGTCAGGATTTCCAAAGTATTGACAATGCACCCAGTCTAGTGGTGGAATCCGGTGCCACAAGAAAAGACATTACAAGGGGAGGATCCCCTACTATTGGCAATCCACAGTAAAATAAGCAGAGGGAGAGGGAATAGAATTTTTAGATTTTTTTTAATTTAAATATTTAAATTATTTATATAAAATAATTTTAATATATAAATTTATTTGTTTGACTATTTATTATTTAGTTGTTTGTTTGAATATTTATTATTTAGATACCTATTAAATTTTTGTTAAAAATATTAAAATGACTTGTATATATATTTTTAATCATTCAATGTATTACTAATATAGTGAATAATAATAAAAATATATACAATTTATTTTGATATTTTTAACAAATTTAACGTGTATCTAAATGATAAATAGTCAAACAAATAAATTTATATATTAAAATTAGGGTTATTTAAATTTTAGTACCCCGATATTTTTAAAAATAATAAAAAGAACACTGACCTTTTTGAATTAATAAAAAGACCCCTAAGTTTTTGTCTTATTACTAAAAACCCTCTCTCCGGCGTCATAGTATCATTTTTCATTGGCAGATCTAACTTGGCAACTTCTTTTTATTTATGCTATAGTAAAATGATAAAAGTTACCCTTCAATACTCTTTTTCTTCCATTATTAGAAAGATATTTGAGATGTTATAATATGTAAAAACTATTTATATTTATTTAATTTGTTTAAAAATATGATTATTAAAAAATATTTTTTGTCATTTTACTGTATGATTAATAAAAAAGCACTTGTCATTTAAGCTTTGTCAACAAAAATAACGTTTTCATGTCGGAGAGTGGATTTTTATTAATACGATAAAACTCATGGGTCTTTTTGTTAATACTATAAAACCTTAGGGGCCGTTTTATTAATTCCAAAAGGTCAAGGTCCTGTTTATTATTTTCAAAAACTTTGGATACTAAAATATGAATAAACCTTAAAATTATTTTATTATCATTTAGATACCCATTAAATTTTTGTTGAAAATATCAAAATGACCTGTATATATTTTCCTTATTATGCATTACAATATAGTGAATAATAACAAAAATATATACAAGTCATTTTAATATTTTTGACAAAAATTTAACGGGTAAGAGATATAGTCAAATAAACAAATCCATATATTAAAATTATTTTATATAAATAATTTTAAATTTTAAATTAAAAAAATTAAAAATTCTATCTCCCTATCTCTTCCTCCCACTGCTTATTTTGTTGTGAATTACCCGCAACAAGGGATCCTCCCCCTTAAGAAGTGCTTGAACCCTAGTTATTCGCCGACATTTGAACGGAGATAGCTTGATTGTTATTAGTGTTATTTGTAAGAAATTTCATCGTCTGTAACAAATTTCGACCAATAATGGATGGAAAATTGGGAGATATTGGATAGATTCAGGGGCTCCCAGTACTTAGGAGCATACTTAGTGCTTCAAAAGCTCCCGTCTACGCAGGGTCTACGCAACCTTCCTCCTTCAGGGTGTTAACCTCAAGAAGCTGTTTTTCAGTGCCCCCAACCTGAGGGTAAGGACTTCCTAAGAAGTCACCCATCCTGATATTACTCTCGCTCAAGCACGCTTAACTTTGGAGTTCTAATGGGATCCTGTGACGATATAAAACCTAAATACCCAATTTTATTAAGTTAGGCCCAAAAAAATAATAGACCCCTCCCTTTAAGCCCAAATTTGCCATGGGCCTCAACCCTCCAACCCAATACATGGTCCCTCCTCCCCTCAAGCTCCTCTCTCTACCCCCTCATTCCCCCATTTTCTTTTTTTTCTTTTTTAAATTTCTCTCACACTACGCTCTCTTTCTCCATGGGCCCCACCACGTTCTTCTTTCTCCCTCGCTCACTCTATCTTTGTAATTAAAGGTCTTCACTCACATTCTTACTTATATTTTAGTTTATAATTTATTGTTTATAGTTTTCTTATTAGTTTAGAGTTTTGTTATATTAAATAGAAAGATATGAGTTTAATGTAAAAATTTTTTTTATAAGGTTGGATATTGAGTTTTAATATATAATAATTATAGATTTTATCATCTAAGTACCATTAGGTTTGATTTAATGAAGTTGTGTTTATGCATATTCTTTAATTATTTCATCATTTGTATTGTTCATATTTTTAACATTTTTAGTATATAATAATTACGGATTTGTTCTCTTTCTTCATTGTGGTTATGTACCTTTATATATTTTTCTAATATTTATATACTATTAGTTTTTATAAGATCTATATATTATAATATATCTTCCAGTAAATATTTTTTCTGGATCTGTCACTCGATAGATTTGCAAATGTTCACAAAGTGATAAGCACAATAGCTGCAACGGTTCTTCATAGGCACAGTTAGGGAGAGTAGAGGTTGGTTTTACGGCAGACTCTCAAGCCAACAATTCGTACTAGAATGGACTATCTCTCGATAATACATCTAGTGTTCTCCTTGCCTGTTAAAAATATGAGAGAATCTGTAGCGGTGAGTATATCCATGACATCGAGAAGAAAAGATTTATGTTTATCTTCAAAAAGTAAAGAGAAAAATGATAACTCCATTGACTATAAGCACCAAATGAAAGCAAAAGTTAAATGAATCCAAACACTAGCAGTCTTTATCCGACTACTAAGTCATGATCCTTGTCTAGTAGTGGGGCCCACTTCATTTTCCATTTTAAAAATTTATCGCGTAAGTACTCAAAAGTTTGAATATTTATTAATTATGTATCATGATATTTTGATATATATAATAAAATATCATGAGATTTGAGTATTTTTAACCAAAGAGGGTACCAATACGTCGTCACCGGATCCCATTGGAGCTTCGAAGTTAAGTGTACTTGGACGAGAGCAGTACCAGAATAGGTGACCTTTTGGGAAGTCCTCACCCTCGGGTTAGGGCACTTGAAATAGCCTCTCTTCAGGGGTAATACCCTGAAGGGGAAAGGCTGCGTACATCCGCTTCCCAGACCCTGCTTAGGCGGGAGCTCTTGAGGCACAGAGTATGTTGCTTTTGTAAGAATTTAACCAATTTTATACAAATAATGCGGATGTAGTACATAACTATGACTATATATATATATATATAAGTCATGCCAATTTTTTCAGTAAAAATTCATCAAATTACAATAAAAGCTGCACCTAATGTTGATATAAACTGCCAAATTAGTGCTAAAATTATGCGTCATATTAGCATTTTTTGGTTAAAGTTATCAAATTCTAATGATAATACTTATATATTTTCAGAATGGTTTTCTGTTTTAGTATTTTTTTAATAAAAATCTATTGAATTTCTAAAAAATGCTACATGATTGATAAAATTTTAAAGTGCGTAAGTGATAAAATATTTGAACCTTAAGGTACCTCATTGTATATATTGAAATATCAAATTGCTTATGTGATAAATGGCAAAACCTTAAGATACCTAAGTAATAATTTCCCTATCATTCTTAATATTTTTATCTCCATCCTTTCTTTTTCATTTTTCATTTGAAAACACGTTTAGAAATATATAGAAACATTCGCCTCATTTAATATGCAGTAAGTAAACGCAAGAAATAAAAATTGATAGGAAGTGCAAATTTAGACTCTTGTTTGGTAGGCAAGAAGTTGGTAGAGTGTGAGAAATAGAAATTGCATAGCAATTTCCAATTCCAATAAAACGCGGGAAGTAACTTACCTAGTCGCCCTCCAAGTTAAGTTTTAATTTCTTCGCTTTTACCTAGCTTTTCCAATAAAGTTCTATTTTTCATTCTAACAATCAAACATCTTTTACTCACTTTCGGAGGAGTTAACACGGGAATTAAACTCCCGTAACAATTCAAAGACTATCAGTGTTTATCCAACAAATAATTCATGATCTTGTCTAGTAGTGGGGCCTACATTTTTTATTTTAAAAATTTATCACTTAGATATCCAAAAGTTTGAATATTTATTAATTAAATATCCTGACATTTAATATATATAACAAAGTATTCTAAGATTTGAATATTTTTTAACCTAAGTACCCTATGTCGTAATTTGGTAAATGTTTATAAAAATTTAATCAATTTTATACAAGTAATGTTGATGTAGTGTGTGTACATATATAAATGTCATGCTAATTTTTCAGTAAAAATTCATCAAACTATGATAAAAGTTGCACCAAAAGTTGATGTAAAGTATCAAAATAGTGCTAAAATCATGTGTCATATTAGCATTTTTTGGTTAAAGTTATTAAATTCTAATGATAATACTTGTATATTTTCCGAATAGTGCTCTGTTTTAGCATTTTTTAACGAAAATCTATTGAATTTTCACAAAATCTTACATGATTGATAAAATTTTAAGGTGCTTAAGTGATAAAATGCTTGAACCTCAAGGTACATCATTGTATATATTGAAACATCAAAATGCTTATGTAATAAATGGCAAAATCTTAAGATACCTAAGTGATAATTTTTCTATCATTTTTAATATTTTTATCTCCATCTTTTCTTTTTCATTTTTTATTTGAAAACACATTTAGAGATATATACAAACATTTGCCTCATTTGGTATGTAGGAAGTAAACGTAGGAAATAAAAATTTATGAGAAGTGCAGATTTAGGCTCTTGTTTGGTAGGAAAGAAGTTGATAGAATGTGAGAAATAGAAATTGCTTAGCAATTTTCAATTCCTTTAAAACGCGAGAAGTAACTTACCTAGTCTCCTCCCCCCAAGTTAAGTTTGTTTTTAACTAGCTTCTCCAATGAAGTTTCTGTTAGAGTATATTTGTATAGTGGGTTATATTTGTATATAAATCAAGCCTTTCATATTTGCAATTAATATTCTTTGTAATATACTCTGCAAATAATATAAATATACGAGAGGGCTCCTATTATAGGAGTATCCAATTATTCCACAATTCTTTCTTTTTCATGGTATCAGAGCAAACACTAGCTCTCTCGTAAAAATAAGGCAAACCCTAGCCGTCCTCTTTCTTTTCCTAAGCCTAAACCGGTGCTGCCCCTCTCCCAACACCACCGCTTCCTTGTCGTCTTCCTCCTCTCTCTATGGCAAACGAATCCTCCTCCACCACCGCTCCCTTGGCCGCCGTGCCTTCCCAAACCGCCGGCCGTCTGTCATTCCCAACACCGTTTAGCGTCTCAAATATTCGTCATCAAATTTCTTTGACCCTAGATCTAAACGATCTATCTACGTATCTTGTTTGGCGTCGGTCATTTCTTTCCGCTTGTAAAGGTTATGCTGTGGATGATCACCTTGATGGCACCTCCTCTTCACCTCCTACATCAGATCCCGACTATCGTTATTGGAGACAGGTTGACAATCTTCTTATTTCCTGGATTTTAGGTACTATCTCTCCCGATCTGGCTAATGCTGTGTGTGGTACTGATGATGATGTCACGGCTGCCTCCCTTTGGGATTCTATTACTCGGCTTTTTACTTATTTGGCATAGTCACGTCAATTGCAATTTAAACATGAATTAACTAACATTAAGAAAGGCAATCTCTCTATGTTAGCCTATCTCACGAAGATTAAATCTTTAGCTGATAATCTCAAATCTTTCAATGCCTCTATCACTGATGTTGATATGATTCTTGCTGCTGTGGATGGTCTTTCTAATGAAAAAGATTACACTGCTGTTTGCACATCTATTACGTCCCGTGTTCCCTTCCCTTCCTTTATTGAGGCTCGTTCTATGTTGATGAATGAGGATTCTCGTCTTAAGAATACCAATGCAGGTTCTTCTTCTGTCCTTCTCGCATCCAGGACCTCGGGTGCACCGCCCGCCCCTCCGGCTGTACCGCAGCCACCACAACAACCCTAACCTACCGACCAGCAAGCAGCTTTTCCCGCTAACCAACAACAGCCTGGATATGGAAATCAATATGGTAATGGCCGTGGTAACGGTCGTGGTCGTGGAGGTCGTGGTAATGGTCGTAGTAAAGGTAGAAACGGTCGCGGTCAGGGTAATCAATGGATGCAAAATACGTGGGCTCCGGACTTTAGGGGATGCCATACATGCCGCTTATCCCGCAGTTCAACACGCAATATCGACCTCCTCCTCCTTTCGGTTCTGCTCCTTCTGGTGGTAATGTTTCTAATCCACAATTTCATCCTCTAAATAATGTTTATACCACTGGCTATGGTTTTTACCTAGGTTTAGATGCAAGTCAGTTCTCTCCACAATATTATACTACCCCTACTCTTGACACCTCTTGGATCATGGATAGCGGGGCCTCCTCTCACATGACAAATAATCCAGGTATCCTAACCTCCTTGTCTCCATACACCGGGTCTGATAAAATTTTAGTTGGTAATGGTGCATGTCTTTCTATTGCTGGTATTGAGTGATGTTTCATATCCACTCCTGCAGGTCTTTTTGTTTTAAACAAAGATCTATTTGTCCCTGGTCTCTCCAGAAATTTACTTTCCGTTCGTCAATTTTGTTCAGATAACAATTGTCTCCTCGAATTCGACTGTTTTGATTTTTTTGTTAAGGATCCTAAATTAAATTCAACTATCATCCGCTGTGTCAGTCCGGGGCCACTCTTCACAGTACCAGGGCCAACTACCGTCAATACATCGTTCGTTGCTTCGCGAGTCTTCTCTTCTCTTTGGCACTGTCGATTGGGCCATCTAGGAGAGCCTGTTTTGTCATCCTTAGCGAAGCAAAAAACTTATTTCCTGTTCTAGTCCCTCAGAGTCTAGTTTGTGTCACACTTGCCAACTAGGCAAGCATAGTCGTTTACCTTTTCAGAAGTCTGTTTCTAGTACTACGCGTCCTTTTGATATTGTTCATTTCGATGTATGGACATCACATGTTTTTAGTTTCAATGGTTATAAATATTATTTGTTATTTTTAGATGATTACTCTCATTTTGTATGGATTTACCCGATGCGTTCTAAATCGGAGGTGTTTGATTTGTTTTTTCAATTCTGGGCGCTTATCTTAAATCAATTTGGGGTGGAATCAAACATTTTTAGTGTGATAATAGGACTGAATATATTAATCGTGATTTTAATGCACTTTTTATACAGCGGGGTAGTCTTAGTCGGGTCTCATGCCCTCATACGTCACAACAAAACGGGAAAGCTGAACGTATGCACAGAACTATTGTTAATATGATGCGTTCTCTCCTTTTTCAAGCTTGTATGCCTTTTGGAGTATTGGGTTAAGGCTGTTTCTGCTGCTACTCATATTATCAACCTATTGCCCTCTACTTCTATTAAAAAAAAGATCTCATATCAATGCTTATATAAACAAAAGGTTAACTATGATCACCTTCGTGTTTTTGGAAGTGCCTGCTATCCTAATTTGACTACTACTGCTCCACTCAAACATGCACCTCGGTCTACTTTATGTGTTTTTCTGGGCTATCCACCAAATCATAAGGGGTACAAATGTTTAGACCTTTCTACTAACAAATTCATTATTTCGAGGCATGTTGTGTTGGATGAAACAGATTTTCCTTTTGCTCGGCTGGGTACTTTTTCTCAGGACACGATGAAACGTCTCAATAAGGTGTTCTCATCACCTCTTGCTTCATCCCCTTTCGCCGGCGCCACCCCCATTCCACCAACCGAACCACCCTCCCTGCAACCTGCTGTACCTATACCAGTCACCAAATTGGTGCCCGGTTCGCCCCCTACTCCAGCCGAGCCCACAACAACACGGGTCACCACACCGGTGCCCGGCTCGCCTCCTGTTCCATTCACAACGGGTGCGCCGAGCCCACCTTGGGATGCTTCCCAAAACTTTCATCCTATGATGACACGTTCCAAAGCTGGTATTGTAAAGCCCCTTCTTAAACCCTCTATGCTTGCTCATAAAATGTTGCCTGAGGTTCCCTTCTCTTATAAGCTGGCCCTTACAGATGATAATTGGAAGAACGCAATGCTTGATGAATATAATGCCTTAATTCGTAATCACACGTGGGATCTTGTTCCTCTACCTGCTCATGGCAACATTGTTGGCTCTAAATGGGTTTATCTCATTAAGCAAACTTCTACAGGTGAAATTGAACTATATAAAGCTCGGTTGGTTGCACAAGGCTTCACACAGCGATATGGCATTGACTATGGTGAAACCTTTAGTCCCGTTGTTAAGCCCGCTACAGCTCGCACGGTTCTCGCTCTAGCCACTTCACGCTGGTGACCCATTCATCAGCTTGATGTTAAGAATACCTTTTTGAATGGATATCTTAATGAAGAAGTATATATGAAGCAACCTCCAGGTTTCATTAACTCTCAATTTCCTGATCATGTTTGCAAGTTAAACAAGTCTCTCTATGGTCTTAAACAGGCACCACGAGTGTGGTACACTCGCTTCACTACCTTTCTCCACACACTTGGCTTCACTGGTTGTAAGTCTGATTCATCCCTATTTGTCTTAAGACGTGGTAGTGACATGGCTATACTGTTGGTTTATGTGGATGATATAGTTCTTACTGCATCTTTTACGATGCTTCTTCAAGCTATAGTTCGTTCTTTACGCGCTGAATTCGACATGACATATTTGGGTCATCTTAATTATTTTCGTGGGATCTCGGTTACTCACTCTTCAGATGGCCTTTTCTTATCTCAGTCCAAGTATGCTCAGGATCTGCTTGATACGACCAACATGCTTTCCTGCAAGCCCGTAGCTACACCTACAGATTCCAAGTCCAAACTTTCAATCGATGACAGCGGTCTTATGACTGACCCTACCTTATATCGCTCTACAGTTGGTGCTCTTCAATATCTCACTTTTACTTGCCCCGATATCTCTTATGCTGTGCAGCAAGTATGTTTGTTTATGCATGCTCCGCGCTTACCTCATTGGATGGCGGTTAAACGTATTCTTCGGTACATCAAAGGCACCATTGATTATGGGCTAACTGTTTCTCCTTCTCGTGTGGATCAACTTGTAGCATACTCTGATGTAGACTGGGCCGGATGTCCTGATACTCGCTGTTCTACCTCGGGGTTTTGTGCTTGCCTAGGAGGTAACATTATTTCCAGGTCTTCTAAACGCCAACCTACAGTCTCTCGCTTCAGTGCCGAGGCAGAGTATAGGGCGGTCGCAAATGCCGTTTTTGAGTGTTGTTGGCTTCGCTCACTTCTTGGTGAGCTCGGTCTTCTTCTTCCACGTGCCACCTTGCTTTATTGTGATAATATCTCAGCTATGTATATGTCTACTAACCCAGTGCAGCATGTTCGCACCAAAGCATATTGAGATAGATATTCATTTCGTTAGAGAGCGCGTCCACTTGGGTCTTGTTCGGGTTCTCCACATTCCTTTGTCATAACAGATAGCTGACATCTTTACTAAGAATCTGCCGCGACAACTCTTTCTCCTATTCAGACACAACCTTTGCATTTGTTTATCTCACGCTTCGGTTGAGGGGGGATGTTAGAGTATATTTGTATAGTCGGTTATATTTGTATATAAATCAAGCCTTCCATATTTGTAATTAATATTCTCTGTAATATTCTCTGCAAATAATATAAATATACGAGAGGGCTCCTATTCTAGGATCCAATTATTCCACAATTCTTTCTTTTTCAGTTTCATTTCTCATTCTTATAACCAAACATCTTTTACCCACTTTCTAAGAAGTTGATACAAAAATTAAACTCCCGTAAGAATTCAATTTTTGTAGCAACCGAACAAGGCGTGTTTGCTTTACAATAAGAATTATGGAAGATTTTTAAATCCTTCTGCTTTTCCTTTTCGACAATCTAACAATTTACAGCATAATTATTCTAAAAGTTCAAACTGGTATACGAGATACATAAAAAGGGGGCCCCATTTTCTCGACTACTTAACCCATAAAGTCAAAATGGCCCCAATTGCAAGCCCCCTTTTTGTCAACTTTCAGTTGGGGTTGCCAATAATAGCCGTGAGCTTTAGGTGTATTTTTGTCAACTATCCTAAAAGTTTAAGTTTATGGGTAAAGATTCGAGAATAGTTTTATACTCTAACTTGCCCCCTCACGCAAATGCCATTGGGGAGCTTGAAGCGTGGATAGTGCATAGGCCCACCTCATACTTTGTGCTTAAATTGTTTTAACATTGAAAGTAGAGGCTCTTGAGATTCGAACTCGTGACCTCTTGGTCAATACTGCTCTGATACCATGTCAAGGAACCAGCTACTCCAAAAGTTTAAACTTATGGATGAAGGCCAGAGAATAGTTTTATACTCTAACCCTACCTCCATTTTATTATTTTCACCAAAAAAAAGGGACTTCATAATTGATTTTATAAAAAATCTAGCATTATATTAAACGTCTTGCTCGAACACACTAAAAGTAAATTATACAATAGCAGCTCATTGTCTCAAAGGGACTCCTGTCAAGATAGGGTTTGAGGAGGATAACATATATGCAGCCGTAACCCGTCAAAATTTCTCATTATATAATTATTGCATACAAAATTTCTCGTATATCAAATGTGTTAGCATTTATTTTTAAAATTACGGGAAGGAGATTTATGAATCTTTTATCAGGGGTAACATACAAAATCTGTTTATGTTTGTTTTTATCTCTTATATTACTTGTAACTATACAACACAATTAAATGTATTTTAGTATTTCAGTGCGGGCAATTGCCCTCTCACTTGTACGTGACTCCGCCACTATTCACAAACTAATGATCCAGCTCTTGGCTTCTTACTTTTCGTATTTTAATTCCAATACCTTAATATCGAATCAAAATAAAAACGAATTTCTTATGAATAAATGACACAGACGCAGTAACAGCTAGGGACGAGTTGGGTAATGTATCTATCATTGCAACAAAGCGATTGCTGCTAGGTGCGAACTTTTTTATGCTCTGCCATGATTACAATAAAAATTATTACAGAAGGAGATAGTGAGGAGGCCATCAAGGCACCAGCTCCGATTCAGCCTCAGTGGATATTATTACTATTGTGGGTGATAGTAAACCCTAAGTGGTCAATATGATCAAGCTTTTTTCCAAGTATTGCCAAAGAGAAGCAAATAAATCGGAAGATTGGTTAATAGACACGGGTCATGGGGGGTTCTGGCATTAGGCCGGGGGATTTTTCTTCACACCAGACCCTCCTCCTTTCTCGTGCAGATGCCTTAGCTATTTCTCTGAACATAGGGCAATACCGAGAGGTTTGTCTTTACATTTTGAAAAATTGTCATCCATTATTCCTTCCTTTTAACTTTGTCTATCTTAATTGACAATGTATTATGTAGTGATATTTTTCGATCTTATGTCTACTGTTTTTGTTTACCTTCTATTAAAAAAAAAGTAACACCATATCTTGGATTGTGTACTCATGTTGATGATTGCCTAAGAGCAGTCGGAATTAAGAAACCATCTTTTCCAGAAGTTTAAGCTGATGGGTGAAGGCCCAAAAATAATTTTATACTCTAACATACCCCCTCACACGAATGCTATTGGGCTTGAAGCGTGGATATACACAGGCCCACCTCATATATTGTGCTTAAGTTGTTTTTAATACTGAAAGTGAAGGCTGTTAAGATTCGAATTCGTTACCTCTTGGTCAACAAGGCTCTGATCCCATGCCAAAGAACTATCTTTCCCAAAAGCTTAAGCTGAGGGGTGAAGACTCAGAAATAGTTTTATACTCTAACAAATATCACTTTATAGTTTCTTTTATCCCTTTTTCTTCTGACTATGATATTGGCTAGTTTTATCTTTTTTTGGCTCAATACTTTTATTTAGGGGCATCACTTTTTACTAATTTATTATATTATACCGCAACTCTTGTCGTTATTTATCGGAAAAAATCCCTATTTAAAGGCCTACACATACCAGCAGCTGGCCATTACAGCTGATCAGAGAGAGAGAGAGATGGAAAAGCTTAAAATATACGGCGATCGAAAATCACAGCCCACTCGTGCCATCATTCTCTTCTGCAAGTAAACATCTTCTTTCTTTTTTATTACTTATATTTTATTTATTGTATCAATTTATTTATTATATTTTTATTTATATTAATTTTGTTTTTATATAATTTAAACTATATCAATTTAGTTCGATTGTCAAATTGAAGTTAAGGTAGTGATATAATTTTTAACGGCATAATTATATTATATGCAAGTAATCTCGTATTAGCCAACCTATTGACCCAATTTAAACCAACTAGTCCTCGAGGTATTAAAAATTTCATTGCTCATCTTCTTCAACGACCAAGTTGACACAATGTAACTAATACAAGAAATAAATTGATACTATTAAGAGAATGAAAACTAAATTAATACATTGAGCAAAATATAATGACCTTTAACATAAATAACCGTAGTTTTCTTGCTATTGCGAAATTAAAAACTATGGTCTCGTTTGGTTGCTGAAAAAAATTAAATTCCTACAGGAAGTTATACTTTTCAGGAGTTCCTTTGTCAATTTTTCAAGAAGTAGTATAAAAGTATTTGGTTGTCTATATGAAAAATATAACTTTTTGGAAATTTAATTCCTATATTTTGTTTGGTTGATATAATAACTTTTCATAAAATACAAGTAAAATGACTATTATATCCATGGCCGCTCTTTTAATTTCCACTAAGGAAGGGTAAAGTTGACAGAGAGACTTATAATTAGAAGGGTAAAGTTGTCATATTTATAAATTATAAGAGATAGAATTGTCATATAAATTAAAAATTACTAAGGAAGTAGAACTTACTCAGAGGGCTAGGTAAGGTACTTCCTGTGTTTTGAAGTAGCAATTTTCACTTCTTACATTTTGCGTACTTTCTCCATACTAATCAAGAGGCAAATTCGCACTTCCTATGAATCGTCACTTCCTGCATCTACTTCCCGCATACCAAACGAGGCCTATGTCTTAGACGAAATTTTCTTATATTCAGTATTTTATTTTATGTTAATTTAATTCAAATAAAAACAGAAAAATCAAATACATAGTTTTTAGAATTTAGTTAATCTCTAATAGTAATATTTTGAGAATTGCAGGCTGAATGGGATTGAAATCGAGGAGGTCATGGTAGACCTATTCAAACAAGAGCACTTGTCCCCTCAATATGAAGGTACATCTTATATATATTATATACGTCAAAGTGGACAATTGCTCGTACTGGAGTACTAAAATATATTTAATTGTGTTATATAGTTATAAGTAAAATAGGAGATAAGTGTTGATTGCCTGTACTAGAGTAATAACATAATAATTCCTATTATAGTTGACCCATCGGGTTTCAGATCCTAGCTCCGCCACTGATTATACAACACATTAATTGATTTTGTATGTTAGAGCATATACTGAACCAGGTCTTTACCCATCAGGTTAAACTTGTGAGATACGGGGTTTTTGACATAGTATTAAAGCGTTGTTGGCCATGATGTCACGAATTCGAATCCCAAGAACCCTCACTTTTTATATTAACATAATTTAAGCATAAGGTATCAGGTGGGCCTATGTAATATCCATGCTTCAAGCCTAATGGACATTTGTGTGAGGGGGTTGTTAGTATATAAAATTAATCCTAAACGTTGACAATATGCTTAAACTTTTGAGGTAGCTCAATGCACATCATAAGGATGTATATGACACGATGTGAGTCTTAGACTTGAGACTCAATTCATCAATATTTAGCTTACCTTAACTCAAAAATCGTCAAATTTAGAATATTCAATCTCGAGCTCGACTCATTATTGGCTCAGCTTGGCTTGGTTGAGTTTGATCCCAGTTCGGTAAACTCTAAGTCAAGTTCAACTTGTTTAGCTTCATTGAAGCTATATCTAGTCTCATTTGGCTGATTTTGTTAGGATCATCCACAATCATTGAGCCTAAGTCGAAATAGTAAACACAAATAAATGGGACTGGGGGAAATTTAGACACCGGAATTTACATGATTCGGGCTCACCCGACCTCCACAAAGGGGCAGCAATGAAATTTACTATTAACCAAAGATTACAATTCTTGCTCACACTTACAACAGGCACAAAAAGGCCCCACTTATAGGCCTCTTCCCATGTAACGTAATGGAAGTCCAAGGATTCCCATCAATCATGTCATTTACTCAAGCCCTAAAATTTTCGATCATAAAATTTTATCACCATTTTTACATCAATTTTATTCCAGAACTAAATTAATACTATTAAAATACAGTTGCTAAATTGATATTATGGGCAAAGTATAAGGACCTATAACGTAAATCATCATCTAATTTTCTAAATTTGTTAGAAATGCTCTAATTTGCAGAGATAAATCCTATGAAGGAAATTCCAACAATATTCCATGGAGATTTCAAGCTCTTTGAGAGGTAAACATCCAATATGTTTTCCCTTTTTGAAAATATTTCAAAATTCTCTATTTTTCAAATAACATACTAAAAAATTGACATTTTAAATGATACCGACACTGAGCCGGTATTATGAAGTTAATAGGCCGAGCCAAGCCACCCATGCTTCGGCTTGGCTCGACTTTGCTCATTTACAACCCTAATTGAAAATATCCAATGGGATAGTAGACTAAGCTTAGGGTTCATTTACTAGACACTAATACAACCGGATCCCATTAGAACTCCGAAGTTAAGTGCGCTTGGGCGAGAGTAGTACCAGGATGGGTGACCTCATGGGGAAGTTCTCGTGCTGCCAACCCTATGAGGTTGGGGGTCATTGAAAACAGTCTCTCGGTAGGGTTACACCCTGAAGGGGTAAGGCTGTGTACATCCACCTCTCCCAGACCCCGCTTATGCGGAAGCCCTGGAGGCACTGGGTCTATTGTTGTTATTGTTGTTGTACAGTAGACTAAGCTTCTTTTGTAGCTGAAAAGAATTAGAGACCTATGCGAACTACTTTAATAGAGGGAAGCCCTTTAAACTATTTTTTGAAACTTTTTTCCCCCTAAAATTTTGTTCATTTCTAAAATTTGTTCATAGAAACATAGGGGAATAACGAAAATGATGCATCGTGTAGATGAAAAATTACGGAAATGGGAAGGTTCAACAACCTGTTCTTAATTCTTATAACGAAAATAATAAAGAACAAAGGTGAATAAAGAGTCTAACTAAATTCGCATCCCGAGAACTAGAATGAACACAAAAAAATGATAAAAATCTCCAAAAAATTTAAATTCCTGAACGCTAGACTTTCTCTTACTTAAATAGAGGAGCTATTTGACTTATAATAAAAGATTAAATGCTAAAGAGATAAATAAAAAGATAATTAATAAAAACCTACTAATCTAAATTGAGCATCCTAATCGGTATTAAACTCCTCTTCCTCGTCTATCCCTACCACGTGTCTCATCTTCACTCCAAGCCTCCAGCTCGCCAAGACGTATCCACCAAGCAACACGCCAAGCTTGAAGGGGTGGCTGCATCAGAAAATTAAAAATAAAAATCTAGAAAATTTGAAATGCTGTTGATCTAACTCGATTGTATTTTTCTCTTGCAGCCATGCGATTCTTATCTATCTGGCTTGTGCTTTTCATGATGTCCCGGATCATTGGTGAGCTTCTTTCTATCTTGACAGTCTGAACCACCTGTTTTAGAAGTTTAAACTGTTAGAAGTCTCTAATATTACGTTAACTAATCAACTATTCCAAAAATTTAAGCATGAAGTGAAAAAAGTAATAGTAATTCATATACTCTAACATTGTCATATCATAATTGGCATTTCTAGCACTTGGGTATGGGTGTCGACACATTTATTCGGACAAATTACATCATAAAGTTACTTAGCTTAGAATTATATCTGACAAATTGTTGTTCAGTTCGTTCAATCCTCGTTATTTATGCCTTTAAAATTCTATCAGTCTTGTATAAAGCGATGGATGTATCAAAAAATGTGGGAAAAGAACTACAAACTTGGGTTGGAGTACGCCATTCAGTTCAACAATCGTGAATAATTATTATCCATTTTGGTTCTTAATCTAGTATTTAAACCTTTGTCGATTTTTACTAAATGCGGATTGGATCTAATGAATGCCACCGAACGTTGGATGTAAGAGTTGTGATGGCTTGTAAGCCCTCGCAAGCTAGCTTGTAAAGATGACCTCGATTTTAGTAAATCCACATTAAGATTAGTTGGCTCGCTTGATTAAGCGACTCAAGGCCAAGATAGATAATACTCCAACTAAGTAACTTGTGAACATAAACAAATCAAATAGAGCTACGATCGAGGCTTATTAGGGGCATATGAGACATGCTCAGCTTGAGACTCGTCAAGTCATGTTTCGGGCTCCATCGAACCAAACCAAGTTTTAAGGAAATCGATTAGGCTCTCCATGGTCGATGAAGTTTGAGCCCATATGAAAAAGATTTGAACGTGTAGTCAAGGATTGGACTTAATAAACTTGTTTAGGTCCTGGACTAAATCTACCTGGACCAAGGTGTGGATGTGAACTGATTGTATTGACAATTTAAAGATTTTCATTACTCTAGGTGCTGAGACTCCACATGTGAGCCTAATAATTAGAATCACACATTGGAATTGTGAGAGGGAAGAGATCACCTTATAAGCCTAGTGGGTTACTCCACCTATTACCAATTGGTTTTAGAATGGAACCCCACTTGGGCTTATATGTAGATCTCATGTGTTCCAACTCCATGGTTCGGGTCTAAAGACCCGATGAAATTTAGCACTAGGTATGGATTGAACTCATAGAAGGCTTATAAATGTCCAAATCAAAAGCCGAAAATTGAACCAAATAGCAATAAGTATTGCCCAATTGTAGATAAAGTTACTGACTTCTGAGAATGGATATGATTCTTGTTCATTTTTCACTTTCATTTTTTAAGGTATTCGACTGACTTACGAAAGAGGGCACTTATCCACTCAGTGCTGGATTGGCATCACAGCTATCTACGCCGTGGTGCAAGTACGTTCTTGTCATATCACTTGTTCAATTTGTTTATGTGATGTCTTTTTACTTGATACTCAAAGTATCGGAATTGAAATTTCAATTAGATCATGGTTGACGCACAAAATTGGAGCCTGCAATTGGGATGAAATTGGAATTAGTGTCTAGAATTCTAATTTGTTTTTGGTCTACCAAATTAGAATTGCAATTCCACTCTCCAATTTTATTAAAATGTGTCTTAACTAAAAAACTATAGAATCTAATTCTTAGATTGGAGGAAAGCAATTGGAAATTTATATTGTCTCTAATAACCTGAAACCCAAAATAACCCAACAATCGAAAATCTATAATAAATTAAAACTAACTCCACATGACCTAAATTTGACTCGAAACTCGGAATGATCCAAGCTGAACAACTTGAAAGTAAAACTCCACATCTGATACACTCACTTAGATGACCCTACAATAAGTTTATTGGAATTGGCTCCGTATCAATGGAATCTCATCATCCATAAACAAAGACCAGCTTACTTACTTCTCGAGTGATAGTTCCATAATTCCGACCAGCTACTTGTGCTGCGATCACATAAAAACATAAACTTTGAGGCTCAATAGCTAAATACATGGCAAGAATAACTCAACCTAATTGATGCAAAATCTAAAATGAGTCAAACCAAAGTGACCACGTAACTCAGACCCGACTTGGATGTGACCCAACCTTGTTAACATACAAGAAAACAATCCTAATTGATAGTTCATCACTTATACATCTAGTTATGATAACTTTACTTGGTTATATGGTACAGTGGGATACCTGCTGGACCACATATTGGCACCCGCACGAGGTTTGGAGTTGAACCCACAAGCAGCCATTGAATACGAGAAAATATTGAAGAACTCCTTGTCGAAGCTCGAGTCTTTTTGGCTAAGGGACACCGGCAACTTCTTGCTCGGCAACGATCAACCATCCATTGCTGATCTTAGCCTTGTTTGTGAGCTCATGCAATTTGAGGTCAGCATTTTTTTTTTCCCCATCAATTATCAATAGAGTCGTAGTACAGAGCAGGCAACTTGACCAAGCGAGCACGTAATAGTTATATGACTTTAAATCTTAAATTTGTCATTAAATTGATTCATATTTTCCATCGTAATCGTCACTTCATTTATGACAAGTTTTGCTTCTTGTAAACATGCACAATCGTACATGAGTTTTTTCACCTTATACAGTTCTTCGAAGTGTTAGGCTTCTAGTACGGAACCGGGTTTTTACTGTTATGGGACAAGTCTAATGAAGGGAGGATCGGGCCAAGTACAATCGTACATTTTGTTATTTGTGTTTTAATTTTGTCTTGAGGGTGAAAATTGAAAAACGAAAAAAAGGAAAAAAAAATAAAGATTTTAAAACTTTGTTTTGAGAAAATAAAAAAATTAAAATTAAAAAAAGATTATTTTTAGAATCATGTTTTTTTTTTTTTGTTTCTAAAAAAATTTAAAAAAGAACTTAATATTTCCAAAAATTAGAGATGGCAAATTCAATCCGACCCAAAAAACCAACTTGAAAAACCGGTAAACCGACCCGATCTGGACCGAAAATATGTCTAAATAATTGAACCCGAAACTGAAATGACCCGGCCTGCAACTAACTTGACCCGTTCTTTGCCTGACCTAAAAATAACCCGATACCAATTTGACCTAGCCCGACCCACCATTGACCTGAACCAACCCGACCTAAACTGACCTAAACCTGAATCCAATCCTACCTGAAAGCTAAATTTACCCAGGGTCTTTAAATTTAATGAGAATTATTAGTTGTCAGAAGTACAATTGAACTTCATAACATATTATTGTGCACCTATATTAATAATATATTAAATATATTAGTCAAAATTATAAATTATTTGGTATAATATAAACTTTTGTAATTGGTTCTACCACTAAGGCACTAAATAATAGGATTATAAAGACCTGAAACCTATACAACCTGACTCAAGATTGACCCGAACCCAAGACCACTAAAATTAAAGTGACTCGAACCCGAAATAACTTGACCCAGACCCATCCCGATCTGAGTATAAGTAAAACCTAAAAGTGACCCGAGTTTGAATGGGTCGACCCGAGCCCGACCCGACCCGAGTTTATTATAAACCCGAAATGACCCAAACCCGAATGGGTTCATCCGAACGCGACCCAAATGACCTGATTACCACCTCTACCAAAAATGTCCTAAAGTTTTTCTCAATATTTTTCCTAATTCAAGTAAAAACTGAAAACTAAAAATAATAGAAAATACTCGTTTCTTATTTTTTAAAAACCAAAAACTGCAATATAAAACATATAAAAGAAACTTTATTTATTTTATACTTTTTATTTGTTTGATTATTGGGCATTTTGACAAATAAGACTACGTTTTTGGGTATTTTTAGGTTCTTGATGAGAAGGAACGTCAAGAAATATTTTCACCATATAAGAAAATACATAAATGGATGGAAGCTACCAAAGCTGCCACAAGACCTCACTTTGATGATGTTCATTCCCATCTTCTCCTCGAAGCTCGTCCCAAGTTTAGAGAAGAAGCAGCCAGGGTTAAATCGCAAACATCGGTTGAGTGCTGATAAGCTTCTTGGGTTGACTCGGCAGTAAAGCTTTCCAACTCATTTCAGCTCGGTCTTGAGATCAAAGTTCATCAATCCTTTTCTCTCAAGTTGTCCTTTTTAATTAGAAAAATTATCATTTCCTTTTGTATGTGGAAAAAACAAAAAAAGAAAAATAGTTGTTTTCTGCTGTGGACTTGGTTAAAAGTAATGGCTGGTTTAGGTTGGATGTAGGTTTGTGTGAGCTTCATGGGCTAGTTTGGTAGTTAAAATCCCCATCAATTTTCAGTTACTTTCGGTTACTATTGTAAAATAATGCATGTTGTATAGGCACGTGTGCTTATAAATGTAAAAAAAAGTTATGTTGTAGACCCTATGAAAAGAAAAGGCTAGTTTCGGTTCTAACGAGGTGCATGTAAGCTTCACGAGTTGATTTGGTGGTATAAAATTCCGTCTTTGTTCGGTTACTTTGGTTACGATCGTAAAATAATGTTATATTAGAGGGGTGTATGTCTGTCTATATTTGTATCGAACTTGTCTTTTTCATCCTTAGAAATCACAAAGGGAAGTGTTATGCAAAACCAATATTGGTTCTACGTCCATGATCCCTAAAACTAAAGGAGACTATCCAATATAACGATGAAGCTTGCATATACAAATGATTTGTAATTTAAACCGCACTTATTGCTCCATTATTCAAGGCGAAAATATCTGCAGTTATGGATTTGCCTTTATCTAAATCGCCTCTATGGTCTGAATCAACATACCCTCCTGAGTCTAGGTCATTTATATTAAGCCTTTAAGTAATACTTAATTCACATGTCCCTTTAAGGTAGCTTAGCAGTCGTTTAAGGTATCTGTTGCACTAGCTTAGATCCATGAGGGGCGCGAAACTGTCTTGCAGAGAGTGTGACCTGCACCTCGCTCAACTGTTATATTATTGGTATGTCGTTATCTTCACGAGTTATTGGTAATGTCTTTCTACTTCATACTTTTTGTACGATATCTTTTTATGTTTATTTATAACACCTTAAAAGAGCTAGGTTCCAACATTTCTTCATTTTGATGCACATAGGTGGCACAACTGAGGGCTCACAGTATAAAATAACCCGATGGTTTCCCAATCCAGATTTGTTTTGGGATTTTGAAGCTCAAGGGGTTGGAGAGGATCACTTTAATCTGGTAACTTGCAGTTTTGACCAATTTTCCTTAGAAGTGTATACAAAACAGAACTAAATGACATTAATCTAACTTGGTCAAGAAGGGTCTGGTTCATCCTTGCAAGTACGCCATTATGGTGAGGTGTGTTTCCTCTTTATCCCATTGTTAGAACATCATTGATCAAATTCAATATTTATGTACTCTAGCTCATTATCAATATGCAAGACTTTCATTTTCTTTCCAATTCGATTTTGAACTAAAGATGTCTAGTTTTTTAACATAGTGAACGTATCACCCTTGAGTCTTTAAAAAGATAAAACGAGTCTTTTCTTAAAGAATCATCAATTATGGAAAGCAAATATGTTGCTCCATCATGAGTTACAACCTAAGATGGGCACCAGAGGTCAAAATGAACATATATACATGATTCATATAGATCCAATTTGGTAAGAGATCACTATCTAGTAAGCCTTGTTTATTTAATTCTAACTTTCCTCTCTCACTAACATGCCCGAGCCTATCATGCCAGACGTTTTTTCTATTTGGTTCAACAACCTCAATCATGACGTACAAGTTGTTCTTTATCACACCCTTTAAGGAAAGCTAAAAAATCGAACATAAGCCTGATGGTTCTTTCATCAACCCTAAACTGTAGATCAACCTTTTCTAAGGTTCCAACTGAGATCAAAGCTCTCTTCAGTTCTAAGAGATGCCTAACATTTTGACGCAGAATGTTAGAAGCAAGTGGGCCTACGCCACACTAGGAACCCTCGTTACAACTTCTTTTGAAGCTCTAGTTCTGATACACGGTCTAGCTTCAAGATATGGCTTTTGCTTGGGTAAAGATAGTCATGTCAGACATCTAAAGTCTAATAAAACCAATGCTAATAACCTTACAACCATGGTTATTACCAGTTAGAAGTTCCCCGCATCTATAGTCCCGTAGCTCACAAACCAACTTTTGTTTGGGGTCATGGCATAACTACAACCTAAGTCTAGGACACTAGGTCTATTAATGTTGGGAAAAGGATGTGAATTTTGTTAAAAAATAAACTCTGATGCCGACTATTGGGTTCACAGTTCTCAACTATGGTCACAACAATAGGCACCTATTAGAGCACTTAGAGTAGGAGACTCTTCTCTTTACCTAAGCCCCCGGGTCGGAGAGTCACGCTTCGTGACACCTCACGTGCAAGAGTTCCCGGGAATAGATTTATCTCTATAAACCCTTTACCCTAATACCGGTTGTTGGGATGAATTTAAAAAATTCTCCGTAAAGATTACGCAGCGGAACAGGTTTAGAATTCAAAACTCTAAACCTATGGTTGATTTAAAATTCCTAATTTTAAATCTACTGACTTAAATTCATAATTTAAATCATTAGATCTAAATTCTTAATTTAGATCTACAAGCCTTTTACTCTAATACATTCATAACAATACATAAACTTAAACAGGCATAATAACGAATACTGTAAATAAATAGAAAAGCGAAAAAGAATAAAGAAAGAAGAACATACCTAGAATTGCTCCAATAATAAAGAAAACCATAAAGATAATACAATTCTTCAAAAACGAGGCACGGAGACCCTGAGACCTTCTACTCAATGACCTCGAACTGCCCGGAGGGTGGGCTCCGAAAAATATTAAAGTAGGTTTCCGAAACAATTTCAGAAACTCCAAAGAATTATTTTAAACTCTAATAATAAACCTCGGAATAAGCCCCTCTATTTATAGAAATATTCCGGAGCGAAAAAAATCTAATTATAATCGAAAAAGGTTTGTACAGTTCAAGTCAAAACGCAATGTTTAATCACAAAAATTAGTTAAAACGCATCGTTTAAGTACTGTTCGAAATTGCGTTAATTTTAAATTCAAAACGCGTGACACGTGGCGGCACGCGATTGGTCCCCGCGTGGGGACGTGGATTGCCCCAATGGGCGTCCTAGCGCGCGACATCCGCTTCACACGGATTGCGAGCCTGTGCGATTTTTCATCCCCCCCTTTTTTTTGCTTTGTTTCACACATGTAAAAATTTATCCTATAAATTTTAATTTTCAAAATTATTTTATTTTATAATTTTTAACTTTTATTCATCTCATGAATAATGTTTAGCAAAATTAATTTACCCATCTTATGGATAAATAATTCATCTCATGAATTCTTTAACATTTTTCTAATGGCAATAAATACAGAGGCTTGCGTAGGGACCTCGGGAACAATTTAAATCTAGCTCCAAATGGGTTAAATTAAATCATCTCATGATATTAATTTAATTACCATTTAAGGAGACTTAATTCCACTAAATAAATTTCACTGCACTCCAGACTTAAATTATTTATTCGATATCTCCCTAATATACTGTATTGATGACAACAACCCCTCCACTAGATGTCCATGACAAAGGATAAATATAACCACTACTATTATCCTTCTCATAGCTTCTCCATTAGTTACCGACTCACCCTTCACTGAATAATTCATTTATACTTGAACATATTCACAGTATAAATTTCAAATGTCAAACACTTGGAATACTTTGGCCAAAGTTTCCGAACCATTCAAATATTTGCGAATCAACTAAGGGGACACCTGTATCTCATAAGAGACTGTAGATTCCCTATTGAATACCTGATTCTTGTCACACTTCACGCCGCTACTCAGTGTTCGTGGGGTTTCAGTCATTCGTTTTAGACCTTACTTATAGTACACCAAAGTAACTAACGCTCCATGCACAAGTCCAGAATACCCTCAAGATTTAGAGTTGTCGCTCAAACAGTACAATGCGAATCACTCATCTCCAATAGTAGTCTAGAAATAAGTAACCCACATGGTCCAACTCAGTGTGTCAAACACACTAACCTAACACTTTTGGATATCCATCCACATGACCAAGACAAGCCATCTAAAGTGTCACGTTATAGTCTTAACATATAAGTGGTCCAGACATGTCTTCGACTACGAGTCTTTCAAACAACAATCCATATCATTTGTTCCAAGTCTATCTGTAGCTTAGTCTCACAAACCACTTAGAACAAACATGTAAATTGTAGTCTGAGGACTACACCCATCTCATGTATGCCTCCCGAAAGAAAATCACATACAGTATAAATGCTCAAATACACAAATTTAACTAGGAAACGACTGGAACTTCAATTTTATTCATTAATTAAAATAATTTATCCAGAATAAATCTGGATTTCAGGACACTGTTCCTAACAATTAAGGCAATTAAGACCTGGGTACTTTATCATTTTTAAATTACTTGAGTGATCAAAATGAATTTTTATTTCAAAATGCATGATGAGTTTCTCAAATTTCACCTTGGTGAAGAAATTCTAAACCACTTGAATGAACAAATGCATTTTCATTAGGAATTAGGTGATTGAACCTTTTAAAATTTGACTTGAGTAACCAACTTATTCATTTTTACACATGTCGATGACCGAAATAGGACTTAAACTCAAAAAATAAAACATAATTTGGAAATGAGAAGAAAAATGAAAATTCTTTCTATTTCTAAACAGTGTCATAATTCCAAGTTATTTATACTGCTAGTTCCTTTCTTCTAAATTGTTTCCACGTCTTTTCTTTTATGTAAATTGGTCTCTCATCTTATACCCTAGACCCTGCTTAGGCAGGAACCCTTGAGGCACTGAGTCTGTTGCTATTATTGTTGGTATCTCAGCTTATAACTTTGATCAAATTAGTATCTCATTTATTTGGGGTTAAAAATGGCCCCTCGTTTGTATTTTATGACGAAATTAGTCGCTACAAAGTTATCAATATTAGGTAAAATTAAAAAGGCAATGGGCAATTTTGTCATAAAATAACACATGAAAGACCATTTTGAACAAAAGAAGAGATGCAAGACTAACTTGAACAAACTTAAAAAGGTGAGAGACCAATTTAAACAAAATTAGAAATACGAAAGACCAACAATGTAAGGCTGTGTTTGGTTCATCTTGCAGCCTAAGCATGGTTATTAAAATCTCGATCTGAATCTTAAAATCTTACAATTTACGATTTCACAATTGCCAACCGATCTAAATCTTAAATAGAATTTTAATTTAGCAGAATCTTACGATTCATTGAATTACATGAAACTAAGGAATAGAATCATAATACGATTTTATGATTCTACTGATCCGACCTCAATTCTACCAACGCATACAAATAACAAGTTAAAATTTAATAAAACATATATTATAAACAAACTTGCTTTATTAGTTAAAAGTAAAAAGAATTAATTAAGCGTTGTATACTTCCAAAAAGCTTACATTAAATTTAGTTTTATATTTTAACTTTAATATAAAGTTTGATCGGCACCATCTATCTTAAAAGCTCTCATTATTGTTATAACATAAATAACATATCTATGTTACATGATAATATTTTTATCATATTTGATTATATAATTAAAGATCTTATTAATAATTTTTTAAATTATATAATTAATATTAATATAAAAAATAATTATAAGATGCATTTAATAGAATTTTAAGCTTCTCAATTCAATTCTACGATTCCAATTCTAAAAGATCCTACTAATTCTAAATAGAATCTCAATTTTAATAACCTTGAGCCCAATGTCTCATTTAATATATAAAAAATAAATATAAAAATTAAAAACTTATTAAAAATATAAATTTTAACTTTTATTTAATTGTCATAAATTATAATATACGTGTTCCCTCAACAGCCCTTATCTTTGAAGCTCCTCGTCCTACCGACGTCGGAGTTCAGTAGGCACGGGCAGAAACGCAGCTACAGAGAGAGAGAGAATGGTAAATCCCGCAACCGCCGACACTCCGAACTGCCAGAAATACGGCGTTCCGCTCTACGGGGCCGCCTGGCTTCCCCGATCGGCCAACCAATCTCACCAGAACGCCTCCGGCGACGGCGACGGCGCCGGTGATGACGGTTCCGCTCGTACCGCCTCCGCCATTGGTGGTGCGATCGCTCCGAACTATCTAGTGTTCGCTGGCGGTGGCGGAGAAGGCCGTAGTGGCATTCCAAATGCGGTACTGCTTGCGCAATTCGATTTCGCGTCCAATTCGCTCTCCGATGAGCCTGTAAGGCTTCCGATCTTACATTATTATAGTCGATTTTGGAGATTTAAGTGTTAGATCTAGTCAAATGTTGGATTTTCGGCCTGTTTAGGGTTTTGATCCATGATATTTCGCACTGATCTACGAGAGGAAGTGTGTTTCATGTATATTATAGCGGGTTTAGCAATTTTTGTGACTTTGTTTGCTTGAATTTCGCTGTAATTTTTTGTAGTGTTTGATGATTCATGCTTTTTCTGAAGGTTTCCAAGCTTCAGACTGCTGGTGACCTGCCTTACCGGATGGCAGTTCATCCTCGTGGTGAAGGCCTCATATGTTCGTTGCCAAAGAGTTGCAGGTATGTCTATTATCTCCTTTGTGCAAAAGTTCATGCATATGTAAAATTCGACAATATAGGCACACTTCTTGTCAAAATGTGATTTTTACAGTTTGTTGGTGGTCTCACTGCTTTCCCTTTGAAATATGTTGTATCTATTTACGACTTGTATGATTCTCCTTGCCCTGATGCTGTTGAATTTTTATTGGGGGTTAGTGTGGACTTATCTGACATCAACTTAATCATTTGTCAGAGCAGTGGGAATTCTCTTTTGGCTGAGTAATGCATGGGTTAAAGGGAATTTGAACCTTGGATTTGTGATTCTTGGTTCTCAGCTTTGAAGAATAGGCTAAGGCCTCAGGGGTGCAGAACTTCAGGGTTTTGGCTGTCAATATGTATCGCAACTAGTTTGTCTACCTTTCACAAAAGTGCTTTTCTGCACGGTACAGAATTTAGTTAAATTCTATACAAATTTATGAGCTGTATGTCGACACACAGCTCACAAATTTTCTGCACCATAGAAACGCCCGTATCGCAACACATCAATTTTCTGAGTTTTCAGGACCAAGCATCACGTGAAAGACTGTCCCGAGTTATAAGTGGAACAAAACTGGCTCGTATTAGAATACCTGAGCAAAATGGTTTGCTAGGGGTAGACATGGCCCATGTATTATTGTGCTGATGTGTAGCAGTTTATACAACAGCAATTCATGTGTTTATCAGATCCATATCCTTTTCTGGGAGGAAGGAGGTGAACTTTCTCCTATTTGGTGAGAAATAGCTTATGCGTCAGCTGACACAAATCTATGCTTGTTCTCAACTTGGAAATCAAATAGCAAATGGGTTCTTTATCATGTCTCAGACTGGGTTTTTCCCATTCTTCAAATGCTTATAGCTTGATGATAATTCCATCCAAATGATTGCAATGCCTTGTCTCTGTGATACATCTAATTTGCTGGGCATTGAGTGTTTTTATTGTTTACCATTTCCCTTGCTAGACACTTCCTTGTGACATTATAGTATCTGGGCTCATTTTTTATTGTGAATTTATAATATGAACCTCTGTACCAAGTATATTGCTTGAGTGCTCCTTGCAAAAACTTCTTGCACAAGCTCACCCAAACTTCTTCATCTTCATGCCTTTTCTCCCCCCAGGAAGGGTGGGGGGGTTTTTTTGTTTTGGGGGATGGGGTGGGGTATAATGGCAAATAATTTTACACAACAGTCTGAGATGTCGTGTGGGAGGTGCATTTTAGTTTCTATTTAACATGGTGCTTGATATCATAGACGTTTTCGCATGTCAGGGAAACATGAGATGTATATATGAGGAATTCGGTCATTGGTTCTTTTTGTATCTGGTTTTTATCCTACCCTCCTCCCTGCCCAAAGAGGCCCCTTTCCTTTGAAGTAGTTGTGCCCCACTAAACTTTTATGTCTCCTAAGTTTGATTTACTTTTGATGATGCTTCATGCTGGGTTTAAAATGGTAGTTCTCTCTTTCTTCTTCTTGATTGCCAACTTGCACAGTATGCTGAGTGCATATTATGTGGGAACTATACTCATTTAAGGTCTGCAGTTACTTTTTGGGACTCTGTTTGGTCTTAAGTTTATGCTGTTCGAGTATAGGTGGTTTGAGTGGGACATAACTGATGGAAGTGAATGCCCTAAGCTGGGTCTGAAATCATCTGACAAGGTGCTTACACAGTTGGAGAATGTGGGACAACAGTTGATGTTAAGATTTAATGAGGATGGATCTTTACTTGCTGTTGGTGGTGAGGTAAATGCCATTCTGTACATTTCTTCTATGTTATGCCTTCTCTAATATTGTTTGATTTATGAAGATGATAGGATAATATAGTCTGCATTTGGTCTGAGCTTTCAAGACTTTACAAATTACACAGGCTTCCCTGGCTTTTTGCTGAACAGATGTTTGGTAAAAATGTTACTTGTCTGCGTGTCTCCACCCCTGTCTTGTCAACCTTTGCATCTTTATAAACTTCTACATGATATGACATTATTTCTTTCTTTCTTTTCCATTTATTTAGTCGGTACTTCCTGATGAACCTAGATGTATGACACGTTTGTGTAATTCAATCCCCTTGTATTTCTTTTGACTTTCCATCTTTTGGTGGGAATTAAGGGTTTTGAGCTTGTTATGAATGTTTTGTAAATATAAAGAGGAAGGTCAAAGAAAAAAGAGGTTGCCTTAGCTATGACATGTTGGCTTGTGTTGCATACCAGAATTGCTCAAAGCGGGAATGGAAGTGAGAGTGAGGGAGCGAGTAGTCATGGAAGTTTCTAAAGTTTGGAGGGTAGGGGTAAGTTCATTATTAAACAATGGGAAGTTTCTAAGGTTTGGAGGGTAGGGGGAAGTTCATTATTAAACAATGGGAATTATTGAAGTTCTTTTAATTGAACCATTAAAGCATAAGATCTCAAAGCAAAGTTAACATTAACCAATAACTAGGAAAATTGAGTACTCTAGTTGGTAAGAGCTAGAAAACTGAGTCCAATAGGTAACGACTCTTCCTCAAATTATATAATTCGCCAACAAGTAATATGATATAGCTCTCAACCTACAAAAGATATTCTTTGTTATCTAACCAATAATTCAGTCATTCATTAAATCAAGTTTCCCATCTGGTCAATGTGTTCCAAAGGCAAAGCTGACTTACAAACGCTGAACTAAGTTTTAAGCATTATATGCTAGTCTTTCAACTATGTTACACAAACCACTTTTGCCAATTCTCTTCTTGAACACCTTGTGATTGGTTAACATTTTGTACCCTTGTTGCTTCATTATCATCCTTGGCCGTTATTACATTTTGCTTTTCTTTTTGGGGATAGGATTCTTTAGTTGGAATTATCCACATGAAATAGTTTCCCCTTGCTGCTTCATTGAAAGGATGTACATTTTCAGACTGTTGTTGCTGCTGTAGATTTTGAGCTTCTGTAACTTTCATATATTTGCTTAATATTTTCAGAATTCCTTGTCGTACAGTGTGTCATATGCGTTAACTTTTTTGCAGTACAGGATGGCCATTTAAGGGTCTTCAAGTGGCCTAGCATGGAAATTATTATCAATGAGGATCAAGCCCATGCTGCTGTGAAAGATTTGGATTTTAGGTTCAACTAGTACCTTAAATCAGTGAACAAATGTTTCAATTCTTGCATTGTGTTTATATCTTCACGTTTGTGTCAATCTACTTTGCAGCCTAGATGGGAAGTACCTCGTCTCTGTGGGAAGTGGCGGCCCTGGCAGGGTTTGGGATGTGACGTCAACAAATGTTGTAGCCTCTTTACCAAAGGAAAATGTGTGTATAAATCTTTTAAGGCTCCTTAGATTTGGAAAAAGTTCTCTTTCCATCATATTGTTATTGTTCGCTTACATGAATAAAATGCAAAAATAATTTGAAGAGAAAGTCTCTTCTCCCATATGGAAATTGACTCTCTCAAGGAGAGTGAAAGGTACTTTCCCTTCACATATTGACACCCGACCCAATTGACCCTTGTATTCTTCCCGTGCAAGTCCAAATTCAAGTGTAAAGTTGGACAATGAAAATTTATTTATAAAACAAGACATGAAAATTTTGAAGAAAAAGATGTTTATACAATAGAAATATTTTCTAGAAGGAAAATGTCTTCTCTTCAACCAAATGGAGCCCTAATCTCTTGCCGAGTCTTCAATTTGTAGAAGGTAGAATAATTGTCTTCAATGTTTTCATAGGTGAATGAGATCATATTATCCATGACACTGGCTGAAGTGGCGCTATTGATGCATACCTGTTTCTATGACCCTTGGCATAATTTCCCTTTAACAAATGCACCATGCATTTTGCCATATTAAGTTAAAATCAACCAATACATGGTAACATTACATAATTCTTAAAAAGACCATGCATTTGTTTTAAATTTAATATGGCAAAATGCAAAAACAAATGCACCTGGCCCCTGTGCGATTAACCTTTTACCGTAGCTGACCTCGGCATTAATTATTTGTTCCCACCAATACAGGATGAGGTTTTTGGGTCCTGTAGATTTTCTCAAGGTAGTGATGGTAATCAGGTCCTTTATACGACTATGATGCATGGTATGTTGGTTCTTATCAAAAAACAATTCCTTCATCTCAACTTTTGCTCCACTGAAAAGAAATTTCAGAATAATTTGTAGAAATATATTGATAATTACTGCTTTATTACCATCCTTATAGGTAAAGGTGGGAGTATTGTCTTATGGAGTACGAGCTCTTGGAAAAGGATAAAATCAAAGCAAATCGTTCGTGACCCTGTCTCTGCTTTCAACGTTTCAAGTGATGGGAAGCTCCTTGCAATGTGAGTGCTGCTACATTTTCATATATGTGCTTGAGAATACATGTAAACTTATTTCTATTTTGTTGTTTCTTTTACTACTGAAGGATCTTGTTTTAAAGGCAAAAGCATGGAAATTGATGAGATATATTGTCTTGCTGTAAACAAATAGTTTCCATGAAATCAAATTACGGTCTGCGATAGCTGTTCTCATGAAAGGGATGTTGCGGATTTGAGTCGGATTGTGAGAATTGCGTTGGATTGTCAAAGGGGACTTAATTTGCTCTGATTACGTATGTTTGCGAAAATTTGAATGAATAGCCATGGAATCGTTCATTTGTATACTCCTTTGATAGTTTTCAACATATAAATACATTTATAAATATGTTTTAACAGATTAAATCATGTAATATGCAATATGGTCGTTACTGGTATAACAACAACAACCTAGTGCCTCAAGGGCTCCCTCTAATGCAGGGTCGTTACTGGTATTGCATTATTGTTTGCTTCTTAGTACCGGGCTACACTGTCGTATGGGTGACCATCTCTCTTGTTTTTGACATCTAGATTTTCAATTGAGAATACTCCTATGAGCCAAGGATCATTTTTGTCTATCACAGTCTCTTTGTCCATCCTCTCTACTTGGTTGCTTTTGCGTTTTTGTTCTTGCTTAGATGCTTTCATGCTTGTCATGCTCTCCGTCCGCTCCGTGCTTTTTATGCTATCTTGCTTTCCAGGATGAGGGTCCTCGGAAACAACCTCTCATTAGAGTATCCCCCTGATGGGGTAAGGCTACGTACATCATACCCCTCCCAGACCTCGGTCACGTGGGAGCCCTTGTGGCACCGGGCTTCTTGTTGTTATAGACCCATTTAATATTTTGATCGTTTGTATTGGCAGAGGCACTATTCAAGGGGACATTTTGGTTATAAATTCAACTAATATGCGAGTACTTATGATGGTGAAAAAAGCACACCTGGGTTTGGTGACTGCATTGATGTTCTCACATGATTCGAGGTTATGACCCAACAAACTCACTGCTCATCCTCTTATATTATTATGACTGCACCTTGCATTATCGTATAAACATATAAATGATGTAGCTCTTGATACAGGGCATTGGTTTCAGCATCCATGGACGCAAGTGCAAGAGTAACCATGGTTCAAGAAGAGAAAGGAAATGGTATGTGATTATTTTATCTTGATACCTGGAAGAGTATAATACCATTATTGGGCCATTACCTAGTAGCTTAAGTTGGGATCATTGTGATGCAATCCCACTAGATATTTTAGGGGATTGAATCTCAAAACAATAACGAGAGAAATAACTTAAACTAAAGAGAGAGAAAACGGCAAGTTTTTCATTACCTTGATCAAGAGCACCCACACATATATATAGATACACAAGAAGAGAAAACATCCAAAAACTCTAGCTAGAGCAAAATGCTAGATAAATACTAAATTATCACCCACTACTTATATGTCGTAAATCACAGCCCCTGCAGAATTAATATTCTGTCCCGGGCTAGCAAAAGACGCTATGGCCCCATCGGACCCTTCCTCCTCTCCTCGAACTGATGTGCCTGGGAGTCGGGCCGATCCGATATGATCTATAGGCCAACACTGGACCTCAATAGCATCGGCCCGAATGGGGAATGCAACAATACTCTCCTCCCCGGAAGACCCTTGCCCACAAGGGTCAAATGTCGGGTATTTCTCCCGAATGTCATGAACGAACTCCCAGGTAGCGTCTTCTGCGGGTTTTCCCTTCCACTTAACTAACACCTTTGTAACGGCTGCATTGCGGTATCGAGCCAGACGTCGATCTAGGATGGCTTCAGGAACAGTGGGAGCAAGCGGGGAAGCCCAGTCTTGAGGCAGTGTGGGAGAGTGAGGGATGGCACCAGGGTGAGGTTTGAGCAGCGAGACGTGAAACACGGGATGTATGGCGGCAGTCGCGGGTAGCTCCAATTTATAAGCCACTTGACCGATACGATCAAGTACTCGAAATGGGCCATAGTAAGGGGGGGCTAGTTTATGGACCGTTCGGCATTCAACCGAGTGTTGACTATAGGGGTGCAGTTTCAAGTACACCCAGTCATCTCATTTAAACATGCGGTCACTTCGATGTTGGTCCGCCAATTGCTTCATTCGGTTTTGAGACCGATGAAGGTGGTGTTTAAGGACCTTCATTGCTTCTTCCCGCGCCCGCAGGCTACGGTCCACAACGGCATTGTGAGATTCCCCCGGTAAATATGGAAGATGTACCGGTGGAGGTTGTCCATACACTACCTCGTAAGGGGTAGTGTGTGTGGCCGAATGATAGGTAGTGTTGTACCACCATTCGGCTAACGATATCCATTCAAACCAATTTTTTTCGTATTCAAAACACATACAACGAAGGTAGCTTTCCAAACAACGGTTAAGCACCTCTGTTTGTTCGTCAGTTTGAGGGTGATAGGATGTCGAGCGACGGAGATCGACAGCTTGCATACGATAAAGTTCCTCCCAAAGGTTGCTAGTAAAAATAGGATCCCTATCGGAAATGATCTCCTCAGGGAGACCGTGTAACCTGTATATTTCTCGCATAAACACGTTAACAACCTATAAAGCAGTATAAGGATGGGAAAGAGGAAGGAAATGAGCATACTTACTTAGGCGGTCAACGACGACAAGGATGACGTCCTTGCCATGGGATTTTGGGAGTCCCTTAATAAAGTCCATGGATATGCTAGTCCAAATGGAGTCGGGAATAGGAAGGGGTTGTAACAACCCGGGGAATGCCGCGGAATCATATTTACATTTTTGACAAGTGGGACATTGTTTAATAAAGTTAGTCACATCGTTTTTAAGTCTACGCCAATGAAAAAGAGTAGTAATGCGTTTGCGGGTTTGTGTAATTCCAGAGTGACCAGCGGTAGGGGAGGCGTGCATCCAAGTCATGATTTGGGTTTTGACGGGGCTAGCGTGGTCGATGACTAAGCGGCCTTTCCTACGAAGTTGGTTGTTTGTCCATGTGTAGTGTGGATGGGTTTGTGGGTTGTGAACAAGGTCGTTGATAATGCATTGGAAGTGGGGGTTAGTGTTCCATGATTGTTGCAATTGAGACATTAGGTCAGTGGAGATGGTGGAGAGGGCGAGTGATAGTAATTCGCCACTTGTTACACGGGAAAGGGCGTCGGCGACAACATTTTCTTTACCCTTTTTGTAAGCGATATCATAACTATAACCCATGAGTTTAGCTAGCCACTGTTGTTGAAAGGGGGTGGAAATGCGTTGTTCTAATAAATGCTTAAGACTTTGTTGGTCCGTGCGGATGCAAAAGTGACGATCCATTAAATATTGGTTCCATTTTTTTACAGCGTGAACCACGGCTAACAACTCCCGTTCGTAAACGGACTTGTGTTGATGACGTGGGGATAGGGCCTTACTAAGGTACGCGATGGGGTGGCCTTTTTGAATGAGAGCGGCACCAATGCCTATGCCTGAGGCATCAGTTTCAATTTCAAATGTCATCGTGAAATCCGGAAGAGCAAGTAGTGGAGCGGAAATCAAGGCCTCTTGAAGGCGGTGCGTGCCGCGTCTGTCCAAGCAAGTGTTGGGTGTTTTAACATTTCTGTGAGTGGTTTGGCAATTTTCCCATAGTCTTGGACAAAACGTCTATAGTAGCCCGTCAGGCCAAGGAAGCCACGAAGTTGTTTAAGTGTTGTTGGAAGTGGCCAATCACGAACGGCTTGAATTTTGGCAGGATCGGTTGAAACGTGGCCCGCACGAATGATATGTCCTAAGTAATCAATTTCAATCATACCAAAAGTACATTTGCTACGTTTAGCATAGAGAGAATTTTGCAAAAGAAGTCCAAAAACCATGCGAAGGTGAGTAATGTGCGATTGCCAATCTGGACTATAGACTAATATGTCGTCAAAAAAAACTAAGACGAAACGGCGTAAATGAGGCCGAAAAATGCAATTCATGAGAGATTGGAAGGTTGAAGGTGCGTTTGTCAAGCCAAAGGGCATGGCGACGAAATCATAATGGCCTGACTGGGTGCGAAAAGCCGTTTTGAAAATATCGTTATCGTCCATGCGGATTTGGTGATAGCCAGATCGAAGATCAATTTTTGAAAAAATTTTGGCCCTGTGCAATTCGTCAAACAACTCATCGATTAAAGGAATTGGGTATTTATCCTTTATAGTGGTGGCATTAAGTGCACGATAATCTACACACATCCTCCATGAGCCATCTTTCTTTTTAACTAAAACAACGGGTGAGGCATAGGGGCTCGTGCTCTCTCTAATGGTATGTTTTGTCAAAAGTTCCGAAATCATATTTTCTATCGCATTCTTTTGGTCAAGAGAATAGCGATATGGGCGTAAGTTAACCGGAGAGGACCCCTCCTTTAGTGGGATTCGATAGTCAAATTGGGGGCGGGATGGCGGTAGGTGTGACGGCTCGCTAAAGACAAGTTGGAACTCGTTAAGTAGGTTAGTAAGGGCAGGAGGATGATGTGTTGGTGAGGCAGTGACCTCGACGGAGAAAAATGTTGGTGTATTTGAGGTAAGAATGGCGGTATAAATGGTACCACAGTTATGAGGATCATCTAAAGTGCGAGTCATTGTACGTGCTGTGATTTCACGAATACGGTCGTGGGTGAGGCCACGAAGAGTGTGCGTTGTACCGTCGTGTGTGAATGTAGCAGTGAGGTGTTTCATATCCAAGGACACGGGTCCTACAAGAGATAACCAAGGGCATCCAAGCACCATGTCGCACCCTCCAAGAGGGATAAGAATCATATCGGAGTGATAGGTCATGGTGTCTAGGGTCCATTCGAAATTGTCGCAAGAGGAGGTGGTGGGCATTTGACCCCCATCGGCCACGGTGATGTAAAAGGGTTGGGTATTGGAAATGGGACATCGTAGCTTTCTAGCTAAATTAATATCCAAGAAATTATGGGTGGCACTGCAATCAATCAAGATATGTAAGGCATGCTTGCCATGGTAGCCAATAACACGAAGTGTCTGATGTGGAGTGTTCCCTAAAAGTGCATGTATAGAAATAGTAGGGGTGTCCTCGGGTTCAGGGTCAGGTAAGGGATTGGTCGTATCCTCAAGAGGGTCAGTGTCAACCTCCACGAGGAAAAATTGTCCCCGGCCCTTTCTTGCAGTGCATTTGTGTCCTAAGACATATTGCTCGTCACAATAGAAGCATTGACCTTTAGCACGTTTGTCATCAATTTCGGCGCTAGTTAATGGGCGTCGAGGGGGGCCCCTTTGGGGCCGTGGTGCGGTGGGTCCGGGTGGTGCCAGAGTGCTGGGGTTTGGGCGTCGACTGTTGTATGACGTGTTGGGAAAAGAAGGGCGTGGGTAAGATCGTGGTCGTTGCGCACTGAGAACTACTTCTTGCCGTTTGGCAATACACATAGCGTCGTGAAGTGTTTGGGGCCGGAAAGAACGGACAGACATGCCAATATCCTCACGCAATCCATTTAAAAAACAACTAATGGCATAATCTTCCGGCAAGTGAACCTGGGCGTATAAACTATCAAATGCATTCATGTAGTCACTAACAGTGGCTGACTGTCGGAGAGTTAGTAAGTCCGACATAGGGTCCTCGAAAGCGCCGCCAAAGCGGTCGAGGGCGGCAACTTTGAAGTGGTCCCACGTAACAAATGGGCCGTGTTTACGCATAAAGTGTTGGAACCATTCATGAGTATAACCTTCCATGTGCGTAGTGGCAATTTCAAGTTTAGAATGATTTGCGATGCGATCAATTCGAAAGAATTGTTCACATTTATAAATCCATGTTCGTACATCATTACCTGTGAAGCGAGGGAATTCGAGTTTGGCCATTCTTGTTGATAATTGGTGATTGGAGCTCGGGGATGGTGAGAAGTCATGGGAAATGTGTTGGGGTTGATACCTATAGAACTAGGTTCAATCAGAGGTCGTTGGGGTACTAATGGGACCGACCCTAAAGGGTGAGGGGTGGGTCTATATCCACTTGAACCTGCGCTAGGGAGGGTTTGAGGTATGACATTAGCGTATGACGATTGAGCAAAATTGGATGTCAAGGGAAGGGATGACAACGATATGGTTGGGGTTGGAATTGAAAGGGTGGGGTGTTGGGAAAACCCTAACGATGAGTTTCCGGGTCCCGGAACAGGGGCTCCGGTTGTGCCGCCGTAAGACCCAAAATTAATAGTTGTATCCCACACCGGAATACTGCCCGGAGCTCCGGCGCCGGCGCGTCGGAAGGGCGTTGAAGTGGCGTCCGACCCCAAAGGTTGGGGGTAGGATGTTGTCGCTGCCCCAGTGGGGTGAGCAAATGAGTTAGGGTTTCGATTTTGACCTGAAGAGTTGGTTAGGAACGATACCTGAGCTGTGAGCCTCGCAATCATGTGTTGGATGTCGCTGAGTGCTTGCTGGGTCTGGTCGTTGATGGAGCTCTGAGGGTCGTTCTCCATCCCGGCGTGCGGTGGGGGTAGTTGGGTCTGGGTGAGGTGTGCTGGTGGTGGCGGGGGTGGCTGTAAGGGAAGTTGCGGGTGGTGATGGGTCGGCTGGTGGAGGGTCGGGGTGTTGGGGTTTAGGGTTGTGGTGGTGGTTGGGTGTTTGGGGGGGGCTGTAAGGGAAGTTGCGAAGCGGGGCGTGGGGAAGGGGAGGGTCGGGGTGTGGGGGGTTAGGGTTGTGGAAGGTCGAGGTGGGACTGGGAGGGTTTTGGGGGGGGTAGTGGTGGGTCACGGCAGTGGTGAGGGGGGGAAAGGGTTTGCCGGCGGTGGTAGGGGTGGTGGCCGGCGGTCCTGGTGGTGCAGCTGGCGGCTCCGCCTGAGCCCGACTTCGGGTGTTCATTATACCCACAATCCGAGCACCGATTCGCTCTGATACCAATGATGCAATCCCACTAGATATTTTAGGGGATTGATTCTCAAAACAATAACGAGAGAAATAACTTAAACTAAAGAGAGAGAAAATGGCAAGTTTTTCATTACCTTGATCAAGGGCACCCACACATAAATATAGATACACAAGAAGAGAAAACATCCAAAAACTCTAGCTAGAGCAAAATGCTAGATAAATACTAAATTATCACCCACTACTTATATGTCGTAAATCACAGCCCCTGCAGAATTAATATTCTGTCCCGGGCTAGCAAAAGACGCTATGGCCCCATCGGACCCTTCCTCCTCTCCTCGAACTGATGTGCCTGGGAGTCGGGCCGACCCGATATGATCTATAGGCCAACACTGGACCTCAATAGCATCGGCCCGAATGGGGAATGCAACACATTGACTCCCTGACGGAGCAGGAGGTCTTGAATTAGATTCTCAGTAGCCCTCCACTCTTAACTGTGATATAATTTCTGCCTTAGATATGAAGTATGAGATGGCCCTTTCTACTGTTCACACTTGAAGCCCAATACACTTTCATGAGAGTAAATATAAGACTATGAAACATTTTTGGGCCTTCACTCAAATTTTAAGTGCGTTCAGCATCATTATTGTGCTATGTAGTTTTTTTGTGCAATGGGTCATCATTCCCAGTAACCAAACTAGCATAGAAACACTAGAAACTGCTTGCCCATACTGACTAGGATTAACGCATTACTGTGTATGTCGGTGTCCAAGTCAAAGTTGCATGACGGAGAGCGGCAGTGAGAGTCAAAACAAGAGAGTTAGCAGTTAGAAGTTTCTAAATTCAGGAGCGCAGGCACTGTTGATTTCAAAATGTTATAATTTCATTAATTGAACCATTTAGGCACATGATCTTAAAGACAAAGTTAATAATAAATGATAACTAAGAAAACTGAGTTCTAAACTTCAGCTTGCTAAAGACTTTTGTGTATAAAAATTGAGTTGAAAATAGTAAGGTCCCTTTCATCAGTGATTTATTAGCCAAGAAACCAACATTTAAGGTATAGAAGACCCAATCAACCTGCACATGTTATTCTTTTGTATAAAAATGATGGGTTAAATCTTACTTTGTTGAATCGTGTTTGTAAGCATACAAAACTAAAATTGTAGACGCTTTTTGCTACTATGCTCCAAGGAGGACAAGCTAACGGTTTTCTCTGTGTCGATCCCATTCTAGCTGAAACCGGCTAAGGATGAAAATGACGAGGGATTTGATTGGGTTGAGAGAGAAACTGCAAATACCAGCCTTGAGAATTCGAATTGATTCTTACAAGGCCTTATATGAGCTTACAAGTAGGGGTAGTCTCTTGTGGATGACATAGCTTGCAAGGCAAATCCAGAATTATCCTTTTGAAATGGCAGAAAATATTTAAAAACAAAATTGCCACAAGCCGCCACTGAATATTTGTTACGTAAGTGTCAAAGTTTGAATGGAAGATGAGTACATAAGTAGATAGTGGATCCCATGGTTTGAAGGGAAAGCTAGGTATGAGGTGTTGGAGCTTCAAACTATTCTTGGACCTTCATCTATCAACTTAAGCATTAGGATAATTAGTTTCTTAATTTGATATTAGAGCCTCTTTGATCAAGAGTTCTTGAGATCGAATCCTAAATGCTAGCATATAGTAATATAATTGCAACACAGGATATGGGCCTCTTCGTCTATGTATGCTTCAAGTCCTACAGCACTTATGTGAGAGAGCATGGTAAATTGTAAACATTTTTAAGTATTCACCTATCGGCAAATGTGGGTGGATACCATGGCTTGCGTATTGACATCTTATGAAAGGGTGCACCGGTTGTTCTTAAATGCAACTAGTACTTACCTGCTATTGGAGACTCATTGATGATATCTCAATCATTGTAGTGCTGGTTTAGTGCTGAAAATGATAAATGAGAAATGGCCTTTCATTAATTTCGGGCCAATAATCATGTTACTTGGCTTGCTAACTCCAATTATAAACGAGTTGCATCGAGCCTATGTTTATTAAGCTTGAGGCTTGGTTGAGTTTGCTAAGCTCCAACTTGATGAACTTACCGAGTTCAGCTCCTTTGGGCAATGGAATCAAGCCGTGCGTTTGCAATTGCTTTGCTGTTGCAGTTTGACCTTACGTAAATGGTCAAAGAACTTTTGGGCTCTTTTAGGGATCATAAGTTGTTTTTAACTTTTATGTTTGCTAAAATCTAAAAAGGTCATATGAGCAATAATAATAAGCATATGTGTATGTTTGGTTTTTTTTTTTTTTTTTTTAAAAACCTAAAACCATCTCCCAAAGTAGAAAATTGTCAATTAGCCAAGTTTTCAATTTTCCGGACAACCCTTTCAAAAGTTTAAATTTTTTAATCAACCACTTACAGTAACACTGTTAGTATTTCGTTTGTGTTGCATGTGATTTTGTTTAGATTATATATAAAATCATAGAAAACATAAAACATGTTGGTTTTAGTTCAATTGGGAAAGCATTATACTATTAAGATGGCTCTATCCACAAGTTCAATCATTTGTACACACAAGCGGGTAGTGGGATTCGAACATCAACGTGGAAACCATTTAAAGGTATATTACTTTACCAAGTTACCCGATACTAACATGTGTATTTATCTTCCCTTTTTTGTTCCCCTTTTGTATAAGAAAATATAAAATTACACGTGTAACTTCAACACAAAACTAAAGGGATAGGTGAGTGATTGAAAAAATTTAAACTTTTGAAAGTGGTTTTCAAACAAATCTGCGGTAGTTAAGTAAAAAATGACTACTTTTGAAGTTGGCATTTTGTAAAAAGAACCATATATGTTTCAATAAATGAAATACAATTCTTATGCATTATAGAGGCAATTACAGTAGTACCATCTTGTAACGATCAATATATAATACGATTGTCGTTGTATTAAGTGAATTGTTATTGGGCTCCATGCTTTCAGCTGGACCACGTTCATTTCAGCTTGTTTAGGCAAGTTTATGCTTTAAATATATCTTAGGTTGGGGGCTCCTCGGAAACAACTTCTCTTCAGGTTAACACCCTGAAGGGGAAAGGCTGCATACATCAACTGCCCCCAGACCCCGCTTTTGCGGGAGCCCTTGAGGCACTAGGATTGTTGTTGTTGTTGTTGTTGTTGTATGCTTTAAATATAGCTCGAGCTTGGGAGCCAGCTCAGCGTAACTCATTTACACCAATATGGCTTACTTTGTTATTGCAAACTGTTTTAAGATTTCTCAACTTGTGTTGATTTATTGCAGGTTTCAATCTTCGGGTTATATTGCTGATTATGCTGCTTGCTGTTGCCGTATACTTGTTGAAGGTCAGAGGAATTATCGTATAGTATCATTGTGCCTTGAGTTGAACTCGATTTTGAAATGTAATCTTTGTGCCTTGAGTTGAACTCAATTTTGAAATGTAATCTGAAAGCACTCACAATTTTAGGGCCCGTTTCGTATCATATTTTGCTTTCAACTTTTGGTTTTTGAGAAACTAAATACTTATTCTGTATGAGTGTTTCTTATTTTTGATTTCCGTCTTACAGTTTTTATCCAAATCTTTTGCAAATCAATAATAGGAAATCAAAAGTAAGAAAAAATAGTTTCCAAAATTCGATTTTCAGTTTCTCAAAAAAACATAAAACTGAGAACATAACATGATATGCATCAAATGCTTTGATCTATATGAGAGCTCATTTATGGAGAGGGTTTCTTAATAATACCCTTTGGTTTTTTTGCGGAACCCTTGTGGCACTGGGATTGTTGTTGTTGTTGTTGTTGTACCCTTTGGTTTTTTTGGTGTGTTAATTCGTTTTTGGTCGGTGTTTCTTCTTGAGATTATGCAATTTGTTATCCCCCGGGAGGATGAGCTCCGGACTCAGCAGATCTGGCTTGGGGGTTTGAGAGTTTAACTACTGTACCAACTGTTTATAATATAGGGGGTAACTTATTAGATGAGTAATTTATTCAGATTGGCTAGTTATAAAAGAATTGGAAGTTATGCTTATTTTGGTTACGCACCTAGTATGTACTCTCCCAAGATCTACACCCCAGTACTTATAGTCTCGATGTTACGAGTATAGTAAGCAAGTAAGTAATATATAAAAATTAAATAATAATAAACTAGATTGAAATTAGAAACTTAAACCCCAAAAACACCAAATAAATCGATTGTTCTAGAGGTCGCCATGTGGACAAGTCCACCCCATCGTGGTGAAATATCGAGGGCGGGGAGAATTTATGTGACGGGGCTTTGATCATTCATAAGGGGGCATACCGATTCCTAGCGACGGCAATTGCACACGAATTCATCCCAACTGATTCATTTATGATGGATTTGGATGCAAAAATGAGTTTTAAACGAATTTGAATTTGGATGTTGATAAATAGATTTTGGGTTGGGTTGGGTCGGATTTGGATGACATCAAACCCAACACAAATCCGACCAAAAATTATGTTTAATGTAATAAAATTTTTAAAATTATTAAACTTTAGGTTTTAACATTTCAAATTATGTTTCAACATCTTTTTTATATTAAACATTTTGAAGTTTGTTTTGACACCATAATATTTTTCATTGAAACATGATGTAACAAATTTCTGTATAAAGTTTACTTGTTAAGAGGTATTTGAATGATTGCCTAATATTATATTTGTACATATAAAATGAAGAGAAGAAAAAAGATATTGTGATTTGTTTAAATATTAACTTTTGAAGTATTATAATTACATTATTATTGTTAATATATTAGTACTAGATTGTTATAATATAATTTATTCTATAATTTAAATGGGTTATGGATTTGAGTTGGATATCTATTCTACCAATGGATTTAGATTTTGATTGAATTTTTCTGGGATAAATGGAATTTTTTTTGGATTTGGGTTGGGTCTGGTCTTTTTTGAGTTGGATCTGGATAAAGGCAAACCCGACCCATTGACATCCCAACCCATCCCAAATGAACATACACGCCCCCCTTTTGTCATCATATCTCCAGAGCTATAATCGTTCAAGCCTTCTACTGTTCTTAGGCTGAGTATTTTTACATCTATTATATCTATTTATTACTTGTCTTTATTACTATTTCATGAGATCGATACTGACTTGAGCGTTGGAAGGGTCCCCCGTGGGTTACCCCATGGGCCCTCTAACCATTTGTTTAATCTTGCAGGGAATATCAAGTCAAGCCTGTAGTTAGAGCTTAAGTTCAGCTTATCCTAATAAACCCCACCTTATACAGAACTCCAAAATGATGTATAAGCACACTAACTCCAAATATCATAAACACCAACTTCAACAATAACAACAAACCCAGTGCCTTAAAAGTTTCCGCATAGGCAGGGTTAGGGAGGTAGGATATATGCAGCCTTACCCCTTTAGGACACTACCCAAAAAGGAGGCTGTTTCCGGAGACCCCCAATCTGGAAGGCGTAGAAAAAACATATAAACACCAACTTTAACGGTTTAGATTTTATATTCTATAAAGGTTGAGAAACTCAAGGTTGAGGTTGACAAGGTCATCAATAAACAATGATGAATGTTATCATTTCATCTATTTAGAAGTGGCTTAGGTTTAAAGCTCATCATTCCTCGCATTTTGGAAGTCGTTATCTTTTATAAGTTGCATTGTTTGACACATGGCATGGATATATGTTTACGTATTGCCCTCTTAAAATTAACGTGTTGAAAAATGAAAAAAAAAAGGAGAAATGAAAAATAAGTTTTACTTGATGAAGTAAATGTTGGTATTCAAAATTTGGCGGATAAAGTGAGAGGATGATAGCTCGGGGTGTAATCGAATCGAGTATTTTAGTATTTGACTTAAACTCGATTAATTATATAGGTACTCAAATTCGCAATTGATTAACTGTACGAGTGTTTGACTCGACCCAAGTACTCGTTTATTACGTATATTAAGGTTTGACATATTTGTTCCATTATGATATTATTCCTTCTACTCAATCATTATTTATACTGAACTAGCTCACATGACTATTGCGCTTACACAATATTTTAACCATAAATAAATAAATAAACCACTGATATTTTAGCATCCAATCCTCTTTAATTAATACAGACTATATTTGAGTACATCAAACGAGTAATTATAAAGTGCAACTCAAGTATATCAAACAAAACCAAATATTGAGTCAAGTATCAATTCGAGTATAGAGTCGAGTAAACAATCGAGTATCGAGTCGAGTATTGAACTGCTCGACTTGTACTCATTTATTAATCAAGTATGTTTTGATACTCGAACTCAATTAATTCAAGTTTGAGTCAAGTTTTATTCGAGCTACATGTGAACAGTTGGGATGATTTACACCCTTATTAATGGCCAAAGGAAAAATGGGTTCAGTCGTTCAGGTGTGGTAGAGGCTAAAACTGTTTGGTTCAAATGAAAATATTTTTCTTATGGAAACTTTTTAGCATATATTCTTTTTAGCTAAAAGAAATGTCTTTATCTTATAAATTTGTATAAGACTTCATTTATGACAAAGCTGAGGTTGAGGTGTGGCATATACCGTGAGACTACAGTGGAGAGATTTTTTTTTTTTTTTTTTTTTTGCTTTCACTTTCATGAAGGAAAATATTTTTTTTCTTTTTATTGAAGAAAAGTTGATTTCCCCTTAATGGAGGAAAACATTTCTTTTGTATTTATAATGCAAAGAAAATAATAGAATTGAGAAGGAAAAAAATTTTCATCAAACAATCGGAGTGTTCAAAAGGAAACTTTTTCTTTACGAAAATTTTTTCTATTGGAAAAATGATACAAGCTAAACTTAAGTGTTATGGGAAAAATATTTTAACCGTGCCTATTTACTAGCCGTTTACCCATAGCCATTTAGTGTCATTAAAATATGACTGTTACAGATTCATAAGTCATTAACAATATAGCCGTTGCAATTTATTACGTCCGTTATTTTACGGTTGTAATTCATTGCATCATATTAAATCAAATATAGCTGTTGAATTAGGCTTAAAAGCACCATTTATAGTTGTTGGGAGGTAAGATTACCGATGCAAATTCTCAGGCTCTTCCTCTTCACATTATATATACCATACTCCCTAATTCTTCATCATCACTAAATAAATAAATAATAAACATTTTGTTTCTTTTCTCCTAAATTCTCCTCCAAATCCAAAAGGCTTAATTTTGCTGTTTCATCAAGATCTGTGCTTTGATCGTGCTGTGAATGCATAGCCAACGATCAAGAATACAGATACTTCAAGCACAGTAATTTTTGCAACTTCATTCGGCAATTTAACTCTTATATCTAAGTTCTGCGAGATTTAGATTTTGGGCAAAGTTCAAAGCACTCTTACCCGGTAATTAATGAGTGCACGTTAAGAGTCGGATAGCGTTAATCCCGGAGGACGGCCGCCGGTTATATTGTGTGCACCGGAGCAGCGGCGAAATCGTCTTTTAGGACAGTGGCATTTATCATGGCGCGATATCATCGTTTTGTAAGATCTTTCTAATTGCTCACTCTCTCCTTCGTTGCTATACTTGAATATTAGTCAATTTAATTTTTTGCTATATTTGTTGCTGGTTTTTTCCCTGTAAATTTTATTGGTTTACTAGAAGTGAATTTGACTAGATTCTCACTACAAACCTTTGCTACATTTTGCTGTTTGACGTTTTAGTCAATTTTTCTAACATTTTCTTCACAAAATGGTTTCAATCAAAAATATTTTTTCTTTAAAATTTGTTTTTTTAACTAAAGAAAATGATCTGATTTTATAATTTTGTATTTGGTTTAAGCTTGGCCGAGTTGAGGTTGAAGTAAAACATACGATATAAAATTGCCTTGGCAAACGTTTCTTCCTCAATAAAGGAAAATGTTTTCTCCTTTCATTTTGAGAAGTCGATTTTCCCCTTTCATAAGAAGCCTTTTTGTGGGCAATCTATAGTTTTATGTAATTTTTCTGGTCGGTTTCTCGTGTTTCAATGGGTCATTTTGTTGTCGCATTGGGGTTGCTTGAGGTGTTGCCTATCTCGATTTTTGGAGGGTTTGTGTTATAGAGCTTACTCTTTTTCGTATTGTTCTAGTTCTCTTTGTTTTTTCTTACACTTTTGTGCGTATTTTGGGGTTGTAATAATTATATAACAAAATAATGGAGATATAAATTAATTTCAGGATAAAGGATATTGAAGTGAAAATTGGCGACTATCAATCCTAATGGTTCAGTTAACCTTATCAAAAAGTATTTCGGCTCGGTTAACCATAACTAAAATACTCAAAAATCTCTAACCGTTACCGCAACCGAAAATACCGGTTAACTGACTTTCGGTAAATTAATAATTTGGTTCGGTTATGCCCCGAAAAAATAATGCGCCTCTTTCAAATTATATGATTAATCTCCTTAAAGGTTGTGAGAATATTCAATAAATTATGAGCTTATAATCCAATAAATTAAACATACAATATAACAATTTAATTAACATGTGGGCAAACAAATAATATTAGATTTAAGCAAAGTAGTGTTTAGTTAATATTTGGGATATAACAATGGAGTATGAGTACTCGATACTAGGAGATTAATTGAGGGAAAAAAGATAAAGTTGATTATGTATTATGGAATATTCACCTATATGACAGAAAAAACATACTTAATTCACAATATAATATTATGAACATGTAAAAATATATGTACATGATATATACTATTTTGTAAATCGGTTAACCCAAATGGACAAAATCACTAACCTTACTATCCCGAAATACCTCAAATTTTTTTGGTTCGGTTAACAGACCCGGAAATTCGGTATAGCTAACGGCATTTTCGGGTCGATATTTCGAAAATTCGGTTTGGTATTTCGTTTGCAGATTTTTTGAACACCCCTCCCTATAAGTACATTTAAAATATAAATTGAGTGTTAAATTTGTGGATTATTTATATCTAAGGAACCCGATATTTTTAAAAATTAAAAAGGACCCTAATCTTTTTAAATTAATAAAAAAGGTCCTAAGTTTTGTCGTATTAATGGAAAAGCCCATCTCCGGCTTGATGACATAATTTTCCGTCAAAAGATCTGACATGGCAACTGTTTTTTTATTAATACTACAGTAAAATAACAAAAATATCATTCAATAACAATATTTTTAAACAAATTAAGCGAAAATATGTAGTTTCTATATCATACAGCATCACGATTTCATGCTTATAAAGTAAAAATAAAGGAATTCAAGGACACTTTTGTCATTTTACTCTAATAGTAATAAAAATGCAGATTTCACTTCAACTCTATCGAGGAAAAATAATGTCATTATGCAGGAGAATGACCTTTCTATTGATACTACAAAAACTTATAGGCCTTTTTATTAATTCAAAAGGGTCATAATTTTTTTTATTATTTTTAAAAATATCAGGATACTAAAATATAAATAACCCTAAATTCGTACTATAAAATTAGCATATAGAAACTATAAATTTGTACTATAAAAATGTGGATTAGCATATTATAGAAAGTAAGTTTTTTTCAAGACTTCAAAATTAAAGTACACTACCCTCAAATTCCAACACAATTCCCACTAGGGACATTGTAGTTCCCCTTTATGAAAATTTAAAGGGTATTCCTCTGTCCCAAGGCATTGTTCCATTTTTTTTTTTTTTGGTTATTATCGTGACATGACATCTTTATGAAAGTTAAAAAATTACGGTTTTCTAATGGTTTGTTTATACGATCCAAAATATAGAGGTTAAGTGAAATGTGATTTAAGTATAAACAAATGTCGGTTGAGTTCTTTATTACAATTGTGCCCCTCTTTAACTCTATATAAAGGGGATTAGGTGTTAGAAGGGAGGTATGGATGAAGAATTGTGATAAATCTCTGTCCCCCCTCTTTCTCTCTGACTCTCCCTTCTTTGTATCTAGTCGATCTCTCTTCCCCTATCTTTCTTATGCTATATCTAAATTTATAAATTCTATACTATTGTAAGAGTTTTACCTAATTATATACAAATATACTACTATTTTAGAGTTGATTGTTTGTTCAAGTTGGTTGATTGCTTTGGATCGATTATGAATCGTATCAATTTTTTTGGATTCATCAATACGCTATAAATACTATGTATTAAATATTTTCCTTAGTATTCATTTCTTTTTTTGGACTAAAATATTTGCCTTAATATCACTTATTTGGTATCTTGTTTTGTTATTTTTGAGAAATAAAAAATTAAATTTTAAAAATAATTTTTTTGATATTTATTTTCTATTTTTAATTTCACTCAAACTAAAAAAAAAAATTAAAAATTAAAAAAATAATTTTCAAAAACATAAACCTTAACTTTTTTAAAAAAAATAAAAAAATAATATCAAATACACCCTTTGATGACTTGTTTGACAGGGTTATCCTGTCAATAATTCTACAGCATTTTGCTAATGAGAACCAATTATCAGGTAAATCCCGGTCCATACATCAACCCACACACCATAAGAGTCAATTAAATCAAGGATTCCTCAAGGAGAGGTTTAAGGGAAAAATCGAACTCCAAACCTTTTGACTTAAAGCAAATACTCTATCTCTTTACTTGTCTCCTACCATTAAAGCAATACCTTGGTGGGTAATTGTATAGCATTTTGACTTGAACCGGTAACTTGCTAATGGAATGGAGTACCTAGTCAATCATTTTTTTGTTTAATTGTTTTTCTTTATTTTTATAATTATAGATACCAAGTTAATAAAAAAATAAATGATATCTAATAAGGGACAGATCTCTTACATATTTATCAATTGTATATTCTATGTCATTTTAAGTAACAATAAAATACAAAGATTTTTTTATAAGATAACACTAGACGTTCTTTCTAGGGTTCTTTGATACATTGTAATCCACTATTCATGTACCTTGGAATAAATGACTTGATGTTTGCCAATCGATGTGTTGTTTGATTCCGTTCTTGGAACACGTGGCCGATAATAGCTTCCCTACAGTTACATAGCATTTGACGAATGTTCAATATAATATTTCTAATTTGCCACGAGCATTCTGTCTTGTTTTGTAGTGCATTAACTATCACTAGATTATCGCATTCAATGTAACTCTTGGTTGTAACAAAATATAGTTAAATATTAAACTTAAACTTTAGGCATGTGTCAATTGCAGATTGGGGAACTAGACTTGTCTTACTGTCTTCGGTAGATTACCTTGAGAATCTTGTAGAATAAATCTACTAGATTCCTCTACTTTCTATGTCATCAAAACATAGAGTCGAATATGGTAACTCTAGAGAGAGAGAGTTTGAGTTTAATTGGGAATAGAATGAGAAACTAGAACTTTGAAGAATGGTCTTGGAATCGAAAAGTCTAGGACTCAGTAGATCTAAGACCGAGTATATGTAACTCAAGTTCGGTACCTCTGCCAGGCCAAGCATAGAAGACGTTAAGATTGGATCGGAGTGCATACCGCCGAAAGAATGCTTTAAACACTTCGGTTCCATGGTGCAATAAGATGGCGAAGTGGACGTATATGTCAACAACCGAGTTAAAGTGGGTTGGTATAAATGGGGGATGGCATCTGCCGTACTATGCGATAGGAAGTTCCCGTTAAAGTTAAAAGGAAAATACTATAAGACGGTGCCAGTTAAGCAACAACACATGCAGAAATTGAAGGTGACGGAAATGAGGATGCTGAGATGGATGTGTGGATGCACAAGGAATGATAAGATCAGAAATGAAGTTATAAGAAGTAAATTGGGAGTGGCCTCCAATTGAGGATAAGTTGAGGGAGTAACGTTTGCAGTGGTTTGGGCATGTTAGGAGAAGACTGACCGCTACCCTTGTCAGGAGGTGCGAACAACTCCATATTACAAACGAGAAGAGGGGGAGAGGCCGGCCAAAGAAAAGCTAGACGGAGGCAATTCGACAGGACCTTGCCTATCTCAACTTAAATGAGGAGATGGCCTGAGATAGAGCTCAGTGGAGGATTAGTATAGGTGTAACAGATATAGCGGTTTAGGATCGAGGAGCACCTCTAAGCTAGTATTTAGGAACCGAGGCTTTTTGCAAGTGTGCTTGATTTTTACACACTATTGCAGTATGCTGGTTGCTTCGTGTTCTTATTGTTTGTCGCATTGTTTGTCGTTCTAATTGTTGCCTTGTTGCTGTAATGCATTCTCATTGCTTCATAATATCTATATGCCTATTATGCATATATGTCGATATGTGGCATTGTGTTTACTCGTACTCCTTAATGTCTGTATGCTTTTTGCTTTTATGCTTCCATGTATTCATGCTTTTCGTGCTTTTCAAGTGTCTTAGGTTGGGGGTCCTCAGAAACAACCTCTCATTAGGGTATCGCCCTGAAAGGGTATGGCTGCATACATCTCACTCCCCCCTCCCCCAAAATCCTACTTATGCGGGAGCTCTTGAGGTTTTGGGTATATTGTTGTTATTGTTGTTGAAAGTTATAGTCTTCATCTAAATCGGCTTTGTAATTCTAGTGGGAATCTCTTTACTGTTACCTTAATAGATAAAATAAGTGGTTGATCTGTCCACACATAATCATCATCATGTATTAGTGCTCCCCTTGCTAATGCATTTTTTAATACCATCCTTAACAGTTGCTTTCGCAACAGAAGTAAAACAACTAGAGACAAGTTCAAAAACATTAAAAAAAAAAAAAAAAATCCATTTAAAAAAAAATTGAAAAAAATTCGTAAGTTACATATTCGTAGTTGACTAATCAAGCTCAAAGTCTATAGGAATTGTTCTTTGGCTTTCACTATATAAATATATTATCTCTTTTTTCTTCATCCTTCATCAATGAAATGTTGAAACCTCGTACCATTTTCTTGTTTCTAGCAGTATAAACATCGATTTTATCGTTATATTTTCAGCTCTGTTCTTTTTGTTTGAAAGTCATTTTGCTCTTTATCTTGATCCATTGTATGAATTTCAACCCCGATTATAAAAGAAATAATGGGGTGGTTACTTTTGGCCTTTTTTCTTCAACCTCTGTCAATAAAACATTGAAACTTCGTACTATTTACTTGTTTCTAGGAGCATAAACATTGATTTTATAGTTACGTTTTGAGCTTTGATGTTTTGAAAAGTCATTTTGCTCTTTATCTTGATCAACTGTATGAATTTCAACCCTGATTACAAAAGAAATAATGGAATGGTTACTTTTGGCTTTTTCCTTTCACCTCTGTCAATAAAATGTTAAAACCTCCTACCATTTTCTTGTTTCAAACTTTATAAACATCGATTTTGTCGTTATGTTTTGAGCATTGATCTTTTGAAAAGTTATTTTGCTCTTTATTTTGATTCATTGTATGAATTTTTACCCTGACGGTAATAGAAGTAATGGGGTGGTTAGTTTTGGTTCATGCAATGCTCGCATGGGCAACCCATGGATTGGCTGTTGCAGATCATACGGCTCGTGACCATGTTCATAGGCGACTCGTCAACCGAGATACCAAAGACGGTAAGTTGTATTTCCCACCCAGGTTAAAGTACGTGTAGCCAACCCAACGGTTTAGATCAGAGGAGTATAACAAAGCTAATTCATAGCGTCCCTAACCTTTGCGAATGCTGCTTCCTTACTTGTTGCTTGTTATTTGTTGCGTGCATACTTTATTGTTCCTCTACTATTGCTTTATTATTTCTGTTTTGGCTTTTAGGGTCTTTGAGGGTAGCACCCTAAAGGCTAAGGCTCCATATTTCTCATCCCCAAACCCTGCTTTAATAGGAGCCCTTGTGACACTGGATTTGTTGTTGCTAAAAATTTCATATAGAGCTAGTTTAGTTTTTTTCTTATTCATAATTCCATGCAGTTTGCAATAGAAGACAAGGAGTAGACAGTTTGCAGAAGAAACTGAAGATAACCTGCTGAATTTCGTCTTGCTAAAAGTTACTCTAATGCTATCGAACTAAACTTTAGGGAAGAGATGGCCACAGATAAAGCTCAGTGGCGATTAAAAATACGAGCAGTTGACACAACATTTAGGAGGTAGGAGCACACCAATGCATGCCCGTTATTGTTGTTTTATTGGAATTAGAGCTAAGAATGAATGGTTTCAAGTGTTAGGACCCGCAGTTTGTATGTCGTGCAAGGTTCCTTTCTGACTATTACTGTTATAGTATAAAATCATTCATGTACCTTCACCGATCACTTAGGCTTTTGGGACAGTTGATTCCTTAATATGGTATCAAAGCTAGGCTGACCAAGAGGTTACAAATTCGAATCCCAATAGCTTTCACTTTCAATGTTAACGTAATTTAAGCATAAGGTATGAGGAGGGCTTGTGCATTATCCACGCTTAAAGCCCAACGGACATTCGTGTGACGGGGTATAGAACCATTACTAGGCCTTCACTTATCAGCTTCAACTTTTGGGACAGTTGGTTCCTTGTCAATTACTGCCACAATCTTGTCATTTCTTGTCAAATTCATAAGTTCAGATTGTTGCATATGAGGTTCGGGGAACATGAACTAAAATAAAATACCAGTTCACAATAAGAGAGGTTTGAGTAGGGTGAAGTTTGAGTTTTGTTAATCAAGGCCCGACCTACGGAGTTGGCACACATGAGATCTACATATAAACTAAAGTGCAGCTCCATTCTAAAAATAATTCACATTAGGTGGAGTAACTCATTAAGCTTATATGTTAGTCTCTCTTATTTCCTACATCTCCTATGTGGGATACACATTTGACTTACATGTGGAATTCTCAACAAATTCTGTGAGCATTGTGTACATAGGCAGAGATGAGATAAAGCTTTAATCATGCAAGTCATAGACTTGGGGGGATTCTTAACTACATCCATTCAAATTGGAGCAGAACTATTTGAAAGATCTATTGGGAAGTGTGTCATGACCCAATATTTAATCTTGGATCATAACTTGTAAACTCTAGGGAATTGTAGAGAAAGAGGGAGGAGAAGAAGGGAATTAGGGAGAAATTCAGAAATAGAAGAAGAAAGTAAGGGAGAAAGAGAAATTTGTCATGTACTTGGGTTTTATAGATTAATTCTCTTAATTCTTAGTTCTAATGTTGAATTGAGCTAGAATTATTAGAATTAACATCTTAATCTCTCCAATTTGCCAAAAAAATAGATTTGGTAGTTAAATACTTAACTAATTTTTAAATGGCAATTTGGCGGGAAAAGAGGTTAGTAGTTGTTGGCGTTATTTTTGGTGCGTTTGCGGTTATTTCAGTTTTTACCAGATTTTTTATTATTTCTTAGCACTTTCGTTGCAATATCTCTTTTTGCCTCATCCCTTAGTCTATATATAGGGATGTATAGTCATGTAAAATGGGACTTTGATGAATAATAATGAAATACAACTTCAAATTCTCTCTCTCCCTCTCAATCTCTCTCTTTCTCCCTTACTTTCTTTTTCAATTTCTAATTCTCCCTTAATTCTCTCTCGTCTTCTCCCTCTTTCTCTAAATTCAATTCAAAAAATATTAGTTTATGACCTAGAACTACTTTGGGTCATAACAGATTGGTATCAGAGCACGTTAACCGATCCCCGAAGGCACGAATTAATGGGTTCCGAGTTGCAAAATGCTGCTGCAGTCGCTGAATATTGGTTGTATGATCAGCAATTATCCCGAATTGATATGCTTCTTGAAAAATTGGAGGTACTTCTCAGTAATCAACATGTTGAACAATCAACATATGCTCTAAAACAGGTTTGTAAGGATTTGATGTTACAAAAAATTGAATCTCGGGACGAGAAAATCGGTATTTTTGTTCACATCAAAAATTTTCAATTATGGAAAGACGAAAGATTAAAGCATGTTAAAGAATGGAGGGAAAGAGCTGATGCTAATATAGATAAATTGATGGAAAAGATGATTACCATCCAAGAAAATCAGCCTCAACCCACAAATCAAGATAAAAAAAATCAACCAAGGATAGCCGAAATGGGAAATCAAGAAACGCCCCAAGAATTGGAGCAACTTCTTGCAACCAAGAAGAAAACAGAGGGGGTGGGCGCAGCTATCAAGGATATCCATTTGGAGAATTTCGCTGCCACTGTTAATATTCCCCTTTCACCAAGAAGTTCATTTGGATCTCCTCGTGTTATGAAACAAAGGGCAGGCCCCTCTTCCTTTGGAAGCCCTCTCAAAGTAGCGAGTAAGCCCATAAAAGAAGAAGAAAGATTAATCCTAGAAAAGGATAAAGAGCATCACAAGGGAGCATCTATTCTTCCCGCCAATTCCAATATATCCAAATTATCTTTGGGAGCTGATATGTTAAAATCAAGGAACATTGTGGGGCCAAGACGGGAATCTTCAGCCCCAAAGGATGGACCAGATGTTAGTATTTCTACCCCGACATTCTCTTTCCGTGAACTTGCAGCTGCAACTAAGAATTTTAGGGATGAATGCTTTCTCGGGGAAGGGGGATTTGGACGCGTTTACAAAGGCTATCATGAGACTGGCCAGATCGTTGCTGTTAGGCAATCAGATGGAAACGGTCTTCAAGGCAATAGGGAATTCCTAGTGGAGGTGCTTATGCTAAGTCTTCTACACCATTCTAACCTTGTGAATTTGATTGGATATTTTGCTGATGGTGACCAGCGACTGGTAGTATATGAATACATGCCACTGGGATCATTGGAAGATGACCTTCTTGATCTTCCTCCTTGTAAGGAACCACTAGATTGGAATAATGTGAAACGAGGCTGGGTTGCTAAGGTTCTTGGTGAAACTCTTCTCGAGTTCACGAGCGCAGATCAAGTCGTCAAGAAACGAAGGGAGATTCCTAAGGCTAGAAAAATTTTCAAGAAGAGGAAGAAAAAAAAGAGAAGATCCATCAACCGAATTTGTAAAACGTTGCAATTTGGTATACATGAACATGAGGCCCCGATGATTGAAAAAGTGATGACAATCCTTGAAGACAAGGATTAACTTTTGGGGGGGGGGGGGGGGGGTAATGTCATGTACTTGGGTTTTATATAGATTAATTCTCTGAATTCTTAGTTCTAATATTGAATTGAGCTAGAATTATTAGAATTAACATCTTAATCTCTCCAATTTGCCAAAAAAATAGATTTGGTAGTTAAATACTTAACTAATTTTTAAATGGCATTTTGGCAGGAAAAGAGGTTAGTAGTTGTTGGCGTTATTTTTGGTGCGTTTGCGGTTATTTCAGTTTTTACCAGATTTTTTAGTATTTCTTAGCACTTTAGTTGAAATATCTCTTTTTGCCTCATCACTTAGTCTATATATAGGGATGCATAGTCATGTAAAATGGAACTTTGATGAATAATAATGAAATACAACTTCAAATTCTCTCTCTCCCTCTCGATCTCTCTCTTTCTCCCTTACTTTCTTCTTCAATTTCTAATTCTCCCTTAATTCTCTCTCTTCTTCTCCCTCTTTCTATAAATTTAATTCAAAAAATATTAGTTTATGACCTAGAATTACTTTGGGTCATAACAAAATTGAAATTGTAATTTCTTATTATTCATCCAAGTTATCTCAATACAATACACTTCGCCTCTTTATATAGACATAGGGGATAAGGAAAGAAGGGGAAAAACAGGAAAATATTGATCCAAATCTGTTAAAATCTGAACAAAACTACTGCAACAGCCAAACAAGCAAGATCCAACGGCTATAAACTGATTTTCCCGCCATAAAACAGTATTTAAAAGTTAGTTAGACATTTAACTTCTAAATCCATTTTATTGGGAATTTAACCTAACCCTAGTTACACAACAAAGTGCCTGTTACATGTTGACTTTCGTTGATAGTTACTTCAGAAGGCATATTGTATTTCTCAGAACAAGAGAACAATGTTGTACCCACTTTAAAGTTGTCGAAGACTTTGATTGATTGTTGTGACACAAACTTGACTCTGATACCCACTGTTATGACCCAATATAGTAATTAGGTCAAAATTTCATACATCAGTCATGAAAAGAGAAGAAATTGAGGAAGGAAAGGAAGATTAGGGGGAGAATCAATATTAGGGAAAAAGGAGAAAGTAGAAGAAGGGAAATTGGAGAAATTGAGAGAGGGTGACTTAAGAATTGAATATCAAAGTAGAAATTTTATTATTCAAGTGAAGAATTAATTACAATGAAGGATTAATTCCTGTTTACAGAGTGTCTTTTTTTTTTTTTTTTTTTTTTTTGATAGAAATCCCTATTTATAGAGTTTACAAAACAAAACACTAGAAAATAATTAAAAAATATGAAAAACATAAAAAATTTGGTAAACACGACTTTTCCCGCCTACAAGTGGCAGATCCTATCGATTGGGTAGGTATCCAATCAAACGGCTACCAATAGAAACCTTACGTAGGCTGATCCGATTGGTCAGAGGTACATCTGACAGATCGGATATTAACACAATCATGATATTGATGAGCAAAGAGAAAGCCGATAAAGAGGTTGAGAGTCAACAATTAGTTAAGAGCGAAACGTGAGGTCTACAAGTTTTCATACAACTATTATAGGTGCATCCTAGCAAAATAGGTAGAGAATGACAAATAAGCGTTGACTGCAAGATATAGGTGTGTATCTTTATGCTAGACCCCAACATTCTTACTTTCTTGATAGAATGTGACTGTTGGAGGTTTAATTGAAACCGATGCATGAGTTGAGGCTCCCATGTTCTGTTGACTCGAAGACAAAGAGAATTTGGCTTTTCCAAAGATCAAATCGTTAGCTTGGGTTCACCGTTTGTGCCCCGTGCTTATGAAGTGCCTACGGAACCTCAAGCGTGCCAGAGGATAGTTGGTTCTTCTAAAGGAGACTAGTCAAAGGTGCAACCTGAGCTACCAAGCTCCATGACTATAAGTGCCTATTATCTCTCCGGCTGGGAAAGGATTGGTAAAATCTTTTGCTTAGGAACTTAGTAGGTCTATGGCCTGCCCCTGCAACATTTTCCGCACCTTTATACTCTCTACCTATATGCGGGATCTCCAGGTCACCTTGCTTCGTGTCAAAGATACTCTAAAGCAGTTACGAATGAATTTAGGATAGATATTTGAATGTTCCCAAGACCGGTTTTCCCGAAAAAGTTGAAACGAAGAAAAGGGGAAAAAATGCCCCCATCAAGCGGAAGTTGGGCTCAACTGGGGGAGTAAGTGCCCGGAACCCTTGCAATTGAGTAGGAGAAAGAGCAAAAGCGGTTCTGCAATGGTAGCAAAACCAACAGTTGACCCAGATATGGTTTTATTTGGTTGTGATTGTGGAATGTTGTTATAGCAAGGGAGTTGTTTTTTTGCGTTATAATGTTCCATGGTTCAATGTTGGGTATCACTTTATACACCATTGATTGAGGAATGTGGTTTTTTATTTGAGATGTTGGTATCGCTCATAATCTGGCTATTATGTTTGCTAACTCTTTATGTCTTGATTGAGTTCAAGAAAAATCAACTCTTTTGCAATATCTGTCCAGGTGGATGTCCATGCGACACCATGCCCTTATGCGCACCAGTTTGGGAAATACTTTCTTTTAGCTCGAAAATAGGGATTTCTTTATGTTTTGGAATTTTTGTTTTTTTTTCTAGAAGTGACTCAGCTAAATTCTAGAAGAACCATTTGTGCCAACTTATATTTAATAGGGTTGAAAAGAGGGGTTGGGAGGTAGTGTTTTTTTTTTTTAATCGTTCAACCTAGCCAACAGGCCAGAGGAAACTAAATTTCAGCATTCAAAAGTACATTGACTAGTTCAGAGGGTGGGTTTATCCACCAATCATTATTACAAACGTGATCAAAATGAAGCTTGGCCCTGACATGGGCTACACGATTACAGTTACGAGGAATCCAACAAAATATAATACATTCAAAATTATTCCTAACTTGGAAGATATCTTGCATAATTGAAAAAGTCATCCATGGGGGGTAGATTTTTTGTTCAAAATGTTAATCGCTTCCAAATAGTCAGATTCAACTATCACGTTCTTCCATCCCGTAGCTAAAGCTAGAAAACACTCTCCACTGATTGCTTGAAATTCAGCTGCCAAAGGGTCTTGAGCTTTAAGCGACCAGCACCACACGCCTACAACATACCCATTATGATCTCGAGCAACAACAGCTTCTGCAAATTCACCATTGTCACACCATGAAGCGTCCGAGTTGAGCTTTATAAAAGGCTGCAGAGGGGACCTCCATCTAATCAGAACTGGGCTCCGCTGGAACGATGGAGGGGCTTTGGTCATCTCCAAAAAGTCAGTAGCTTGATCTTTAGCTTGTTTACATATTAAAGAGGGAGAAAGACTCTTTTTCCTAAAAACAAAATTGCAACGATTTTTCTATATAAACCAACAAAGATAAATATAGTTAGCCAAAACACAATGTCACTTTTAAACTCGTGGCAGGTAAGATCCCACCATTTAACAGAACCCGGGAAATCGTAGCTTTCTGGTTTATACCCCATTTCCGACATAGCCCAATCCGCTCGTAATTTCAACATTTTCATGGCACCTTGGACATTCAGGATTGAAAATAACCTTTCTACTAAAAAGATTTTCCTCCGTCGCGATAGCATTTTGGCATGCTCGCCATAAGAAAATTTTGACTTTTAGTTCACAAGGGGTCTTCCAAATAATAGAGAAAGCCTTCTTTGTTTGGCTCGAGTTGGACGGTGCATTCTCCACGCCCTCCTTCCTCACTTCACACAACCATTTTTCATACCCTCTTTTGACTTTGTAAGAACCATCTCTAGTGCCTTTCCATAGGGACCCGCCTAAAGGTATTTTCTCTATTTGGTTAGCCACGGTTCTTGGGAACAACAGTATAATCTTATGAATTTCCCATCTTTTGGATCTAATATTAATCACCTCAGCAACCTTTTTGGGTTTTGCACCCGAAACCGTGTTTGCCATTCTGGATGGGGACCTAAGTCACGGAATCCAATTATCCTTCCAGATATGTTTCCAACTGACCAAATAAGGTCATTGGCAATTTGATTTCGGCCCTCTAAAGCACTTCGCCACCACCATGATAGGTTACTACCGAAGTGAGCCTTAAGGAAAGAAGTTTCCACCATGATAGGTTACTACCGAAGTGAGCCTTAAGGAAAGAAGTTTTAGGAAAGTGTAAACCTTTTATAATCCTAACCCAAAATGCGTCTGGATTTTGAACTATCCTCTATGCTTGTTTTCCTAAAAGGGCAAAATTAAAACCTTCAAAATCTCTAAACCCAAGACCCCCCCATTTTTTTGATTTGGACAGAACATCCCAACTTTTCCAATGGACTCCCCTAGCTTCCTTAGATTCTCCTTTCCGCCAATATGATGCTATAAGAGAATTGATTTTATGACAAAAAGTTTTGGGAATCTTAAAACATTGCATTGTATAGGTTGGAATAGAAGATAAAACCGATTTAATCAAAATTTCTGGGAGGGAGTGTCCTCTGGGTGTTTGTGCGGTTAGAGAGAGTTGCACTTTGTTCTTCTACATTGCTATTGGGCTCAATTCTGTTTCAACTATGGTTTTGCTTTTCAAATCATAGGGTTCCCATTGTAAAACAGCATGTGTATATTCTCCTTCTTGGGAAAACCACACATTAAAGACTACTAGAAGTGAAAGTCAGCTATATTTATGTGGAAATCCTCTCTTAACTAAAGGGGAAAACAACGGGACCCTAACGAATGCTTCATCCACAATGAAATTTAAGAAATTACAATATCTAATCATAAAACCCCCAAACCCCATATACAATCATCAAAATTCCAAATGTAACTATTGCATGTTAAGTCACTAATCTTTCAACGATGTAGTTTTGAACAGCAAGCCACCAACCCTCGTAGAACGTAGTTTTGCATGGTAAGCCACCAACCCTCGTAGAACTTAGTTTCGCATGGTAAGCCACCAACCCTCGTACAATGCAACTTTGTTAAGAGGAAGCTAAAAAAACTCTCACATTTCTCCTTCAAGGCACTCGACCATGACTCTCTTCATGCTTGGGCGAATTCCACTCAACATTTCAGCAAAAACCCAACAATGAAAACACTCTTACAATCATTTCGTTGCACTATCTCCCCTTACCCGGGTGCCCCGCACGGGCATACCATTACTAAACCCACAAAACTCTACATTTTGTATCTTTACTCTACACACTCTTTTTCTCTACGCTCCACACCCTAACACCCCAACACAACATCCTCAAATTAAAATAAAATAACCATAGACAAAAAAAGTACATAGATCATACCTACCGTACCCTACCCCATACCTATCTATACCCTACTACATAATTTGTACGAGTGAACTTTTCATTTTTTTCATTTTTCTTTTTCTTTTCTCTTTTTCATTTTTCTCATTTGTTATATTTTACTCATAAATTTTGAGGTAAAAAATATATGCAACACTCCTTGCCGTTTTTCTGTACGCTTGTAACTTTTGGCTGATTTCAGGAACCTGCTTTTCATTTGGGTTCTAACAAAATCTAACTTTGAATTTTCAGGATTGATCTACATTGATTGTGGGGTATTGAAAAGCTGGCGAGATGACAACGAATCTATTCACTACATGTCTGATGTGAGTTACACGGACACAGGAAGAAACATGAATATATCCTCCGATTTAATGTCTAGCGTTCCAAAGATATATCATACAGTTAGAAGTTTCCCGGGTGCATCAAAAAGCTGCTACACCTTCAAATCCTTGCAAAAAGGCAATACTTACTTGATCAGAGCACATTTCATGTATGGGAATTACGATGGCAAGAACAGCTTACCTGTATTTGATGTATACTTTGGAGTCAATTATTGGGTTAGGTTGCAACTTGAAAGCGAAACAAGAAAAATGATGCGAGAGCTTATACATTCTCCTACTACGGGTTCCATTGATGTTTGTCTTGTGGACATTGGACTAGGAACACCTTTTATCTCAGAATTGGACCTGCGGCCCTTGAAGAATCCAATATATAGAGCGCCTTACGGATCACTTCAGACGTATTATCGTTACAATATCGGATCCAGTAAGAGCAGTGAGACCTACTCCAGGTATGCTGCCGATTTCCTTGCAACTAATATCCTTTTTCCCTTTGTAGATTGGTCATATTCACGTTCGTGTTAGAAAATATTGGTGTTTCCATTTTTTACATGATCCTTTTCTTTTGAAAATAAACATTACTCTTTCAATTTTGGATCATCCTATAATTATCTCTATTGAATCTACGTTATTTTTGATGAATGTATCTGCATCTTTCTTAATGTTAGTAGGGTTGAAGATACTTCATTTGTTTAAAAAAATTTCTCTCTGAGATCACTCTGAACAATTCTCAAACGACTGTCAACCTTTCAGAATGGATGATTTTTGCTTGCACTGATTCTTATATCTCATAATTTAGTCTTACTTTTTATATGCATAAGTGAATATGGGAATAGAAAGAATTCTAGGATCTAGTAGCAGAAGATTACTTGAAGAAGTTTCTTAATCTTTTTACACGGTTCTGAAATATGATAATTATTTTAAGATGGGTGGAAGGTTTTGATGTGAAATCAATGATGTCAAGTGGTGTTTATTTCACTTCCCCCACTGTTTACGATTGTTATGGGTTGTTTTGAATGTGCATATATGAAGCTTAGTAGAAGCAGATGCCTGTGATGTTATTCTATCGTTTCTTCTTATCTTTTCACCACCTTCTTTGGAGATATCACACATACCTGCAAGGGAAGCGAAAAATCAGTCCAAAAAAAACACGCGCACACACACAATATTTAAGTGGAAACCTTCTCTCAACTAAAAGGGAAGACCACAGGACTCAAACAGGTGTCTCATCCATTATAAAGTTTCGGATTGAAATCTCTAATGATAACCAAAAATCCCACCACCTTTGAGTGGACAAAGCTATAGACTATTCTAAATGCAACTTTTGGATGGAGAAATTTGCAAACCCTCCCAAATTATCGTAGCATGACTCTCTTCATGCTATTGGCCCAAATTCACTTACACTCAATATACAAATCATTCACATACAAAACCCTCTGAGCTTATTTTTCTTACTTTTCTAGTTAAAGCCTTTATGTCCGATCCATGGAGTTCGCATACATGTGATCTACATATAGGCCGGAGTGAGGTTTCATTTTAAAACCAATTGGCATTAGTTGGAGTAACCCACTGGGCTTCTATATTTATCTATTTACTCTTACAACTCTTATGTGGGATTTAACTATACACTCATATGTGAAGTCCTCAATACTTCGCGTACTAAGGCTAATTCCTCGTGTACCTCTTATAATACGCATACCTTACTTTGCACTATGTCTATGCTCCTCTATACCGTACCCTTGACTAGCCCAGACATTCCTAAAAGCAAAATGGTTGGTCTTTGGTGGTTGGTTCGTCTTAAGTACCACCAACTATCATTTAAATACCAACATTTATGTTATCAACTAAAAAAATTTAAATACCAACATTTATGTTATCAACTAAAAATATATGTACAATATTTCTGTCTTTTTCTTTATTCGCGGGGCCATTTCGAGCGATGAAATCTGGTTAATGTGTTGTCAGATTTTCTCAAAAGCTTAAGCTGATGGGTGAAGGCCCGTGATTGATTTATACTTCAACTCACCCCCTCATGCATATGATCGTTGGGCATGAAGCATAGATATTGCATAAGCTCACCTTATACCTTGTACTTATGTTAATATTGAAAGCGGGGGCTATTCGGATTTGAACTCGTGACCTCTTGGTTAATAATGCTCTGATACAATGTCAAGGAACCAATTTTTTCCAAAAGCTTTAGCTGATGGGTGAAGTCCCAGGATTGGTTTTATATTCTAAAATATGTTTCATGATCTAGATTTTCGGAAGATGGTTATGATCGACTATGGATTTCGCCTCCATCAAGCTTATCCAGCTCATGGAAGCCACTTCAAGTTGACGTCAGAAAGTTTTTAAGTACCAACTCTTATGAATTACCACCTGAAGTTTTACAAACAGCAGCCAAACCTGCATCTGGTCAATATTCTCTAGTATTTCCTTGGATAATGCCAAACTGGACTGCAGAGTATTATGTCTATTGGCATTTTGTTGAACTTGAAAACCTTGGGAACAATGAGCTTAGACAGTTCAACATATATGCTGGAAGTAACTTTCAGTATGGACCTGTGACCTTAAAATATTTACAGCCGTTGACCGTAGCGTCCCGTGGAATCACCTTGACAGATTCATCAATCTTATTTTCACTCAACAAGACAAGTTCATCCGCATATCCTCCTATTCTCAATGCCGTTGAGATCTACGGGGTGATAAAGCTTCCAAAATCATCCACAAACCAACAAGAAGGTATGCTCTTCCCAAGAGATCCAGTAAAAGCTATTATGTAATGTAACAACTGCTATGTGATGGTTTTTAGATAGCCGATACGCTATTAGCTATGACATAATAGTACTTTATAATTGCCTTCATAATGCATTAATTTTGTATTTTGGCCATTAGAAACATATTCATGAATGTATTAGCATGCCAAAGGGGTACAAAAATTAATGATTGACTAACTATTCATTACAACAACAATAAACCCAGTGCCTCAACGGCTCCAGCCAAGGCAGGGCCTGGGGAGGGGAGATATACGTAATCTTATCCCTACAGGGTGTGAATAACTATTCATTATTTTCATATTCTTTTTTTTTTTCCCGAATAACTATTCCTTATGTTCAAAAAAGAAACTATTCATTGAAATTCTTAAAAATTAAGGGCATCGTTGTGGCTGGTTACTATTGTCTGCTATACCTTGCTTTCTTGACATCGTAACCATGACCAAATCGCAGTATGGTTCCTTGGCTTTTCATTTTCAATGGCCTTCTATGCGAATGGGTCATGCCATTCATGTTTGCTATCGCTATGCTCTTGCACTATAATTGCTCATCAATTTTATTTAAAAAAACATCAATAAAGCCATATCTCATTCATTTAGTAACCTACAGTAGCGCTCTCACATAAAATCAAAACTGGGTTCATGTTTGCGTCATGGTGTCCTAGAAGTAGGAAGCCTTAGATTATGTAACGGGTTGTGGTGATTGTTTTGGGCTTTTTAGCGAATATTAGTTGCTTTTCAACCTTATCTTTGAAAAGACGAGAATGAAAGCCATAATATCATTACTTCTATATCCCTTTAATAGTTTTTAACATGGAAACACGAACAATCAAAATATATGTCTTAATAAATAAATTACAATGCATATATATTACGGAGCAAGGGTACCAACATGCAAGCACTAGATCCCATTAGAACTCCAAAGTTAAGCCTGCTTAGGCGGGAGTAGTATCAAGTTGGGTGACTTCCTGGGAAGTCTTGGTGTTACATCCCTTAGGTTGGGGGTTCTCGAAAACAGCCTCTCTTCAAGATAGCACCCTAAAAGGGTCTACCCCCTCGGACCCTGCTTAGGCGGGAGCCCTTAGGGCACTGGGAATCTTGCTTTTATATATATTACGGAGCAACTGCAAATAGTAACAGTGTAACAACTAATCGCATATTGCCAGCACGTGATCCCTAACGTTACATAGGGTAATGACATTTTTGTGATTTCAGTTGACGCCATCACCGATATCAAGAACATGTATGGACTTATGAAAGTTTGGCAAGGAGATCCATGTCTTCCAATTAATTACTCATGGGATGGTGTGAGTTGTAGCTATAATGGTGATGACGCTCCAAGAATAACCTCCTTGTGAGTTGGTTAATGACATATGAAGGGTTGCGAATGAGCCTAGCCGAGTTGAATCGTGGTTGGCTCGGCTCGGCTCAGCTCGTTAACTTCATGACACCGGCTTGGCTTGGTATCATTTATCAAATCGAACCACATATCCGTGATCAGCTTGTCGAGCCGGTTTGGTATCGGTATCAGTTAGGCTCGATTATTTGGCATGTCGACTTGTCAAGCTTTTTGAGTTTATTTACACGTGGACTCATTAGGCTCATTTACCAGGCTCGTTATGCTGATTTATCGAGTTCGTTAGGCTTCTTGGGCTACTAGAAAAGGGTAAAGAAATGAATCATGCATGAAAATCCAAAAGCATACTTGTAATTCAATAAAAGACCAAACCCTAAGGGACATTTAAATACCCAAATAGCAACATACATCAAACAGTAAAGGAAGGGCCACATGGCGCAGTCTAGACATGCGAGCCAGCTCACGAGTCCACAAATGAGCTAGTCTGTGAGCCTTTGCGACCCAAATCAGCCTCGGTTTTGATTTGGCTTGTTTACGTAATCGACCCACCCTTAAACGAGTCGAGCAGCTTCTTGAGGCGACTTACACAAACCCAAACAGAGCCCTTAACGAACAGAGTCAAATTGGCTCGTGACCTGGCTTGGCTTATTTGCAACCCTAGACATATGGCTCTCTACATCTATTTGTTTACGTCTCAATTCTTTTGGCATTCTGTGAAGTACTTTTGGTAGTTGAGTACTTGAATTTCTTTAGGAGTCTGGCATTCCGCAATTTGACTGGGAAGTTACCACCTCCACTATCGAAACTTGCGTTCTTAGAGCTACTGTGAGTATCCACTTTAACATGTTTGTGTAGCATTTCTCTTAATACAAGAACAGTTTCTAAAACATCACACTTTCTAGAGGGGATAATCACGTCTCTGGTAAATACAGTCTCACACAATTTAGTCGATATACAGCCTCAGAATGCATTTACTTTGCCAAAATTTCTTAGTTTTAGTGTTCTTTTGGAAAATGAAAATTCTGAAAATGCAGGGCATGTTTGGTATCCTTTTCTGTTTGCATTTTTTATTTTTTGAGAAACTAAAAGTCAGGTTGCGAAAACGGTATTTTCTAGTTTTTAGCTTTTAATTTTGAGTTTCACTTAAATTAGGAATAAACTTAAAACAAGAAACCGAAAATTGGTAAAATGTTCTCTAAACTATGGTTTTTAGTTTCTAAAAAACCAAAAACTACATGCAAAAAACAATAACAAACAGGCCCATAGGAAGCACCAAAAAAATTACTAACCTTATGGAAAGCAAGTCATTAGGCACCCTCTTTTGCAGAGCAACGAGCTAAAATAAGTAAACCTAGATGTTAAGAACTCCATGTGTGAGTGAAATGTGAATCCTACGTAGGAGTTGTGAGAAAGAAAAGATTAATATATAAGCCTAGTGGGTTATTCCACTTAATGCCAATTGATTTTAGAATGGAACCCCACTTGGGCTTATATGTGGACCTCATATATGCCAACTACATGGGTCGAGTCTAAAGGCTCGATAAAGATGTTCCATTCCAGATGATCATCTCTCTTACATTGGTGCTCTGTACTTGTCAGGAATCTGTCGCACAATGGATTCACTGGAACAATACCTGAATTTTTAGTAAGGATGTCATCCCTAAGGGCTATGTAAGTTACTCATGCTAATTGGAACGGTAACTATGTTGGACATTGTGTGTTTGAAAAGTAAGTAAATCATTTGTTTTCCAAATGCTGCTGCAGTGATTTGAGTAGAAACAACCTCACAGGTTCAGTTCCTTGTAAACTTTGGAAAAGAAAGATGAGTGGCTTGCTATATCTAAGGTTTGCTTCACTTCTGATCCATGAATTTATTTCAAGTTTCGAATGCATTTACTTGAAGAATCCGTTAGGCCATGGAATCAAATATGTAAGTTGCAACATCCATATATGATGAACTTTGATATATACATATATGGGCTGCTATCAATGATACTTTCGTGATCGTTTTTACAATACATGTGTATTGTACTCTATTGATTATACTTATAAACATATAGTTAGATAAACATCGTTATGCAACAGAAATTAAAGCTGGCTGTTGCTTGGTTGGCCCTATTTATTGTAGTTTATTCATTAAAACATCTTATAAATATTTGTATCTTAAAAATATTGTATGGGTGGGCATAAAACATAAATGATTGTGTATTTATTTATTCAAACATTCACAAACAAAAGGCTTAAAGCAAATTTATGTCCCCTCAGGGAAACCAACACGATTGTTGTGGCCTGTTATGTACCATCTGCAATACCTTGTTCAGGGATACTCCAATTGCAACTCTAAACCACTATTTGATTCCATGATTATAAATGGTTTTGACGTGGTAGCAAACAACGATCCAATAGATTAAAATTAATGATTGGATGACTTTCATTGACAATATCGTATGTCTAAAACCGACTTATATTTTCTATATGAACCAAATGCTATCGCTGCCACACATTATACTACGCACACTACAGTGAATGCAACTGTGAACGATGTTGAATTGCAATTTGATTCCATGGCTAATATTTGAGAAGCATAGGCTTCTAAAGCTAGTTATTTAATGTTGTCCCGTCCATCCTATGTTTCTTATGCAAGGCATCTGTTTTGTTATCTTTATACATATTTTCCTATTGGAAATTTATCGGTTAGGTACCATAAAGTTTTAGGATTTATCACTTAAGTACCCTGATATTTTAACATATGCGATGAGGTATCTTGCGGTTTAGAAGTTCCATCACTTAAGCACAGGTGAATTTCTGTTGGAAAATGACGAAAAAACATGTTTTTGACAATATATATCTTCCACCAGAATCTATTGATGTTTTGCACAAAGTGCAAGCGTGGCACATGATTCTGACAACATATAGTTACCTTTGATCCTAATATGGTGAATTCTTGTCGTAATGCGGTGAATTTTCACCAGAACACTAACATGACATATCTATTTCACCACACTCCAGCAAAAGGTATCTAAGTGATAGAATTTTTAAACCTCAAAGTACGTTACTATATGTATTAAATGTCTTGGTACCTAAGTGATATATCTTCGAAACCCATGGTTTCTAAATGATAAATTCCTGTATCTATTTTGCAAACTCTGGCATATAAAGGTCCCAAACGATGATATGATATTTCTCATGTCTTGCTGTGTTGTAGCTTGGAAGATAATCCAAATCTTTCTACGTCAGATCCATGTGTGCACGAGAAAACAAAGTTGATTGCTGCTGTGCTTGCTTCTTCTATTGCTTTTGTGGCTATCACAATAATTACCATAGTTATAGTTTTCAAATGGAGAAGGAAAGGAGGTAAGCCCAGTCCTGCTGGTACCTGGGACTACAGTACCTCAAGAAAATGAAAACATCATCAATTCATTTCACTGTACATTACTATATATTGCCTGAGGGTAGTATACTGGTAAAGAGTAGCGTGTAAATGACTCAGGTTGACTTGCTCGTATTTCACAATAAGCTCGAATGACTCAACTCATTGAGAGCCTAAGCATGAGTTGAGCTAGCTCATTTAGCTAAATAGCAAGCTCAAAAGCCCGGACGAGTGGAGCTCAAGCTAAATAATTGTGCATAACAAACCTAAATGAGCCAAGCTTGAATTTGAAGCTGAGCAAAATGATTCTAAGTCGAGCCTTAAGCATGGCAAGCTTGTGCTGGCCTTAGCTCGTTATCCATGTAAAGAAAATGACAAATCAATAAAAGATCTTGCTTTTACGTATAGGATTAGGTGGGTCCTATTTCTTCCGTAATGTTAGAACTCCACATGTAAGAATCCTATAAAGGAGTTATGAGAGTGAAGAGATCAATATAAGCCTAGTAGGTGGGTCACTCCACCTAATGCCTATTGATTTTAGGATGGAATCTCACTTGGGCTTATATGTGGATCTCATGTATGTCAACTTCGTGGGTCGGGCCTAAAGGCCCCGTGAAATTTAACACATAACAAGATTCAAATTGCAGTCATTTCTTAATCATATATTCAAATGCGAGCTTATAAACAGAAGCCATAATTTCTTACAGTAAGTAGTTTTGAACCTGAAGGAATTAAGGACGAACTATATTGTACTTGGTACTAAGCAAATAATTTTCTTTGCTTGCAACAGGATTTCTTTACAAACCTAAAACCGTAGTGATTGAGTCAAGAAATCAACAGTTTACCCCCACGGATATCGTGAGGATAACGAATTCTTTCCAGAAAATTATCGGGAAGGGAGGATTTGGAACAGTTTACCTGGGGTTCCTGAATGATGGTACCAAAGTGGCTGTCAAGATGCTTAACCCTTCATCTACTTCCTCCATTAAGCAATTCCATACAGAGGCAAGTTCATTGATATTTCTATCAGATTCTTCATGGAATCAACTAAGGGATGTTATGTTGTTCGACAGATGTTACACAGCATTATTTTTTGTTAGCAATTATGCAATTGACCATCGTGCTTTTGTGATCATCTTCATATGTGAGGCATTGGTTTGAGGCCTTAGGACAAGAGAATCTGGGTTTATATTGTTTATACAAATATATTTACGTGTTTACATGTTAAAAACTATAAAACTAAGTATTAGAATCAATTAGTTCTATGACTTGTCATTCAAATTTTTGCAAACGTGTGGCTTAAAGACAACTTATGCTCCTCAAAAACCCCCTAATTTATTCAACGCTGACGTGGCTTGTGTAATGCCTGGAACATCCCTAACATGCCACTTTTGTGATACCAAGACAATGAGGATGATGCCATCACAAAGTGTTATTGTGTTTCTTTGGTGGTCATCATAGAATCGTAAGGAAGCGTCAAGGAACTAAATATCCCAAAAGTTTAAGCTAACGAAATGTCCATTGCAGTTGAAGGGTGGAGTAGCAGAAGCGTGAATGTGCACAAACTTACCTCATACATTTTGTTGAATTATTAATATTGAAAGTGCTGAGTGTCGGGATTTTGAGCTCATGATCTCTAGATCAGCAAGACTCTAATAACATGTTAAGGAACCAACTATTCCAAAAGTTTAAGTTGATAGATGAAGGTTCAGGAGTGGTTTTATATGCTAACATGACGCTTTCCTTTTATACTATGGAATGGTCCATTTTGAATGACAGGCAGAACTTTTGACAAGAGTTCATCACAAAAATTTGGTTTCTCTTGTTGGGTACTGCAATGATAGAGAGACTGTTGCACTCGTCTATGAATATATGGCAAATGGTAATTTGCAAGAGCATCTTTCAGGTAACTACTGTGGCCCGGTACACAAAATTTATTCGAAATTTCGTCCTATATACTTCATTATTTCTTGAAGTATTTATATTAGATAAGAATACCTGAAGGATGTGAAACTAGGCATGTCAAATTAGACGAAAGAACCTATGAAAATAGCTTAGCGCATACCCATGCGTCGCTTATGTCCAAATCATTGTAGCTTAGAATGGGAGATCAATGTGTGCTAATGGATCTTTTAAGTGTTGAGTTTATGTAAAATAAAAGCTCTTAGCGGGCCGTCTCCAATAACACTCTTTACTCCTAATTATATTTTCTACAGACTAGTCTAGCTGTGAGCATTTTCAATATGTCAAGGTAGCAACATTCCCAGTGTCCCAAGAGCTCCCGCCTAAGCAGAGTCTGGGGGGTGGATGTACGCAGCCTTCCCCCTTGAGGGTAAGTGGACGTACGCAACCTTCCCCCTTCAGGGTGCTATCCTGAAGGGAGGCTATTTCCGAGAACCCCTAACCTGAGGGGTGTAACACGAGGACTACCCAGGAGGTCTCCCATCTTGGTACTACTCTTGCCCAAGCATGCTTAACTTCGGAGTTCTAATGGGATCCGGTGCTTATGTGTTGGTACCTTCTTATGTGATCCTGCCTTGATGACGAAACGGCAACGCTACCTAGCTCATCCTGTGTCATGATCTGTAAAATATCCAATCAAACGGATTGGCTGCTGATAGGCGGGAAAAGCTGTTTTTACCAATTCTTTTGATGTTTTTCATACTTTTTTCATTATTTTTCAGTATTTTGTCTAATAAACTTTATAAATAAGGATTAGTCCTTTCTTGTAATTCATTCTTTACTTGATTAATGAAGTTTCTACTTTGATATTCAATTTTAACGCTTTTTCTCAGTTTCTCCAATTTCTCCCTCCTACTCCCTTCCGTCCTTCTTCCTCCAATGTCTTCTTCTTCTCCATTGTTGCTGCTGTTGCAAGCTCCCTCAATTACTATGCAGTTCTACTCCCTTTGTCCCAATTTCTTCATTATCAATTGATAGTGATCTTTGGGTCACAACATCTTGGCCTTAGGTCGTCCAAACCATAGCTAAATACATTACGGGAATCCAACAAGATTTAATACATACATGTATTATTTGATTTCATACATGAAACTCCGGTTAAAAGTGTTGACTTATAACAAAATTTATACATATCCACTCGTGTCTAAAACAACTCCTTTTAAAGTATGGACAAAGCTGGAGGGATAAAATTCTACCAATTTAACTTTTGTTTCATGGGGAAGGGAAGTGTTAAAATTTTTCCTCTGGGTCCTCTGGCCCGACCCACGGAGTTGGCATATAATATGAGGTACAAATATAAGCTCAAGTGAGGTTCCATCCTAAAACCAATTGGCATTAAGTGGATAACTCACTAGACTTATATATTAATATCTCCTCTCTAACAACTCCTACGTAGGATTCTAACTAGATTCACATGTGGGGTTCTTAACAGAAAGAAAGGTAAAACTATGAGATAAACTTCCATGGCAATTACATCATATTCTTTGTTTGCAGGAAAGAACTACAATGTGATGCCCTGGAAAGGAAGACTTCAGATCCTCATGGATGCTGCACTAGGTTAGGATATTCCACGTGTATTATTTTCTTGTTAGTGTTTTTGCTTTCTGTTCATAAAAGTGGACTTGAAAATTGTTAAACTTAACTGCGATCCATGGAGTTGACACATATTAGATCCACATATAAAGCCCACGTGAGATTTCATCCTAAAAGCAGTTAGCATAAGGTGGAGTAACCCACTAGACATACATTAATCTTTTCTCTCTTATAACTCCAATATATGATTCAACTAGACACTGTGAATGATCTTCAAACTCACACCTCCCTTTCTCCGGTCCAATCGGATCCGACATTCAATGGAGAGGCTGTAATGCAACGAATTGAAATGCACCCCTATTTTTGAGGACACGGTGCATCAAACAAGAGGTGGGGATCATCCCCCCGCTCTGAGACCATGTTAAATTTAACTGGACCTTTATGCCCGATCTACGGAATCAGCACACATGAGATTTACATAAGCCCAAGTAAGGTTCCATCCTAAAACCAACGGGCATTATGTGGAGTAACCCACGAGACTTATTGTTATAGCCCGAGTGGGGTTCCATCTCGAAACCAATTGTCAATGGGTAGAATAGCCCACTTGGTATCATTCCCTTGTATTTTTCGATGAGGGACTATTTTGTACTTTAGCACTTATATATTGATCTCTTTTCTCTTATAACTCTAATGCGGGATTTAACTAGACACTTATATGTGAAGTCTTTAACGAAATTATGCTCAAATGTTTGAGGCTTGTAGGTTTGGAGTATTTGCATGTTGGTTGTAGACCACCCATAATTCACAGAGACATGAAAACTGCAAATATCTTATTGGATGAGAAGATGCATGCTAAGGTATCTGATTTTGGGATATCCAGAGTCATTGACACTGATAGCCTGATGCAAGTTACAACTGATGTGGTTGGAACTCATGGCTACCTTGACCCCGAGTAAGTTCTCATTGTTCTTTTGTTTGTTTACGGGTGGTTTGGTGTCATTTTTGTTTACGATTTTTGGTCTTTTGAGAAATTGAATGGGTTTTTTACTAAAATGACATAAATTTACTTGGAGTTTCAAACGAGCACCTATACTTTCTAATTTTTCAATGTCACACTTAAACTTTCTGAAATTTTTAATGTCATACTGTAATGTGATGCTATTAATATCTGTTAGTTTTTGTTGATATGGTATTTAAAAAAAATATTTTTTAAATATTTACAAATTTTAGATATTTGAGATATATTTTTTAAATATTTAAAATATTTTAATTTGGATTCGAATTTTCTTTATTTATTTTCTCTTTTTTTCCAAAAGTCATGTCAACAAAAACTTACGGATGTTAACAACATTAATATTAAAGGGTGATATTGAAAAATTAGAAAATCTAGGCAGTTTTTAAAACTACACCTTAAATTTAGATGGTTTTCACTAGAAGACCCAAATTAAAAACTAGGTTTGAATTACAGTTCCTTCTTGTTTTTGGTTTCCTATTTTGCTTTATTTACCCAAACGAGGGGGAAAACAAACAAACACAATTCCAAAACTTAGTTTTTAGTATGTCAAAAACCAAAAACTATAGTAAACAAAAGTCTCAATGAACCCTTATTTTCTTCAACTGCTTTTTCTTTTTTTATTTCTTAAGGGCTTAATCCTTTGTGGTCGTTAAAGTTTCTCAGATTCCTAATTTGGTCCCTTGGGTTTAGGTTACTCCTATTTTTTGTCCATCTAATAAGACTCTAAGACCTCGTTTGGTTGTTAGAGGAATTAAATTCCTACGGAAAATTGTATATCACGGGAATTCAATTTATATGTCAACTTCATAGGAAGTGGGTAAAAGTTGTTTGGTTGTCAGGATGGGAAATAGAATTTCCTTAGAGAAGCTAGTTAAAAACGAAGGAATTAGAACTTACCTGAGGGGAGTAGGTAAGTTACTTCATGCATTTTGAATGAATTGAAAAGTGCTAAGCAATTTCTACTTTCCGTATTCTGCCAACTTTCTGTCAACTAAACAAGAGCTGGAGTCTGTACTTCCCATAAATTTGTACTTCCTACATTTACTTCCTACATACCAAACGAGCCTAAGTTTACTTGGTTAGCTTGTTTGTTCATCCACTCGTGTCACGTGACCTAAAGAAACTGAACAAAGTTAGTCAAATACACATGCAGATATTGCAGCACATTCAAGAAGAGTTTTATACACTTCCTGCAATTATCAGTGAATATCCAAGAGTAGTTTTACGCGTGCACTTTAATCTTCCCAATACAACCTAATAATTAAGTCAAATACACATGCAGATATTGCAGCACATTCAAACTAAGTGACAGAAGCGATGTCTACAGTTTCGGAGTCTTGCTGTTGGAGCTCATAACTGGTAAGCCCGCAATACTAAACATAGGACAAGAGATGGTTCACTTAACCAAGTGGGTCAAGCCAATTCTAGAGAGCGCGGATATCCATAGCATTGTCGATGATCGATTACAAGCAGATTTCAACGCAAACTCGGCTTGGAAGGCGGTAGAGACGGGCATGGCATGTCTAAATCCTCTCGGGCACGAAAGGCCAAGCATGAGTGAAGTAGTGATGGATATCAAGCAATGTATAGCAATGGAGGTTGATGCTGATGAAGGTGGTGAAGGAAGAGAGAATGGTTCTCATGACATTGTCTATGTGAATGTCTCAAGGCCTCATACAAGGTAGTCTCATGACATTGTTGATGGATTGTGCAGTTTTATTATAGGTTTTTTTTTTTTTTTTTTTTTTTTAAAACTAAAAACCATCTAAATTTTAGGTATGGTTTTAAAATTTCACATAGATTTTCTAATTTTTCGGGGTCACACCTAAACTTTTCAAAAAATTTCAATGTTAATCCTTAATATTAATACCGTTAATATCCGTTAGTTTTTGCTGACTTGATATTTAAAAAAATATTCTTTGTAAATATAAAAATATTTACAAATTTTATGACATCTAAGATATTTTTTTACATATTTGAAAATTATTCCAAATATAAGTTTTAATTTTTTAAAATAATTTTTTTTTTCAAATCCCACGTCAGCAAAAACTAACGGATGTTAGCGTTAACGTGACATTAAAAAATTTTGTAAATTTAAGTTTTTTTTTAAAACATACCTAAAATTTATGACCCTTCATTGTATTCACCATTGCATTTAAATGTAAATGTATTCACTGGACATGTTTGGTGTCATTTTTTGTTCGTAGCTTTAGTGTTTTTTTAGAAATGAAAAACCATACTTTGAAAACAAGTTTATCTCGTTTTCAACTTCTTTCTAGTTGGAGGGAAAACTAAAAATAGGAAATGGGAAATGGGGAAAAATTGTTTTCAAAATCAAGCACTCCGTTTGGCATATGGTATTGGAATTGAAATTCCAATTATAATCCTGGTGGAACTGAAACAAGATTGAATTGAAATTTCATTGCTCAGTTAATCAAGTGAATCAAAGGTTATAATTATAATTCCATCACAATTCAAGTTACGAAAAAATGTCAAAACAATACTTAGAATCATTACTTAATGTTCAAAAAAAAAAAAAAAAAAAATCCATATGCTTAGAATCATAATGACAAAAACGTTGAGCGTAATACTAAGGCAAATTGATGCATGTTTGGACATTGTCAAAATATTCTAGTCCATTCGTCGGACATCTTGTCGGCAAATATAAATAAGGGAAACTATCATTTAGGTATTTTGAGGATTTAGCATTCATCACTTAAGTACCCTTGACATTTCAATATATGTAGTAAGGTATTTTGAAGTTTGAATTTTTTATCACCTAAATATGTTGGAATTTGATCAATTTTTTGTACAAATTTGCCCAATTTCTATGAAAAATGTTGGTTTAGTACAATAAGTATACTGAATTTTGATGTACATCTCTTATATACTCATATATTGTTGGAATTATGTTTCACTCTAACATTACAACAACAACAACAAACCCAGTGACTCCAAGGGCTCCCCCGCCTAAGCAGGGTCTGGGGGGAGTAGATGTACGCAGTCTTCCCCCTTCAGGAGACTACCCTGAAGAGAGGCTATTTCCGAGGACTCCCAACCTAAGAAGCAAGTCCGTTGCATAGAGCATGTGACCCGGCAGCAGGAGAGTATCAAAGTATGAGTAGAACAAAACATACGACAAGTAAAACAACAAAATGTTTCACTCTAACATTCTCAAAATAAAAAAAATCTATCCAAGATCGATAGAAGGGTACCTATAATTGATAACATTAGGATTATGGCTAAATTTTAAGGTATCTAAGTAATAATTTTCTTGTAAATAATACAGAAGCAAAGAATAATATTCCATTTCAAAATAATAATAATTATCATTTTTTTTTTTGGGAGCACAAGAAAGCTAGTGGAACATTATCAAGTTAGTGTATTCGTTGGAGATTATATCCAAGTTTTTTCTACAGTATTGGATCGGATTGGTTATCTGTGACTTTTTTGTCGGTTAACTTGTGTTTGACTAATTTCAAAACCTAATGAAGCACTGAGAACGAGTAATAAGAGAACTTTATAGCCAAGTTACTCTATTCAAATAGAGATAAAGATTGCGCATATTTGACTAATTTCAAAGCCCTCTCAAACATGTCGACAAGTTTTGTGCACGAAACTGTTGTAGAAGCCAACGCAGGACTTCTTATACACAAGGATGTTCCTGCATATCTAGTCACGACAACAAATTTCTAAGGACATGTTTGGTATCGTTTTATGTTTGCAGCTTATCCATTTTAAATTAGGTTTTAAAAACCAATGAAATCGAAAAACCAAAAATCCAGAAATGAGAAAAAAATTATTTCTAAAATATGGTTTTTAGTTCCAAAAAGCCGAGAACTTCAAACATAAACAATACAAAGCAGAACAAAGTAATGTTTATGATCCACAAGGAAAGGATCTCAAGAAGAAGAAGAACACAAGAGGGTTTTGGCTGGGGCACAGAGGGCAACGGCACCCATCTCCGGTTTCGAAAATTTCTTGTGAACTGCCTTTAATTTGCTCTCTTCAGCCATCGAGTGATACCCTACTAACACCTTTGCACATTCCCTGCAACATAACATGACAAAAGTCTTAGTTTTGGGCTCGGTAGTTTAGTACACAAGACTCTTGTTAAAGGGTCTCTCGGAAGCGTCGGTCAAGGCTATATTGGATTACAATCCATGATTGTATCATTCTTGCAATCAAATAGCAGATCCGCATTTGACAATTTTACTAAATTGGATCATACCAAAGATTGGTAAACATCCAGAATGAAATAATGAAGGATAAAACCAGGTAGTAACGGTCAAATCCAAGTCTAATCTAATTTAACAATTGTCAGCATTAATAGGTCTAGGGTTCGAATCTTGTTACAGGGTGCAGACAATTCTTTAGGCCACCCACTAGGTCTCTAGGACCCAACTTAAGCAGTTGAAACACGAGAAGACGATCAGCTCTTGGATGTTGGCTTGAAGAGAGAAACAAATACTTCAATTAATGCTCGGAGTAACCACTAAATGTAAACAATTCTTCTAACCAATGTACTTGAGGATCGGACAAGTTTTCGAGTTAGCAATGCATCTAACCAAAGAATGCCCGGTAACTCTACAATTTTCCTCTGCTTAAGTACTACTCAAAAAATGGTCCCAGGGACCCAAAATATATAGTTTAACCCATAAAATTTTCGAGTTGACGCTGCATGCAGCCCCAATGAGAGGTCTTTGGGACCCAACAAATACAATTGAAGATAAAATTTCTTTCCAATTCGTAGTTTACACAACCTCGAGAATAGTCGAGATACGAACAAACTGACAACCATTCACCAAAAAGAAGAAAGAAAGAAAGAAAGAAAATTACCTAAGTTGATGCTCAGAGTAGCCAGTATAATGCTTGAGAGTGTCAGTCCAAGAGGGGGTCTCGTTCAGGGTACAACGTGCAGCATATACGCAAGCAGCAGCTATCAATGAAGGGCAGTACTTAACTATAGTCGAGTAGTGCATTATGCCAAGCTCAGCTAAGAAAAACACCATATTCTCCATCTTTTTCTGAGCGTCTACATCTCGTTGTTGTTGTTGTTGTGATGAAACTGAAGAAGAAGAAGAAGAAGAAGCAGCCTTGACGTATCGAGTCAAAAACATGTAAGGAGTAGGAACTGTAAGGTACCACTCCAGTTTGCCTAATATGGCTTTCTCCATTCCCAACACTTGTTCTCTTATATATGCCTTGTCTGATATGCATACAAAGTCATTCACCTGTACCACATGCAAAATTTTCCTTAAATGAGATCAACTACAGTACCCTTTAGGTGCTAATGATGCAATTTTTAACAGCTCGATCAATGTCAAATGCAAGTGATCCAATACAAATCCAGACATTGAACTGGTTTGAACCTACTCGTAATCTGACCATTCAAAATTTTGTTACTTAACGTAAGTTTACTGTATGACTCAAAGTAAGACCATTTTGAATGGGATTGTATTGATACAATTAAAAGTACAATGACTAAATTGACATAATAGACAAAATAATAGACATATGATGTAAATAACTCGGATTTTTTTGGCATTATGAGTTTCACCATAATAGCTTCAATTATTAAGTATTTAGTAGGTCAGTAAAAAACAAACCCAATCATCGAAAAAAGGTTTAATTATGTCAAAAAGATGACATAACAGCCACTCAATCATCCCATAAAAGTGTCGAGTGAAAATGCTGTTAGTTTTTCTCCTCTAGTATGTCCTTTACATGCCTCTCATTAGGGTATCCCCCTGATGGGGTAAGACTGCGTACATCCTACCTCTTCCAGACCCTGCGCACGTGGGAGCCCTTGTGGCATTGGGCCTATTGTTGTTGTATGTCATTTACATGATTGACCACAACTTGTCAGTAGATCTTAATGATGTGACTGATCATTTGAAGATACCTCAAAAATGTTTAGAAACCTTAATTACTCACAGAAGTACTATATTTATCACAGCGCAACAAGAATTTTCTTCCATTTCGTTCTAAGGGTATAATGTAACTATTTATATTTAACAGTTTAGGATTTACGGTTTAAGGTTTAGGATTACCTCAGGAGCCCAAATTTCTTCATACTTGCAAGCGATGAGCATTGAGCTAATGCCAACCAACTGAAGCTCCTTCCTAGGAACCACCTTCATAGCGAGGAACCTATCAATGATATTTATAGTGAGATAAAGAGTCTCAGGCCTCAGCTCGAACTTGAAATGAACCTCAATCAACCAGTCGACAAGAATCGATCTCATTCGTTCGTTTATATCGGGTTGCATCCCCATGTAATTAGTCACTTGACCCTCGTGTTCCGCCTCCTTGTAGTACTTGAATATGTCTTCCACGTACTCGACCACGTCATGCTCCCTATTGGTTGTGTCCTCGTCGATGTTCGCTATCTTGGGCTTTTTTGTTACCCCACAAGCTTCCTGTAATCAAGATACTCAAAAAGTCATATCATTAGTATTTGAAAACGGTCTTAGTAAATGAAGTTTTGGAGATTCAACAATCCAGAATTTCGGGATTTCTAGCTATCCCACAAGCCTCACGTAACTCTATATCTAGTACGTGAAGATTTAGAATCTGTTTGGTTAAATTGTGAAAAGAACTGTTTTTTAAGGCACCTTTATAAAATGCACTTTTAAGGTATTTTTGTCTGAAAATATTTAAGTAGTACCTTGCTACGAGCAGTGAGGAAAGAAGTGAAGGAAGGAGAATTCTTCTTGTTATGAGATGCTTGTTTCACTTCCTTTTTGTCACTGCGTTGTACTGTACTACTCAGGGCCTTTTGTTTCTCTTGCAACTTCTTCTGCTGTGGTATTGCTGCTTTCCGAGCAGCAGCGACACCACCTTTTCCTCCTCCCCCTACATCCGCTACCTGCTCTCCTTGTTTCTGCAACAAATCGTTCCCATTAAGAAAGTCATTACTTGAAGTTGAAACATTTATCAATTAGGGATACGTCTGTTCAAATTCGATAGATTTTCATTGAAAAAAGCTGAAGTGGAACATCATTCCAATAGATAACTATCTTCCATTTGAATTTGATAATTTCGGCCAGAAAATGCTGACATGAACTATGATTTTGATAATATATAGGCAGCTTACATTGAGATTTGGTGCTTTTTGTGCGATTCATCGAATTTTGACATAGGATACCTAGATAAAACTTTACTGCACCTCATTCTGCTTATTAAAACGTTAGACGAAATAGGTAATAAATGCTTAAATTGTTATCTAAGTGATAATTTTTCTTTGTCATTACTTCGAGCTTTTTCACATGGGTTTCAGGAGTTTATTTGAGAGTTGTTTTTGGTGTTCTTTCGCCTGCTCAGTAGCATTTAATTTTTCATATAATTTGAAGTTGAGTTGAGTTTCTTTTAAAACCTTTCTATTACTTATTACTTTACATATAGAAAAAAGATAATAAAAAAATCATGAATATTCCTAATTTCTCATTAATTCAATTTTGTTACCTTGTTCTTCTCTGCAGCTTGTTGTGCATTGGCCAGTAGTTGTGCGCAAAAGCTCCTACAAATTACACCAACTAAAATTTCACTTTTCAAACATTTGTTATCTATGATGTCATGCATAGAGCCAGTAAAATCGGGTAAGACATGAACACGATATGAAGCCTGCAAGTTTGGGTCGAGATTTTTTGAAATCTAGTGAATTTAGGTTGACACATTTGTAATTTGACTGGATAGCTGGTTTCTTAACATGATATTTTTTCTATTTAATCGCGATGTGGTTCAAATCTCAATAATCTAATCATTAGTGTAATTTCAGCACACAAGGTAGGTGTGAGTCTATGCAGTCATGCTTCAAGTCAAATGAACATTTGCATAAAAAGGTAGTATTGAAAATATAAAATCATTTCCGTACATTCACCTCACACCATAGTATGAGAGCTTGATCAAGAGTTCAAATCCAGCATTAGTATTAATTTCAACACAACGTATGAGGTGAGCTCGTGTAATAGTTACTCTTTAAACTCATTAATAGACGTTAGTATAAAAAAGCACGTTACAGTATAAAATCAATCTATGGTTAAGAAATAAACAGGAAAGAAAAAGAAGAGAGACCTAGTAATGGGACGATTGACTTGTTTTCCACCAGGTGCAACTCGAGGAGGGACTAAGTTTCCAATGTCTCCAAGGGCTGTCCTGTTTCTTCTCTCTCCTCCTTGCCCTTTCTTCTGCTGTACTCCTGCCCCTGCTACATATATATAATATAACGGCCCCAAATTAATATTCACGACTATTAAAAATTTCATATATGATCATAGCAAAAAAAATCTCGTGTCAGAATTGTGATTTAAAGAAAAAAAGAAACAAATGTTGGGTTTTTGAAGGGAACCTCGCCGGAAGCAGATAAGACCTCAAGCAATACTCCCAGCAAAATTTTGAAACTTTAGTTCATCGGCATGTTAGAGTATAAAATCAATCCTGGACCTTCGCCTATCAGCTTAAGCTTTTAGGAGATTTGGTTCTTCGACATAGTATCAGAGCCTTGTTGACCAGAGGTCACGGGTTCGAATCTTAACAGCCCCCACTTTCAACATTACAACAGTTCAAGCATAAGGTATGAGATGGGCTTATGCACTATCAATGCTTCAAGCCCAATTGACATTCATGTGAGGGGGCATGTTAGAGTATAAAACTATTCTTTAGCCTCCATCCATCGCCTTATACTTTTGGGAAAGAAAATAATAAAAATAAGTTATTTACTCATGAAAGTTTCAAAAGAAATTAGCCACAGACAAATTGACAAACAGATGGTGGGCAAAGTGAAATTTTTTCACTAACAGAATTATAAAAATTAAGACAAAAAAATTGAAAACCCAGTCAAAAAATCAAGAATGACATGAAACCTACTCAAGATTGAAAAGAGAAGAGAGGAACAGAACCCTAAAACGCATCGTTTCAGTAGAAACAACTCCAATACTATGAAATAGCTACTAAACACTGTGCTCTTTCTTTGCTCCTTTTAAGTTTCTAATGATTCTTTGTTTAAACTAGTATCTCATCTTTTTCTGTGATTTAAAAGGATATTTATTGTTATTTTTATAAGTAATTTGAACAAAGTTACAAATATTATAAACTATATCGGATAAAAAGAGATACAAAACTAATTTAAATGAACACAAAAACATATTGACCAACAGAGTAAATTACTCAAGAATAACATAATGAAAGCGAAATCTTTGGATTCATCTTGTACTCTAAACGGTCAAATTTTCGACATAATCCATGGCAAATATAAAAAGATATCGGTTTTTCTAACGAGTGGCCATAAACACACATTAATAACGATTAATTTTATATAAGAAAGTTGTTGTTGTCAATAATACGACCTATACAAAGTAATAGCCACAAAATCTTAGAAATAACGATAATGCTCTGTGATTAACAATTTTGCCCAATCAATAACATTATCATTAAGTAATTGGCCATTTCTATACAATTTTTCATTAAAGATAGTCTTTGCTAATCTAAGTTTATGAACAAAAATCGAAAAGAAAAAAAGAAATTAAACCCAAACTAATAAATAGAGATTAAATTTAATTTATTTTTACCTCTGGGTTGTTCTTGCAGCACAGCTCTTGAAGCCATTTCTTTCTCTCTCTCTCTCTCTCTCTCTGGGAATTCTTGGTTGTGTGCCAAGAGAAAGATGAACGTTGCTGGTGTTTTTAAACAAGGAGGGAATACAACGGTCGAATTTGTCTAAAATTTGAGCCGTTGGATGAGGGAAATCTAACGGTTGTAAAGAAGTTTCCAGTTGCCGCTCCAGCGCTGTGCTTTTTATTTTATTTTATTTTATTTTAGTTTTTTTTTAACGTTAAAGAAATAAAAGAGAATGATATCCCTATTTTTGTATTAGCCGTTGGGTCGGAGGGGAGGGACACAACGGGCAGTTAATGTATCATGTATGGGAAATATTGGGAAAAAAAAAATGTTTATATTTTACTACTCGCATTTTTAAAATAATAAAAAGGATAGTATGGCCAATGCTTTGAATTATTAAAAGGACCCCTAAATTTTTATCGTATTAATAAAAAGACTCATCACAAGTGTGATAACGTCATTTTTTATCGACAGAGTTAACATGACAATTATTTTTATTAATGCTACAAAAAAAGACCTAAAATACGCTTCGACACCTTTATTCTTACTATATTATGTAGAAGCTATCTGTTTTCACACTTCAACGTTGTCAACTAAAAATGACATTATCATATTGGAGATGGACCTTTTTATTAATACGACAAAAACATAGAGGTCTTTTTATTAATATGACAAATTTAGGAGCCTTTTTAATAATTTAAAAAGGTTATGTTCCCTTTTATTATTTTCAAAAACATCAGTGTATTAAAAATGTAAATAACCCAAAAAAAACGTATATTATAATGTAATTGAGACAGCAAAATTGTTATGGTTGGGCCAGATTGTAATTTTTAAGATAATTTTGTGGCTTTTATTTTTTGTAAATCACGTAAATACTCTGTTAATAACAATTTTGGCTCTGACAATAATAATTTTCTTAGCATTTAGGTGGGCATCAACTTTGATGGTTTCGACCCGGTTAGGGTAGCAGACATTCTTGCCCATTGATATGGGTAGAGTGTTAGGTCGGGTCTTCAGATTCATTCTCGGTTCTTGTGCCGGCTTTCTGGCTCCTCTTCAGCTTTGATCCTTGTTTGTGATGTTTCTGCACGCGCTTTTGTTTCTTGCCCTCGTATCTTTTCTGATCCTGTTTTCGTTGTCTGCTGTGTCGTATTTTGTGACTTTTTTCTTGTTTTGTGTTGGTTTCTTTTTGGTCCCCGTGCTGTTGCGGTCAGACTTAGGCCTCGCCTAGCAAATGGCCGGTTGGTTTTGCGATTTTGTCGCAATTTATCAAAAAAAAAAGGTAGTACGGTGTTTAACCATTTATATCTGACATTTCGATATGCAAAATACCAAAGAGCGTACCAACACACCGTCACAGGATCCCATTAAAACTCCGAAGTTAAGCGTGCTTGGACGAGAGCAGTACTAGGATGAGTGACCTCCTAGGAAGTCTTCACCCTCAAGTCGGGGGCACTCAGAAACAACCTCTCTTCAGGGTTAATACCCAGAAGAGGGAAGGCAGCGTATATCCGCCCCCCTCCCAAACCCTGCTTAAGCGGGAGCCCTTGGGGCACTGGGTATGTTGCTTTGCTTTTATTCCGATATGCAAAATAAGAAACTTTTTCATTAAATCGATCACTCAGGTGTCTTGATGTTTAAATATTTTATTGATTAAATACTATTCTACTACACTGCGGTAGATATTCCTGGAAAAATGTTGAATAGAATATGTTTTTGATAATATACAACTATCTTATGTTAGAATTTTGATGAGTTCTTTTAAAAAAAATGTTAGACATGACAATAATTTCGATGGGTTACCTAGGTGATAAAATATTAACCTTAGGATACCTCATGTACATATTATAGTGCCAAGATATCTAAATGATAGATGGTCAAACGATAACATACAGAAAACCCACTCTATATTGCTCTAAGATCAAACCCGACCTTTGCAGAAAAAAGCAGAATTTCATGTCTTTGGATATTTTATATGAGTGATGCCATCACTATTGCTCTCTCTGAACTTGATACCCAACTAGGGGTGCAAACAAGCCGAGCCGAGCCGAGCACCCCCTTGTTCGAACTCGGCTCGATAAGAATATACTGCGTTCGATGCTCAACTCGGCTCGGTGCGTTAGGCTTATCGAGCCGAGTCGAGCCGAACTCATTATCGAACCCAATCAAGTTTAAAATCAAGCCAAACTTACAATCGAGTCGAGCTCATTAACGAGCCGAGTTTTATAAGTTATTATCGAGCCATTATCGAACTATTTTTGAACCAATACCAATTGTTATCGAGCTCATAAAGAGCCCTTAACGAGCTCTTATCGAGCCCTTATCAAACTGTTCGTGAACATTAGCGAGCCGAGCACCCCTCTGTTCGAACTCGGCTCGCTAAGCTTATCGAGCCTGCTCGAAATCGACTCGTTAAGCTATCGAGCTCTCCTAATGAATACGAACGAGCCCTAATCGATTTCGAATACGAGTAGTTCATCAAACGCTCTGTTCGTTTACACCCGTATACCCAACCATAAGACACTTACAACCTACGCTAAAACCAATCACAATCTATGGACGAATCACAACATAAACACATCAAGCAACTCTGATTTGTATTGTATATAATGTCTATGCTTCAATACTTACAAGTAGAGCCAAATTCATAGTAGAAAAATCAGGTATAGAGTATATAACTTGATAGAGTGAAAAGGGGGAGCACTAGAGAGAGAATTGAGGCAGAAAGAATTTGATACAAACTTGGCACCTTATCACCCATGGCCGCCAAGACTATCACTTGCTGATGCAGATGAGGAGCCTTCATAGCAGACGCCACGACTTCTCTTTGCCTAATGCTTAGCCAACAGCTCGCTTAGCAGTGCCGCTAAGCATCTGTAGCCCTCTTTACTCTTGCCATGTCATCTGCCATGTTATTCATAGATATTTTCTAGCTATCTTATCATCTTCTTCTATAAATAGTGGGAGTTAGTTACTATAGGGTTTCTCATGTGTGAATTGATGTAACCCTTCTCTCTCTCCTTCAAACTCTCTTCTATGTCTTTTCCCCTTTCTTGCTTGTAATCACTCCATTTTGGAGTTTATACTTATAATATATACAAATCATATAAAGGGTAGCCATTTACTGCCGATTATTTAGGCCCTATTAGGTCTTTGTGTGGGTGTTTGATTCCATTGATTGAGCTTGATTTGATATAGTTTCGTATCAGAATTCACTTTCACAAGATATCTAGCAAATTCTCCCAAAAGATTATTTAGGCTTCTTTTATTTAAAAGGAAAAAGAAATTTTTGGAAATAGTTTCCCTACTTTCTGTTGTTTGGATCGCACTTTTTGATAGAAAATATTTTACGAACGAAAAGCTTTTCCTCCAAAATGAGAAAAATGTTGACTTTTTTAGTAAAATGGCACAAGTTTGAAAAATATTTAGCATTTTGGCAGGCACCATTCTGAAAATATTTAGCAAAATGGCATACTTTACTGTTCACCAACTATTGCACGCCATTTGAAAAGGATTACAATAACGAGCCACCCGTTGCATGACATCTGAAACATCGTGCAACGTTGCATGATGTCTCGGATGTCGTACAATAACGTTGCACGACATCTATGGGTGGGCTGAATATTATCAACATATGGAGTTTCCTCTTGCACCTTTAGCCTGGTGGTTAGCAAGGTGGCCACATTTATTAATTTTTTTAACAAATAGAATTGTTACTATACCTTTTTTTGGGAGAGAATTGTTACTATACATACATACAATTAATTATATTTTTAATTATTTGTTGAGCTTATTTTGCATACAATACTAAATATTATTTATGTTAGAAAAAAAGTAAAAATAAATAATTTTGTTATATGTCATGGTCTCACTCGTTTTGTTTAAGTATACACAAATTACTAATATCTATTCTAAAAATTTTTTGTTTGTATATAAATGATTTCAAATTTTCTTTCTGACCTTTTCAACTCTCTAACTTAGATTATATACATTGTATATATATATTTTTATATTTATGCATCGATTTTTATTTAAATTTATTTGTAATATCTTTTACTTGTATGAAAAATATGTAATATCTCACATCTAGCAGTTAAAAACTTAATATAATTTTTTTTAAATAATTCTAAAATTATTTATTGAACTCTCACGAGTCGCAAATTTCGATTTACCATTTTATTGAACTATATTATTTATTATTAAATAGTTTTAGAATTATTTAAAAAATTTTATATTCAATTTTCAACTGTTAGATGTGAGATATTACACATTTTTTACACAAGTAAAAAATATTAAAAATAAATTTAAACAAAACTCATTTCATAAATATAAAAATATAAATATACAATGTATATAATCTAAGTTATAGAGTTGAAAAGATCAGAAAGAAAATTTGAAGTCATTTATATACAAACAAAACTTTTTTAGAACAGATATTAATAATTTGTGTATACTTAAACAAAACGAGTTAGACCATAACATATAAAAAAATTATTTATTTTTATTTTTTTCCTAACATAAACAATATTTAGTATTGTATACAAAATAAGCTCAACAAACAATTAAAAATATAATTAATTGTATGTATGTAGACAATTCTCATCCAAAACAAAAGTATGGTGACAATTCTATTTGTTAAAAAAAAAAAAAAAAAAAAGAAAGCGGCCTCAAGAGGATTTGAACCCGCGTTCATATTTATCACATTACACCTTACAAACCATCAGGCTAAACATGCAAGAGTAAACTTTATATGTTGATAATATTATTTATTAAATTCACTCCACCCAGTTGCACGACGTCTAAGATGTCGTGCAACTGCTGGCTTGTTATTGTAATCCTTTTCAAACGGCGTGCAATCGTTGATAAACAGTAAAGTATACTATTTTGCTAAATATTTTCAGAATGGTGCCAAAATGCTAAATATTTTTGCGTGCAATGGTTGATAAATAATAAAGTGTGTCATTTTGCTAAATATTTTCAGAATGGTGCCAAAATGCGAAATATTTTTCAAACTTGTGCCATTTTGCTAAAAACATTTTCCTTTGTTAAAGAAGGGAGCCAACATTCCATATAGTTTAAAACGATTTGGGGCAATATTTCAGTCTTACTGTGGATCATACAGAAATAACTTAAAGGGGATCATAGATCGCTAGAGGTAATAATGTGGGATAAGGACATGACAAATAATGATAAGACAGGTCCAAAATTGGACAGAATTATGTGATCCAATTTGATTTTTGTTCCTGACTGCTATTTTATTTTTAAAGATTTTTACTATTTTATGATATGATAAATATAATCACGAAGTAATGTTTACATCAATCCAAGTACAAAAAAACTATTGATCTATTTACCTTTTCTTGGAATTATTTTTTCTTTCTAATATATATTTTTGACAATTTATCACTTAGGTACCCTAAGGTTTGATGATATATCACATAAATGTCCTAATTTTTCAATATATACAATACAATAAGTTACCCTGAGGTTCTAAGACTGTATAACTCAGGTACCTTGAAGTTTAAGAATTTTATCAATTAGGTACAATTTGCTAAAGTTTGATAGATTTTTATTAGAAATTGCTACTATGGAACATAATTATAATAATATATGTGTCATCTAGCATAATAATAGGATTTTTAATTGTAAAATGCTAATATGACACATTATTTCACTAATATGTAGATATATTCTATCATAATTCAGTGAATTTTTATTTAGTAATTTGTTGGATTTTTGTTAAGAACATTGACATAATTATATATATATGATTGTAATCACATATCTCGTCAATGTTCTATGATAAAAATTGATTAGATTTTGATAAAAATTTAGCATGCTCAATACCTAAATGTAAAATTTTGACACACAAAGGGGCAGCCTCATTTTTTGTTTCGAAATATATAGGTTATCTAGGTTTTTTTTTTGCGGTAATTATAGGTTATCTAGGTGATAAATAGTCAAAACTTAGGCCCCTAAGTCATAAATTTCCCTTATTTGTCCATTAAAAAATAACTTCTTCACAGCTAAATAAAGTCTATATAACTTATACTACATAGTTTTCCTACTTTATTTTATCTTATAATAAAGTATAGTATGATTAATAGAAGATTGTTTCTTTTAAATAAATAAGCAAGTATACGCCACCAAGTCCGTCTTAACCATAGCCGCCAAGGACACGGCACCTTCCATTTCCACCAAGCAGCTATCCCCGCCAATCCAACCTGCTGCGTCACCCGCCGCTTGCCATCTTCTAGATGCTTCTCCACCCTTCTAGAATATTCTAGAAGATGCCACCTCACCCCTCCTCATATGTGTATAAATAGAGCTAGATTGGTAAAGTTAGGTATGCCAGTTGATGTATTGTAAGTGTTACGCTCAAATCTATCTCTACCTCCTCTTTCTCTTGATATCTTCCCCCTTTTCCCCTTGTAATACTCCATTATTAGAGATTATCTATCAATAAATATATATATTAGCTTGAGATTACATTGATAAGCTAGATTTACATTTGGCTTGTATCAATTGGTATCAGAGCATTCGTTCCTCGGACCGATCGTCATCATCACCGGTTTGGGTATCATCGTCAGCAGCACCGATCATCAACCATTGATTAATCATCATCATCATCACCATCATCATCATCATCAACAACATCTTCATCTTCATCATCATCGTCATCACCCATTATCCCCCAAAAGTCAACTTGTTCATCATCAACAGCACACCCAAAACCCAACGCCCAGCTCCAAACCCAAACCGATCATCACACAAACCCAAAACCAAACTTGATCATCATCATCCAAACCCAAAACCAATCATCATCTCCATCGGTTTGAGCATTATCATCATCATCATCCCCCCCCCCCCCCCCCCCCCGGACGCCGAAACCACCCATCTTCATCACCACCAACATCCAGATCACCTCCAGTCCTCATCGCTGGCACCCAATCGTCACCTCCACCACCGCTCATCATCAGTCATCACTTCCCACCATCCCTAATTTACAGAGATTAGCGAGTAGAGCTCACCTCGGGTGACCTCCGCCCACCATCCTCCTCCTTGACAGCTAATAGACCATCAACACCAATCATCCACCTGTTATCAACTTCATCAAGCACAATCAGCTCACCCACACCCCAAACCGCACATAAGGTGTTTGATAAAATGCCCTAACCATTTACCCAATTCTTACTGCCAACCATCACTGCCATGGCTGAAGGGAACCCGTTCACGGAGCTCATAAAGCTTTGTCAAACAGGAAGTGTTGGCGAGTACACCAGCTGGTTTAAGTCCTTGGTGAGAGAGTGTGGCCTGATCGAAGAGGAAAAGGTTGAGCTCATAGTAGGTGATTTGCGGAAGGATATTGCTAAAGGCGTCCTCTTGTATAGGCCACAAACCCTTCATGACGCCAAGTTATTGACCAGACTGGAGGAGAGCAATTGCGCCTATCTAGAGATGATAGCCGCAAAGGGGTCCCTGAGTAAGGCGCCAATACCGCCCACGCCAAAGCCTACAAAGGAAGATCCCGCCAACCTTGTATCCCAGCTGCCACTACCGCCAACATCAAATTTGCCTCAGAGTCAGTTGAGTGTGGCGCCTGCTACCCTTACCGAAGATGATGCCCCACCTTCACGGCCAACCTTGGAGCCGGACTCAGGCGCCGTCCCGGATATTGCCACTGTCTTACTTATTGGCAACTTCGAGAATGCTACCATCTCCATGGTAGCTCGACCCCTCACCATTTCTACCCGAGTCTCGATCTCGCCTTTTCGGCTCTCGGCATTTACTGATCCGCCAACCGGGACCGATCCTCCCGTGCCCCCGCAACAGCCATCAGAATTTGGGAATGTCATCACCATTCCCGCCAAGCCCCCACAATCCCGCCTTGCCATCAAGCACCAAGTACCCCTCGAGGGTAGTTCTTCGCCACCTCCAGAAAAAGTGTTCACATCCCAAGTCCTACTTGAGTTCCAAAGGCTAGTATTTTACCCAGAAGGATCATCCACATTTCGAAGATGGCTCGTTGTCCATGACCCATGAGGGCAAGGGTCTTTGAAGGGGGAAGAAGTGACACGAGCCAGAATGGGATTAAGTGCACAGGAGTACACCATCCCACTTAGTCCCCACACCGCCTAGGCAACTCCCTTATTACAAATCCTCGAGGATCGTTTCAAGGGGGTAGTATTGATACGAACCTGGAGTCAACCATGCCGCCAAGTCCATCTTAACTATAGTCGCCAGGGACACACCACCTTCCATTGCCGCCAAGCGGCTATTCCTGCCAATCCAACCTGCTGTGTCACCTGCCACCTGCCATCTTCTAGATACTTCTCCACTCTTGTAGAATATTCTAGAAGATGCCACCTCACCCCTCCCCATATGTGTATAAATAGAGGTAGATTGGTAGAGTTAGGTACGCCAATTGATGTATTGTGTGTGTTATGCTCAAGTCTATCTCTCCCCCTATTTCTCTTGATATCTTTCCCCTTTTCCCCTTGTAATCCTCCACTATTGGAGGTTATCTATCAATAAATATATATATTAGCTTGAGATTCTATTGATATTAGCTTGATTTATATTTAGTTTGTATCATATTATGAGGCGAGAGCACATTTTTTGCCTAAACAAAAAAAAAAATATTAATCGGAATTTGCTTTTTCTTTGAAAAAACTTTTTCCTATGGAAAATGCTTTCCAGGGGAAAAGTACTTCCCTCGAAATAAATGGAGCCTTATAGTTGGAGATTAGGGTAAAGGGTGGTGATGTGACGCAATTACTGACGTGGCAACCGACTAATGATATGGCGTAGATTGATGCTCTCGCGGGTGACATGGCGTGTGACATAATATTTGTATCACAACTTTTCAATTTTGGTTATTGTTTGACAATTGGTTAAGGGCTAAAGAGGGTGAGAATACGGTAACATCCTACCTTTATTTAGATATGTCAAATTAAGAGGGATAAGAGTAAAAAGGAGTGAATAAATTATCCTAGTTCGACAATTGGGTAAAGTGATAAGCGTAAAGAGATGTATAATTAAAATAATGGTAAAATTGTCCAAATTTTTTATAAACTTATTCTCTCTCTCTCTTTATGCCAAATTTGGAGGTTAAAAAAAGGGGGCAAAGAGAGGTAATGGGCTCTTCAAAATTTGCCAAATGGGGGTAAAGGTTTACCCTCCATTACCCTGTTGTCAAAGAGGGAGTAATAATCTCACAAAAAGGAAAGTTTGTATAAGTATTATAAGGTTTGGCATAATAGTTTTTCAATACTTTGATGTATTAAAATATTTTACATATAATCTAAACTTTTGGGTATTTTTTCAGGTACTCTATTTGTAGCAGCATTAATGGTATGTTACTTTATACAACTAGAAAACCAAAATATCATTAATCCTTAATCAAATTGGGAGGAGCTGACGTAAGGGATATAATGAAAATAAAGGTATCATGAGATTTGATATAATTCTTGTTAAGTTTTAGGTCATATTCCTAGGGTTTAAACTTATTAACTTTAGTTCTTGAAAAACGTCAATAACAACAAACATTTAACACTTCAGATCTTGTTCAAGAAGCCTGTAACTGTAGGTTAGCAAGATTCATCCAACACCGAACACATGCACAAAGAACACAGCGATAACAACGAGATTTTACGTGGTTCAGCCTTTAAAGAAGGACCTACCCTTCGTTTTCAGAGGAGTCAAATCCACTATCAGTAATTAGGGTTACAAACATAGACCGAGCATCAAGTCTAAAACGAAAAACCATAACAAAGATTAAAGCAAGAAAACGAGAAAGAACAAGATGAAAGCCATCACCGAGCGAATACGGGCGAAGAACAGCCTAGGGACTCAAACCCTAGCCGGAATCGTGAAGAAGACCTCGTTTGGGACGACGCATCGCCTTGAACCGAGCATCCCGAGCTCCAATGTTCACCACCGTCTTCTTCTCCTTAATCTTCAACCTCCTACCTCGGACTTCACGCTTTCTCTCGCCTCGGGCTTTCTCTCACTAGAAAGTTGTTTCTCTCCTCCATTTTTCTCCTTTCTCTCCTCTGCGTTTTCGTTCAAGAAACCCCAAAATGGGTTTCACCATCTTTGCTCTCCAATTTGTTCATCTGTGTAAAAAAGTGCCTTTTTTGCTTCTTTCTTCTTTTTAAACCCTAAGAGAGAGAGGACTTATATATAGCTACAGTATCACGGTACATCTAAGGGCTGAGAAATGGACACGCGGCACAAAATTGACGTTCGGGTACAGCTGGCTGGGCACGGGGAACGAGTATGGGAAACCGAGTCGAGTAATAACTACTGGGTAATAATAACAAACCTGATGTTATTTTACCCAAACGAAAATACAATATATTTTCCAAATCTTTTACCCATTTTAAAACCCAATTTCAAATCAATAAAATTGTCTATAATTTCTATTCCCCAAATTAGGATATAATCGTTCAAGTTTGCCTCCAACGAGCCTAAACAAGGCAGGTGGCTAAAACCAGCAAACGATATCCTAATTTCCCGAATAGAAATTCTCCGAAAATTTTAACATTTCATTTAGTCAAGACGCTCCAGCCTATTATTACTGATGAACTTACATAACTCGGTTACATCCTATAGTGAATATCGAATTTCATGGGACCATAATCCAACAATTTTTTTTCTTGAGATATCCTAATACTTTAAAAGATCCTATACATAACTTGTCCTGTATGCAGTGGGTTAGAGATATGTTACTTTTTTTTTTTTTGAAAAAAAATCTCGAAGGCGCTCTATAAAATACATTCACTATCAACAGTAAACAAAAAGGAAGGGGAAGGGAAATCCCCCCAATCATGGGAACAAGCTCTCAAACGATATAACATAGCCACTTCATGGGCAGCCACATTGGCAATTCTATTACACCAAGAAAAACGAAAGGAAACAAAAGATAAACACAAAAGTCTAATATCCTCTACAATAGCAGATATATCCACTGGAAGAGAGAGAGGGGGGGGGGGGGGGGGGGCGCAATCCTCGTCAGCAAGAATCTTCACTACTTCTCGACAATTGGACTCAAGGACCACATGACTGAGACCGAGGCAAGAAGCAAGACAACAAGCAGCTCGAAGAGACAAACATTCAGCCACCTGAGCCGAGGAAGCGAAGGAGGACCCACACCACCCGGAGAGAACCTTGGCCGGTCATCCCGCATAACCACAGCCAAACCAGCAGCCCCCGAAGAAGAAACCCAAATGGCATCGACATTGACCTTGACCCACCCCACGTGCGGCCTAGACCAGAGCCTAGCATGAACAGCATCGGGACCGAGGGGAGGAACACTAAGCACCTCCTCAATTGCTTCGAGGGCTTCCGCAAGAGCGCAATCGGCCACCCATTACAAACCATCCTGGTACCCATCGAAGACGAGCCTACAACAAGATTTCCAAATTCACCAACAAAAAAACAATGATTTTAATAAGGGTTACATGACCATCCCAAAAGGAGGACACCACTCCCTCCCACCAACAAGGAAACCCTTAAAACCCCTCCGTAATCGGCATCAAACTGACCTTGGAGACAAACCAAATAGCCCGAGCAAACAAGCACAAGAGCACAATATGGTCAGAGGACTCAGGATCAGATTTACAACGGGGATAGGTCACAGATACGTTGTGGATTCTTTTAGCACAGTTCACAGAGGATGGGATGGCATCAACAAGGAGTCTCCAAAGAAAAACCCTAAGGCGAGGAGGAACCAGGGTATTCTAGAGTTGAATAAGACATTTCTTTTCCCGAAAAGTCAAGGAGAAGCTTGAAGGCTTCTATCTATATGGGTACTAGATCGGCACCACAAACCGTACCCTTGTTTGACATAGTAGGTACCTTTCACATCTAAATTCCAAATCAAATGGTCATCAATAGAGGGGTTAGAGATAGGAATACACCTAATAACATTCACAAGATCACAAGGGAACAAACTCCGGAGGAGATCAATACTCCAAGAACGGGATAAAGATGGAGAACTCAAATTCGCAGCCCTGTGCTCGGACGGCCATGAGGCCTCAATCCAACCCCCTTGCACCCAACTGTCATCCCACACACGCACATTACGCCCATTATTCACATTATTCACATGCACCACAAAGCATACCCTTGTTTGACATGGAGAAGATATGTTACTTTATATCGCTGATAAACCAAAATATTATTAATCCTTGACTAAATTGCAAAAATGCTTAATCCCCAAATCCAACCATCCAAACTGGTAGCCTAACCGGAGAGGACCCTGGCCCGATCATCCCGCATGACCACAGCCAAACCAGCAGCTACCGAAGAAGAAACTTGTCACAAACCTAGGGTTTGTTACTGGAAGAGAGATTTAGAGTATGAGATGAGAGATAGAATTTGGGGTGAGAAGAAAGAGAATGAGATGAGAAGTATGAATTAAGAGAAACTAGAGATCAGAAAAATATTAGAAATTGTATTAATGTTTGACGAACGAATGAATACAAGAGGTTACACACCTTTTTTATAGTAAAACTAAGTACATCCGTGCAACTATCTAACAACCTGAATATTAAGCTATGCTAATGTTCCCAAGCGGTGACATAGGTCGCGCATCAAGTCACAGACCATGTTCATGACATTCCCTTCCTCTTCAAGAATCATTGTACTCAAGGGTGAAATTCTAGAACTGGGCTTTTATGATAGTTCAAAATCTTCCAACTGTCAACTTCCATGTCAGCCATACCCATGAAAGGAAATAGATGCATTCCGCAATATGTTAATGACAATACTAACATAACTATTCTACTGCACATTATTTCTATTACACACTATTTAATTATCTAACATAGTATCTTACACACATAACAACCTAACTATGTAACTAACTAATACTTCCTCTAACAAACTATTAAATCTCGTAACAAACCATTGCTTGACATACAACTAACTATCACATGAAAATATCCTACTTCATAGTATGTGACAATCCAAGCTTCAACTATCAATCATCGAGCCTTCTCTGAGAACGTCCAAGGGCTAACCGATTCCCTTCCATATGCTGACCCACGAACCACTCGGATACATACCTGCTATTTCTAGGTCGAAGAAATAATCCTTGTCCCCAAGGATTAATTGCCAAGATCGGTAACGGTGTGTTGATCTACTTGTATCAATCCCGGTTCTAGGAAAGCGTCCCCATGCCCGAGTTTTCTTGCTTTCTTGTTGAAATCATTCAGCGGGCTTCTTTGTGAACCATCCAGAATCTTACCCGTTTGACGTGAACCAAAAACCGAAAAAAAAATTTGTGCGTTTTGATCGAGGAATTGCATTCTTGTTCGGGCAATTATGTTTCTTGGTGGAATCAATTGTTTCTTGAATTTTGACCGACACCGGCATTATCCCGTCATCACAAACAATTTTTGAGATTGTGGTGAACATTTTGGTACCTAATCATTGACCAACTCCGTCTTCAATTTTGGACCCACTTCCACTGTCCCACCATTGGCCGCAGCATCGGGGGCAATTTCAAGGACATGTTCGGGCCTCTTTTCTTGGCTACGCAAGAATTAGTTCATAGCCTCAGTTAAAGAATCAATGGTGGATCTGAATTCCTCATTGATCTTGACTTGTTCCTGTTGCGAAGCATCAAGGCGATTCTCAATGGCTAAAATTCGCTTGTGTGAATCAAAAGTCCCCCCGATGACATGGCAATGGCAAGTGGGTGTTTCTTCCCTTAGCGACAATCCCGATCGCAAGATAGCCTGATACCACTTGTCACAAACCTAGATTTTGTGACGGGAAGAGAGATTTAGAGTATGAGATGAGAGACAGAATAAAGATAGAATTTGGGATGAGAAACCAGAGATGAGAAAAGTATTAAAAATTATATTAATGTTTGATGAATGAATGAACACAAGAGGTTAAACACCCTATTTATAGTAAAACTAAGTACATCCATGCAACTATCTAACAACCAGAATATTAAGCTATGTTAATGTTCCCAAGCAGTGACATAGGTTGTGCATGACAAGTCGCGCAGACCATGTTTGTGACAAACCTTAGACTATCGGCTTTCATGTCAACCATACCCACAAGACCGTGCTTACCCACGTATATCAACTGGCTGCTTGGCATGTGCTCATTGACTGATTCCCCAAATACCCACTATCTATTCCCAAGTTGACGAAGTAATCCTTGTCCTCAAGGATTAATCGCCAAGATTGACGTCGGTATGTAATGATTCTTATGTTAGGAAAAGTGTCCTGAAATCCAGATTTATTCTATTAATATTATTTTATTAATGAATAAAATTGAAGTTCCAGACGTTTTCTTGTTAAATTTGTGTAAGCGAGCATTTATACTGCATGTGATTTTCTATATGGAAACATCCATAAAATAGGTGTAGTCTTCAGACTATAATTTACATGTTTGTTCTAAGGGTTTATGAGATTAACCCACAGATAGACTTGGAACAAATGGTATGGATTATTATTTGAAAGACTCATAGTAGAAGACAAGTTTGGGCCACTTGTATGCTAAGACTATAACGTGACACTTTAGATAACTTGTCTTTGTCATATGGATGGTGATCCAAAAGTATTATGTTGGTGTGTTTAATAAAACTAGCATACTTAGTTGGAACATGTGAATTGTTTGTTTCTAGACTACTATCGGAGATGAGTTATTCATATTGTACTATTTGAACGACGACTCTAAATCCTGAGAGTATTCTAGACTTGTGCATAGAGCGTTACTTACTTTGATGTACTATAAGTAAGGTCTAAACGCATGACTGAATTCCCAGATACACTGGATAGCGACGTGAAGTGTGACAAAGATCGGGTATTCAATAGGGAATCCACAGTCTCTTATGAGATACAGATGTCTCCTTAGTTGATTCACAAATATTTGAATAGTGCGGAATCTGTCGCCAAAGTATTCCAAATATTTGATATTTGGAATTTATACTGTGAATATGTTCAAGTATAAATGGATTATTCAATGAAGGGCAAGTCTGTAACTAATGGAGAAGCTGTGAGAAGGATAATGGTAGTAGTTATACTTATTCTTTGTCATAAACATCTAATAGAGGGGTTGTTGTCATCAATACAGTCTATTAGGGAGATATCGAATAAATGGTTTAAGTCTGGAGTACAGCGAGATTTATTTAGTGCAGTTAAGTCCCATTAAATGGTATTTAAATTATTTTATGATATGATTAATTTAACCCATTTGGAGTTAGATTTAAATTGTCCCTGTGTTTCCTACGCAAGCCTCTGCATTTATTGCCATCGAAAAATATTAAAGACTTCATGAGATGAACTATTTATCCATGAGATGGGTAAATTTAATTTTGCCAAATATTATTCATGAGATGAATAAAATTAAAAATTATAAAAATAAAATAGTTTTAGAAAATTAAAATTCATAAGATAAATTTTTACATGTGGGAATCAAAGAAAAAAAACAAAAACAGCACAACCTAGTGGTGATCCATGTATTCACGAACGGGCTAGTGTCGCACGCTGGGCAGCTGAAGGGGGAGATCCGCGTGCCCCAATATCAACCAATCCGGACTCGACACATGGCACGCGGTGACAAGCCAAGGACGAGGCTTTGACTATGTACGAGACACGTCATTTTGGCTCGTTATCGAGTAAAACGCTGCATTTTGCTTCTTTTATTCTCGTCCCGCATCGAAAGAATCAGCTTTTTTCGCTCAGTTATACTACTATAAATAGAGGTATCTAGTCCAAAGATTTGGCATTCAATAGAAACAAATTATTTTGGGTTTCTGAAATTGTTTCGAAGATCTAATTGGAGAGAAATCTTTCTGTTGAAATTTTTCTTTCCACAGTTTATTATTTTTCGGATCCCAACCACTGGGCAGCTCGAGGTCATTGCGTAGAAGATCGCAAGGTCTTGATTTTGGTACTATTCTGAAGATTACTATTTTTTGGGTATTCTATTTTTGGACCAATTTTAGGTATGCCTTCTTTCCTTCTTTTAGTTTTTGCTTTTCTATTTATTTACAGTATTCGTTATTATGCCTATTTAAGTTTATGTATTGTTATGAATGAAGTAGAGTAAAAAGTCTGTAGATCTAAATTAAGAATTTAGATCTGTAGATTTAAAATTAGGAATTTTAAATCAACCCTAGATTTAGAATTATGAATTCTAAACCCTTTTTCGCGCGTAAACTTTATTAGGGAGAACTTTTGTAATTCGTCTCAACAACTGGTATTAAAGTAAAGGGATTTATAGAGATAACCCTATTCCCGGGAACTCTCGCACGTGAGGTGTCACGAAGCGTGACTCCCGACCGGGGCTTAGGTGAAGAGAAGAGTCTCCTACTCTAAGGGCTCTGATAGGTGTCTTTTATTGTGACCATAGTTGAGAACTATAAACCCAACAGTCGGCATCAGAGTTATTCTTTCCCAACAATTGGTATCAGAGCTAGTCTCTAATTACATTCATAATATACATGAATAAGTGCAATAAGATCGAAATAAATAGATTTGCAATTTAATAAAATAGAGATTTTATTAAGAAGGGAAGTTGGTCTAATTTGACGGTTCGATTTAAATTGTTTAAATCGATATTGAATTAATAGTTAATTCCGATGATTATTTAAAGTAACGGTTTAAATTGTTTAAATCATTGAAGAATTAATAGCTAATTTGATTATTTATAGTATCTATTTAAATTGTTTAAAGCGTTAACGAAGTAATCTTTAATTCAGGTATATCAATTTATAAACTTACGATTATGTTATTTGTATAATGAGATTATGCATGCTTGATATGATTTGCAAAATCGCATAAAATTGATCTGATAAGATCAGATTCAATTATTTTTTAATTAATTATTTTAATTGAAAAAACTGATGTTGCGTCAGCTGTCAGTGCTAACGTCACCGTCTGATTTAAAAAAATTTATCTATTTATTTATTTTTGGGATGTTTAGATATTAGTACTGGTTTACATAATAATTAAGTTAATTATTTTATTAATTAATTTCTTTTTAGAATGGGATTCTAAATTAGATTATGAGATAATCTAAGTTATAAATGAGTGTTATTTTAAATTATTTTAAAATAAGATTCTAAAAAAAAGGAACACACCCAGTGCCTTAAGAGCTCCCGCCTACGCAGGGACTTGGGGGGGGGGGGGGGGGGCGGATGTACGCAACCTTCCCCCTTCAGGGTGTTAACCTGAAGAGAGGTTGTTTCCCAATGCCCCCAACCTAGTGGTGGCCAAGGGTCGGGTCGGGCCGGGCCGGGCCAGGCCCGAGGGCCTCCAGGCCCGGGCCCTCTATAGTGCGGGCAAGCCGGGCTGGGACGGGCCTGGCCCGGCCTTTTTAACTAAATTAAACAAAAATTAAAAAATACATAGTCGTTTTGTATTAAAATTATTGTAATTCATTGATAAATAATATAAGATACAAATATATATCTTTCCAAGTATACATGTTCAAAAAAAATAATACTAAATATATATAATAAATAAAATATAATATACAACAAGTAATTATCAAAAAAATATCAGTAAATAAATAACGTATCAAATACAAATACAAAGTTGGGGCCTAGTATTTAAAAATACAAATTTATTTATCAAAAAATATAAAGTTTGACATATGGAGCGTGCGGTCATCTTTTGGCATAAATATTTGAAAGTAAATAATTAACATACAAAAGTCTTGAATCTTGATATCAGTCATATCGGGGGGTTTCTACGCCATCATTTGATGTATCAGTGGTGCGGTCGTCTTCTTCATTGCTCGATGAATCCATCTTCATTCTCTGTTGATCTCTTGCCTCAGCTAGCAGTCAATCCTTCAAGCACACGGACATCTCCAAGCTTGACGGCGATAGCTTTGCCCTCTTCCCTCCAAGCAACCTGCCACCAAAACCAAAAGCACACTCGGATGCTACTGAAGACACCGGACAACTTAGTATATCACGTGCCATGGTGGAAAGCACGGGATATTGGGTTTGGTTTGTGTTCCATCATTGTAAAAGGTCAAAATGCGGGTTGGCCGGCGGCACAAAAATATGGACCAACGGTGTCCGGAAGTAATAATCTAGCTCGTCACATGACGTGGGGGCTACTGCGGGCGTAAATTGCTCCAACAGCTTCCACGAATATGACATGTGTGAACTACTTCCACTAGATGTGGAAGATCCTACTGCGGTAGTACTAGGATTATTAAATGATAATTTACGAGAATACTTAGAAAATAAATTATGCAAGTCGTTATCCACATCGGCAATGAAAGTGTCGACATTAAGAGTAGGATGCAAATATTTAAAAAAATGTTGGCAAAACAAGTTGAAACCCCCGCGTTTACAACGAGGGTCTAAAATAGTTGCAAAGCAATAAGTAAGAGGTAGTTCAGAAAAATATTTGGCAAACTTTTCTTTCATTGCCATAATCGATCCGAACAAAATGGGGTTGGATTGATTACCCACCATCCAATTTACAATATCAAGCAATGTTGATATTGCTTGAGGCATGGTCGGATAGTAGCAACCCGAAAAAAATATTGTCGCGTCTTTAAACATGCTAAAAAATTTACAAATTTCATCTATTGTCTCCCAATGTATACCGTCCAGGTTGTAATCGCGCCATTCTACACGATTTTCCTAGGAAAATTCCATCAGAGCATCTTTGTATGGTAGAATGCGCTCTAACATTACTACCGTAGACGACCACCTAGTTTTGGAGTCTAATTTAAATTATTTATATTCTATGTTATGCAACCTACATACATTTTTAAATCTTTTTTTCTAGCGACGGATGCTTTAATTGATATTATTACAGATCTTAAGGTGGCTAGGGATGCGTCTATAAGATCTAAACCATCCATTACCATTAAATGCAAAATGTGACAGATGCAACGAATATGAAAACACTTCCCACCTAACATGGGTCTCATTTTCCTAATTAAATGTGCTACGGATGCAGTGTTATTGGAAGCATTGTCAAGCGTAATACTGAAGATACGTTGTTCTATGCCCCAATCGCGGGCTGCCGACATAATCGCACCCGTAATTACCTCGGCAGTATGGGGGCAATCTAAAATCCCAAAATGAATTATTCTCTTCTGGATGATGAAGGATTCATCGGTCCAATATGCCGTTATGCACATATAAGGTTGGCTGGGTTTGGACGTCCGTACGTCCGACATCAACGAGAACATGCTCGTGTTTGTGGCAAAAAGTGTATGTATCCCAATTTTAAGATCGTGGTACAACGTAAAAGCGTCCCGCTTTACGGTGTTCCGAGGAATCCTCACAATTGCGGGGTTCACATTTCGTTGGAGGTAGTCGACGAAATGTGGGTTTTCGCCGGTACAAAAAGGCCTTTCACTCAAAATTACATATTTAGCTAGCCCCCTACGGTTGCTCTCCTGAGAGAACATAAAATTAGCAAGTGCACCGGTCACTTGTTGTACTAAACGTTGTTGGCTCTTTTCCGGGAATTGCTCGGGGTGGCACCTAAGTATATGTCTATTTAGTGTGCCCGTCCCACTGCTGGGTTGATGGCTAAAATTCTTAGGTGGGTCACGTAATTTACAGGTTGCTTTATTAGTTGTCTTATTAAGGGTAAAGTGCTTCCATACCCCACTAGTTGTACGCCTACTAGTCAAGGTACTAGTTTCAGGCTGGGCATCGGTGGTGGGGGTGGGTTCCTCATCAGTTTGTGAGTCTCCAACCCCACCACTACCGGACTCATGATAATCTTGTGGTTGTGAAAAGTTATAATCTATGCTATCATCAGTGTATTGGGGTGTTGGGTATGGTTGTATAAAAGCTCATTCTTCAGTATCAAGTAAGACAATTCGAGTCCTTTTTGGGATTCTAAGTGGCCGAGAAGAGCTAGAACTAGCACGACCGGCTCCAGATGATGAAGAGTTATGTGCCATATTAGTATAAATGATTATTATTTATAAAATGCAAGTAGTAATGCAAATTAAATAACTAAAAATGCGAATCAAAAAAAATTACGGTACTAAAATTACCGAAACGAGAGAACAATGAAATTCACACTTCAGCCAAATACTTTACGAACTTCGAACTTTAGAGCACAATTTTGCAATTAGCAAATTAGAGAAGATGGGAGATGATGAATGTATAGAGAGAGGAGAGAATTGAAGATTTTGTGAGAAAATGAGTTGGGGAGGTTTAAGTATTTATAGAAAAAAATATATTATTTTTTTCTTTTTTTTTTGTAAAAAAAGAGCCAACGGCTCTTTTGGGCCAGGCCGGGCCCAGGCCCTGAAAAAAATAGGCCCGAGGCCCAGCCCGGGGGACATCGGGCCTGTGCCCGGCCCAGCCCGGCCCGCTACAGTGCCGTGCGGGTGGGCCGGGCCATAAACGGGTCGGGCCGAGCCGGTTTCCGAGCCGACCCGGCCCGTTGGCCACCACTACCCCAACCTGAGGGTGAGGACTTCCCAGGAGGTCACCCATCCTGTTACTACTCTCACCCAAGCGCGCTTAATTTCGGAGTTCTAATGGGATCCGACGACGGCGTGTTGGTGCCCTCTTTGGTTAGAATAAGATTCTAAAATAGAATGTAAAATAGTCTAAGTCAATATTATTTTTAAAATAAAAATTAATAAATTTAATTTTAGAATAAGATTCTAAAATAGATTATGAGATAGTCTAAACTTAATTTAATTTTTAGAATGGCAGTCTAAAAATAGACAATAAGATAGTCTAAGATGTAAATCACTACTAATGTTAAATAAAATTAATTTTATTAATTAATTTAATTTTAGAATTAGATTCTAAAAATAAATTATGATATATTCTAAATTTTGGTATTGTTTTAGATAATCTATGGTACCTTTTTTTTAAAGCAAAATTAATTAATTAATTTTATAAAATAAATTTAGAATGAGATTTTAAAGCAAGATTATAAGATAATCAATGTTGTAAAATGATAATATTTTGAATTAATTAATTAATTAATTATGATTAATTTTAGAATGAGATTCTAAAGGGGCTTATGAAATAATCCAGGTTGTAAATGCAAGTTAATTAAAAACCATTATTTTTAAAAATAAAGTGGGAGTGAAGTTTCAATTGTTGTGACCTCACAATCTCCATTACCGGTCTAGCAGTATAGTAGATCGATAGACCTCCCTGCAGAGGATATCAGTTTGCAGATTACAGGGTTAGACTTCTATTCGAATAAACCAAAGTGCAAAAAAGCAAAGCGATCATGCTGCCTTGGAGTATTACGTGTATTTGTAAGGAGGTTTAGGTAATGGTTTACACTTGACTAGCGTGATACATTAGCCTCCCCGAGGAGCTCTGTTATATTATGTTGGAGACTAACATAAAATAATGAGCTAATCATGTTTAGTAAGAGTTACAAAAAAATATGTTAATTGAGTATAGTTCTCATCCAAACTAGCTTCATGCAACCCCACTGTCGGGAGCAAGGAGTCGTGTGTTTGGGTCATCATTGTATGCACAATAGTACCAGTTTGGTGGATATCTAACTTATTGTGTATACTAAATTGAAAGAATAGATATTAATGCATTATACATGACTCTTGTTAGACAGTTACACGAATGCTTGCATTTACAGTATTTTGAAATGGATACGACTGGTGAATTTCACTTGATTACTAATGCATAATGAACTCATTGGACCAAATTACTTTGCCTAGAAAAATCAAGTTGGACTTAGTTATTACTCACAAGGGACCTACTTGAAAAAAAAGAAAGGGGCAAAGTTGTTAGTGTAGCAGCGAAGTCCGTAAAAAGGTCAACAAAAGGAAAGTGTTTTTTTTACAGAAAAAATTGGCCACTAGAAGAAAAACTGTACTAAGTATTTAGCTTCTCTTCTTAGAAAGACTACTAAGCCATCTGGTGAAGATATGTTGATGTCTCACTTATTTGAGTTGTGCGTAGTTGAAAGTCCACCTGGTTCCTAGTGTGTGGACTCTGATTCAACTGACCATGTCTGTAATCTGTTACAGGGGCTTAGGCTAACCAAGAGGCTGCATGATGGGGAGTTGTACCTGATGGTCAGGGACAGTACAAGAGTAGTGGTCTTCAGTGTAGGAGATGTTGGCTTAGTCTTTAGTGCTAGAGTTTTTTATTTTAAAAGACTGTTTATTTGTACCTACTCTGCACAGGAATTCGATTTCTGTATCTCATTTTATCCATAATTGTTATTCAGTTGATTTTGATTATGGCCCTTTTAATACAAGAAATAAATTTGCAAAATATACATGCATAAATGGTTTATTCATGTTGTTTATTGATTAACACTCTCATATTTGTTTAAAAGAATCTAACACAAGCTCACTTGTTCGATCTCCTAAAAGAAAACACCGTGAAAGGGATAATGCTTACACATGGCACCAACGTTTAGGTCACACTAATTCGAATATGATCCAAAGACTGGTGAAAGATGGACTGATAAAGGCTCTGGACTCGAGGTCATCACCAGTTTGCGAATTCTGCATAGAATGAAAGGTGACCAAGTCTGTCTTTAAGAGTAAGGCAACAAGGTTGGTCACTTGCTTGAGCTGGTTCATATATACGTATGTGGACCAATGAATGTTCAAGCAAGTGGTGGGTATAACTCAAGATATAGAAAAGTTCACCTGATGAGCATAAGTCGGACTCTTTTAAAAAGTTCAAAGAGTACAAAGTTGAAGTTGAAAAGCAATTAGGTAAACAAGTTAAGTCACTTCGATCAGATCGAGGTGGTGAATATCTTTCAAGTAAGTTTCTAGATTTCCTAATTACAAATGGGATGAGATCTCAGTTTTCTGCTCCGGGTACACCGTAGTAGAATAGTGTTGCAGAAAGAAGGAATAAGACATTGTTAGAGATGGTAAGGTCCATGATGAGTCATGCTACCTTACCAATTTCTTTTTGGGGTTATCCCAAAGGAACAGTGGTGGTCTTCTCTACAGTCTTTTTGATCAAAATGTTTTGTGTAAGTATATGAAATTTTTAAAGAAGGATTTTGTAATAGACTACAAAAGCAAAAACAGAACAGTGTTAGAAGAGTTAAAAGAAAATGAAACTAATTCTAAACAGCTAGACACAGCTCGGCATATAGTAGATGCATTAGATGCACCTACTGTTAAGGTTGAGAATGTTTTAAGTACACGAGAGCCTAGGTGTAATGGGAGGATTGTCAGGGCACCTGACAAGTTCATGGCGGGAGCCTTAATGGTTCACCATGACATTGAATCTGATCCACTCAGCTATAATGAGGCAATTAAGGACAAGGATGCTGACCAATAGGTCTCAGCAATGAAATCTGAGTTAGGTTCTATGTATTTTAATCAGGTATGGAATCTTGTAGAGGCGCCTGTTGGCATTAAGCCCATTTGTTGTAAAATGGGTCTACAAGAGGAAAGGAGGAGTGGACAGGAAGGTAGAGACCTTCAAGGCAAGACTAGTTACTAAGGGTTTTACCCAAAAGGAAGGAATTCATTATGATGAGACCTTCTCACCGGTAGCTATGCTAAAGTCCATAGGGATACTCCTATCCATTGCAGCTCATTATGAGATCAAGCAAATGGAAGTCAAAATGGCCTTTGTGAATGGTCGTCTTGAAGAAGACATCCATATGGTGCAACCAGACAGTTTCATTGGCAAAATCAGGGGCATATGGTATGCAAATTGAAGAAGCATATGTATGGACTAAAACAAGCATCATGCTCATTGAATATTAGGTTCAATGAAGCAATTAAGTCTTATGGTTTTGAGCAATTGGTTGACGAACCATGTGTGTACAAACGACATCAAGAGAAAGTAGTGACTTTCTTAGTATTATATGTCGATGATATACTACTCATTAGGAATGATGTAGGGGTGTTATCAGTTGTAAGTATTTAGTGAGCTAGTTCCAGTTGGCTATACAGATTTTGACTTTCAGTAAGATAGAGATGCTAGACATATGATGTATGGGCATGTCTTTACCCTTGGAGTAGGAGCCATTAATGGGAGGAAGGTAATGCAGTATTGTATTGCTGACTTCACCATAGAGGCTAAATACGTTATAGCTTCAGAAGCTGCAAAGAGAGGCATGTAGGTTCAGATAAAGTAGTTAACTTTACTAAGACCTGGACTTCAGTAGACCTTTAGTTTATACATAGAAAGGATGAATATAAAGTTTGTAATAAATTGGATTTAGGACAAGCGGGAGATTGTTGGAAAAAGTGTCCTGAAATCAAGATTTATTCCATTAATATTATTTTATTAATGAATAAAATTGAAATTTCAGTCGTTTCCTTGTTAAATTTGTGTAAGCGAGTATTTATACTGCATGTAATTTTCTTTTTGGAAGCATCTATGAGATGGGTGTAGTCCTCATACTACAATTTGCATATTTGTTCTAAGTGATTTATAAGATTAACCCACAGATAGACTTTGAACATATGGTATGGATTAGTGTTTGAAAAACTCGTAGTCGAAGACTTGGAACATATGGTATGGATTAATATTTGAAAGATTGTATGCTAAGACTATAACGTGACGCTTTAGATGACTTGTCTTGGTCATGTGGATGGTAATCCAAAAGTGTTATGTTGGTGTGTTTAAAAAGATTTGCACACTGAGTTGGACCATCTGAGTTGCTTATTTATAAACTACTATCAGAGATAAGTGATTCATGTTCTACTGTTTGAATGACGACTCTAAATTCTGAGAGTATTTTGGACTTATGCATAGTGCATTAGTTACTTTGGTGTACTATAAGTAAGGTCTAAACACATGACTGAATTCCCACGTACACCGGGTAACGGCGAGAAGTGTGAAAAAGATCAGGTATTTAATAGAGAATCTACAGTCTCTTATGAGATGTAGATGTTCCCTTAATTGATTCGTAAATATTTGAATAGTTCAAAATCTTTAGCCAAACTATTCCAAGTGTTTGACATTTAGAATTTATACTGTGAATATATTCAAGTATAAATGGATTTTCAATGAAGGGCAAGTCAATAATTAATGGAGAAGATGTGAGAAGGATAATGGTAGTAGTTATGCTTATTCTTCGTCATGGACATCTAGTAGAGGGATTGTTATAATCAATACAGTCCATTAGGGAGATATCGAATAAATGGTTTAAGTCTGAAGTGCAATGAGATTTATTTAGTGAAATTAAGTCTCATTAAATGGTAATTACATTATTTCATGAGATGATTAATTTAACACATTTGGAGCTACATTTAAATTGTACATGTGGTCCCTGCACAAGCCTCTGTATTTACTGCTATCGAAAAAATATTAAAGAATTCATGAGATGAATTATTTATCCATGACATGGGTAAATTTAATTTTGCCAAATATTATTCATGAAATGAATAAAATTAAAAATTATAAAAATAAAATAGTTTTGGAAAATTACATGTGGGAAACAAAGGAAAAAAATGGAAAAACAACGCAACCCAGTGGCGATCCGTGTATTCACCGATGAGCCAACCAACGCGCGACAACCCTAGGGGGAGGTCCGCGTGCCCCTGTATCAGCCAATCAGGACTCAACATGTGGCACGCAGTGACAGGCCAAGGACATGGCTTTGACTGTGTACAAAATGCGTCGTTTTGGCTCGTTTTTGTGTAAAACACTGCATTTTGCATCTTTTATTTGCATCCCACATCGAAAGAATCAGCTTTTTTTTGCTTCGGTATACTACTATAAATAAAGGTACCTATTCCAAAGGTTTGGCATTCAATAGAAACAAATTATTTTGGGTTTCTGAAATTGTTTCGGAGACATAATTGGAGAAAAAAAATTTTGGTGAAATTTTTCTTTCCACAGTTTAATATGTTTCGGAGCCCACCTCCGGGCAGCTCGAGGTCATAACATGGAAGATTGCGGGGTCTCGATTTTGGTATTATTCTGAAGATTATTATTCTTTCGGGTATTCTGTTTTTGGAGCAATTCCAGGTATATATGCCTTATTTCCTTCTTCTTTTAGTTTTCGCATTTCTATTTATTTATAGTATTCGCTATTATGCCTGTTTAAGTTTGTGTATTGTTATGAATGTATTAGAGTAAAAAGCCTGTAGATCTAAAGTAAGAATTTAGATTTGTAGATTTAAAATTAGGAATTTTAAATCAACCCAAAATTTAGAATTATGAATTCTAAATCCTTTTCTGCTACATAAACTTTATTATGGAGAATTTTTGTAATTCGTCTCAACAACCAGTATTAGAGCAAAAGGATTTAGAGAGATAACCCTATTCCCGGGAACTCTCGCACGTGAGATGTCACGAAGCGTGACTCTCCGACCGGGAGGTTTAGGTAAAGAGAAGAGTCTCCTACTCTAAGTACTCTAATAAGTGCCTTTTGTTATGACCATAGTCGAGAACTGTGAACCCAGCAGTCGGCATCAGAGTTATTCTTTCCCAACATCTTGTTCCGATCCCAGTTCGAGGGAAGTGTCCCCATGCCCAAGTCTTCTTCGCCTTCTTCTTGTCACCATTCCCCCCATTTTTTCTTGTGACACCGTACTTGACCCATGTTTGCGAGACTTGTGGTTGATGGAATCTTGCCAAAAATTGTTGTTTTTCTTTGGGCTCCATAAAAAACGTGACCCATTTTTTGCAAATTTGTGGATCTAGTAATTTTTGCTTGATTTGGATGTTTCTTTATGGAATTGTGCTCGACCTCCTTGGAATTTTTAAGTTACTGTTCTTACTTGATCATTCCTTGATCTTGGGAGAAACAAGGGATTCTTGAAAATCCATGGATGCTTCTGGCCATGATTCACCCGATTCTTCAAAGGATGGCTTAACCAATGTTGTCGTGACATCATAATGCCATTCTTGAAGTTGTGGTGGATGTTCGGACCTCTTTTCTTAGTTGTGCAAGAATCAGTTCATGGCCTCAATCATAGAATCAATGGAGGATCTGAATTCTTCATTGAACTTGTCTTGTTCACGTTGCCCCATCAAGGCGTTTCTCAATGGCTAAAATCCGCTTGTGTGAATCAAAAATCCCCCCCCCCCCCCCCCCGCCCCCCCGCGAAGACATGGCAACAATAGGTGGTTGTTTCTACCCTTAGCACGATCCCGATCGTAAGATAGCTCAGATATCATTTATCACAAACCTAGAGTTTGTGAAGGGAAGAGAGGTTTAGAGTATGGGATGAGAGATAGAATTGAGATAGAATATGGGATGAGAAAGAGAGTTTAGATGAGAGATAGAATTAAGAGAATTAGAGTTGAGAATGTGTTACAAATTGTATTAATGTTTGATGAATGAATGAATTATTACAATGCTTTAGAATCACTATTTATACTTCTAAAAATAAAAGTAATGGACTTAACAGCAAAATATCTAAAGAATGCAGCTGGAAAACAGTGAATCACGGTTCTATAAGCTTTTAGAAGCTTCTTGGATCTTCTGGAACAGTCTTGCAGTTAAACAGAATCTGGGAGTTGCTGCCGTTGACCTGACAGTGACTTGGGACGTTGTTGACAGTGTGGAGGAGTGCTGAGAACTGTTGGCCTGGACTATGACACAAACAGTGTTGCATACGTGGAAACAATGTCACCCGACTGTGACCTGGAACTGGTTGACAGTGTGATAGGGATCAGGACATGGGCTGATAAGGTGGCAACACTGGCGAAGTCACAGGCAGGTAGTGCGCATCCTTGGCTGTGACACTGGACAATGCTCACAGCGTGCGCAACCAACCGCAGCCCTTAAGCAACCAAACACAGGCCCTGCGCAACCCGACATAGTTCAAACACAACCAAGTACAATCCATGCACAACCCAGAGTAGGTCATGCGCAACCGGGTGCAGCCCTTGCGCAACCAAGCGCAGGCCCTGTGCAACCCGATATAGGTCATACGCAACCAAATGCAATCGATGCCCAACCCAACACAAGTCATGCGCATCTATGCGTATGACACCATGTGCATGACATGAGATGCATCCACTGCTAAGTCATGGCTCATGTAATGTCATGCACATGACAAACCCAACTGGCGTCGACATTGACCTTGACCCGCCCCACCTGTGGCCTAGACCAAAGCCTAGCATGAACAGCATCGGGACCGGGGGAGAGGAACACTAATCACCTCCTCAATTGCTTCGAGGGCTTCCGCAAGAGCGCAATCAGCCACCCATTTCGGATCATCCTGGTACTCATCAAAGATGAGCCTACAACAAGATTTCCAAATCCACCACTACAAAAAAAAAAAATTAATAAAAAAAAAAAAATATATATATATATATATATATATATATATATATATATATATTTAATAAGGGTCATATGATCATACCAAAAGGAGGACACTACACCCTCCCACCAACAAGGAAAACCTCAAAACCCCTCCGTAATTGGCATCAAACCGAACTCTGAGATGAACCAAACAGCCCGAGCAAACAGGCATAAGAACACAATATGGTCAGAGGACTCAAGATCAGATTTACACCGGGGACAGGTCACAGACATGTTGTGGATTCTTTTAGCAGAGTTCACAGAAAATGGGATAGTATCAACAAGAAGTCTCTAAAGAAAAACCCTAAAGGCGCGGAGGAATCGAGGCATTCTAAAGCTGACTAAAACATTTCTTTTCCCGGAAATTCAAGGGAGAAGCTTGAAGGGATATAGAGGTGGCCACGGGCAGGGGCCCGTCCGGCCCAACACTGTAGCGGGCCGGGCCAGGTCTGGCTCGTTTGGGTACCGGGCCGGGCCTGGAGGCCTCCAGGGCCAAACCCGGCCCGGCCCCAAGCCCGGGCCCCCTACAGTGCAGGCCAGGCCAAGTGGGCCCGGGTTGGCCCGCTATTCGTCAGCTTAAAAAAATGCAAAATTTAAATAATACAAAGTTATTTTATACTAAAATTATTATAATTCATTGATAAATAATATGAGATACAAATACATTTTTTTTCCAAGCACTAATAATGCTAAATATATGTAATGAAATAAAACATATAATAAGTAATAATAAATAATGGTAAATATCTGATAAAAAAAATTAATGGTAAATAAATAATGTAACAAGTACAAATACAACGAAGTTGGAGCCTAATATTTAAAAGTACAAATTTGTTTATCAAAAAATACAAAGTAAATAATTGACATACAAAAGTTTTGATATCAGTCGCATGGGGGGGTTAATGTGCCATCGTTTGACGTATCAGTGGTGCGGTCGTCTTCTTCATCGAATCCAGCTTCATTCTCTATTGATTCCTTGCCTCAGCTAGCAGCCAATCTTTCAAGCATACGGACATCTCCGAACTTGACGGTGATAGCTTCGCCCTCTTCGTTCCAAGCAACCTGCCACCAAGACTAAAAGCACACTCCAATTCTACTGAAGACACCGGACAACTTAGTATATCACGTGCCACGGTAGAAAGCACGGGATACTGGGCTTGGTTTGTATTCCACCATTGTAAAAGGTCAAAATGCGGTTGGCTAGCGTTGCGAAAATATGGAGCAACGGTGTCCGCAAATAATAATCTAGCTCGTCACATGACGTGGGGGCTACTGTGGGCGTAAATTGCTCCAACAGCTTTCACGAATATGACGTGTGTGAACTACTTCCACTAGATGTGGAAGATCCTACTACAGCAGTACTGAGATATGGATTATTGGACGCTAATTTTCGGGAATAGTGGGAAAATAAACTATGCAAGTCGTTATCGACTTCGGCAATGAAAGTGTCGATATTGAGACTAGGATACAAATATTCAAAAAAATGTTGGCAAACAAGTTTAAACCCCCGCGTTTACAACAAGGATCTAAAATAGTTGCTAAGCAATATGTAAGGGGTAGTTTACAATAATATTTAGCAAATTTTTCTTTCATTGCCTTAATCGATTGAACAAAATGGGGTTTGATTCAGTACCTGCCATCCAATTTACAATATCAAGCAATCTTGATATTGCTTAAGGCATGGTCGGATAGTAGCAACCCAAAAAAATTGTCATGGCCTCTTTAAACGTGCAAAAAGATTTACAAATTTCATCTATTGTCTCCCAATGTATACCGTTCAGGTTGTAATCGCTCCATTCTGAACGATCGTACTGTGCGAATTCCATTAGAACGTCTTTATACGGTAGAATGCGCTCTAACATTTCTACCGTAGACGACCACCTAATTTGGGAGTCTAGTTTGAATTGTTTATATTCTATGCCATACAACCTACATAAATTTCTAAATCTTTTTTTTCTAGTGTCGGATGATTTAATAGATATTATTACAGATCTTAAGGTGTTAAGGGATGTGTTTACTAGCTCTAAACCATCCATTACCATTAAATATAAATGTGACAAATGCAACGAATATGGAAACACTTCCCACCTAACATGGGTCTCATGTGCCTAATTAAATGTGTAACGGATGCAGTGTTATTGGTAGCATTGTCGAACGTAATACTGAAGATACTTCACTCTATGCCCCAGTCGCGGACTGCCGACATAATCGCACCCGTAATTATCTCGGCAGTGTGGGGGCAATCTAAAATACCAAAATGAATTATTCTCCTTTGGAGGATGTAGGAGTCATCGATTCAGTGTGCCATTATGCACATATAAGGTTGGCCGGGTTTTGACTTCCATATGTCTGACATCAACGAGAACATGCTCGTGTTCATCGCAAAAAGTGTTAAGACCTCAGCTTTCATCCTGTGGTACTTCGTAAAAGCGTCCCGCTTTACGGTGTTCCGAGGAACCCTCACAATGGTGGGGTTCATCCATTGTTGGAGGTAGTCGACGAAATATTGGTTTTCGCCGGCATTGAAAGGCCTTTCACCCAAAATTATATATTTAGCTAACCCCTTTCGGTTGCCCTCTTGAGAGAACCTAAAATTAGCAAGTGCACCGGTCACTTGCTATACAAGACGTTGTTGGCTCTTATCTGGGCATTGCTCGGGGTGGCACCTAAGTATATGTCTGCTTAATGTGCCTGTCTCACTGCCAGGTTGATGGCTAAAAGTCCTAGGTGGGTCACATAATTTACAAGTTGCTATATTAGTTGTCCTATTAAGGGTAAAGTGATTCCATACCCCACTAGTTATACGCCTACTAGTAGAGGCACTACTTTCAGGCTGGGCTTCGGTGGTGGGCATGGGTTCCTCATCAGTTTGTGAGTCTCCGCCCCCACCACCCGAATGATGATAATATTGTTGTTGTTCAAATTCCCAATTTATGATATCATCAGTGTATGGGAGTGATGGGTCTGGTTGTATAAAAGCTTGTTCTTCCGTATTAAGTATGACAATTCTACTCCTTTTAGGGATTCTGGGTGGCCGAGAAGAGCTAGAACTAGCACGACCGGCTCCAGAGGATGATGAAGAGTTGTGTGCAATATTAGTATAAGTGATTAGTATTTATAAAATGCAAGTAGTAATGCAAATTAAATAACTAAAAATGCGAAACAAAAAAAATTACGATACTAAAATTATCGAAACGAGAGAACAATGAAATTCGAACTTCAGGCAAACACTTTATGAACTTCGAGGTCATCCGAGGAGAGGACCTGTCTAAATAACATCGGGTGGTGTGCATGGATGTAAAGGTCAAGAAGAGGGTCAGAAGAAGCAGGAAATCCGTTCAGACACATACCTGATGGAGGGATTTGAAGGGAGAAAAATATAGAGCTTATAAGGAAAGAGCGGATTTGGAGCTCGATTGGGATGGGGAGGGAGATACAAACCGAATGTGGAACGAAATGGCCCAAAAGATTAGGGGACTGGCACGCGAAGTCCTGGGAGAGTCAAAAGTTGGGGCAATTATCAACAGAGAGTCCTGGTGGTGGAGCGAGGAAGTCCAACAGAGGATTAAGGCAAAACGAGACTTGTTTAAGGAGTGGGAGCGTAGTAGAGAAGAGGAAAAGAGACGGAAATATCAGCAAGCCAAGAAGAAAGCGAAGGAAGCAATCAGTGAGGCAAAATCAAGAGCATATGAGAAGTTTTACAAGAGGCTGGATACCAAGGAGGGAGCCAAGGATATATACAAGATCGCCAGAGCAAGAGAGAGGAGGACGAGGAACTTGGAGCAAGTGAAATGCATAAAAGGTGAAGATGGACAAGTGCTAGTGGAAGGGCATATAATTAGAGCTAGGTGGAGAACCTACTTCCACGATCTGTTCAACAACCAGGGAAATGCAGAGATAGCTCTAGGGGATCTCCAGACAACGAGGGAGGATCAGAACGAATGCTATTATGAGCGAATTACTCCAGAGGAGATCAAGGAAGCCCTAAAACATATGGGCAGGGGAAGAGCAGTTGGTCCAGATGGGATACCCATTGAGGCATGGAAATGCCTCGGACAGAGGGGCATTAGCTGGCTGACAAAATTCTTTAACCAAATCCTTATGGGGAACAAGATGCCGGACGAATGGCAGAAGAGCACATTGGTCCCAATCTACAAGAACAAGGGCGACATCCAAAGCTGCGCCAATTACCGGGGGATCAAACTAATGAGTCACACTCTCAAGCTGTGTGAGCGAGTCATAGAAAGGAGACTACGGCAACAGATGGAAGTGACCGAAAACTAGTTTGGGTTCATACTTGGGAGATCAACAATGGGAGCCATCCACCTCTTACGGCGAACGATAGAGCAGTATAGGGAGAGACAAAAGGATCTCCACATGGTCTTCATCGATTTGGAGAAGGCATATGATAGAGTGCCAAGAGATGTATTGTGGAGGGTGTTGGGTAGGAGAGGCATCCCAATGCCTTATATTCGGGTCATTAGGGACATGTATGAAGAGGCACATACTAATGTGCGCACAGGGGAAGGGGAGACAGACACTTTCCCTATTACAGTTGGGGTGCACCAGGGCTCTGCCTTGAGTCCCTTCCTGTTCATTCTAGTGATGGATGAGCTCACTAGACACATCCAAGGGGAGGTACCTTGGTGTATGCTTTTTGCAAACGACATAGTTCTGGTAGGAGAATCCCGAGCGGACATAAACGAGAAGTTGGAATTGTGGAGAGGTGCTTTAGAATCGAGGGGTTTACGGATTAGCAGATCTAAGACCGAGTACTTGGAATTCAAATTTGATCATTGCACCACGACTAGGACAGAGGAGGTCAAGATTGAATAGGAAACCGTACCGAGTAAGGAGAGTTTCAAATACCTGGGATCTATGATACACCAGAATGGTGAAGTGGATAAGGATGTCAACAACAGGATTAAAGTACGCTGGCAGAAGTGAAGGATGGCATCCGGGGTGCTGTGTGATAGAAAGTTCCCGCTAAAGTTAAAAGAAAAATACTATAGGACGGTAGTAAGACCGGCTATGCTATATGGGGTAGAATGTCGACCAATGAAACAAAATCAAACACAGAGGAGCAGAGATGAGGATGCTGCGCTGGATGTGTGGTTACACAAGGAAGGATAGGATTAGGAATGATGCAATACGAGGTAAGTTGGGTGTAGCCTCGATCGAAGATAAATTGAGGGAGCACCGCCTAAGATGGTTTGGACATGTTAGGAAGAGACCGACTACAGCCCCAGTCAGGAGGTGTGAACAGCTTCACCGGATGCTAGGCAGAAGAGGGAGGGGCAGACCAAAGAAGAGTTGGCTGGAGACGATTCGTCACAACCTAACCCACCTAAACCTAAGAGAGGAGATAGCCTCAGATAGGGCACGATGGAGGGCTAGCATAAAGGTAGCGGATGTGGCAGAGTAGATTAGTGCGGAAAGTGACTTGTAGTTTAAGATTCCTAGGCAATCATAACCTCAAGTGAAGCACTTATAGTAGTTTATTCTCTGATCATGTTTTTTTTTTTTTCCCCTCAAAATTCATTAGTATTTAATTAGTGGTTTTATTTACAGGCACTCAATTACTTTAGGTTTGGGGTTCTCGGAAACAGCCTCCTTTCCATTCGGAAGGGGTAAGGCTGCGTACATCACCCCTCCCAGACCCTGCTTTTTGCGGGAACCGCGAGGCACTGGGAGTGTTGTTGTTGTTGTTGTTGAACTTTAGAGCACAATGTTGCAATTAGCAAAGTTGAAGAAGATGGGAGATGATGAATGTATAGAGAGAGAAGAGAGAATTGAAGATTTGGTGAGGAAACCGGGCCCGGCCCAGCGCCATATAAAATTTGGCCCATGGCCCTGCCCGGTGTAGACCGGGCTCGGGCCAGGCCCGGTGCTGCCGGGCCGACCCGGCCCATTGGCCACCACTACTTCTATCTATATAGGTATTAGACCTGCACCACAAAGCGTACCCTTGTTTGACATGGTAGGAGCCTTTCACATCCAAATTCCAAATCAAACTGTCATCAATAGAGGGGTTAGAGATAGGAATACACCTAATAACATTCACAAGATCACGAGGGAACAAACTCCGGAGGAGATCAATATTTCAAGAACGGGATAAAGGATGGAGAAGATCAATAACCCTCAAATTCGCAGCCCTGTTCTTGGACTGCCGAGAGGCCCCAGTCAAACCCCCTGCACCCAGCATTCATCCTACACACGCACTTTACGCCCATTATTCACATGCACCACAAAGCGTACCCTTGTTTGACATGGATAAGATATGTTACTTTATGTCACCAATAAATCAAAATATTATTAATCCTTGACTAAATTGCAAAAATACTTAATCCCCAAATCCGACCATCCATACTGGTAGCCTACCCCTTATGAGTTTACCTCTAATGGGTAGTGCGGGCATAACTCTCCAAAGTTGATGCATATTATTTTTCGTCAAATGGAAAGTTAGCTCGTGAGGTTTTTTGGTACTGTACAGGCTTGAATTGGTCTGCTTCCCTTCCAATAAGTTCGAGTTACAAGTCTTCAAACAATTCCTACATCGTAATCAGTAAAATTTCATTCTGCTTCTCGGTCTAAGCCCATTTCTTATGAAAATACCCTTCAAATAGTTAGCAGATAGGCTTTATGTGCAACGTCCAAATTGCTTCTAGATTGTTATGTTGCCTCCATTTTAGGGCAAGTACGTACGGTAATAATACAATAACTAGTTTCTCCTAATATAACCATTACCATGTTCAGTCACTCATCCCTCTTTAATCTGTTGTAAAATTATTATACCGATCATGGTATACTAGTTCATTTTCGGAACGAATAAGGAAGAGTAAGGACCTACCCAGATGTGGTACGGTGCACACGTGCCCAGCCAATTGACAAGGTTCGTTTGACACCAAGTCGAGCATAAAAAGCATCTCTAGCATAATGCGTCCATCATAAATACTCGCCTAGATTAGATGACTTGACACCAAGAAAGGAAGAATAGCTTCAGTCGAGATCAAGTTAATATAAGGAGTGTGAGAAAGAGACTGGTAATTGGGACATCGGTAATGTCGAATGCGGTCACTGTACTTGTAGTAAGCATAAGCTCAATCAACCGAGTTTGCATTTTGATCAACAAAGTCCGGTAATGGATAATCGTTTAATACTCATATTAGGGCAGGTATGAGTCGAGTAATGGATACCCATTAGATACTTACGAGTAATGGGGCAGGCATGATATTCACTTCATACCTGTAGCAAGTAACATGACCAATATGACTATGGATTTGGGTGGCAGGTACGGATATAGAGAAGGCACCCCATAACCGTCCCGCCCCGCCCCCCCATTGCCATCCCTAGAAACAATTCCTAATACTTTCCCTAGGGCCTGCTTAGCACCACTTCTTATTTGTAGTGTTAGGTTTTTGAAAAATTAAAAGTAGTTTTTCAAAACTATTTTCTCTAGATCTTAGTTCTTTTATTTACAGTTTTTTCAGATTTTAGTGAAAACTGAAAATTGAAAACCGAGAACAAGAAAAAATCGTTTCCAAACTTGGTTTGTAGTTTTCCAAAAACCAAAAACTACAAACAAAAAACGATACAAAGCTGAGCTTTAGCTCAATTACGAGAATACAATAGACAAAACAAAATACCAATAAATACCGTAAGTTAATAAGTTAGCACTATACAAGCAAAGCTCCTCAAATACATTAAGCAACTCTCCCACCATAATCCCCCATTTCTCATCCATCTCTTTTGCACTTCACAATCCCATTGGGTTTCACAATTTACACAACAATACAATCTCTCTCCCCCTTTCCCCACCCACCCGGGTTCGAGCGTCTCTAGTGAGCTATTCCGAGCTTTTTTTTGGTAAGGAGTACAAGAATGCCCTAATAAGGGCCACAAACAACTAGGAAGGAGGAAATGAGCCTCGAACCCAACGCCTCGCGCTGGAGAGGGGGTAACCTAACTACTACACCAAAACCCAACACCTCAGCTAGTCTGAGCATATGCTGATCTCATCCAAACCTTCAGCTAGCTCGAGTTTAACTATTGAGTCGGGTTCTCTCTCTTCTACCTTGGACTTTGCAATATCAGCATCGTTTCCCAGCCCATCAATTGCACCGGCACATTCTTGAAATCGAAAGCAGCTAATGAGATGATCGTTTGTGAGACCGGCGGCTTGCATGAAGGAGTAGACGACGGTGGGTCCCACGCTCCGGAACCCTCTTTTCACCATGTCCTTGCTGATGGCGTCGGCTTTGGATGTCTTGACAGGGACTTGGCGGGGATATCGGAATTTGCTGACTATAGGCTTGTGGTTTACAAATCCCCATATGTACCTGTCAAATGTACCAAACTCATCTCTTACCTGCATCATCAAATACAAAGGAAAGCTTTCAAGTCAGTCACATGAAACTCGGGCTCCCTTTTTTTAACATGGCCGCATAACTTCGTGACAATAGTTACAGATGTGGAAAACGTTGTCCTCCATTGAGGAAGTTGATTTCCCCACAACGAAATGAGAAATATTTTCCTTCAAATAGGGGAAAACGTTTTCGTAATGATCTCATATTATAAGTCTCACTTTAATTTCAAATTAGCCAAGTGTGAACCTCATACAAGTTTATGAAATAAATCCATTTTCTTTAGCTAAACAGGTAAGTTTTATAATAAAAAAAAAATTATTTTTGGGGAAGCTTTTTATGAGAAAAATATTATCTTTTGCGCCAAACAGAGCCTTACTATTTCTGGTAACGTGCAGGCTCAGTGTGAGAACTTCTAAAATGCACTTGTAGGAAGACAGTGATAGGATAAGACGTCTAATCAGACAGGTGGCTCACGAGGGTGGCTCGTCTAGTTCTGAGCTTAAGACGAGCCCAAAGTAGAGCCTAGTGAAGCTCGACCTCAACTAGTGAGTTTAAACGAGCCTAAGTAAGCCTATCTTAGTACATTAGATCAAGCTTAAATGAGTATAAATAAGGCAAGCTTAGCTCACAACTCATCGAACTGTTATTGAGCGCAACAAAGCTGAGCCAAGCCCAAGCCTAGCTTAAACTTGAAGTTTTCATGCTTGGCAAGCCAACGCCGAGCTAAATACAAACAAACCAAGCCTCGAGCCTGATAAGCTTAGGCCCAACTTGGCTCAAATACACTCTTGTTTAGGAATACTCCAACCCTTCTTTGACCTTTATCATGGAATCAAAATGCGGCACACAATCACAGTCACAGTGTGGCAGACTAGCGGGACATTAACAAGGATCACGGCAATAACTTTGAGTTTTTTAAGGGAACATAAGTTACTTTTAATCATATGTCTGCAAGAAAAAGGGCTGAAAAGTTGTAATTACTTCTGATACTATTTCATCAATTTTTAACATGTAGACACATTATAAGTATGTTTTAATAACTAAAATGCAAAAAACATGCATTCTGGAGGTTGTCAAACAAAATATTGTGGAGAAACATGTGTTAATGCCATCCATGATATAAGCCATATGATTGAAGCACTAACTAGTTACAATAGTCAATTTGGAAATATATATCTAGAATTCGAGGATGCATCATGCATAACAAGGATTAATGAGCAAGTATAGCTTATAGTGATCGAATACTAAGTATTTAGTTAAGGAAATTAAGGAAAATGATCAACCGTTGATGCATTAATATAGTTTGAAAATCTAGACATTGTACGGGTACCTTGAAGTCAAATAAAGGCAAGGCGGCTACTCAATGTCAAGACCATTACGTAACAAATTTTGAGCTAGCAGCTTGGCAATTGGCACTTATATGTTAAAACTATGTTAAAAATTAATGAATAACTATGGAAATGACGTAAAAGTTAATAACTATATTGGCTTTACATTTGAAAAAGCCCAACATGATTTCGTAGCTTATAATGTCTGTGATACCCACTTCTGCAAGACCGCAACCACAACAACTAAACAACCGTAAACCAGCAATTTGATTTCATGATCAAAAGATAACTAGGAATCGAAGTTACTGGCATTTTGTTCAAATAGAAGAAACCTAAGTGTTAAAGGAGCATCAACCATAGGAAGCATTGCAGATGTTCAATGACTTAACTATGGAGAAGATGGAGGTTAAAAGATATAGGATCCATTTGGTTCAACATAAGCTGCCCTCCATCTCATTTTTATCATTTTGTTACATGATTAGCAACAATGACTCATGGAGAAACAAATTTTTCCTCCATATAGGAGAAATTGAATTCCCATCAAGATACCATATTATTCTAAGGCTCCATTGTTTTGACGGAAAAGGGTTTCCATCACATTCCTACAACTTTATAGTTCAAGTGAAAAGCAGTTCTCGCCTTAAGAGAAAATGTTTTCCTTCATAGAGAGGAAAGTGACTTCTCCTCATGGAGACAGAAAGACATCTTCCTTCACAGAACCAAAAACGTTTTCCGTCACAATTTCACTTCATACATCTCACATTTAGAAAAGACAATTTTTTCGAAAGGAAAATGTTTTTCCCTCCAACAAAATGAAGGCTAAGACTCTACTTGTTTCAACAAAAAACATTTTCCTTGCGGAAAGTTTTTCTTCACATAATATTTTCAAGTAAAAAAATTCTTTTTCTTATAAATGTTTGTCTTTTCAAACTAAAGAAAACAGTATCAGTATATAAATTTATATGAGTTTCATGCTTAGCAAAGTTAAAGTCGAAGTTAAGCACGTGATGTTTTGAGATTATCACGAGAAATGTTTACCTGTTCACGGAGGAAAATGTTTTTCCTTTTGGGAAGTCAATTTCCCCACAATAGAGAAAAAAATTCCGGCATTTGTGAATGTTGCTATGAAGTTATGTAAAGAAACAATAAATTGACACAAATAAAGTTTTTCGTCAAACCAAACGGAGCTTAAAAGTGAATGTTTTCCTTCCAAACAAACAAGGCTCAGTTTGTGGGAACAGTTCTTCTAATTAAATATACGTATCCCGTTCTCCAAATCTTATATAACACGTGCACACGAGAAGGATGCATACCTTGCACACTTGACGTGCATTTTCTATGATCCCTCGCATTTTCATTTCTGAGAGTAGAGAACTCCCAGGACTTCCAGGTGAAGCAATCTTCCTCTCATTTAATTTAGAAACAGCGGCCGGATCAAAGTTCAAGAATACTTCCCTGTAACGAGATGCATCCGTGGAATCAAATGTTGCCCATTATTATAACGGGCTTTTAGCTAGCTACTATGCAATTAGAGGTTATTGATAATACTTTCGTACTGACCTCTATAATGTGCATGCGTATATGTTGTTTTCTTTATCGAAATATACTTGTAGATGTATTTGTTAGAAGACCATTAAAGAGGGTATAAAAATTAGTGCTTATATGAGTATTAATTCAACTTTTTTGCCAAAAAGAAAAAGAAAAGACTTAAAAACAACTTATATTCCATGAGAAAACCAAATGCGGTTGCCCGACCCATTATGTAATTTCTTTGACACCACCATAGCGACTGCCAATTGCAACTGACTCCATGGATGCACCAGCAAATTAGAATCAGCATACTAAGCCTACATGGCACCACTTACAAGGAAATTATTAAGGCAGAGTATTTACCTAAAAATATTCCTTTTACTGAGTATCACAGGCCATGTTAGTTCAGCCAAAGCACCCGAAAGGCTAAGCAGTTCAAACAATTTGCTGCATAAAAAGGAACATATTAGGCTCACAGCAGTGAGTAGGTTAAATAGAAAGGGTAAATACTATACAAACATCCTGAACTATTGTTTGAAATAAAAATGTTAATCTCATACAAGACACCCCGAAACTATTAGTTTGCATAAATTAGATCGTTTCTGCAATTTTGTTAGACTGCCGACAACCAAAATCACGTGACATCATATGGTATGACATGGGGGGTCTAGTCTTAAATTATATGTATGTGATTTTGGCTACCTTGACAGTTAAAAAGATATGGATAGAATTGCAATAGAGGGTCCACTAGATACAAAATGATAGTTCAGGGGTGCATTTGAGAAAATTGAAAGTTGGCGTAAACTTGATTTCAAACAATGATTCCAGAGTATATGGCATTTATCGGAAGAAACATTTCTAGTAAAAGAACAGAGACAAATGCTGATTCTCATCTGAGACTGCCTTACTTGTCATCATGAGCTGGAAGTCCCCATTCTTCATCGTGAAATGCAGCATACAATGGATCTTCTTGAAAAAGAAAAAAAAAATTCCAGTAAGAATAATTCCCAAGATAAGAAATGCATATTCCATTAGCAAGGAGATAATGCAAGCAGCATAGCACAATGATGAAGAAAGTGCATGTCTATGAAAAGAGGAAACCGAGGTTCGCCAAGTACAATATAATCAAAGTTCCTAGAAAGCAACTGTGTATTAAGCCATGGTCCCAATATAAATATTCAAGAAGGCACGTATGACGGTCATGTTCAAATCGTGCATTCAGGTCTAAAACCGTGCCGGAGTTTAAAACTAGTACGACGCCTTCACCCAATAACTTAAGTTTTTGGGATAGTTTAGCGAGTATGTTTTACCAAGAGATCTCAAGTGCAAATTCCCATAAACTCCAATCTTAATATCAACATAGTTTCAAGTAAGACATGAGGTGGATCTATGAAATATCCATCGCTTCCAGCAGAATGGGCATTCACATGAAGGGGCATGTTCGAGTACAAACCATTCTTAAAGCTTCAGCTAATAGCTTAAGCTTTTGGGATGGATAATTTCTTGACAAACCATAAAACAATAAACACAAGAACGAGGGCAGACAAGAAGAAAACCATGTAAAGTTGACCCTCTTCACCATGAATGAATACTAAATGTAGGCATAACTGGGCATGCTTAGTGCTTGAAGCTTTGTTGAGGGCCTACAATTGGCTGTTGATTCGTATGAACTTTTTGCTGATCAACACTACTCTTTACGACTTCAAGGCGAGATAAACACCACAGAACTACATTATAGGCACGTCAAGATTATAGGTAATTGATAATTATGAACATATATCTTGATAATTATGATAGGCAATAGATCCTGTCCTCAGGATTTATCTACAATCCCTAGATATTTATTTTGACAATGCTTGTCACATAGCTGCACGAATCAGGAGCGGAAGCGGGAACGGGGTAGCAGACAGTCATAGAAGTTTCTAAGATTGGGAGCATGGATGGAGCACTTATATTACTATATATTAGATATACAAGAAAAAGTAATGAAATATTGTCAATTGAGCAATTAAAGCATAAATATTAAAACAAAGTAAATATTAATCAATAATTAAGAAAAAATTAAGCACCCAATGGTTAAGATAAAAAAAATTTGACTCCAAAATGTCCACACAAATCAATCATTCTTGAAATCGAATGATAGCCAACAAATTATCCAATAAGTATCTTCTTATCAAATTGATTTCATAATTGTTTGAATTGTATTTCCATCAAGTTTGATGCACTGGAAAAAGCTAATCTAACTTCAAAACACCGAATCATGTTTCGGGAGCATGAAACATTAGCGTTTTCGGAGTATCCTACAATTATAGTTTGTCAAGCCATTCCATAGACCTTGAACCACTTTGATGTAGCACAAGTTGAGTTAAAAATAAAACACTTGATAATAGTTATCAGTTAAATCATTGAAACAATTGAGGGAGATCCCCTACTTATACTGCTAAGTATCCCAAGCTAACTAAAATTTGATGATATTATAAAGGAAAGAATTTAGCAAGACCGTGAACCATCTTTTTAAACAAGAGAGACTTTTCCGCATTCAATTTTCCTCTGGACTATCTCATTGAACACAACAGACCTCCTGCACATTCGATTTCAAAAACGCTAACCCCTAAACTATGTCAATAAAAACAACTCACCCCCGAAATATCTAATTTAAGACTATTCACTTTCTATTTATCAAATTTAAAAAATTAATTAGCTTAAGTATCTTTAAACTCCTTTCTTCTATTGGTCATTCTCGTCATCAATACAGTGTATCCCAAGACACGCTTCTTCCATAATTTGTGACATGGGTTAGGCTCGTATTATTATACCAACATAACTCGTGTACATTTAAACAAGTATCTCTCGCATTGACTACACAAGTTAGGTTCATTTTCCACAGGGATTCAACTCGTGCGAGATCCTCCCGTAAAGGTAACCTCCTGAGATTCCCCCCCTCCCCCCCCCCCCCACAAAAAAAAAAACCCTACTTTGGCGGGGCCCTTGTAGCACCGGGCTTATTGTTGATGTTAACTGGACTCAGGTCAGACCTTTTGTCAAGCCAACAATGTGTCAAATTAAGGACAAGTCGAGCCACAACAAAAGAAAATTGGACACTTGACCTGTCATCTATATTGTTCTAATTCGAGTTAAGCTGACCCATTTATCTAATGGGTCGAACTATGTTGGGTCAAGTCATGGATCAACGGGGCTCATAAGCCACCAGTAGCGAATCTAGAAAAACCACTCATGAGGGGCACATATTATAACAAATAGATCTTATAAAAACAATACTATATAAATATTAGGGAAAAAAAATATAAAAGCATCACCACAATTAAGAATAGAAAGAAAAAATACATTTGTTCACGACTGTCCTCTATGAGTTTTCATATTTGGAAAACGATACATTACAAATTCATTAGTAATAGTTTCAATGACTTGCTTTTCTATGGAAGATACTAAACAATGATTCAAAAACTGATCACCCATTCAATTCCGAAAATTTGCCTTCACAAAGTTCATTGTCAAAAAACATCTTTCGACACTTGCAGTTGCCACAGGCAAAATCAGCGTCAACTAGAAAAAGAAAGATCCTCCTATGTCTCCTCTATTTAGAAAGGTCACCAAGACCATCGAGTTCAGCAAACTTGTCATCTATGGGCACATCCTCAATATAGGTCAAGTTGATTTTCAATTTCCGACATATCAGAGAAATCATTAGGATAAAATTGAGCCAATTACACCAATTTTGATATATCAAAATTTCGAAAACTGATCACCCATTCAATTCCAGAAATTTGTCTTCACAAAGTTCATTGTCGAACAACATCTTTCGACACTTACAGTTGCCACAGGAAAAATCAACGTCAACTTCAAAAGACAATACACCAAAGAAAAAGAAAGATCCTCCTTTGTCTCCATTAGTATTTTAGAAAGGTCACCAAACCATTGAGTGTAGCAAATCTATCATCTGTGTGCACATCCTCAATATAGGTCAAGTTGATTTTCAAATTCCGACATATCAAAGAAATCATTAGGATAAAATTGAGCCAATTGCACCAACTTCAACATATCAAAATTTAGAAATGAATCACTTGGACTCAAGCAAGCCACACATAGGAGCAACTCTAAAGTTGCTTCATCGAAGTGATAATTAAGCTCTCCAAGTTGTTCATTCACAATAGCACAAAATAATTTAACACGATAACAATGCAAATTCTTCTTATCAATTTTGCGTCGTGGTTGATCAGGATCAACCTACTCTTCTTCCATATTCAATATTAGAATATTATACTTATCACAAAAAGATGATGTCTTACTCAATAAAGGTTCCTATCCATCATCTCTCATTATTTGCACTTGTCACTTAGCTACTTTGACTAATGTCATAGCATTCAAGATATCTTGATCCTTCATTTGTATAACCAATGACAATTTATGTGTGATTCCCAATCTAGCTTGCATCAAATGCAAATGAAACACAAAGTTGAATGTTCACAAATATCTCAAAACACCACGTGCTTGAACTCGTTTCACTGAATCTTTAGCCTCGTCTCTAACAAATTCAAATACTTCAACAATAGAAGGATACAACTTTGACAAATTCAAAAGTGATTTGTGATGGGACCCCCACCGTGTATCCCCAAGCCTCTGAAGACTAAGCTCTTAATTTAATCCCGTCCTAGTTTGAATCTCGCCATCCATAACTTATGCGTAATCTTCTCCAAATTGCATTCTCGAACCATATCTTGACACTTACGAGAGGCTCCAACAACATTTAACAAAGTAGTGATCATACTAAAAAAATCTTATGCATCAAGATTTGTTTTAGCAACCACTGCAAGTGCTAATTGAAGTTGCTAAGCAAAACAATGAATATACCAGTTGCCTCATTTTCATTCAGAATCAAAGTTTTCAAACACTTGAATTCACCTCGCATATTGCTTACTCCATCATAGGCTTTGAACCCTTGATAAGCTTAACCCATATTCAACAAACAAAAAATCAATGGCATGGGTCTAGAACTTTTACATCTAAATCCTTTTTCAACATCTTTCTTGACGTAATCCTTTTCTGGTTTTGCCCTTGTGCTCTTATGTTTGGAAACCTAAGGTTCCCTTTAAAACCAAGGTTTTTATGTTGTCTTTACTTCTAAACAAGCTTAATACTCATGACTGCCTGCAAAAACGGAGACCTTTTAAGGCTTCATCTCCAGGAATTTGTATTATGTGCTTCTAAAGTGGGGAGTCGCATGACCATTTATTTTTACATTGTGTTGTGGCTTGGGATTCATGGTGCAAACTTTTATCCACTTTTGACCGGATATGGGTTAGCCCAATATCGGTTGAGGATGTCCTACTAATGAAGTTTCATAGGATAGGAAAGAAGGAAGACATGTTAACACTATTCTCCACAGCCAAGATTGTGATTCTCTAGTGTATTTAGCTTGAAAGGAATGCCAACATCTTTAAAGATCAGTTTACACCAGTTAATTTCTTACGGGAGAAGGTGGTCTTTTTAGTAACTCTTTGGACAAAGAGCTTTGGAGGCTTTGCTAACATAGCCGTAGTTGACTTACAACGGGGTTGAAGGGCTTTATGCTATTAGGTCATGGTTTTCATTGTTGCATTATGTAATTTTTAGGGCATCTTGTCCTTAATCTTTTTTGCACTCTCTCTTTTAATATTATCTCTTTTTTCAATCAAAAAAAAAAAAAAAAAAAAAATCGGTGGCATCTTTAAGAGCTTCAATAGAAGTCCCCTTAACATAAACAATACTAATAAACCTCTCTTTCACTATTCCTTTTTTATCAATATATACCTCAAGAACACGGCCATTTGTTCTTTATTGGATATGTCACTAGATTCATCAACCAACAATCCAAACAAATCATTATCCATATCCTCCATGATTGCATTGACTATTTCTTCCGCAAAGCAATGAACGTCTTTTTGAATGCTTGGAGCAACCATTTGATGATTTCTTAGAGCATTTTGAAATATATTCTTACCTACAGTGTTATTTGGTTCACTAGTGTACTTCAAAAATTCAAGAAAATTTCCTCTATTATCTTTTGGAGTATAACCTTACCGACAATGTCATTTTGGCTTGTGTCGCTCTTTGCTTTTCCAACACTATAGGTCAAGGACCCTGGCCACAAGTGAAGTTTTCTAGGGCTTTTCATAGCAAAGAACCATGTTGACATAGTTGCCTCCAGGCATCTCAAACTGTGAGGCCTCGTCAAGACAACCAGCTAGCCCAACCTCCATAATTAGCGGTTCAAGCAACCTCTATCACTAATAATAGACGAAATTTTCTTGAATTCTTGAGTATACTGGTGAACAAAATGAAACTATAGTTAAGGTTATACTCCAAAATATTCCAAAAAATCATCTAATGGTTCCTCCAAGCATTCAAAAGACATTGTTCATTGCTTTGCGTAAGATATAGTCAATGCAATTGTGGAGGATACGGGTAATGATTTGTTTGGACTGTTGGTTAATGAATCTAGTGACGTATCCAATAAAGAACAAATGGCCATGGTCCTAAGGTATATATATTGATAAAAAAGGAATAGTGAAAGAGAGGTTCATTGGTATTGTCCATGTTAAAGAGACATATGCTAAAGCTCTTAAAGATGCCATTGATTTTTTGTTTGCTAAATATGGGTCAAGCTTATCAAGGGTTCGCGGTCAAGGTTATGATGGAGCAAGAAATATGGGAGGTATGTTCAAGGGTTTGAACACTTTGATTCTCAATGAAAATGAGTCGGCTATTATTCATTGTTTTGCTTACCAACATCAATTAGCACTTGTAACGGTTGCTAAAACAAATCTTAATGCGCAAGATTTTTTTAGTATGATCACTACTTTGTTGAGTGTTGTTGAAGCCTCTTGTAAGCGTTGAGATATGGTTCGAGAACGCAATTTGGAGAAGATTATGCAAAAAGTTACGGATGGTGAGATTCAAACTGGGACGAGATTAAATCAAGAGCTTAGTCTTCAGAGGTCCGGGGATACATAGTGGGAATACCATTACAAATCACTTATGAATTGGTCAAAGTTGTATTCTTCTATTATTGAAGTGCTTGAATTCCTTAGAAATGAAACTAAAGATTTAGTGAAACGAGCTCAAGCACGTGGCATTTTGAGATATTTGAAAACATTCAACTTTGTATTTCATTTGCATTTGATGCAAGCTATATTGGGAATCACACATGAACTATCATTGGTTTTACAAAGGAAGGATCAAGATATCTTGAATCTTATGGTACTAGTCAAAGTAGCTAAGCGATGAGTGCAAAGCTTCAAAGATGATGGATGGGAGCCTGTATTGAGTAAGATATCGTTATTTTATCATAAGTATGATATTCCACTACTGAATATGGAAGAAGAGCATGTTGATCTTGATCAACCACGACGCAAAACTGGTAAGAAGTTGCATCGTTATTGTATTGAATTATTTTGTGCTATTGTGAATGAACAAGTTGGAAAGCATAATCATCGCTTCGATGAAGCAAATTCAGAGTTGCTCCTTTATGCGGCTTGCTTGAGTCCAAGTGATTCATTCAGGATTTTGATATCTCGAAGTTTGTGAGATTGGCTCAATTTTATCCTAATGATTTCTCTGATCTGTCAGAAATTGAAAATCAACTTGAAACCTATATTTAGGATATGCGCACAGATCACATATTTGCTAACCTCAATGGTCTTAGTGACGTTTCTAAAGTGCTAGTGGAGGCAAAGAAGGATTTTTCTTTTCCTTTGGTGTATCGTCTTTAGAAGTTGGCGCTTATTTTGCTTGTGCCAACTGCAAGTGTCGAAAGATATTTCTCGGCAATGACCTTTGTGAAGACAAATTTGCAAAATCGAATAGGTGATCAGTTTTTGAATGATTGTCTCGTATCTTCCATAAAAAAGCAAGTCCTTGAAACTATTACTAATGAATTAGTAATGTATCGTTTTCAAGATACGAAAACTCGTAGAGGACAGTTGTGAACAAATGTCTTTTTTTTTTCCGTTCTTAATTGTGGTGATGTACTTTTATATATTTTCCTAATATTTATATTAGTATTGGGTTTTATAAGATCTATTTGTTATAATATGTGCCCCCTGTGAGTGGTTTTTCTAGATCCGCCACTTATTGTTAGTGCATCTAAAGCTTTAGGCTTCTTCCCATCTTTTCCATATGTTGCCCTACGATGATAGTCAATGCACTTGTGCCGGATTAAATATGTCTACCGCTGTTATGTCTGTGACAACCCACTTCCGGAAAACGTGATTACGACAACGAACCGCGTCTTGATTCCATGAGTCTGACAAACTATATTACATTTCAATCTTTGAAGAATCTATAGGTACACACTTATCATTTTTCTCCATCGATGAATGATAATAGACTTGGAAGCCTAAAGTACTAGTTCAGGTCTTCCAGGAGTCCCAAAAACAACTTTGCACTCTACTCATCGCTTGACTTTACCTGAGCAAGGCTTGAGTTAGTGGTCAACGAGTGTTTAGTCATTCGATTGGCTCAAAAAACAAAGGCATCAGTCAATTAGATCAGTAGTGAAATCATTTTTCAGCCTTCACCTAAAAGCTTAAACTTTTAGGTTAGTTGCTTGCTTACATGATATCAAAGCCACTTTGACTAAAAAGACTTGAGCTTGAATCCAACAACCTCCACCCCAGAAGGAAGAGAAATCAAGAGAAAATTCGGTAATAAAAGAAAGAATGTTTCTTAGGCCCGATATAAGGCCCAACAACTAGCCCTTCCCGTCCTATGAAAACCCCATGAGCAGTCACATGGGATTCGAACATGAGAAGCAAAGGAAAAACCCCTATTTTAAAATATGCATTTTTTTCTCTTCCCTTTGAATCGAATTAGGAAGACAACTTTTCTAACCTGAGCATGAAAACTCATAAAAGCTGGTCACTTTCTCAAATAACCTCATTTTAAGGAAATGGACCAATCCTTAATCATTTATAGCATTTAAACAAGAGGCAGTAGACAAGCTTCGGATAGATGATACAAAATGTTAAAAATCATACGGGAAAACAACAAAGGGTTTGAGCTGCACCATGTAGCAGTCCCCCATTACAGCATCAAAGGGAAGAACAGGGCTGATTTCTTTGGAGATAAGAAAACAAGAAAGCAGAAGAGTCATAAAGCATTTAAAAAAATCAAACAATTGAATAAGACAAAAAGTTTATCTTCCGAAATGAAAATGGTCAAGAACAAGCACAAAAAGTTGTCACATTTATTTTCTCCTTTATTTCACTACTAGAAATATGTAGCATTTAATTATAAATTTTAGGGGTTAAACCATTCTACACTATGCCAGTAGTGAAAATTCATCGTTTATAACACTTCTCAAATAAGAACACATTTCCAGACGTTGAAAAATAATGTATTGTTTCACTACCGGATCTTTGGACCTTTTCCAGTATTAGTATCGCCAAAGAGACAATGGAGCTTATTGATTATCAATTTTGCTTGAACATGGAAAAGGAGAGGCATAAAAGCATTAAAGAAAAAAAATTTTAAACTAAATGCCGGCATACAAGTTTTGACACGATGAGAATAAGAAAAGTGTGTGTGCTAGGGTATTTGGACACTGTTTTAACTCATCAGAAGAAATAATAGTGGCCATTATTCAGCTCTTATATTTAAGGATACCATATCCAAAGAGGCTCCTCATTTACAGGATTTAGCGTGACCAATTAATCATTTTGTTTTTTCAACAGGGGGCTGGGAGTCCCAAGGAACTCACTTGCAAGTTCTAACACTTCTATCCTACTTTGAGAGCCGGATCGATATTATTAAGAAAGAAGCACATGAAAGGAAGAGAAATTGCATAATTTGGATCAATTATACTACGAATACTCCATCAGAATGCTGTCAGAGACTACCAAACCTACAAAAGTTTCCTATGATATATTATGATAGGTTCCCTCGAAGATTTTAACACAATGATGGGAAGGGTTTCCTCACCTATCCGAAGTCCAAAATATAAGGAACCACGCAATTACACTTATCCCATGTCAATCACATTCACAAGTTCCGTCCCAGCAAGAAACAAACCGTTTCAAACTAAAACGATCACCACGGATCTGTGACGTGAATTGGTGGATCTATGAGGTAGGATGATCCAGCTTGAGCTTTAGGCAAGCTAAGAGTTGATCTGAGATCAAGCAACTAACTCTTTCATAGTTTATCCGAATACAAAAAAAGCAAAATGTCTATCTATGGTTGCACTTAATGATACACCGTAACAATATCACGCTCAAGGGACTCACTACGGAGTTCCACTACACCAACAACTAGCACAATTTTAGCGAATAATTCCGACTCTAAAACCTATTATGCAACATCTGATAGAACGGGCAAAATAATAGATGAGCAGATGCAATACGTGGAAATAGATGGGCAAATGCAATACGTGGAATAACACACATATGAAAAAAAAAAAAAAAAAAAATTTATGGGATAAGGTGATCTTTTTAGGAGCTCTTTCGGCTAAGAACTTTAGGAGCTTCCAGAACATAGCATTGGCAGCTCTGCAAAGGGATTGGAGCGCTCTATGTTATTAGTTTTTTGGTTCTCTTGAATGACGGAGGACATCTTGTTCAGTTGTTCTTAACTCTTTGTACATTTTTTTCTCTTTTAATGATATTTTTTTCCAGATCAAAAAACACACAGATCAAATAGATAATAAACAAAGCTAAATTGAAAAACCATACCAGTGGTAGGCGTAACCCAAGCACACCTTTTCTTGACCACCAGCCCATCCGGCCCACTCACTGGCCCATCATCCTCACAAACCTTTTCAACCTTCTCCATCTTAATACTCCCTACCCTCCTCCGAATCAACACGCTACTCCTACTAGTCCTTCCCGTTGATGCCCGGCTATGGGACGAATCTGATGATGCATCAGACGAGCAAGACGCACTCAATGACGAATTGCCCCTCAGCAGTTGGTTCCCATGCTGCCTTAAAATGGAGGGTACCCTGTAATTGTTCTTAAACGGGGGCGAAAATGTGGTAGATATCTGAGCCTTCTTGTCCTTGCCATCGATCTCTGGCAATTTATCCAGTTTCTCAATATCCTTCACCGTCAGCTTCCGGGACTCCACCTTCCTCGCCCTGTTCCCGGCCGGAACAAGCACCGGCCTCTGCTCAGAATCCGCCACATTCATCGACCTAACCCTAGCCCCTCTCGACATTCAACCAATTAGCCCTAATTCCCACCCAAGTTACGATCTTTATGCTTTCTGCTGTTACAATTCGGCAAAATTTGCCACTTCTGAGTCTTAAAGCACCCACATTATCAAATACAGTAATCAATCACTGAATAAGAACCGAATTAGGGTTCAAGTTAACAACTTTCTTCAACCGAACCATTCAAACTGCCTAAAATTGCCGACTTTTTTGTTACCGGACTATGATCAGGCGAAAATTGCAGCGATTAAGCTAGTAAAAGATGCACATTATCAAAAAGGCTATTGAATCGACCATCAGAGGACCAAATTAGGGTTTAAGTAGAAAGTGATTGGTACCAGAGAAGTAGAATGCAGTGATGATGATGATGATGAAGAATTGGAGCTGCATTTGTAGAAGGAATTCAACAAAGAAGTGAATTAGAGAGGAGGATTCGTAAAGTGAACTCTTGCTCGTTGACTGGTGTCGTGCTACACTGTGAGAGATGGAGAGAGAAGGGGAGAAGTGAGCACTCCCAGCTCCGGGTCAATTTCTTTTATGGGTTTTTTAAAAATATTTAGTTAAAAAATTATTATTTTTTCCTTAATTATTAAAAAAAATTTTAAAAATCATCTTTAAAAGTCTAAAATTTTTCAATCAAATATTTTTAAGTTACACCATTAACTATTTGTTATTATCTTGTGGTTTTCCTTAATATAGGCCTCTTTTGGTATACGGGAAGTAGACGAGGAAAGTTTCAATTCATAGAAAGTGTGATTTTTAGGTCTTGTTTGGTATATGGAAAGTAGGCAGGATGTGAGAAGTTAGAATTACTAAGTAAGTTTCAACTGCTTTAAAATGGGTAAAGTAACTTATCTAACCCCTTATGTAAGTTCTACTCCCTTCATATTTTTAATCCATCTGATAATTTTATCTCTTCTAACTTGTGATTATGAAAAGTTTACTCATTAATCCCTCTATCAATGATGTTAGGAGATTAGACATGGGCATAATAGTCATTTTAATTATATTTCATGAGAAGTATTGTGTCAACCAAACAAACACAGGAATTGAATTCCCATGAAGTTCTATTTCCCATATGGGCAACCAAATATTTTTAGCTTCGTTAGGAGCCTGGAATTGGGGTTGAGACTGGAATTGGGGCCCAGAATTCCAATTTTATTGTTTGGTTCACGTGCCAGAATTGAAATTACAATTCCACTGCCCAATTGCATGGAATTGGATTTTAACTGAAAATCATACTTTCCAATTCCTTGGGGTGGGGGTAAAGAATTGCAATTCTGTAGTAACTTTACTGGCCTGAAACCCAAAATGACCCCCGACTTGGCCTACCCAAAGCCAAGATGACTCAAAATCTAAAAATTTAAACACAACCTACAATTTGACCCAAACTTCAAGATCTTTCAACTCAAATGACTTGAACTTGAAATAACTGAAATCACCTTAGCTCAAAAGTCCAAAGTGACCCAACCAAATTGACCCGAAACTCGAGATGACTTGAGTTTAAAAAATGAAACTACTGGACTTAAATGTGATGTAAGTAAGATGAGCCGAAGTGAAAATGATCCTCCAAATTGATCCCAAAACTTAATACAACCCAAACCCAAAATGACCCGACCCATCTCAAACTCAGCCTAAGATAACTCGAAATTTGAAATGATACAACTCGTTTGCCCCAACACTAAGATGACTCGAGCTTGAAATGACCTAAATCAACTAACCGGATTTATTCTAGCCTGAATTTTGAAAAATCCTAACTCGATTAACTGAAAATCCAATATAACATGGACGCTAATGACCCAACGTGATACTTGAACCTCGAATGCAATGTGAATAATGCAAACTCAAAGTAAATCGCTTATAATGCTAATGACTCGAACCTCGAATAATTCAAACTCAAAGTAAATCGCTTCGACCATAGTAACTCGAATACAATGTGAATTGCTCCAACCAAAATCTAACTGTTGTTGATTTAAAGCTCGAAATTGTCCAACTCGATTAACCGAAAACCCTTGATGATTCGAATCATTAAGTAATTATAATTTTGATTCCAATTCCTTTGATGAACCAAACAATGGAATTTCAATTCTATCAGAATTCTAATTCCATCAGAATTGAAATTGGAATTGCAATTTCACAATCCAATTCTAATTCCATGTGCCAAACAAAGCCTTATACTACTTTACAGAAAGTTGACGAGGGAAATAAATTCCTAGGAAGTATGACTTCCTGTAGGAATTCAATTCCTTTGGCAACCAAACGAGGTCATAGATTTTAGACTATACCAATAAAGCATGACTTAGGCCTTGTTTGGTATGCTGGAAGTAAACGAATGAAGTAAAAATTCATGGGGATCTTATTTGATTGGTAGGAAGTTGGCAAACTGCTGGACGTAGAAATTGCTTAACAATTTACAATTCCTTCAAAATCCTTTATTTTTAACTAGCCTCCTCAAGAAAGTTCTTTTTCTCATTCCGGCAACCAAACACTTCGTACCTACTTCTTGGAAAGTTGACACAAGAATTTCCAAAAAATACAACTTTCCCTAAGAATTCAATTTATGTGCAACCGAATGAGGCCTTAAAATATCTAAGGTAGCAAGACATTTACCTTCCCTCTCCCACCAATGTCCAAATCTCATCTCTTTTTAAACCCTCTCGAGATCAAACCTAGTTAGCTGAGAGGAGTACATCAATGCATTGCCAACTTGACTAGTTTCAACTCATGTTTTATAAGTACTCAAATAATAAAAACGGTACACTAAAATCTATATGGAAAACACGTGATATATAATTGATAGTTAGCAACAAGATACCCAAAGAGGGCACCAACATGCCGTCACCGGATCCCATTAGAACTCCGAAGTTAAGCGTGCTTGGGTGAGAGTAGTACCAGGATGGGTGACCTCCTGGGAAGTCCTCACCCTCAGGTTGGGGGCACTGAGAAATAGCCTCCTTTCAGGTTAACACCCTGAAGGGGGAAAGCTGCGTATATCCACCCCCCCAGACCCTACGTAGGCGGGAGCCTTTGAGGCACTGGGTATGTTTAAAAAAGTTAGCAACAAGATCTAAGGTAGCTGGTTGAAAATTTTAGACTTTTGAAGATAGTTTTAAGAAAAATTAAAATGTTGGTCGTTAAGTGAAAATAAGAACTTTCCAAATGGGTTTTCTATACGAAACTTTATTTTTGTGTAATGTTATTATTACAATAAGGATGTTGTTAGGATCATTTAATAAAATTTTATTGTTACTATTTACTATAAGTAAAATTATTATTGTTGTAACAATACTTAAAATCTTATTAATAACAATTCTCTTATTTATTTAGTTGGTGGGGTAAATTAATGTGACCATAGTTTTTTTTTAACTAATGAAACACAATTCACCCTCATTGTAATTAAATAAAACTAGGTTGATTTACCATGCACTAATGCACTGGATCCTATTAGAACTTCGAAATTAAGTATGCTTGGGAGAGTAGTACTCTGATGGGAGACCTTCTGGGAAGTCCTCGTATTGCCAACCCTATAAGGTTGAGGGTCCTCGAAAACAGCCTCTCGGCGGGGTTACAACCTTAAAGGGTAAGACTGCGTACATTCACCCCCAGATCCTGCTTAGGCGGGAGCCTTTGAGGCACTGGGTCTATTGTTGTTGTTGTGATTAAATATAACTCAATTTTAATATTTTTAATTCATAAAACATTTTTTTAACTATGTTACTAGTAAAATTGAGCAAGTAAATTGTGTGTAATAACATAGTTTAAGAAACTATTTAAGAAAATTAAAAGTGTGGGAGCTGAATTGGGCTTATAGCAATGTTTTGGGTGAGTTGTGTTTAAAAAACATAGTAGCCACTCGTTTTACTAAAAAAGTGTAGACGGTGTCACATTAATTTGCTCTACAAAAAAAAAAAAAAAAACTGTTTATATTATACTCTTTTGTATTTTATAAAAAATGCTAATTTAACAATTCAAGTTCGACCATAGTCGATAGGCTTTAAAGAGCCGAGTTCGAATAGAAGGATACTCGACTCATTAATGTCCACAAATACTTTGATTAAAGCTCATCAAAAACTCATTAATGGTTCGATATTGACTTAATAATGGATCGATAATGACTCAATTGTAAGCTCAACTCGATAGCAATTTCTACTTGGTTTCAAGCTTAACTTGATAGTAAACTTGGCTCGATATCAAGCTCAAGCTCAAGGGCTTATCAAACTCGAGTTCAAGTTACGTGGTATCCACTTAGAGCACTAATAGTTTTGTTTTACTATTACTATAATTATTTTTGGATAAATTATAAGAATATTTCAGACTTTTCACTTAAAAATAGAAAGTATTGTTACAAATAAAATCAAACATTTAACTCCTTATTTTTTGAAAGACCATCGATTTACCCAAAACTATATATGTGAAAGACTTGAAATTTTATTTAATACGATAACTTATGTGTTATATTTGTTAAAAATAATGGTTTTTTTGAAAATTAAAAATCACCTAAATTTAAGACATGGCTTCAAAAAACCACGTAAGTTTTCTAATTTTTCAAAGACCATCTAAATTTTCTAACTTTTCAAAATATGACCTACACTTTACAAAAATTTGCAATGTCACATCTTAATTTCAACAAAGTTAATATCCGTTAGTTTTTACTGACATGACTTTTGAAGAATAAAAGAAAATAAATTTAAAAATTTTGAATTTATATATAATAATTTAAAAATATTTAAAAAAATATTTTAAATATATAAAAATTTTATAAATACATAAAAAATAAATTTGTATTTTAAAAAAATATTGTTTAAGTACCACATTGGCAAAAACTAACGAATGCTAATAGAATTAACATTGAGGTGTGATGTTAAAAAATTTTGAAAAAATTAGACTATTTTTAAAAAAATTAAAAACTATAAGTAATTTTTTAAAATAACAGCAAAAATATAGATAATTTTTAGTAAAAAATCCTAAAAACAAATACAAGAAGAGTTTGCCGGCAATAGGCTATCCCCAACCTAATCCCCATTTTTGAAGGCCTAATTTTGTCGCATCATAAAAAATAGAGCTTCTCCTTCCCAATCTAAGCCCGATCTTTTAACTTTATTTTTATATTTTTTTAGTTTTTTGAATAGCTAATATTATTTGTATTATTTTAATCATTTCAAAATCATAGACAAAAACACATATGATTAAAAAATTAATTAATGACATTGAGAAAACGAATTAAAATTATGAAAATTAGATTTATATTTTTAAAAAATAACTTCGTATGGATTAGATAAAAGGAATTACTCAAATTTGATATGTAAAAATGTAGAATATACAATATATTTTATTTACGACGAATTTGATCAGTATGCTTATTCATCGTATTGGAATTTGGTATGAAAATGGGGTTTGTAAGGACGAGCTGAACTCAAGCTTTAACTACACGCCCAGCTTGATATCTTCTGGCCTTAGATGTGAATTGCCCTCGAGAGAGTGAGAGAGAGGGAGTGAGGGTGAGAATAAGGGAGTGAAAGAGAGAGAGAGAGTGAGGGTGAGAATGAAAGTGAGAGCGAGAAAGAGTGATCTAAAGAGTTGGGTAAAGATGAGAAAATGAAAGATCCTTTCTTTTTTATATAGAGTTTAGGGGTCAAATTTGAGGATGCTAGGCGGCCGTTTACTGGGTATCTAGTCTCTAGGTGTCCGTCACTAGGCGGCCATTTCTGGGGCCAGCAAATATTGGACCAGTATTATAAACATATTTTTAAATAAAATTTAATATATTTTATTAATTAAAAATAATAAATAAATTATAATTTAAAAAAAAATTTAAAAAGGAGGGCCATCTCACCCCCGTGTGCTTCAAAAATGTAACACGCATATCTTACTCGGCGGGGGGCCCCACACCGAACCCTTTAAAATCCCATCAGCCCTAAACGCTAGAGTCCCTCCCTCTCTACCTCTCTCTTTTCATCTTTAGTTTGAAATTCAATTCAACCGGTTTCTTGATTACCCGGTAAGGATTTTCTCTCAGAAATGGACGTTGATCGGGTTAAATTTTGAAATTTTCTTCTCTTCTTTTGATTTTTGGTGATGGGGTTTTAGTAAATAGAGTTTGGAAGTTGGTTAGGATAGCACTTTGGAGGGTTAAACTGCGTACATCTTACCTTCGCTAGACTCATGCCTTTACAGGAGCGGCACTGGGTGGTTGTTGTTGTTGTTGTTGTTGTTGATGAGTTTGAAATTTGGTTGCTTAGTGTTCAAGGATTTCTATTGGTTTGATTTGTTCATCTAGAGGGTGTGATTGTTGGGTTTTTTAGGGGGTAATTTAGTGGGTGAATTTGAATTGGTTGCTTCATTTGAGATCGTGGGTGTGGATTTGGATTGATTTCACTTTTGGATACCGAGGGTTCACTGGAGAAATTGTTTGTCTTCTTGTTGTATTTTGGCTTGTTCTTTGCCTCGAAGAGCTTGTTTGGTATCGTTTTTTTATTTGTAGTTTTGGGTTTTGAAAAACTGTAACTTGGGTTTGAAAGCGATTTTGTCTTGTTTTTGGTTTCTTGTTTTCAGTTTTTATCCACGCTAGGAAAAAACTGAAAACAAAAGCCAAAATGAGTTTATCGTTTTAGCTTTTAAAAAATCCAAAAATTGCAAATAGAAAATGATACCCAACTTGCCTTTTATCTTTTTTCTTTGGGGATGGGGGTGGGGGAGAGGGAGTGTTTCGTTGAGTCTTCCCCATGTTTGTTTGTGTGATGAGTGATAATGAGCAAAAGAAAATGAACCATCATGAGTGTTGATTGTTATGCATGAATCAAAGGATGGGAAAGTGGAGTGGTTAAAATTGTAATTTTAATGTCGACATTGTATGAAAATTCGGGTTGTTTATGGAATTCAGTAGTAAGATTATCTATCTAGTTAGGAATGTCAGATTTGCCTTGTGTTGGAAGGAAATACAAAATTTCAGAAAAAGGGAGGTTTGATGATTCTTAGGTGTGGCATCTTGTTCATATCATATCAATACAATACAGTTAAAACTAGGAAGAGTGGCTAGATTATTCTCATCTAGGATAGATATTAGAAATTGGGGGGAGGGGGAAAGAGGGAAGAAATTTGAGTGAGAAGAGAAGGACAAGAATAGGGAGAAGAGAAATTTCACATTTTCATTTATTTGTCATACGTTCCTAGAGCTATTTAACATTGAAATTGGGAATGGGGGCCACTACCTAACATACCTCCTGATACCAAAGGAGACAAAGGGAAATTTCTTAATCATCACTAAACTATAACTACCTACTAAAATAATATTGGTTCACATGCCATGCATGTGATTAATTTATTTTTCCTGCAATAAAATATGTAATTGGTTCAAGTGCCATTGGTATATCAACTTATTTGTTGATGATCGTACGCATTGTCAATGAACTATTTGTTGTTGGTTCGATGGTATTATTAGTCAGTGATGTTTCTTTCCAGTGTTACTAATCAGATAAACATGATACCTTATCTCCTAATGCAGAGTTATGGAAAGTGAAGGTGAGAAAAAAGATGCTATCCGATGTCAAATGCCTTCCTCATTACAGAGGCACGAAGAACCTGGTTTCCAATTTCCTCCTCCGGAAGCTTCTTATTCTGACCCTGAAGGTCATAATTGGTCCTCATTTGTGCCCCAAACGATCTCTTCTCTCTCAGGGGAGAACGTATATGCAGCCTCAGAAAATTACTCTAGTCATGTTCCTGGCTATGATTTGAATAGGATGACTGGTTCCTCTGAATACAGTGAATTTCATGGGATTCCTACTTCTGTCCAGTACCTTGCAAGAGAGGGTCGCGTTCCTGTTCTAGACTATCGTGTGCCTTCTGGGTTTCCGAGTTCTAGTGTGAGTGTCAGTAGAAACTCAAATGCTCAAATAACTAAACATGTAGCATCGGCTGATTATGGCGTTGGTAGTCCTTCAAACTTCATGAATGTTAACAGTAACGAAGTTGGAACTGCTCTAACGAGACTGGATGAAGAAGTCAAGACAAATCGCTCTGAACAGTCAGACACCCATGTAATTTATTCGGGCTTCAACGATCGTACACCTGGGATCCGCCGCGAGTTTGACACCCTTCAAAGAGCATATGGTAACCAATCAAGGACCAATGCTCCTCAACCTTCCAGTTTGAACATAGTAGATGAGCATTTTTCATCCCCTGAATGTGGAGACAATTCAGACTTTAGATTGAAGTCCTATTGTGGTAACGGTTGGGACGAGGAACTTTTCTCCTCTCATCTTCAACATGCTAATGCAGATAAATCAAACTTTTCTAGCAACATGTCTGGTAGCTCTTTGGCTTATCAGAACAACACTGGTTGGTTTTCAAGTCCTGGGAACAATATCGAACACTATGCTGCGCCAACAGTCTCGACTTCTGCACTTAATAGAGGTCCAATCCCCACCCTACCTAGACAAGAAGCTGACATGCATCGCGTTTTTACCATGCCAAGTAACCAAAATTCAGGATTTGAGTGTCAGTTTGACACAAGATTTTTTGATAATGATGTTTCAAATGTTGGTAATGCTTATCCAGCTTGGGGTACTAGTCTAGGTAATGCTTATCCAGCTTGGGATACTTGTCTAGGTAATGCTTATCCAGCTCAGGGTTCTAGTCTATCTTGTAGCAGAGGTCGATGGCCACAAGATAATGAACCAGAAACTGTTTCACGGTTGCCATTCAACTCGGCTATGATTAGCAACCATCAAACAACTGCTGATGAACTTCGTAGAGCCGACTACAAACCCATCATGAACTCTTTTGGTAGAATTACTGGTTGCAGTGACCAGTCAGGTGAGAAACATGCATATTTTCCATAATTTTCAAATAAAACCTCGTATTTCTTGCTACTATATTGAATTACTACCCAAGTTCTGTAATCAGAATATTTTGTTGATTGTAACTGACCTTTCTGACCACCCAACCTGCCTCGAAGATTTTTTTGCTTCTTTTCGACGATGTCTTTCTTGATGTACCATCCATTGCTCACTAACTCCTTATGTTTTACCAAGGTGTGAATTTTCCATATCAGTGTGGCACTGTTTGAGTTTTTAGTTGTGATGGGCCCTGGACATTATGTAATGACCATTAGTAATGGTTTTGGAGCTAGAAGTGTGGATGACCATTACGTGATGGTAGTTCTGGATGAACTACCATTATGTGATGGTAGTTCTGTATGATTACTGTGTAAAAACATGCTTATAGATGTGATTACATATTGTAAGTTATCAAAAAGGTGCTAAATTCATTATTGCATTGCTTTCAGTCTATATTTTGCGATTACAAGTCTTAAAAAGCAATTTATGTTTCTGTGATCAATTTTGTAATGTCCTTGAAATCGTGAACACCACTGGGCACTTGAAGGATATTGGGATTTGATTCTATGAGATTGTTGCCATTCTTTATGTAGTGTTCGTGACACAGTGACCACAACACGCCTGGAAATTGTGAATCAGGAGTTCATTCCATTACTCGAAGCCCAACTTGCTAATTGTTTACTTGGGTCTCTATAGTTGAACCTATCTTTAAGTGTGCGGATAGACATGGAGGTTGTAACTTACCTCCTATTTGCTTAGGCATCAAATGCTAGGATTACAGTGCAGGAGCTTGTAACTTGTTTCTGCAAGGAGTCCAATGCTTTAAAGGTTCAGGAAGCGGTTTTCAATAAAAGCAAACGCTTTAATTGCTTTGAGTCTGGTAATGTTGGCCTAAAGCGAACGCCTGTCACTTGTTTCTACTCAGCCCTGTGTTTGCACCTTTCCCTTTTGCTTTTTTCTTTTGTGCCTCGAATACACATTGAGCTTTGATGCATCCCATAGTTGCACAAAGTGCAAGCGGGAACAGGAATTGGGGAGCACATAGTCATAGAAGTTTTTCAGTTTGGGAGCGTGAAGAGAGTACTTCTATTACTAAATATTGGATATACAAGAAAAATTAATGGCATGTTATTAATTGAGCCGTTAAAGCGTAAATATCAAGACAGTCAATGTTAAGCAATGACCTAGAAAATTGAATACTGCAATGAGTAAGATCAAGAAAATTGATTCCATATCCACACAATTCAATCATTTTTTAAATCGAATGATAGAATTTAAATCAAGTAAAAAGTATCTTCTTATGAAGTGATTCTATAATTGTTTGAATCGTGTTTTTGTCAAGTTCAATATCTGTTGAAAGGCAAATCTTACTCCAAAATGCCTAATTGCGTTTCTGAGCATTATGAATTAGCATTTTAGGAGTTTCTTGCAACTATGAAGTTGCAATGTTGTGCATATTACAAGAAGAAATTCACAAGATGAATATACCCTCTAAACTATCTTGAACAAGAGAAGAAATATTTTCACGGGCACAAGCTTTCCTTTCGTACAATGTTGTGACACCACGGCAACCCAACTGGAAATGCAACAGTGTATCTGTATCCTCCATTTATGAGTAGAAGCAATTTTCCTCTGCAAAATGTGGTTTTTCATGAAATTTTATGACTGGAACTAGTTTATTTAAATACTCAACATTTCATCATTTAATTGAATTTCTTGGTAGCCCTTACAAGAATTCTTGGTAGTACTATTGTGGTTGATATTGTTATCTTTGAAATCTTTGGAAACAACCTTCCTTTAAGGTAGCATCCTGATGGGGTAAGGCTACATACATCTCATCCGCCCCAAACCCTGCTTTGGCGGGAGCCCTTTGAGGCACTGGATTTGTTGTTGTTATTGTACCATTATCTCTGAGATAACCTTATGAATTCCATTGGCAGGCCTGCTAACCGGAAGTAGTGACAATTATTCCTCCCAAGCTGCTGAACGCAACCCACTTCACATGAACGAATGGGTTCAGCCCGCTGGTAAGAGCGTCTTCTGTACTTTTGCAGTACATTTTTCTGAAAAACGGATTTGTTTGAGCTATATTGAAATTTCTTTGGTTCAAATGTTCTCTGTAAATCAGTGTAGGATTCTTCAAAATTTTGGAAATCCTGATTTACAGTATATGATAGTAGGTGAAACTCGAGGCTTAGAGCAGAATCCAACTTACGTTGCTTCTGGTTGACCTATACAATGCTTTGTAATTAGCAAGTGGGCTATCAGTAGGGATGTAAATGAGTTGAGCCCACTTATTATAAAGCTCAAAAGGCCTCGGCTCATTTCGAGGTAGAGTCAAACTGAGCCCGAGCTTAGTCAAGCTTGAGCTAGTAGGCTCGCGAGCCTAAATGAGCTTATCTTAAAACAATTTGCTAGCTTAAATATGCCAAGTTTGAGCTGAAATGAATGGAGCTTGAGGTTTAACGAGCCTACATCAAGTTTAAATGAGCTTACGTAACAAAAGCTTATTGGGGGCTTGTTGAATTGGGGTCAAGCTCAATGGAGCTGAGCCAAGCTCGAGCCTATGATGAGGCAAGCTTGAACTTGAAGTTTCTGACCTCGACCAGTTTTGAGCTAAGCCCGAGCCAAGCTAAGCCTCGATCCTGATGAGTTCGGGCTCAGCTCTGCCCATATACACCCCTAGTTATCAGAATGTAGAAGTCTCTTTAGCAATGGATTTACCTAGGCCACAAAATGCTATAACTCGTTATTGACTGGGTCAGCATCTACAGCTAATGCGCGATCAAATGTCCAAGTCTGTGAAGGTTATGAAATGTGCAGCGACGTACCTTCTAGTGCAGCTGGTATTCATCAGAAGCATTTCGGAAATTTCATACTTTCATATGTTTCGGCACATGGATTAAACCTCACTCACTTTTGAGTAATACCTGAGACACAGCCATCTCTGTGTCAAACTGTGAATAGAATCCCCATCTCCCTGTCCTGATAAAGATTATTGGTCCCGCGAAGCGACTTAGTTTAACCGAGTTTGGTAAAGTGCACGTGCAATACAACAACGAACCTAGCGTCTGAAAGGCTACTGCCAAGGCGGGGTTTGGGAAGGGTGAGATGTACTTGGCCTTACCTCTACAGAGTGCTACTCTGAAAGGAGACTGTTTCATTTCTTGCTTAATTTAACCGAGTTTGTTAAAGTGCATGGGCAGTGCCTGGGGAAATTCATTTCTTGCTTAATTTATGCAGGTCAAGTTTCCCAACGTAACATGGTTCGCGCTCATACTTCTGAAGGCCTTGGACATGCTTTGCCCAGAGGTATGGAACCAAATGTTTATCGACTATCATTTTTGCTCAAGTTTGAATTATAGTTGCATGAAGCGGAAACGGGAGTGGGAGCGGAAGCGGAAGTGGGAATGGGAGCAGGTAGTCATAGAAGTTTCTAAGGTTGGGAGTGCGGACGGAACATTTGTATTACTGTATATTAGATATACAAGAAACAGTAATGAAATGTTATCAATTGAGTCGTTAAAGTACAAATATCAAAACAAACTCAATGTCAAGTAATAATCAAGAAAATTAAGTACTCCAATGAGTAAGATCTAGAAAATTAATTCCAACATGTCCAGAAAATTCAATCATTCATTAATAGAGTGATGTAATTAGCCAACAAATACTAACAAGCATTTTCTCATCAATATGATTCCGTGATTGTTTGGGTTATATTTCCATCGAGCCTAATACGCATTGGGAATGCGAATCTAAACTTAGTCGCTTCTCTCAATGTAAAACTTTAACATTTTAGGAGTTCCTTGCCACTGTGGTCTGAATTATTGAATTTTAAGCAATATCTAACTGTCAGGTCAAGGAGTTTCCATTGCTGACAACGATGCGGATAGACGTCCCCTCAAAAGGGGTTTAGCCCTTCCTCCTTTGCCCTTGAGCCCAGTCCAACTCAGAAATGTTACGCCCCGAGCTTCAAGCAGATCTCCGCGGAACGCTATGCCAACTGTTCCATTAGAAAGTGATACGCATAGGACTAGGACTCTCGTCAATACCTCTACAAATACCGTTTCTGCAAATATCCGCGCTTCCTCCAATACCTCAGCAACAAAACAAGCCGCTCCAACTGGTTTAGTCAAGACTGCTGCAGAGCCTCCTAATGTATCCTCGGTGAAATCAGCAGCTCCTTTTTCTTCACCAAGAATCAGAGGAGGACGTAATTCTTCAAGAACCAAACCGGGCCGTTCTTATGCAAGGGTCTTAGCGACTCCAGCTGCTTCTGCAAGGAATAAAGCACCTAGCATTGCTATAGGACAGAACCCAGCTGATTCAGCAAAGATCCCTTCGTCGGCTGGCACTGGTTCCGGGATGACCTTGGAAGAGCTGTCCGTTGCTCGGGCTGCTTTAGCTAAGATTCTAGAAGCTTCTCAAAAGGGTCCATCAACATCTCACATAAAGCGGGAAGGTACTTGGTCGTTCTTAATGGCTTTTTCATTCTCATCTTAAAATCAAATAAATACGGTTATGTAATGTGATGATCATTACGTAACGAATCATAAGCTAATCATTGTGCTGTTGACTAACATACATACTTATACATGCGTTTACATGTTAAAACCTATCAAAAGAGGTATCAAATTAATAGTTTTATGACTTCATTGAAATTTTAAAAGCATAAGACCTAAAGTGATTGTTGCGATCCATTACATGACTTCATTTTACCCTAAAGATATCTATGATGGAGAAGGGTACATGGATGTTGATATAATACTTAGCCACTTATGAAAATTTTCAGAAAATAGCCAAACTTTGACCTCTCAACACCTCCCATGTTCATTATTTTCTAATCCATATTACAAAATCTTGGTGTTTGCTTCATATTTAACTTTGTCCTGTTAGTAATTAGAAATAAGAAAGATGGAATCAAATCGTTATTTGTGGCTGTGTCTCGGTGCCATGAACATACACAATTGATCATGTTGTACTCATAATAATGTACCACGATTCAAATGAAGTTCAATGATCGTGCATCTCAAATGAAGTTCAATTGATCATTACATTGTAGATTTGTACTAATTGTTACACGATTGGCCATTGCTTAACAGTACTTTCAAAATGGAACCAATAATATATATATATATATATATATATATATATGTTCAAAACATGCAAAGAGATATCTAAACTTAATAATTGCATGGATACTTATTCAACTTTTTTTCAAAACTAAGGACTAAAAGCAACTTAAGTTCCATCAAAAATCTCGGCATTGAAACCCATGACATAATATCGGATGCACTAATCGATCTCGATTTTTGCTTTTAGGGCCGGATATCGCTCAGCCATCGGGGTACAATTGCCTGCTATGTAAGAGAGATCTATCGTACGCACCGGAAGGGCCCATTTCAGAACCAACAGCACCGGAAGCGGTGGCTGTTCTTCCTTGCGGCCACACCTTTCACGAGCATTGTTTGCAACTCATCACTCCAGAGGACCAGGCTATGAACCCACCTTGCATTCCCTGTGCAGTTGGTGAATCATGAGCTCCTCTCTTTTTTTTAAAAAAAATTTCTTTTACGGCTAAAATACCTTAAAATGACATTATGTCACAGAAAATGGAGAAATACGGTATAGCATTACGCAAATACATGGAAGGGGGTAGATGTTTCTTAGAAAGAACAAAAAGCGGTCAGTAGGAAACTGATTGGAATGTCAGAAAATTGACAAATTGGAGGGAAAAAAGGGTATAGTGTTACACAAATACATGGAAGGGGATACATGTTTCATGGAAAGAACTGGAAGCGGTCATTAAGAAACTTATTGCAATGTCAAAAAATTGAGTAAATGGAGAAAGAAAAACAGTATCGCATTACGCAAATACATGGAAGGGGATACATGTTTCCTAGAAAGAACGGGAAGCGACTATTAGGAAACTGTTTGGAATGTCAGAAATTTGACTTACTGTGCGTATGATTTTTGACATTACAGCTTTGCTTTCGAATACTATGTTAGTATCTGACCTCCCAATAGTTTGTTCTTTATTCAAATCTTATTACCCCTTCTATGTAATACATGAGACACAATGATTTTCTTGTTCATTGTTACTGATATAATGTCATTTTAAGGTGTTTTTACTGATTTTTGACTCTGATCCTCGATCATTTTGCTGTGTTTACCAAAAAGTAGGAAAAGGTAAAGGATGAATCTATTGCATTTTAATTTTGTTTTTGGGAGGAGGTTTTAATTGTGAAGATATATGTATGTACATAATTGGAGGATTGTAAGTTTTTTCGGAGAGGTCAAGTTAGTGAAGATATGCCATATGCATATGGTTTGTTTTTGTTACTAAACTGAATAGATATTCGGAATCTATAGATGATTTTGACTGGTGGAAAGGATTTCTTTGAATCTCTCCTCGAATTCATTCGAGATTAGGGGGAACAAATATCTATATAGGTTTGGATCGGCCATTTCGATCAAGGACTAGATTGGACTTACTATGTAGTAGTTCGGTCTGTAGTCCTAATATATGGGTATAATCAGTTGGTCTAAGACTAAAAAACTTGAAAGTTGGACCGAAGACCGATCAATGATTACATAATTTTAATATACATACATACATACATACAAATATATATATATATATATACACACACACCAAAGAAGGCATGACCATGCCGTCACCGGATCCCATTAGAACTCCGAAGTTAAGCGTGCTTGAGTGAGAGTAGTATCAGGATGGGTGATTTCCTAGGAAGTCCTCACCCTCAGGTTAGGGGCACTGGGAAACAGCCTCTCTTCTGGTTAACACCCTGAAGGGGGAGGGCTGCGTACATCCGCCACCTTCAGACCCTGCGTAAGCGGAAGCCCTTGAGGCACTGGATATGGCCCTTTATATATATATATATATATATATATATATATATATATATATATATATATAGGTGCTTGAGGAGAAAGATTGAGGGGCTGCATATATATATGTAAGAGTGAGAACGTGAGAGGGGCGAATCCTAACCCTCCATTATAATGGATAGCTAAAATTTGTTAAGACATTAATATATATATATATATATGAGCTCACTAGACACATCCAAGGGGAGGTACCTTGGTGTATGCTTTTTGCAGATGACATAGTTCTAGTAGGGAAATCCCGAGCGGACATAAACGAGAAGCTGGAATTGTGGAGAGGTGCTTTAGAATCGAGGGGTTTAAGGATTAGTAGATCTAAGACCGAGTATGTGGAATTCAAATTCGACCATTCCACCGCAACCAGCACAGAGGAGGTTAAGATCGAATCAGAAATCGTATCGAGTAAGGAGAGCTTCAAATATCTGGGATCCATGATACACCAGAATGGTGAAGTGGATGAGGATGTCAGCAACAGGATTAAAGTAGGCTGGCAAAAGTGGAGGATGGCATCAGGGGTGCTGTGTGGTAGAAAGTTCCCACTAAAGTTAAAGGAAAAATACTATAGGACGGTAGTAAGACCGGCTATGCTATATGGGGCAGAGTGTCGACAAATGAAACAAAATCAAACATAGAGGATGAAGGTGGCAGAGATAAGGATGTTACGTTGGATGTGTGGTCACACAAGGAAGGATAGGATTAGGAATGATGTGATACGAGGAAAGTTGGGTGTAGCCTCGATCGAGAATAAAATGAGGGAGCACCGCCTAAGATGGTTTGGACATATTAGAAGGAGACCGACTACAGCTCCAGTCAGGAGGTGTGAACAGCTTCACGCGACGCTAGGCAGAAGAGGGAGGGGCAGACCAAAAAAGAGTTGGCTGGAGACGATCCGTCACGACCTAACCCACCTAAACCTGAGAGAGGAGATGGCCTCAGATAGGGCACGATGGAGGGCTAGCATAAGGGTAGCAGAGGTGGCAGAGTAGATTAGTGCGGGGAGGGACTGGTAGTTTAAGACCCTTAGGCTAGTTTAGTCTCCGATCATGTTTCGTCTTCTTCCTCTTCTTCTTCTTCTTTCTCTTTTTTCTTTTTCTTGTTCTTCTTTTTCCTCATAATTCGTGGTAATTAATTGGTGGATTATTTGCAGGCACTCAATTACTTCAGGTTGGGGGTCCTCGGAAACAGCCTCCTTTCCACCCGGAAGGGGTAAAGCTGCGTACACCACCCTCCCCAGACCCTGCTTTCTGCGGGAGCCGCAAGGCACTGGGACTGTTGTTGTTGTTGTATATATATATATATATATATATATATATATATATATATATATATATACACATATGCTATTGTTAGTGTTTTTCAGTAGAGATCTATTCCAGTCCAATTAAAAGTCACAAGACTCGATATTTATATATTATATAAATCATACTTAATAGCAATATTTCCAGACAAAAGACACTGAATTATGGCAAAGGATACCCCCATAAGAGGTGGCCAATGGGCGGGTCGGGCTGGGCCTGGGCCGAAGCCCGGTCGGCCCGCACTGTGGCGGGCCGGGCCGAGGCCTGGCTGGGAACCGGGCCCGCTACAGTACAGGTGGGCCGGTTCGGGCGGGGCCTGGGCCCGACTTTTTAAAGGAAAAAAAAATTAATAATACAAAGTCGTTTTGTACTAAAATTATTGTAATTCATTTAAATAATATGAGATACAAATATATTTTTTTCAAGCACTAATAATGCTAAATATACATTAAATATATGTAATAAAATAAAATACACAATAAGTAATGGTAAATATCTTATCAAAAAAAATAATGGTACATAAATAACGTAACAAATATAAGTACAAATACAAAGTTTGACATATGGGGGGTGCGGTCGTCTTTTGAGATATGTGGGGGGTGCAATCGTCTTTTGACGTCAATACTTAAAAGTAAATAATTGACATATAAAAATGTTGATATCAGTCGCCTTGGGGGGTATCTAGGCCATCATTTGAGGTATCGGTTGTACGGTCGTCTTCTTCATCGCTTGATGAATTCAGTTTCATGTTGTTCTCTTGCCTCTGCTAGCAGCCAATCCTTCAAGCACGCGGACATCTCCAAGCTTGACGGCGATAGCTTCGCCCTCTTCGTTCCAAGCAACCTGCCACTAAGACTAAAAGCACACTCCGATGCTACTGAAGACACCGGACAACTTAGTATATCACGTGCCATGGTGGAAAGCACGGGATACTGGGTTTGGTTTGTGTTCCACCATTGTAACAGGTCAAAATTCGGGTTAGCCGGCGGCCCGAAAATATGGACCATCGGTGTCCGCAAATAATAATCTAACTCGTCACATGATGTGGGGGCTGCTGTGGGCGTAAATTGCTCCAACAGCTTCCACGAATATGACGTGTGTGAACTACTTCCACTAGATGTGGAAGATCCTACTGCAGCAGTACTAGGATTATTGGACGCTAACTGACGGGAATATTGAGAAAATAAACTATGCAAGTTGTTATCGACATCGGCAATGAAAGTGTCGATATTAAGAGTAGGATTCAAATACGTGAAAAAATGTTGGCAAAACAAGTTGAAACCTGAGCGTTTACAACAAGGGTCTAAAATAATTGCAAAGCAGTATGTAAGAGGTAGTTCAAAATAATATTTGGCAAACTTTTCTTTCATTGCTTGAATGGATGCGAACAAAACGGGGTTGGATTCATTACCCACCATCCAATTGACAATATCAAGCAATCTTGAAATTGCTTGAGGCATGGTCGGATAGTAGCAACCCGAAAAAAATGTTGTTGCCTCTTTAAACATGCTAAAAAAGTTACAAATTTGATCTATTATCTCCCAATTTATACCGGCCAGGATGTAATCGCTCCATTCTGCACGATTTTTCTGGGCGTATTCCATTAGAACGTCTTTGTATGGTAGAAGGCGCTCGAACATTTCTACCGTAGACGACCACCTGGTTTGGGAGTCTAATTTGAATTGTTTATATTCTATGTTATGCAACCTACATAAATTTCTAAATTTTCTTTTTCTAGTGTTGGATGATTTTACAGATATTATTACCGATCTTAAGGTGATAAGGGATGCTTTTATAAGATCTAAACCATCTGTTATCATTAAATGCAAAATGTGACAAACGCAATGAATATGGAAACACTTCCCACCTAACATGGGTCTCATTTGCCTAATTAAATGTGTAACGGCTGCAGTGTTATTGGTAGCATTGTCGAACGTAATACTGAAGATACTTCGCTCTATGCCCCAGTCGCGGACTGCCGACATAATCACATCCGTAATTACCTCGGCATTGTGGGGGCAATCTAAAAGTCCAAAATGAATTATCCGCTTTTGCATGATGAAGGATTCATCGGTCCAGTGTGCCGTTATGCACATATAAGATTGGCCGGGTTTCGACGTCCATACGTCCGACGTCAACGAGAACATGCTCGTGTTCGTCGCAAAATGTGTGAAGACCCCAGTTTTCATCCTGTGGTACAACGTAAAAGCGTCCCGCTTTACGGTGTTCCGAGGAATCCTCACAATGGCGGGATTCACATTTCGTTGGAGGTAGTTGACGAAATTTGGGTCTTCACCGGTATTAAAAGGCCTTTCACTCATAATTATATATTTAGCTAGCCTCTTTCGGTTGCTCTCCTGAAAGAACTTAAAATTAGCAAATGCACCGGTCACTTGCTGTACTAGACGTTGTTGGCTCTTTTCTGGGAATTGCTCGGGGTGGCACCTAAGTATATGTCTGTTTAATGTGCTCGTCCCACTACCAGGTTGATGGCTAAAATCCTTAGGTCGGTCACATAATTTACAAGTTTCTTTATTAGTTGTCTTATTAAGGGTAAAGTGCTTCCATACCCCACTAGTTGTACCCCTACTAGCACCGATACTAGTTTCAGGCTGGGCTTCGGTGGTGGGCGTGGGTTCCTCATCAGTTTGTGAGTCTCCAACCCCACCACCACCTGACTCATGATAATCTTGTTGTTGTGAAAAGTCATAATCTATGCTATCATCAGTGTATGGGGGTGATGGGTCTGGTTGTATAAAAGCTCATTCTTCAGTATTAAGTAAGACAATTCTACTCCTTTTAGAGATTCTGGGTGGCCGAGAAGAGCTAGAACTAGCACGACCGGCTCCAGAGGATGATGAAGAGTTGTGTGCCATATTAGTATAAGTGATTAGTATTTATAAAATGTAAGTAGTAATGCAAATTAAATAACTAAAAATGCGAATCAAATAAAATTGCGATACTAAAATTACCGAAACGAGAGAACAATAAAATTCGAACTTCAGCCAAATACTTTACGAACTTTAGAGCACAATTTTTGCAATTAGCAAAGTTAGAGAAGATGGGAGATGATGAATGTATAGAGAGAGAAGAGAGGATTAAAGAATTGGTAAGAAAATGAGTTGGGAAGGTTTAAGTATTTATAGGGAAAAAAAATATAATTTTTATTTTTTTAAAAATAAAATAGTCGTTCAACGGCTCTTTACAAAAGAGCCGTTGAACTGCCTTGTGTAACACGAGCCCAACGGCTCTTTTTAGAGCCGTTGGGCCCCGGGCCCGGGCCGGGCTCAGCTGAATAAAAAAAGGCCTGGGGCCTGGCCCGAGGGATCTCGGGCTGGACCAAACACGGGCCGGGGTGGTGCGGTTTCTGGGCCGGCCCGGCCCGTTGGCCACCTCACCCACGTAGAAGGAATCCTGTGTCAGGTCAACATTCTTTGACCAAAATCCATGTATTCCCGCGAAATGATACCCTCGTCTTTCGCACAAAAAAAAAAAAAGAAAAAGAAATATTGAATACCATAAAATATTAAAACATCATAAAATATTTATTTAAAAAAAAATAACAATTGGTTATCCCAATAGTGAATGAGCATCCAAATGGTGATGCAAAAAGAGGTATTCAAAATAAATGAGGCAGAAGTCCACTGAATATATTCTCTAAGTGACATAGCGACTTTAACTTTTAAAATATAACGACTATATTGGCTTTTAAAATATAGCATCAGTGAGCCGAGTCAAGCAGAGTTCGAGCCTGCTCAGGGTCGCTCGACTCGATCTAAGCTCGGTGAGTTTTAAATTAAGCTGGCGATATTTCGGCTTAGTTAAGCCCAATATAGGCTCGTTTGGACTCGTTTAAGCTCGAGCTAGGCTCATTTAGGTTCCAATATGGCTTCATTGAGTAATATTTAAGCAAATATATTATACTAATAAAATTTGCTTATACTTGTTTAGGCTCTTGAGTTTACGAGCTCGAACTTCAGAAGGCTTGGACTCAAATCGAGTTTAAAAAGAGTCAAACTTTTCGAGCTTTATGATGAACCGGCTTGACTCATACCCCACAAGCATCTGTCACATTTCCTCAGATACATTTACAAAGAATTTTTAATGTGTATATTATTACTTAACATATGTAGGACCATTCATTGTCATCCGTTATGCATCGACCTTCATTATTTTTTTCCGATAATTAGTGATAGAGCCATTATACATAGCAAGCAACTCGAATAAAACAAGCCCTGAGTCAACCCATATAAAAGCGGGAATCAAAACAATAAAAATAGTACAAACATGAATACAAGCAAAAACAAGCAAATATTAAGAGCCTCAAACACCACTGGAGATGACTTAGAAACAGGACAAACTAAAAGACAGAAGTATTGGACAACCAAGCCCATGCTTTATCGAAGCAAAGCACTCAGCATAAGCAGATCATAACTATCAAAACCCGAGCTTAAGACGCAAAAAGTGATAATGACCTTGGTCCTCGGGGCTCGAATATCCACCAGGTTTCAAGCTTGAGATTCTACAAAAATCCAAGCTTAAGATGCCGCAAGTGATAGTAACTCTGGGTCCGAGGGGCCCAACTATCCACCAGGTTTCAAGGCCTTCATCCCTATTGATGAGAGTTCTTCGAGAAGTGTCCTGGTACCAAGCATGGCGGAGTCTAGTAAGACGGGGAGAAAAGGAGGAAGGTGGTGGCTAAATGTCAGGCCACTAACTTCATGTAGTCAAAAAAGAGTCAAAAAGCCCAAAAACACAGATTTAGAAAATAAACGAAACAGGACCTACAAGAATTTCTAAAGGACACATCACCCTAGAGCAGATCGAAGAGATTGATCAAGCCTACTCATAAATTAAAAAAGAAGAAGCTGGCTAAGAAAGGTAAAAGAGTTGCAGTGGAAAAACCGGTGACAAGCTTAGCCTTGGCTTTGATGGTAATAAATGGTTTATGATTGAATGTTTAGCCATTACGACTTAATGTATACCTTTCCCCTTTTCTTGATTCAAACTATCCAGTGGCGATCGTAGTTTTATAATCCTCGTTAATTTTTTACCTATATTTTATCTTGTAATCATGTTTTTGTCATGTAATCCTACTTTCTTGGTTGGTTGTATTCTTTTCTCTTGTCTTCGCTCTGTTCCCCGTTTTGCCACAGATTGAATGATATACCAATCTTATCGTAACTTTTTCGCTAATTATCAAAAAAAAAAAAAGAAAAAAAAATCCCAAACAGGGTAGGCCCTAACAATTTCAATGCCCAAAGCATATGTTACAATAAACCTTTTCATATATATCAACATTTCTCGTAATAAGACAATTAAGATTTTAAAAATTACAACCCCTCCTAGAACATGAGGCCTCCAAATCCCCGAGACCCCAAGCGGTTGCTTGGATTGCTCGGGCTTATGTCCAGCCCTGCATTCCAGATTGCCTACACTTAGATGTCAACATGTGATAATACATCAAGCATTTACATGATTTTCAGCACAAGAAACCAGTAAAAATCAAAATCCAAAGACAAGAAAATCACCTCTCTTCACTCATTTCTTACACTTACAGGGGGTATTCATTGACCAAACCAGAACGAACTGGACCGAAGATCAGTAAAGAAGACGTAAACATAAAAATGAGGCCCAAATCAAATCATAAGATTCAGTTTCGGTCTTCATCAATATTTTAGCTTTCAATTATGTTCGTTGCTTCGAACCCAGATCGAGCTGGACCAAAGACCAGACCAATGGCACCAGTTTGCACCCATCCAACACTCAATAATCTAATCCAATTTAAATCTAGGCCAGACTAGTATTTGAAGCACCTAGGTGTAGGGATGTACTTGAGCCAAGTTATGCTCGAGCCCGTCAAGCTCAAGGCTTGGCTCATTTGCATATAGCTCGGTTCGGGCTCAATTCGAAGCCTTCCTAGTTCAAAAACTTTAAGCTCAAGCTTAGGTCGGACCTAAGCTCTAGTTAAGCAATTCAGCTCGACAAACCCAGAACTAAGCTTGTGATTTTCAGGCCTATTTACGCATATTTGGACTCAAAACTTGGCTCGATTGGACATATTGAACTAGTAAGTTACATTAAGATAGAATCGTTTAGCCTCACAAGCAACCGGCTCAAGCTTTACTATGCTCCAGCTCAGCTCGATAAGCTAAACAAGCTGACTTTGCTCATTTACTCCCGCACCTAGCTGGAAGTGTCTGACAAGTTGACAAGAAACTGAGGGAGAGAAGCTATCCTAGGAAGATGTAGCAGCAAGTCCCCAACTGAATCCTTCCTTGACATGGCCGACTCCTCGACTTCTGACCCAACTCCCAGGCCAGGCCAGTCACCCCGTCTAGGACTTAGCCAGGATTCACGAGCCACCACAGCCGCATCGGGTTTAACCTGAAGAAGGCAACAAAGAGAGTTGACCCTCGACATGATGTGCTTCTCATCAGAAACCGGCGCGATAAGAGAGTCAGTTAAAAGGTAGCTGGCGATGTCCTCGAGGATGTTTTGTTTCTGTTCTTCGTTCATCGTGAGACCCGGGTTGTCAGACATCATCTGGTCTGATACACGCTGGCCGATGTGGGTTACTAGATCGGTCATCGACATGGACGGGTGGAGACCCGGAAGTTTTATCTGAGACAAAAGGTCGAGTCGGTTCGAGTTGCTATTCGTTGTTGTAGTGTCCCAGGCAAATGTACCTGTGATTCATAAAGGAAACCTTAGCGGAAAATAAAACTGCTCATAGAGAACTTATTTTTGAATGTATTTATATGTGGAATGATATGGAACAAGTACAAAAATGACTATCAACCGATGATAATCAACTTAATCATTAAGTTAAGGTAAAATTCCACCTGCAAAGTTGGCATACATGAGGTCTACATGGGAGATCAAGTGCGATTCCATCTTAAAACCAGTGGACATTAACCGGAGGAATTCACTGTACTTATATATTCATCTCTTTCTTCTCGCAACTTCAATCACGTGAGATATTTAATTATACATACATGCGAAGTTCCCAATAGTTGATCACCACCGGTTAACAATATCCCATTCCATTACGTCCATGACACTCTGCTTTTTACAATCCAAACAGGCACAATAAAATACCACCACTGAGAAACAGGATATGATAAAGATGATCGATCTCTAGCATATTGAAATGATGATAATGGGAAAGATCTTTGCTTGCAGTGGTAAGAAGGTACAATATTACTCTATATAAGACCATCAACATTTAGAGGAGGTGAAAGACGAACTTCATACCAAAAACCTCATCTGAGGAGGTGGATAAGCACTATACCAAACCCAACAGCTAAAGGGAAAGATATAGGAGGGAAGATTCCATTATGCGTGAGTACATCTTTAACCGAGCCAAAACAAAAACTATCCAATTCACTCCACTTGAGGAATCTAATTGTGCCTCCCTGGTTGCATCGCTATCACTATCGCAATGTCACAGATGTAGTATAGGGGGTGATGGGAAAGACCGTGGTGATTATACTGAATTCTTTTAGGTATAAATTGCTTTTTAAGCCTTGTATTCGTAAGAATTTGAACTGAATAGCACGGAAGCAGTAACTTTAAAACCCATTTATGGGTATATCCCGAAAATTACCTGAGATAGGCGAACGATTCGCTTGAGAGTTAACATCGTGCGGTATAGACCAGGGATCTTGCCTTTCAATCTTTGAAGAGGAAGCGGATCCAGTTTCAATCTTCAACTTGAAAGCGCTATCAGACTCATGTGAATCCCTAATAGTAGAAACTACAGGCTCAAAGTAAGGTGTTTCGAGTGCTATCTCGGGCTTCTGACTCAAGAAGTTGAGACGAGGATCACATTGAATAAGTTTTTCAAAATGCTTGCCTAAAAGGCCCTGAGCGCACTGCAGAAAATGTCGTCTGCAAATAAATAATGCACATAAGAATGGCAGCTCGAAACAAAGTTTTCAAGGTTAAGAGCGTGAAGAGAGTACAAGGGCCGTAGATATATGTATAGAAGATTACTGAAAATTTACTGATCGAGTTATCAAAGTATATCATCCTAAAACATAAGGCAACACCAAACACCACTTGAAAAAATTTAGCTGTAAACCTCTATTCTCTAAAGATTTTGTCAAGGAACCAAGGAAAAGTAAATAGGTTACGAGAGCAAAATGTTCCTTTTCTTTTTAGGATACTCCAGGAAACAGATCCGACGGACGTGAAAGGTCCAAACTATAGTCGGTCTTTCCGCGTGTTGGCAGAACTGGGAAAATCCTTGTGGAAGGAAAATGACATTTAGGCCAATATTCTTGTTACAAAATGGCATGTTACAGAAAGAGAAGTAGATATGAGTTAATAGAGACAGAATAGAGACTCTCTTACAACCTCTCCATCAATCTGCAGGTCCCCAAAAGATCTCCCTTGATAACTAAAGGAGCTCCAAAAAAAACCACCACCACCGAGTGCCTCAAAGAGGCTCCCACCAAAGCAGAGTCTGGGAAGGGAGCTCCAGTCACTTCCCTCAAATTATTAAGGGTAAATTTTTTTTTTTTTTTTGGGCACACTTTCTATTATTTTTTACAACAATCGTTGATATTTAACATAAACTTCAACAGGTAAAGAGATCAGGCTGTCGATGACATCTTAAAAACTGAAACCAAAGTAATACCTATGAATTGTCGCTTGTCCACAGGTAAAATCTGACGTTGCCTGCCATAAGGTATGCTTCCTTGGTTGCGGATTGATCTCTCTAAAGAAAAGAGGCTGGCGAGCGAGCTGGAAAACAATATACTAACCTTTCTTAATGATTAAACTACAAATGCGGTATCAAAAAGTTGAAGATTTTACATACTAATTAAATCTATGCTCTAAAAATGTAATTACCACGATATCAATCGTCCCGGGCCCATCGTCTGGGTAGTTTGCTTTGATGGCCGTGATGTCAGACCATTGGATTTCGATCTTATTCTTCAACCCGCCATCTAGAACTTCCCACACAAGCTTGTGCTTTGCGAAGTAACACTTTGCCACCAAATCCCCTTCATATCTTGACTTGTACTGCATCATCAAACAGTGTATTTCTAGATTTAGCTCCAATAAACAGAGCAAGAAAGCTCACTATTACTTGTAATTATATACTTGACTACACTTACTTGAATGTATTACGTAGGAAAAAGGATGTCAAACTAACTACACATCGATACAATTAAAGGATGCTATAATCAGTATGGTTAGAGCTCAGCTCAAAATGTGCTCGTGTGCGTCAAGGAACCTATTATCCCAAAAGTTTAAGATGATGGATGAAAGCCAATAAATGTTGTCTATCATTAGTAAGTTAGCAAGTGAGGTTGATCCAAATTTCATTTAATTAGGATAGTATAGATGACTTACAGAATGTGGACCATTTAATTAGAGAAAATTATACATTAATGTGAACTTGTGATGTTGAATGCATGATCGGCTTACAGAAATATTCAGCGCTTGTGCAAATACGTGTCTTCCCATGATGTAACAAAAAATCAAAAATAGAAAAAAAAATCATTTCCAAAACTTAGTTTTTAGTTTCTCAAAAAACCAAAAGCTCCAAATTGGGGAAAAAAAGTATCAAAAAGGCTCTCAATCACTATCAATTTACATTATTTAAGTTCTCCACTCCAACACCTACAATTCTTTTAACTTCATCAACAACGAAAACTATACGAATATCAGGAGATATGATGTGGATGATGTAATTTAATCTAACCAAGTACTTGCACATGATTTCATTATTTGACAAAGTCAAAAATTTGGATGGAATTGTAACAAGAAGTCTAACCAATATAAACCGATGGCTAAACAAGTGTGTCCGATAAAACTGAAAGTTGAAGAGGTCACTTTACTTTCATGCAACAATTCAGGGAGTTTCTACAGTATTTACCCATTTTATACAGTTAGAAAAACAAGTTACCTCCCAGCTGCCAATCCTCAAGAATGTAGCTGGGAAATTGGAAGCCTTGAGCTTATCAAGTGATGCTCCTTCACCCTTTTCTTTTCTAGGAAGAGTCTTTGACAAAGAAGCACAATTCTCTTGAGATAGTCTCATTTGAATGAGTTCCAAAAATGATGGGCTCTTCTTGAGCTTCAAACCAAGTGGACTTGGCTCCTCTAGTGGATTGCATTCCACTTGCGGAGCCATAAGCGCAGTTGATATTGAATTACAAAGCTGTCAATCAACAAAATTAACCAAACACAATGTTAGCTACCAAAACAAAGAATATATTATGTTAAAGCAGGATCAACAAAGTTGCTTGAATAAACCAAACACTGACTTAGATACCCTGTAAAAATCTATTAATCCTGCCAAAATAAAAAATAATAATAATAAGACCACGGCCAATAAAAGAAATCAAAAGTAATTAACATCACACTCACATTTAGCAAAGGGTGAACACACTCTAAACTATTGCTTACAATCAAAGTGACCTCCCAACTTTTAGTTAACCAAAACACACCCCCAAACTATCAATTTGTACTAATTAGACACTCTGCAGCAAATCTTTGAATATTTAAACTTTGTCAAGAACTAAAATCCCGTGTACATCATACAATATCATATAAAGGGTCCCGGTTAAATTGATCAAGTAACTTGCACATTAATATAATTGTTGATGGGAAGAAATTTCAGCAAACATTCTAATTGATACAAAATAATATTAACGATGTATTTCATAAATCGAAAGTAAAGACACCTTCGTTACAAGATATAATTCATTGACTTTAGAATCAGTCCTTCAACAAAAGAACATCAGCAACCAAATTCAAGTCCAGTTACTCCAGTTAGATACAATGAGGGAGAGGGAATATGTTGTGAAACGGAGTGAGGAAGGTTCAAATCTATTATGAGAAGCAAAGTCTAATAAAAACTATCTAATAAACGCAAAGAACACAAAGTCTAGCAAGCACATTTAACCAAACTCCAATTTCATTACTCTGAATTAGCTACAATGAGAGGAAGTGTGTGTTATGGATCCGAAACCTGGTCAGACAGGTAGAAAAACATTATTCACAACAAAGGTCGAATTTTGTCGAGGAACCAATCATCTCAAAAGTTTAAGCTGATTGTAAAGGTTCACGAGTATTTATACTCCAGCATGTCCCCTCACGCGAATATCCCTTAGGCTTCAAACATGGATAATACAGGTCCATTTCATACTTGCTCTTAATTTAAGAATAAGGTTTGTTAGGATTCAAACTCGTGACCTTTCAATCAATAAGACTCTAATATCATGTTCAGAGACCAATTATCCCAAAGACCTAAGTTCATGGATGAAAAACTAAGAATAGTTTTATCCTCTAACACCATTTGGACTAATCAAATAATATAAAGGCGATTATAAACCAATAATAGAGCCAAAATTTGAGGAAAAATTTTCAATAGAAGACATAATAGATATTGTCACGGAACCAACTTCCAAAAAGCAAACTCAAGGCCCAAGATTGATTTTATATCCTAACATTTCCCTCACGCAAATACTCATTAGTCATGAAGTGTAATATTGCACAGGCCCACCTCATACCTGTGTTTAAATTATATTAATATAATATTAAAATGCGTGGTAGAGATTCAAACTCACAACATCTCGGTCAACAAGGCCTTGATACCATGCAATAGGAACAAGGCCAACCCTGACAATTTGGGACCCCAAGTAAACATTACAAATAAGACCCTTCGTATATATTAACATTTTTCCTAATAAAACAATGCCAACATAACAAATTATAAAAAATTTTAATATATAAATACCAACAATTGAGACTTTAAAACTACAGCATCCAAATATTTGGGTTTCCTGGGCTTATGTCCATCCTTGTATAGGAACCAACTATACCAAAAGTTTAAGTTGACAGTTGAAAGTCTAAGATTGATTTTATACTATTAAGAACTCCACATGGGAGTCAAATATGAATCCCAATAGGAGTTGTATGAGAGTTAAAAGATTAATTTATAAGCCTAGTGAGTTGCTTCAACTATTGCCAATTAATTTTCGAATAAAATCCCACTTGAACTTATATGTGTATTGTATGCGTGCCAACCCCCGGTGAAAATTTCACATATACTCAGCAAGAAAATTCAATCAAATTCCAATTCCATAACTCCAATTAATTATCTACAATACAAGAGAGAGAGAGAGAGAGCAATATAGATGCAAGTACCGGGTGAGGAAGATTGAATTTGGGGCGCTTGTTGCAAAGATACTCGCCGGCGGCGAAATCATCGTCCTCCATCTTAACAGGAACCGTTTTCCGGCAAGAGTTTTCCGATTCCGGCGAGAAATCGCCGGCGTGATCCATTCGGTGAACCATTTTGGAGAGAGATTTGAGCAAATCAAGAAAGTCGACAAAGAAACGCACAGTGACAACAGATATTTCACCGCTACTTCTCTTTTTAAGTTAGAGGATTTTTTTTTTTTTTTTTTTTTGGTTAACTAAGAATTCGATTATCCGATAAATCTTGATCTATGCAGCAATTTACAAACTAAATAAGTCAATTAAGTCAAGAATTTTTTAGAGAAAAATTCAAGCGGAGAATCGAACTCCAGATATTTTAACATAAAGTAATACTCTATTCCCCTGTTATAAAAAAAAAAAGAGGAGGGAAGTGGATGGCGTGTGAAATGTATGTGAAGTAAGAGAGTTTAGTACATCTAACTTCGTTAAAGTTCGGTGAATTTTTATTTACTTTTTCGTAAAAGGTATGACATATCAATTTTTTTATATTGATAATGTCTTAAGAGGGAAGAAATCTCTTTAAAATTATCATAAATGGAAAATCTTCGTTCAAGTGAAAATTTGAATTTGATGGCACGTATGACTATTGACGTTATCTACCACTAGATTATGTCTCTAAGAGATAATACTAATATAATATGCATAGGATAATATTAGGTTTAAATTAAACACTCATGACTCTCTAAAATTATCAATTTTTCTTCCAAAATAGTTTTGTTATTATTAAAGTAAAAATGTTATCACTAAAGCACTGCTTTTAAGGAATAATAGCCATAAATTTTCATAAAATTGTTTTAATATAAATACTGTGATAATAATACTATTCCAAAAAATTATATATTATTTCTTTTGAAAGTAAATCTCTATATATTATAAAGAAGTTACCTCTTTTTAAAGCTCTCCAAACTCCATTTTCAACAATTTTAGATAACCACTTTTAAACTTTTATGAAAATCTCTATATATTATTTCTAACAATTTTAAATAGTCTACTTTATGAAAATCTCGGTACATTATAGAAAAGTTCTTCTCCCTACAACTCTCCGAACCTTATTTCCAACAATTTGAGATGGCATCTTTTAAACGTTTATAGAAAAATGAAAAAAAGAAAAAGAAAAATAAGGCATCAAACTCATAAATCTTCCATAAAAAAGGAATAGAACTGACATAATTTAAAACTACCAAATAAAGTGGCTTTGATATCTCGAATCGGATCAAATAAGCGTCGTAATGGGTCGTGGGAAAAAGGGTGCCTCAGACATTTTCAAGGAATATTTTATTACTCTACATATTTTATAAATTGATTTAAGGAACGATCTTATTATCTTTCATTTTATAGTTTAATTGAATAACATGTATATATGTTAAACAATATTTTTAATAGTGAAAATCAAATTCAATTTATTAATTTTACAAATTAACAATAGCAAAATGATATATAAAATAAAAACGATCCATGAATTTTACGGAAAAAACCTAGTAATAAAGGACAGCCGAGGTGGGAAGATAGTGGATGGCGCGTGATTCCACGCGACAGAGTCAAATTATCCACGTATACACAGCACCTGGACGGTGTTTAAAAACATTGAAATTACATTTCAGTCCTTGACGAATCCGGCGGCTGCTGTGTCCTATTTGGACATTAAGGGGTATTTTAGTCATTTTAGTATTTCGGCTCAAATGATGTCAGCAATTTTGGATTTGCGTGAAATTTTTATTTTAAGTAAATTTATTAATTTTTTAGTCCGTAAATTTGGTGAAATAATTTTTTATTTAAAAAGTTATATATATTTAAGAAAATAATCTAAATAACGATATAAAAGAGTATAAGCAAGTCATGTTTTGCATCTTTGTATATCTCTGTTTGAATTACTTTATTATATTTATGCAGTCTTTTGGACTAAAATATTATTTTATAAAATTTGTGAACTAAAAAATTATTATACCAAACCTTAAGGTATTAATATGCAACTTACCCTTTTATTTTTCTCATTTGTGAATTTATTTGTGATTAATTCATTGGTAATGAATTTATTATTTACGTGAAGGCGTACAGGCACCCATCTTTAATTGGATCAAATAAAAGGTTGGGGGACTTCGAAAACAGTCTCTCGTCAGGGTCTCACTCTAACGAGGTAAGACTACGCACATCTTTCCCCTCCCAGACTCTGCCTAAGCGGGAGCCCTTCAGTCACTGGGTTTATTGTTGTTGTTGTTGCTGTTACCCTTTTATTTTTCTCATTTTTTTTAAAGCACGGTAAAAAAAAAATTTGAACAAAAAAGCTCGAAGGCGCTCTATTGAATACGAACATTTACAAAGGATGACAAAACCGAGGGGGCTGATACACCACCCGATCATAATACCAAGCTCCCGAAACATGTAACTTAGCCACAATATCAGCTGCTATATTAGCAGATCTAGAATAGCAAGAAAAAATAACATAAGTAAAGGAAGGTAACAAAAGTTTAATATCCTCTACGATTGGTGCAATATCCCAAGAAGGAAGCACATTATCATGGAAAACCCAAATTAACTCAAGACAGTCAGATTCTAGAATAGCAGAACGAACCTCTGTACGACTCGCCAAAACACAAACGGCTCTTAAAGCAAGACACTCAGCAACTCGAGCCAAATTGGAAAATGAGGAGCCACACCATCTAGAAACCACCGTTGCTCGGTCATTTCGGCTCACAACAAAGGAAGGCGAAGATAAAAGAGATCATAAATTCTCCTTTTTATATAAAAATATCTTTGAAAATAATCTAATTTTGCTTAACTATTACAATTTTTATACAAATAAAATATGAGTTGTTATAATCTAATTTTATTGAACACATTTAGTTCACACTTTGTTATAAACAGGAAAATTTTAATAAAACTATCTCACTTTACTGTACGATCTTATAAAACCATCTTAATTTTATTTTTTATAGGAAACCACCTTAATTTTGCAAAAAAAAAAAATTGCAATATCAAACCTTATGACAATTTCTATTAGCTTTGTTGGTTCAAATGCTGTGTTTGGGGCTTCTTTAGACCAAAATAGCGTGTTTAGATATTATTTATTTAGCAACATTTTATCAAATGATTATTGTACCATTGGCTTAAATAAAAATTCACTCCCTATACTTTTATTTTTATAGAATACCGCCTGAATTAGGGATGGCAATGGGGTGGGTAAAACCCGTTACTTGTGGGTACTCGCCCCACTTGGAGTGGGTATGGGCACAATTGGGGCGGGTACGGGTATAGTGTTACCCTGCCCCAACTCAGATTTGTCATACCCGCTCCATTTTATATATAGTTAACTTTTCAATCAAAAAATAAGTTAAATTCAATAACCTAAATTTTTTTCATTTATTAGGCACTAATGCACCAGATCTCATTAGAACTCTGAAGTAAAACGTGCTTGCAAGAGTAGCACCAGGATGGGTAACCTCCTGAGAAGTCCTCGTATTGCCAACCCTATAAAGTTAAGGGTCCTCCAAAACAGCCACTCAGTAGGGTTAAACCCTGAAGGGGTAAGGCTGCTTACATCCTCTCTTCCCAGACCCCGCTTAGGCAGGAGCCTTTAAAATGTTGGGTCTGTTGTTGATAAAAGGATATAATTCGATCATTAAAAATAGTATTCAAAAATTAATATCGGCGGGTCGTGTTCTCAACCATGATCGGTTAAAATTTAAAGCGGCGTCAGTGACTCTCTAAAGCCCTTTTTATTTTTTCAAGGACTAATAAATTATAATGTTTAATTTAATTCTTTTTTATTTTGTAATTTAATATTTATATGATGGAAAATGTTAATATATCAAATAAAAAGTCTTATTTTAAACTATGATCAATGGTTCGGTTCAAAAAAAAAATGATCACTTGGACATGTCTTCAATTTCAAGCAAACGTGCGCCTATATTTTTTGGGCATTTTTATTATCATAATAAAAAATATTATTATTAAAATAATTATATAATTTATAATAATAAGAGTTATAAAATTATTTTATAAACTACAATATTGTCTCGTAATAGTATTTTTCCAGTTAAAAAATTGTAATAATTTTAATAAATTTTTTACCCAATTGACACTATTTTATAAAAAAATTATCAAAATAGTATAGTTTTAAAAATATTTACAAAAATAACACAATTTACTATATTTTTATCGACATACGTCATTTTAAACCGCATATCCCCTTCAATAAATTTTTTTTAAAATTTAATGGGGGTCTGCAGTTATAAATGGCATACCCCAATCAAAAAAACAAATTTTTTTATATTATGTGGCGGTACGTCATTTATGACGACGTACCCCACCACAACCTTTTTTAATTAATTATTAAAATTATTAAATAATTAAAACTTTTTTAAAGATTATTTACGTTAAAGGTTTTTATATTTTTTTAATTATGTTAATTTAGTTTTTATACTTTTAATTATGTAAATTTAGTGCAGAAATAATTTTAAATGTGTCAATTTATTTACTTTAATCAAATTTAAATTATATTAGTGACGTAATTTTGAACGATAAATAGATAAATTTATAATAAGTTACTTACATCTAATATAATTTTACTGTTTAAAGTTACGTCACTAATATAACTTAAATTTAATCAAAGAAACTAAATTGACACATCTTAAATGGTTCATGGACTAAATTAACACAATTAAAAGTACAAGGACTAAATTAACACAATTAAGAAAAAATACATTAACTTCATTATAACATTATATGTGCAAGCTATTTTTTTCGAGTGATTATTCTGATCACTTATTAATTATCGTATGAATAATTTAAAATGTGTCAATTTAGTTCATTTGATCAAATTTAATTTATGTTAGTGACCTAATTTTGAACGATAAAATTATGTTATATGTAAGTAATTAACTCAATTCAAATCTATTTATCGTTTAAAATTACTTTACTAATATAACTTAAATTGATCAAAGAAAATAAATTGACACTTTTTAAATTATTTATAGACTATATTGATATAATTAAAAATTTAAGGACTAAATTAACATAATTAAAAAAATATAGAAACTTTTGACGTAAATAACTCTTTAAAAACTTTTAATTATTTAATAATTTTAACAATTTATAAAAAAAAATTGTGGTGGGGGTACACCGTCATAAATGGCATACCCCCACATAATAAAAAAAAAAAAATTTTGGTTGGGGTATGCCATTTGTAACCGTATACCTCCATTAAATATTTTTAAAAAATTTGCTGATGGAGATATGCTATTTAAAATGGTGTATATTAATAAAGTTACAGTAAATAATATTACTTTGATAAATATTTTTAAAAGTATGTTATTTTTATAATTTTTTAAAATTGTGCCAATTGGATAAAAAATTCAATTTTAACTGATAATAACATTATTTTATTTAAATATTAATTTACGTTTGGATAAATGTGGGGACCAGTCCGGGAACCTTCCAAGTGGGAGCACTAGCGTGATTGGAAGAATATGCCACGTGTTTAAATTGAAAAGAAGCGGTGACACGTCATATCCTAATCTTATTTGGACTTTATTTATTAGTGTTTTGTGGATAAGGTTCTAGTAAAAAATTAAAATAAGACTATGGATCACATTTGCTATCTTCTTCCTTTTTTATATTCCAAGGCATGTGGGTTTTTTTTTTTGTTATTTATATTTTAATGTCATGATATTTTTAAAAAAATAACAAATTTATGACACTTTTAAATTAATAAAAGGTCTCTTAATTTTTGTCGTATTAATAAAAAAATTTTTCTTTGACATAATAGTGCCATTTTGGTCGACAGAGATGATGTATATGGCAACTGGTTTTTAATTAATGCTATAGTAAATGATAAAAAATACATTTTAATAACAATATTTATAAATAAATTAAGCGAAAATAGATAGTTTTTATATTACACAACATCTTGAGTTTCGTTCTTATAAAGTAAAAATAAGAACATTGAAAGATACTTTTGTCATTTTACTATAAAAACATTTGACACATCAGCTTTGTCAATAAATAATGACATCATCACGCCAGAGAGGGGTCTTTTTATTAATATAACAAAAACTTATGCGCTTTTTTATTTAATTTAAAAAGATTACAATTTTTTTATTATTTTCTAAAATGCAAAAGTACTAAAATGTAAATGACTCATTTTTTATTGACATTAAGAGTTATTTACGGTAAAACCTTTCTATAATTTATCCATTATGTTAATTTAATAGTAATATAGATGTTGTATGATTTATATTGCATTCATTTAGTCATATGGTTAAACTAAAGTAAAGTTAATAATGTAATTTCTAATGACAACATAATGTTAGAAGCTAGTATCCTAATATAGACACAGCCATTGACCAATTTCAACCAATCTTTGACCGAATTATTAAAAATTTTATTACTAACTTAATATAATTTTAACTCAATGGACAAGTCGGCACATCATAATTTGTATAGTAGGCAACATACATGACCTTTCATGTGAACAACCCCAACATTATAGATAATGAAGTACTATCGATTAATTGTTAGTTGATGGTTCTTGTGAGAGTATGTGTTAGTGAGCATACCTAATAAGGTTACTGAGGTATATATTTATAGTAATAAGAGGAGGAATAATTACAGAATATAATCGAAATAATATCAGAATAAAATAAACATTGATACTATCTCCAATACATTACCAAAGAGGGCACCAACACGCCGTCACCGGATCCTATTAGAACTCCGAAGTTAAGCGTGCTTGGGCGAGAGTAGTATCAGGATGGGTGACCTCCTGGGAAGTCCTCACCCTCAGGTTGGGGGCACTGGGAAACATCCTCTCTTCAGGTTAACACCCTGAAGGGGGAAGGTTGCGTACATCCGCCCCCCCCAGACCCTGCGTAGGCGGGAGCCCTTGAGGCACTGGGTATGTTCCTTTTTTACGATCTCTAATACGTTGATACTATCCTTAATATGCCCCCTCAATCTGTGCGAGGGGGACCAACATGCAGATTGGCTTTATGGTAACGGAAGCGATCAGTAGCCAACCCCTTAGTGAATATGTCAGCAACCTGTTTGGTGGTAGGAGTGTATCGAACCTGGATATCACCCTTAACAACCTTCTCACGAACGTAGTGAAAATCAACGTCAACGTGCTTGCTGCGATCATTGGAGATAGGATTGGCAGCCAAGTTAGTAGCAGACACGTCATCACAGTACACAAGAATTGGTCCAGAATGGTGGAGGCCTAAGTCACGCATGAGGTAAAGAATCCAATCACATTCAGCGACAACCTTGGCAACAACGCGATATTCAGACTCAGTGGAGGACTTGGCAACCGTTGGCTGCTTCTTAGCTCGCCATGAGATGAGGTTGGGGCCTAGGAACAAAGCAAAACCCGTAGTGGAGCGACGGGTGTCATGGCAACCACCCCAATCAGCGTCAGCATAAGCAGTGACAGATGTGCGAGAACCCGAAGCTATGATGAGACCATGATTAGGCGTGAGCTTCAGGTATCGAAGGATGCGTTTAACCATTTGCCAATGCGACGTAGTGGGAGAGTGCATAAACTGGGAGACACGATTGACAGCATATGCAATGTTCAGAAGGGTCATGGTGAGGTACTGGAGCACGCCCACCGCACTACGGAACTCGGTCGGGTCAGGAAGAGGAGACCCGTCCGCCATAGAGGGTTGTGCCCGAGCTGGTAGAGGAGCTTGTACAGGTTTCGCCTCAAGCATATCATGCTTGCCTAGTAAGTCAAGGGTGTACTTATGTTGGGATAGGAAAAGGCCATGTTTGGTTAATTTGGTCTCGATGCTAAGAAAATAGTGAAGAGGGCCTAGGTCTTTCATTGCTAACTAAGTGAAGCGAGAGGCAGTAAGACGAGTGAGTAAAGAAGAGTCAAAACCAGTAAGGATACTGTCATCCACATACAGTAAAAGGCACACAATGCTATGAGGCGATCGATGTATGAAAAGAGAGGGATCAGCCTTACTACATTAGAAATCCAGACTGTAAAGGAACGTACTAAACCTATGAAACCAAACCCTAGGCGCCTGTTTGAGACCATATGGCCTTACGCAGGCGGCATACATGCGTGGGATATTTGGGGTGTATAAAACCCGGAGGCTGGCGCATGTACACCTCTTCATTGAGAAATCCATGTAAAAACGCATTTTTGACATCTAGTTGACGAATGGACCACTTGTTCGTGACAGCAAGCGCAAGTATGAACCTAATGGTGGTGGATTTAACCACAGGTCTAAAAGTTTCAAAATAGCCAAGGCGCTAATGCTGGTGAAAGCCCTGAGCAATAAGACGAGCTTTAAAACGATCAACAAAGCCATCAGGTTTATACTTAACTTTGTACTTCCAAGTACTACCGACTACATTGTGAGAGGGAGAGGAGGGTATGAGGTCTCATGTCTGGTTTTGAATAAGTGCATTGAATTCCTCAGTCATGGCTTTCTGCCACTGAGGGTTTTCAACAGCTTGTGAAAAGAGTTGGTTCCTGAACCACAACAACAGAGCTAAGAGACATAATGTGTTTGGATTTACGTATCCCGTCTTTAAGGCAGGTGCGCATGGGATGGACATTCACGGTGGCAGGAGCAACCGTGGCGTGGGGGATGGCCCGGAGTGATCATCCAAGGAGATCACAGGGGAGCCGATCGGGGAAGTCGGGCATGCGCCCCCTGGGTCAGGACTAGCACCCGTACCGGCCGCGGAGACCACGGTGGCGGGGTCAGATGCTGTAGCCAAGGGGGAGAGGCTGGTAAAACCGCAGGCGAAGATGGATTCAACAGCCCTCCTGAGGCCACCGGGAATAAACCCGGGGCGAGCGAATCTAGGGGTGACAAACGAGGCGCAGTCGAGTAGCTGGCGTGAACTAGAATTGGACTTGGCAGAGGGACATCAACTAGGACTGAGATTGACGGCGCATGCATACTAGACACGATGTCGGGATAAGGAAATAGATGTTCAACAAAATGCACATGACGACTCGTGTAGACACGACCAGTAGTGGGGTCCAAGCACCGGTACCCCTTGTAACGGCCTGCATACCCAATAAACACGCATGGGATGGCACGTGGGGCCGATTTATGAGGAGTACGGGATGTGATGTTAGGATAACAAGCACACCCAAATACTCGGAAAAAGTTGTAATCTAGCGCCTTTTTAAACAATTTTTCAAAAGGTGTAAGATTTTGTAAGTTTGGAGTGGGCAACCGGTTTATAATGTAACATGCAGTGCAAACAGCATCAGCCCAAAACTTTGGAGGAAAACGCTCTTGAAAAAGCAGGGTCCGTACCATTTCACTTAAATGTTGATGCTTTCGTTCCGCCACCCCATTTTATTGTGGGGTATCAGGACAGGAAAGGCAGAAGTGAATGCCGTGGGTGCGACAAAGGGTGGCCATGGGCCTGTTGTCAAACTCACGACCTCCATTAATTTGAAAATATTTAATTTTAAGATTAAATTGATTTTCAACTAGGGCCCTAAAATCAAAAAAGATGGAGTACACTTCATCATTCCGTTGCATCGAGTAAAGCCAGGTGAAGCGAGTGAAGTCATCAACGAAAAGCACATAATACCGAAAGGCAGAATCAGAAACAACTGGTGATTGCCAAACATCTGAATGAATTAATTATAAAGGTAAAGTAGTATCATGTAACACATGGGAAAAAGGTAAACGACGTGACTTTCCTAAACAACATGCAGAACAATGTGTTATTGTGCTAGAATGAGAAACACCTGTAATCAATGAGTGAGTACGTAAAGTGTCCAAAATAGAGTTCCCTAAATGACCTAATCGCCTATGTCATAGCTCAGCCGTAACTATCCGTGCAACAAGTCCAGTAGGATGAGGAGAAAACCCGTATAGGGGGCCTTCACTGCGTATCCTGAGGAGTGGCATCCCCGTAGCCCTGTCCTTGACACAAAAGGAAGAAGAATCGAATTCAACAACACAGTTATTACCACGACACAACTGTTTAATAGACAATAGGTTGTATGTAAGACTACGAACCAACATAACATTAGGAAGCAATAGGTCACAAGTTCTAGTACGAATTTTCGAAAAACCAACATGTGTAACCCGTAATAAAGACCCATTGCCGACTTGTATTGATTTTGAACCACGATAAACATTGTGTTGAGTTAAAATACGTGCATTGGAAGTCATATGATTGAATGCCCCGAAGTCCGGCTACCATGTAGGATCAGCGTGATCAGTGACAGACATGGCCGAGAGGGATTGGGAGAGATCAGAATTGACAAAGCGGTGAGGGCAAAGTGAGGCAGCATGACCAGCTTGATGACAGATCTGACAAACTAAGGGACCAGCACCAAGTATACCATCATGAGGTGGGCGAGAGTGCGTACCTGCAGAGCGACCCCAGTTCTGTGGATGCGGAGGAGGAGCACCAGTAGGAACCATACCTGTACCAGGAGACTATTGTTGGCCTTGATCGTGAGTGCCACGACCCCCATTATTCCCTTGCGATTTTTGTTGTTGCGTCCACGACCCTTACGACCACGCCCTCCACGGCCCCGACCAGAGCCCGAAGAGTCCGACAGCGCACTACTTGCTGCAAGGGCATGTCTGTGATCAACGGAAGAGCGAGTGTGTATGCGAGAAAAAGCTGCTTCCTCATCTAACAATGTAGTCTTGAGTTGTTCAAAAGGGAGGTTACGAGACGACTGGCGAGTAAACGTATTGAATGCGGCGTACTCCGGGGGTAGGCCAAACAGTGCATAGTGGAGGAGCTCACGGTTCGAAACCAGCGAATCTATGGTTGCGAAGTCATCCGCTATGGTTTTAAGTTCGGTGAGGTAAGCGGTCATGCTTTTATTTTCTTTACGTAGAGTGACAAGTTGGGAGCGGAAGTCAAATTCCTTAGCTAAGGAGTGGTCATGAAACCGTTTGGCTAGGGCATTCCACATCTCGCGAGATGTGGGATGATGAATAACATTGTTAAGGACCGGGCGGGCAAGGGAAGCAGATAGACATGCCCTAATGCTTTGGTCAATGCAAGACAAGGTTATGGCGTCACGGTTAGAGATATAGTGGCTTGTGGGCATAGAAATTTGCTCGGGGGGACAAGGGTTGGAGCTATCGACGAAACCCATGAGTCGATGAGCGCGAAGAACCATAGATACTTGTTCCCGCCAAGTAGTATAATCAATGGGGGTTTCTAGTTTAATGGCAACTAAATTAGTGATTGGGGAGGGGGGAAGCGGGCTTATGTGGGAAGGGAGTGCCGTGAGAGATGGTACTCCGGCCACAAGGGGGTAGTATAATTTGATAAATTAAGCGAGGGAGGGGGAAGACCAAAATTATATGCAGAGGAGAAATTACCCGGAGGAGAAGGAATTGAGAGCCTGTGGTTGAACCCGGAGGAAAGTGGGGCGGATGAGAGCAACCCAGTCGTTGCTGGCTGCGGTGGTGGCTGGGAGGCGTGTCCTAGCAGGGGGACAGACAGTGTCGATCGGGGAGTGGCGACCGAGACCGGAGACAAGGGGGGAAACACCTCGGGGTTGGAGAGAGAGAGAGAGTAGAGGACGACGCAGCCATAGATTCACTCGGGTTCGAGAACCGGAGACACCGTGCACTATCGGCGACGAGAGGGGGCCAAGTGCAGGGGAGGAGAGGCGGTGGCGGGTCAGCGGTGGGGCGGAGACAAGTGGAGAGAACGGGCGAAGGCTCTTGTCGCCTGACGGAGGCGACGGCTGGGTCAGCGGTGGCAGCGCGCCGTTAGGGTTCCGGCCGGTAGGGGAGAGGCTGCCGAACGGTTGCCGGCGCGAGGGCGGCAGCGCAGGGGAGTGAAGGTTAAGGTTAGGGTGTCGTGACCCAGGCACAGGGATTAATTTCCCCCCTTTTCTTTGTTTAGGAGAAGAGATTAATTCTAGGGTTTGGTATGCTCTGATACCATATGAGAGTATGAGTTAGTGAGCATACCCAATAGGGTTGCTGAGACATATATTTATAGTAATGAGAGGAGGAATAATTATAGAATATAATCGAAATAATATCATAATAAAATCAATATTGATACTATCCCTAATACATTGATATTATCCCTAATAGTTCTAAAATAAGAAATGCGACAATAGTCGGGTTTGTTATAAATGGATAGCTGCAGGAAGATGATTGGTGTTGAATCTAGGAACCTAGGTGCTGCCTACTGCCCTGGGCATTTTGGATTTTTGGTTTGTCTTCGGTTCCTGCCTTGCACCATTGTGCTTTCTCGGACTTGTATTTAAATTATTGAAAAAAAGGAACCTAGGGGCAGCACCAGTTTTAGTGGCTAGCAATAGCCGCTAGAGATAGAATAACTAAATCGCTTTATCTAAGTTATAAGCATAAACACGTTGTGGGAACAATTAAACAGTTATCAAGGTTTCGACTTTTCAGTTCTCTCAAGTATCCTTCAAGCATATTTTCAAGGAAGCAAATATGATTGCAAAGTGGATTGGGTTATATCAATCAATAGTACGGGTCATTGGTGCGCTGCTCTTGCGAGGATGTCTTGCTTCTCAACACTTTGGGAAGACCCTTCTAAAGATGGATCCTAAGGAGAACTCCTTACCGTATGAAAAACATCTTCATTTTATTGAAATAGGAAGTTACAATGAGATTTCATCTCCTTAACTCTTAAATTGTTTTCTGCAACTACAAATTTCTTAATCCCGTTTTTGCTAGAGTTATTTTCTAATACCTTTCCTTATATCTTTCACAGTATTTCTATAGATAATACCTTCTGCAATTTCCTTTGATATTGAGTTCTCTATCCACAACATACTCGTGCTATCCCACTTTTCCTATTTCTCATTACTCGAAAAAGTTAGATTAGGTTTTTTTCTTCTTTTTTTTTTTTTTCCTTTACAAGAATGGAACTTAGTTTTTCTAAGTAAAAATGTGACAGATATATATAAATTGTACTTGCTCCATGCTGGAACTTAACTGTCATGCTTATGATTGAGCCATCACATAATTTTTGAAGACAAACCAAGTCAATGTGTAGAAAACCTAAATTGAGGTTCAAGTAGTTGTGGAATGCTCTATCGCTGTGCTAAAAATTAAAAGATCTTGACTCACTGTTTGAGTATCAATCTAAAGAAATCATAATAATTAAATGATGAAATTAAATGGAAAAATCGTCAACCTTTGAAGAAAAAGAAAAAAGCAGAATGAAGGAATAATCGTGTAATGTGTTTCTCAAGTCTACCTAACTCACACATCTATTATAAACCTATAATCTGGTGCAGATTAATAAGGATTGACAAGGCCTGATATCATATTTATACCAAATGACTAAGCAAATGTCGATAAGGTATGAAGTACTTTTGCTCACTTTGGCAATATAGGTTTGTTTTTTAGGCTAACGAGAAAAAAGTTAGGATTTCTTTCATTCTTTGTAGGTCATAAATAATATGAGTAAGCTCAAGTTTTACTAGTACTTGAATTCATTTGCAATTGTAATGCAACCAACATTCACACAGGTAACTATGACTTACATTACTTCCTCTTATAATGGCAACGAGGCCTTGGTCTAATAGTTAAGTTCTTGTTTGGCAATTAGGAAAGAGTAGAGGTGGCCACGGGCAGGGTTGGGCCGGGCCCAGAGGGCTCTAGGGTCTAACCCGGCCCGGGCCCAGGCCCGAGTTGGCTGTTTTTTGTACAAATAACACAAAAATGCAAAATTTAAATAATACAAAGTCATTTTGCACTAAAATTATTATAATTCATTGATAAATAATATGAGATACAAATACATTTTATCCCAAGCACTAATAACGCTAAATATATGTAATAAAATAAAATATACAATAAGTAATAGTAAATAATGGTAAATAAATAACGTAACAAGTACAAATACAACACAGTTGGAGCCTAATATTTAAAAGTACAAATTTGTTTATCAAAAAATATAAAGTAAATAATTGACATACAAAAGTGTTGATATCAGTCGCATAGGGGGTTGTTGTGCCATCGTTTGACATATCAGTGGTGCGGTCGTCTTCTTCATCGCTCGATGAATCCAGCCTCATTTTCTGTGATAGCTTCCCCTCTTCATTCCAAGCAACCTGCCACTAAGACTGAAAGTACACTCCGATGCTACTAAAGACACCGGACAACTTAGTATATCACGTGCCATGGTGGAAAGCACGGGATACTGGGCTTGGTTTGTGTTCCACCATTGTAAAAGGTCAAAATGCAGGTTGGCAGGCGTCGCGAAAATATGGAGCAACAGTGTCTGCAAATAATAATCTAGCTCGTCACATGACGTGGGGGCCACTGTGGGCGTAAATTGCTCCAACAACTTCCACAAATATGACGTGTGTGAACTACTTCCACTAGATGTGAAAGATCCTACTGCAGTAGTACTAGGATGTGGATTATTGTACGCTAATTTTCGGGAATAGTGGAAAAATAAACTGTACAAGTCGTTATCGACTTCGGCAATGAAAGTGTCGATATTGAGACTAGGATACAAATATTTGAAAAAATGCTGGCAAACAAGTTTAAACCCCTACGTTTACAACGAGGATCTAAAATAGTTGCTGACAGTATGTAAGGGGTAGTTAAGAATAATATTTAGCAAACTTTTCTTTCATTGCCTTAATCGATTCAAACAAAATGGGGTTGGATTCATTACCCGCCATCCAATTTACAATATCAAGCAATCTAGATATTGCTTGAGGCATGGTCGAAAAAAATGTCGTGGCCTCTTTAAACATGCAAAAAAATTTACAAATTTCATCGATTGTCTCCCAATGTATATCGTTTAGGTTGTAATCGCTCCATTCTGAATGATTGTCCTGTGTGAATTCCATCAGAACGTCTTATATGGTAGAATGCGCTCCAACATTTCTGTCGTAAACGACCACCTAGTTTTGGAGTCTAGTTTGAATTGTTTATATTCTATGCCATGCAACCTATATAAATTTCTAAATCTTTTTCTTTCTTGTGCCGGATGATTTAATAGATATTATTACGGATCTTAAGGTGTTAAGGGATGCGTTTACTAGCTCTAAACCATCCATTACCATTAAATGCAAAATACGACAAATGCAACGAAAATAGAAACACTTCCCACCTAACATGAGTCTCATGTGCCTAATAAAATGTGTAACGAATGCAGTGTTACTGGTAGCATTGTCGAACGTAATACTGAAAATACGTCGCTCTATGCCCCAGTCGCGGACTGCCGCCATAATCGTACCCGCAATTATCTCGACAGTGTGGGGGTAATCTAAATAACCAAAATGAATTATTCTCTTTTGGAGGGTGTAGGAGTCATCAATCCAGTGTGTCGTTATGCACATATAAGGCACATCGAGTTTCGACTTCCATTTGTCCGACGTCAACGAGAACATGCTCGTGTTCGTCACAAAAAGTGTTAAGACCTCAGCTTTCATCCTGTGGTTCTCCGTAAAAGCATCGCGCTTTATAGTGTTCCGAGGAACCCTTACAATGGCGGGGTCACCTATTTTTGGAGGTAGTCGACGAAATATTGGTCTTCGCCGGCATTGAAAGGCCTTTCACCCAAAATTATATATTTAGATAGCCCCTTTAGGTTGCCCTCTTGAGAGAACCTAAAATTAGCAAGTGCACCGGTCACTTGCTATACTAGACGTTGTTGGCTCTTATCTGGGCATTGCTCGGGGTGGCACCTAAGTATATATCTGCTTAATGTGCATGTTCCACTGCCAGGTTGATGGCTAAACTGGCTAAAAGACCTAGGTGGGTCACATAATTTACAAGTTGCTTTATTAGTTGTCTTACTAAGGGTAAAGTGATTCCATACTCCACTAGTTGTACGCCTACTAGTAAAGGTACTACTTTCAGGCTGGGCTTCGGTGGGGGGCGTGGGTTCCTCATCAGTTTGTGAGTCTCCACCCCCACCACCCGACTCATGATAATATTGTTGTTGTTCAAATTCCCAATTTATGTTATCATCAGTGTATGGGGGTGATGGGCCTGGTTGTATAAAAGCTTATTCTTCCGTATTAAGTTCGACAATTCTACTCCTTTTAGGGATTCGGGGTGGCCGAGAAGAGCTGGAACTAGCACGACTGGCTCCAGAGAATGATAAAAAGTTGTATGCCATATTAGTATAAGTGATTAGTATTTATAAAATGTAAGTAGTAATGCAAATTAAATAGCTAAAAATACGAACCAAATAAAATTGCGACACTAAAATTACCAAAACGAGAGAACAATGAAATTCGAACTTCAGGCAAACACTTTATGAACTTCATACTTTGGAGCACAATGTTGCAATTAGCAAAGTTGAAGAAGATGGAGATGATAAATGTATAGAGAGAGAAGAGATGATTGAAGATTTGGTGAGGAAATGGGTTGGGAAGGATTAGGTATTTATAAAAAAATATATATAATTTTTTTTTTTTTTAATTAGGAGGAGGGGGAGCAACGGCTGTCTCCCCCTCCAAAAGAGCTGTTGCTCCAACGGCTAACGGGCCTGTGGCCCAGCCCGGTGGCCACCTCTAGGATAGAGGGAGTAAAGAGAAGAAGAGCAGAGTAGGTAAGGTAATGTTGAACTAAGAGAAGTAATGGTAAAACGGATTAGATAGGTTATCTTTGTTTGCCTATTAAATGATGATATAAGAGTAACCAGTTATAGCTAAAATAAAGATAAATTTTCTAAATTTTTTTTAAACTTTATCTGGACCTTGTACGCCACAAGTGGGGTAAAGAAAAAAGGAATAATACAAGATAAATCTTACTACTCCACCACCACCACCAACAACAACAACAATAGTCCAAGTGCCTGAAGGGATCCCGTGTAAGCAAGATCTTGGGGGATAAATATGCATGCAGCCTTACCCCTTCAAAATGAGACCCTAAAGAGAGGCTGTTTCAGAGGACCCCCAACCTGAAAGGTACGAAGAGCGTGGAAAGCATAGAGATCATAGAGATTATGAAGATCATGAGAAACATGAAAGCATATAAGCAAGTAAGCATGGAATCATAGCATCAAAAGCGAAAGGCAAAAGCAAACAGGCATCTAGGGGAGAGATCTTACATGCGATATAATGCAATCAAATAGAGACAATAGATCGTATAAAGAGTATAAGGAGATAAAGAAAGAGAAAGTGGAGATAGTAGGGACACGGAGAGAGAGAGAGAGAGAGTATAGAGTATGCAAGCAGTTACGCAAGCAACCATGTGGCACTAGAACGAGCTTATAAGTGCTTGATGCTCCTATATCGCTATATGAGTTACGCCTATACTAATCCTTCACTGAGCTCTATGTAGGGCTATCTCCTCATTTAGGTTGAGATAGGCGAGGTTTGGTTGAATTGTCTCCATCCAACTCTTCTTTAGCCTGCCTTTCCCTCTCTTCCCATCTGTAATATGGAGTTGTTCGCATCTCCTGATAAGGTTAGTAGTGGGTCTCCTCCTAACATGCCCGAACCATCGCAGACGTTGCTCCATCAACTTATCCTTTATTTGAGCCACGCCTAATTTACTTATTATGATGTTATTTTTGATCCTATCCTTCCATGTGTGTCCACACATCCATCTCAATATCCTCATCTCCGCCGCCTTCAACTTCTGTGTGTGATGACACTTAACTGGCCAGCACTCCGCCCCGTAGAACATAGCCTGTCTCACTACCGTCTTATAGTATTTACCCTTTAACTTTAATAAGAACTTCCTATCGCACAGTACTACAGAGGCCATCCTCCATTTATGCCAACTCACTTTAGTCCTGTTGTTGACATCTGCGTCCACTTTGCCGTCTTGTTGCACCATCGAACCCAAGTATTTAAAGCATGGTTTATGTGGTATGTACTCTAACCCTATCTTGATGACTTCTATGCTTGGCATGGTGGAGGTACCGAACTTGAGCTCCATATACTCGATCTCAGATCTACTAAGTCTTAGACCTTTCGATTCTAAGGCCATCCTCCAAAGTTCTAGTTTCTCATTCACCTCTTCCTTAGATTCTCCCACCAGGACTATATCATCCGTGAAAAGCATACACCATGCCACGTCCCCTTGGATGTGCCTAGTGAGCTCATCCATAACAAAAATAAACAGAAAGGGACTTAAGGCTGACCCTGGGTGTACCCCAATCGTAATGGGAAAAGCGTCTTTCTTCCCTTCCGTTGTGAACATATTGGTTTGGACATCTTCGTACATGTCTGTAATAACTCTTATATAAGGCAGGGGGATGCCTTTCCCCTCCAGGACCCTCCATAGGACATCTCTTGGTACTCTATCATGTGCTTTCTCCAAATCAATGAAAACCATGTGGAGGTCCTTTTATCTATCTCTATAGTACTCTATGGACTTCCTTAGGAGATGGATGGCTTCTATTATCGACATGCCTGGCATGAAACCAAATTAATTCTCTGAAACCCCTGCTCATTGTCTTAGCCTTCTTTCTATGAGCCGCTCCCAAAGCTTCAGAGTGTGGCTCATTAGTTTAATTCCTCTGTAGTTGGCACAACTCTAAATGTTGCCTTTGTTCTTATAAACATGAACTAATGTACTCTTCCACCATTCATCAGGCATCTTGTTCCCTTGAAGAATTTGGTTGAATAATTTGGTCAATTATCTAATGCCCGTTTCTCGAGTGCATTTCCATGCCTCTATGAGTATTCCGTATGGACTGACAGCTTTACCCCTGCCCATCTTCCTCAATGCTTTCCCAACTTCCTCGGGTCTAATTTTGGTGTAGTAGCAGTGGGTCTCGTGCTCTGTCGGTGCTTGCAGTTCTCTTGGGGATGCCTCTATGTCTCCCTTTTCATAGAACAGATCGCGGAAGTAAGATTTCCACCTAGTTTTAATTTGTTGCTCGTCCACAAGCACTAGTCCATCTGCCCCCTTTATGCACCTTACTTGGTTCAGGTCTCTAGTGCTTCTCTCTCTCGCTTTAGCAATTGTATAGAGGTCGCTAGCCCCCCTCCACTGTGTCCAACCTTTTATAGAAATCCTCAAAGGCTTTAGATTGTGTGTCTCTTACTGCTATCTTCGCTTGCTTCTTGGCTTGTTTATATTGTTGTCTCTTGTCTTCATTTCCACTTTAAACCTACTCCTAAAAGCAGTCTCATTTTGCTTGAATCTTTCCTGGACCTCCCTGTACCACCACCAGGTCTCTTTATTGTTTGGTGCTCACCCCCCCCCCCCCCCCCCCCCCTGGGGATATGCCTAGGACTTTGCATGTCCCATCTTTGATCTTTTGGGCTACTTGGTTCCACAAGTGGTTTACATCTCCCTCACAATCCCCTCCAAGCTCAGCCTCGACTCTTTCCTTAAGGACTTGAGTCTTTTTCCCCTTCAAATCCCTCCAACGCATGTGTGGTTGTGATGGTTTCATGTTTTTCTTACCTCTTCTCTTGGCCTTAACCTCAGCACACACTACTCTGTGTTGTGTTGAGAGGTCGTCCCTAGGGATAAACTTACAATCCCTGCAATCTTTTTGAATCCTCTTCCTTAGTAATATGTAATCAATCTAGGTCTTTGCTCCACTGCTAATATACGTGATGATGTGGTCCTCATGTTTTCTGAAGAAGGTGTTGGCCACCATTAACTCATAAGTGACGGCAAAGTCTAACAGAGCCTTACCCTCATCGTCCCTCATTCCAAAACTAAAGCCTCCATGGTAGGATGCGTAACCTTCTGTGTTGGCTCCCGCGTGCCCGTTGAAGTAACCTCCAATCAGAACTTGTTCGCTCTGGGGTATGCCTTACATTGTTATGTCTAAGTCCTTCTAGAATCTAGCCTTTTCCTGCGCTGTCTGCCCAATTTGTGGAGCGTAGGCACTTACAACATTCAATATCTCCCCATCTAAAACTAACCTGATACTAATGATCCTATCGCTAATCCTAGTGACCCCTACTACTTTGTCCTTAAAGAAGCTATCCACAATAATACCCACTCCATTTCTGCCCCTGGCTTGGCCTGAATACGGCAATTTGCATCCTAACACATCCCTTGTTTTTGTGCTCACCCACCTAGTCTCTTGAAGGCACAAGATATTGAACTTTCTTCTCATCGTAATTTGGGCCACCTCGAAGCTCTTCCTCTTTAGTGTGCCAACATTTAATGTCCCAAATCGCAGGCTCCCCTCATCACGGCGACGGTTCCGTCCCTTCCCCAACCCTTGTGAAGACAACCTCAAGTTTGAGCTCCATTACTAGAAAAGTTCATAAACTAACTATCAATAGGCATGATTACACAGGCATTCAATCACCGAATACTAGGTTATAGTAGGTACGACACTAACAATAACAAAACAATGAGGAACACATAATAAAAAAGAGAAAGGAGGAGAATTATGACCTGGGGCCAGCCGGCTGCGAGTTGGTCATAAGGTGGTGGTGGTCCGGGGCTGCCTTAAGGTGGGGGCCGTGAGGTGGTGGTGGTGGTGGTGGTCAGGGGTGTTGGTGGTGGATGTTCGTGGGCTGGTGGTGTGGTATGCTCGATGGTGGGCTGGCCAGTTGAGGTGCTTGGAGGTAGAGCTGGGTCGAGGGTGCCACCTTGAGGTGGTGGGGTCATCGTTGCCGGTGGCTTCGAGGCAGGGGGTGGTGGTCAGGGGTGCTCGGTGTTGGTGGTGGATTGCGGTAGATGGTGGTGGTCAAGGGGTGTTCGGCGGTGGTGGTTGGTGGGTCAAGCCAGGGGAGGGAGAGAGAGATGAGGGTGGTGGTGGTGGCGGCGTCGCTTTGGCTGGCATTGCGGTGTCGCCATCTAGGTGGCGGCGCTAGTGGGGGTAGCTTCATCGGCGAGTATACCGATGTGTAGCGTCGAAGGAGAGATAGCGAAAGCGCAAGGGTAGGGGGGGATTTTTCAGTAGCCATTTTAAATATCAGAGTAGAGGAAAAGCTTTGCTTTTTGTCAATATTTTGATCATTACTCCTAAAGGAATTGTCGAGTAAGAGAAAGCGTAAACCCTTACCCAACTTTCTTCCTCTCTAAATTAATAGATCCTCGATCCAAATTCCATACTCGCACTGATTTGCCTAAATAAAAAAAAACTTGCATAAGATCCACTCTAACTTCTTGGAATACTTTAGTAGTTAAAATTTTGTGTTATTTACATTTTTGTATCCCGGCATCTTTGGAAATAAATAAAAAGGATCCTAACCTTTTTATATTAATAAAAGACCCCTAAGGTTTTGTCGCATTTATAAAAGCCCCACTCCAATGTGATGACATCATTTTTCGTCCACGGAACTGATGTGCCAACTGCTTTTTCAGTAGTTTTACAGTAAAAGATGAAACCACCTTTTAATACCCTTATTATTACTTATATGCACGAAATTCGATATATTTTACTGGGTAAAAACTATTTGTTAATTTGTTTAAAAATATTTTTGTGAAGATTATTGAAAGAATATTGAGGAACTCATTGAAAGATGGGAGCCCTCTCGTATATTTATGGGAGAAGAGTACAACAGAGAATTACATATGCCCACGGCCCATAAGGCCCACTATACAAATATTAACTACCTATATATTATATTCTAATATCCTCCTCAATCAAAGCAGGAGATAAACAAATGTGAAGATTTTCTCAAATTAAAAGAAATAAATGACGCAGAAGGCTTTTTGTGAAAATGTCTGCAATCTGTTGTGAAGAGGGAACATGGAGAACTCGAACCAGGCCCATCTGAACACGCTTTTGAACAAAGTGAATGTCAATTTCAATATGTTTGGTACGAACATGCTGCACTAGGTTGGTAGATAAGTATGTAGCGGAAAGATTATCACAGTAAACTAGAGTAGCTTGAAGAATGGAAACGCCAAGCTCATGTAACAGGGAGCAAAGCCAGCAACATTCAGCATTAGCAACAACACGATATTCAGCTTCTGCAGTGGAGCAAGTGACAGTAGGCAGACATTTAGAAGACCAAGAGATGATATTGCTACCCAGAAAAACACAGTAGCCAAACGTGGAACAGCGAGTATCAGGACAGGCCGCCCAATCAGCATTAGAATAAGTGACAAGCTGATGTAAAGAGGTAGGTAGTCAAACCGTGATCCAAGGTACCCTTGATATAGCGAAGAATTCATTTTATCGCGACCCAATGTGGAAAGCGAGGAGCGTGCATGAAAAGGCACACTTGTTGCACTGCATATGAAATATTAGGACGTACAAAAGTAAGATATTGAGCAGGGCACCAACAACGGAGTGGTATAGAGTAGGATGGGGCATAAGATCACCATCGGTCAGCGATTGTTTGGACTTGGAGTCAGTGGGTGTGGTAACAAGTTTGCATGCGAGCATATCAGTCCTTTCAAAGAGATTGTGGGCATACTTCAATTGAGGGCAAAATAGAATTGCAAAGAGATGAGAGACTGTAATACTGAGAAAATAGTTTAGATGTCCCAAATCTATCATTTCAAACTCAGGGTGAAGAAAGTGCAATTCACGAAAAAATGAATCAGAAGAAGCAATGATAACAATATCGTCCACATACACCAATGAGATGGTCATACCAGTCCCTTGGTGTAAAACAAATAACGATGAATCAGAATTACAGTTGTGGAAGCCAAGACGATGAAGAAATGAAGCAAAGCAATTATACCATGCACGAGGTTCTTGCTTAAGGCCATATAGAGACTTGTTCAACTTGCAAATAAAGTCAGAAAACTGAGAATCCACAAAACCAGGCGGTTGCTTCATATATACTTCTTCATGCAAAGTACAATGTAAGAGGGCATTTTTCACATTAAGCTGATGAATGAGCCACTTACGAGAAGTGGCAATAGTGAGAACAGTATGAACTGTTGCAGAATTGATAATAGGACTAAAAGTTTCACCATAATCAATCGCATAATGTTGGATGAACCCTTGACCCATCAATCGAGCTTTATAGTGTTCAACCTGACCAGGTTGAGTCTGCTTGACTCAATAAACCCATTTTGACCCACCAACATTAGCATGATTAGGACGAGGTACCAAGGTCCAAGTATTGTTGCGTAAAAGAGCTTGATATTCATCAAGCGTTGCAGCTTTCCAATTTTCATCCTCAAAAGCATGCGTATAAGAGTATGGTATATCAGGCAAAGCAATGTGAGCAAGCATAGAGGGTTTAAAAAGGGGCTTCAGAATAACAGATTTACAGTAAGTGACCATAGGACGAACTGAGGGAACGGTAGCACCTGGTGCGGCGGAGGGTGGGGATGGCTCACAAGTAGGTACATCACTCATGGTGGCTTTAGTTGTCATTGGAGAAGGGCGCGAAGGGGGGACAACCGTGGCAGGCGCACAGTTGACAGTAGGAGTGGGGTCTGGTTGGATGACGAGTGGTGACGTCCCAACAAACGGAGATGAAGCAAACGATGATGAGAATACTTGCTGAAGAAGATGCATTGTAACCTGTAAAAGAGACCATAACCAAGCAAATGATAAATCTGTTTCATCAAAAATGACATGTCTAGAAGTAATAACTTTGTTATTAGATAGATTAAGACATTTATAGCCCTTGTGATAGATATCCCAAGAAAACACACAAGCTGGATCAGGGAGCAAGTTTATGCCGCGCAATAGTACTTAAATTTGGATAACAAGCATACCCGAAAACCCGAAGATGATCATATGTAACTTTCTTTAATAAGGATGTTGAAATGGAATCTTCTTCTTGATAGAAGTAGAGAGCAAGAGATTAATAATGAGAGTAGCAACAAGCACAGCTTCAACCCAGTATTCTAAAGGCATACACACCTGGAATAGAAGAGATCGCATCATATTTCCAACCGTTCTATGTATACTCTCCGCCTTACCATTCTGTTGTCAGGTGTGAGGCCATAAAATTCGACTTAGAATGCCTTGTCATGTAAAAAGGTCGTTGAAATCTTTATTAATATATTTGGTTCTATTATCACACTGAAAATGCTTAATCTCAACACCAAACTGATTCAAGATGAGATTACAAAACTGAACAAATAATTCAAACACCTCAGATTTGGCACGCATAGGATAAATCCACATAAAATGAGAGTAGTCATTCAAAAACAGCAAATAATATTGAAAACCACTGAAGCTTAATACAGGTGATGTACAAACATCAGAATAAACAATATCAAAATGACGACTTGTGTTTGTAACAGACTTTTGAAAAAGTAACGACTATAGGCAAGCATGACAGACACTGGACTCGGACAAGACACTAGAACAAGAAATAAATTTTTGCTTAGCGAGAGAAGACAAAATTGGAACTCTGACATGTCATAGGCTGTGATGCCACAGCGGGGGGGGGGGGGGGGGGGGGGGGGGATGACTCAATGAGAGATGTGGGTTGGACCGACGACGCAGGTACTGTGAAGAAAGGTTCTAGGCTGATACATCTGATGATCATGGACTTTGATTTAGGATCCTTTACAAAAAAAACCATACAAGTCAATTTAAGAAGACAATTATTATCTAAACAAAATTGACAAATAGAAAGTAAATTTTTGTAAGGACCCGGGACAAGCAAAACATTCTTTAGAGTGAAACAACCAACAAGAGTGGAAATAGAACATGATCCAGTCCCAGCAATAGATAGAGATGCACTGTTCCCAACTAAATTCTGATCAAGACCACAATAAGGAGATAGTGACGTAAGGATACCTGAGTTGTTTGTCGTGTGGGATGATGCCCCACTATTTATAACCCAGGAGGAGTCAAGGATTAGGGTCGAGTAGGATTATGGAGGAAACTGAGAGACATCAAAACCAGGATAAAAGCCGTAACCGGTGGTAAAAGCATTATTAGCTGGATGATACTGTGGATAAGAAGATATGTTGCCACCCTGAAGAATCGTGCCAACAGAGGGAGCTCAAAATGACGGATAAGCAGGAGACATATGCCATGGTATGCCTCAAAAATTCGAATCCCACATATTCTGATTCCATTGCTGACCATAACCTCGGCCATTACGTCCACAGCCTCGACCCCGTCGGCCTCTGCCCTACCATTACCAGACTGTGCACCATAACTTGCTTGTTGCGGAATCTGAGGAAGTGCAACCGGATGCTGAGTAGCGGCCCATTGCCCTTGAGCAGGAGCAAACGGGACTACGACATTAGTAACCCCACTATTAGTCAAAGGATTCCTTGTTGCAACTAATACAATCAAAGAACTAGGGTTGCAATCTAAAGGCGGGACTCTTCATTTATAAGCATGGACCGAGCCTCAATAAAAGACAGAAAAGGAACACGGGATGTGATAGCAGTACAAACAGCACTAAATTCCTTATTATCAGAAAGTCCATCCACAACAGCCAATACCATATCAACATCAGTAATTGAAGCATTAACAGACCGAAAACTATTAGAAAAAGACTTGATTTTAGTGAGATATGCAAGCATTGTCAAGTTTCCTTTCTTTATGTTAGTCAATTCTCGCTTAAATTGCAATGGACGTGACTATGCAAAATCACTAAAAGATGAGAAATCAAACTCCAAAGCAAAGCAACATTTAAATTATTATCATCACCACAGATTGCACTAGCAAGATCAAAAGAAATTGTACCAAGTATCCAAGATATGAGTATATTTTCAACCTTACTCCAATAACGGTAGTTGGAATCGGTTGGAGTGGGTGAGACGGAGGACCCGTCAAGATGATCATCAACGGCATAGCCCCGACACGCGGAAAGAAAAGATCGATGCCAAACAAGGTACGTAGACGAATCGTTCAGATCTAATGTAGACAAGATCTGTTAACAAATATTTGAAACACTAAACGGACTCGGGAGAGTCGGAGAGCCGCCTAGTAAGGTTGTCATTGGTGTAGAGTCCAGCGGGATTCGGGATGCCGGAGCCGTGGCTGTTGAAGAAGTATCGCCCATGGCGGTGCACATTGACACAGAGAGAGAAGCTGCCAGCAATGAGATTAAGTTGATTTAGTGCATTAATATAACACGAGCAACCGAAAAAACAATTGCGATTCTCAATGCGTGTAGAACCTTCCAGAAGTTTCCTGGTGCGCCGATCTTCTTCTTAAAACAATTGCAACTCTCAATGCATTTAGAACCTTCCAGAAGTTTCCTGCTGCACCAATCTGCTTCTTCTTCAAGTTTACTTCACGCTTCTCGGCTATGGCATCCGCTTTCAGTAAGCAATTTTGAATTCTCTGCAAATTTTCAATTTGAACATCTTTAAGTTTACCGGCGACTCTAACAGAGAGAGATAGTGGCCGGAGGAGTTGTGGTGGTAGCGTGGCTAGGGTTTTGTTTTGTTTTGCGGTGGCAAGAGTTAGCCTTTGAAAGAGAAAAACATGAGAGGGCTAGTTTGACTCTAATACAATGAAAGAATATTGTGGAATCCGCTGAAAGATGGAAGCCCTTTTATATATTTATAGGAAAAAAGTATTAAAAAAAATTACATAAGCCCAGGGCCCAACGGCCCACAATACAAATATTAACTACCTATATATTATATTCTGACAGTTATTTCATTTTATTATAGAATTAATAAAAAAAATTTTAAAAAGTTATAATTCTTTTTATTATTTTTAAAAATATTAAAGTACTAAAATATAAATAACCATAAAATTTTTGCTCCCATTTGGATGTCTTTTAAGATCTATATTTGTCAATCCCCTTTTCCCAAGTTGTTGTCCAACTTTAGGGAAATCGTAACCTTTTTGCATATATTAAAAAAAACCACTGTATGACTTTTTTTTTTTAAAGAAAAAAGATAAAAAATAGTTAATTTTACTTTAGAACCACGAGGCTTGATAAATTAACTTGTTAATCCAAAAATTATGCTTAATTTTTTTACTCTGCCAGTTATGATGAATAATTTTTAATCTAAAATATGGTATATGACATCACTTTTTGGGTATATAACATAATTTTTTCCTTGTATGGTGCCACTTTTTTGGTAAAAATTAGGTACAGTAATCGCTAATAGTTGAACCAAAAACTTATTTCATTCCAACTGCTAAATAAAATAGCTCAAACATGCAATTTATGAATTAAAAAATAATATCATTATACCTTAGAGAATGGAGGAGTGGGAGTGGAAATGGGTATCTCATTTCCGACTTTTGGTTGTTTGGTACAAGGAAGTGAGAATGGGGATGGGGTGGGAGTGGAAATGAAATCTATTCCATTTTCACGTTTTCATACTCGGGGTGGGGAGGGAGGGGGCTAGGTTTGAAAATGTGGAAATGTGAATGGAATTAAAATTAAAATATTATTATTATTATTATTTTTTTGTTTTTATTGTTATTATTATTGTTGTTGTTATTATTTTATTATGATTATTATTATTGTTGTGGTTTCTTCTTCTTCTTCTTATTATTATTATAGTTATTTTTATTTTAATAATAATTATTATTATTATAGTTATTTTTGTTTTTATAATAATAATAAATTATTACAATATTAAAATTTGTTGGAGAGTATTTTAGTAAACTATACTATTTATACCCTTTTTCACCGGCTCATACCAAACATGGGAAAGACTATTTTAACCCATTCCATCTTTGTTCTACGTAGATAAAAAAAACAATTCTTTAATCTACACATATACCAAAAATAAATGGATCATTCCCACCCCCCAAAAGTTATTCCTATTCCTTCATTCTTACTCCCTCGAATTCATTTCATTGTACCAAACGACCTCTTAGGGTATTAAAATGAAAGTTAACTGAATTTTTATTCTATTAATGCCTTATTTCTTAAGTTTGTTTAAATTTCTCTCTTATTTTTTTTCTTTTGCTTAAAATAATTCCCTAATATATGAGACTTTGTTCAAATTAATCTGTTTTTTAATTCAAAATGGTCCATAATATTTTACTTTATGATAAGATTAGTCCATCACATGACCAAGATTAGATAAAAATTAAAAGATAAGAGACTAATTTTATCATAAAATAAAAATGAAAATAGTAATTTAAATAAGTTTATCAATATCAAAATCATTTAAAATTAGACCAATTAAACAAAAGAAAAGCCCAAAATCGGCCCAGTAACCGAGTCAAATGGGCCAGCCCATACCAGAGAAAGGAGTTGACATGGCAAGATCTAATTGATTTTTCCGAACACTTACTTTCATACAAGAAATATTAATACACTTTTTACAAAAGTATTTTTACAAGAAATATTTTTAAAAAACAACCCAGTAATCTTACCGAATGACTTTGGAGCTTGAACAAAATCTCGAGTGTTATGACCCTCGAGTTCGAGCATTGTGAACTATCATACCATAGTAACTCTTTTCTACGTCTAATAAGTTGATAAACGGTTCCACGTGTAACACTATCGTGCCTGTCCAAAATTTCTCAGGACGTCTACAACACCAATTCCGCTAGAGCTTCTCCAACAGTGACACCAGCACCACCAAATCTGCAACCTAGTTAGCCTGCAACTTAAGTGGATTGAACATAATCGTAGCCCCACAAAATGCACATGAAAAGTCAACTTGCTGATAGGTGAAGGCCCAATAATAATTTTATACTTTAGCATCTCTAACTCTACAACAACAATAACAACAACAAACCCAGTGCCTGCAAAGGCTCCCGCAAAAGCAGGGTCTGGGGAGGGTAGATGTACGCAGCCTTCCTTCTTCAGGGTCTTGGGGGGATGGATGTGAGCAGCCTTTCCCCTTTAGGGTAGCCTAAAGGGAGGCTATTTCCGATAACTCCCAATCTGAAGGGTGCAACACGAGGGTTTCCCAGGAAGCCACTCGTCTTGGTACTATTATTGCCTAAACATGCTTAACTTCGAAATTCTAATGGGATCTAGTGCTTGTGTGCTGGTACCCTCTTAGGTTGTAGAGAAAGAAGTATGGATGATAATATGTGCTAGTCTCTCTATCTCTCTCTCCCTCGCTCTATTATATAAATCTAATCCTATACTTGTGTATTTCTATTCTTTATACGAATTTATACAAGTTATATACTAAATACTAGTATCATTGAGTATGACTCTTTGATTGATCGGTTGATTGTGCCTTAGATCGATATGGATCGTAACAAATTTCACAAAAAATTTATTAAATTCTGTGATAGGGTACATAAAATTTTGAAACCTCATTACCAATTATGTATATTAAACTATCAAAATACTTAAATAATAAACGGTCAAACATGATAAATAATAAAAGAGAATTTCCCAAAAATTATTAGAGCATTTGTTCAAACAGGGTTCCCGCCCAAGCCATAACCTTGTCTTCTCGATAAACTAAACGACAAGTTCCAAAGATAAGTGACCGTTTCATTTGAATTAAAGTGCTGACCCCCCAAAAAAAAAATAAAAAAAGAAAGAAAATAAACCCTATACACACCCGCACATTCCCCCATACACTTTCAAATTTTAAGCCTCTTCCCATTATGTGAATAGATAAAAGAGAAATTTTTACTTAAGTATCTTAAATTATCATTTAAGTATTTTGATATTTTAATATATATATATATGTATATAATAGATTATCTTATCAAAGAGGGTATCAACGCGCCGTCTCTAGATCCCTTTAGAACTCCGAAATTAAGCGTGCATGGGCGAGAGCAGTATGCGTGACCTCTTAAGAAGGCCTCACCCTCAGGTTGGGGGACACTTAGAAATAGTCCCTCTTCGGGGGTAATATCCTAAAGAGGGAAGGCTGCATACATCTACCCTCCCAGATTCGGCTTAGGCGGGAGCTCTTGGGGCACTGGGTATGTTGTTGTATATAATAGGTTATCTTATGCTTCAAATATTATATCATTTAGGTTCTTTGACCTTTTAAAATTTTATTAATCGGATATTATTTTATAGAAATTTGATAAATTTTCATTGGAAATTTCTAAAGTTTAACACGATTTTGAAAAAAATATTAGTACCTTCGTTCAATTTGATGGTTTTTTGTGCAAAATTGCTAAAATGACAATATTTAGGTAGCAACATTGGTGAATATTTTATCCAATTCACTGAATTTTTGATTAAAATATTATCATGTCTTATATATTATTGTAATAATGTATTATATCAACATTTTTCATATAAAATTGGTCCAATTCTTACAAAAACTAATCAAATTCCGACATATGATACCCAGGTGATAAATATTCAAAGCTCAGGAACCTTATTGTATATTTTGAAACATAAAGATACCTAAATAATAAATATTCAAACCTCATGATAACAACAACAACAGTCCCAATGTCACAAGGGCTCCCGCATAAGCAAGGTCTGGGGGAGGTGAATGTATTGCGACCTTCCCCCTTTAGGGTGCTACTCTAAAGGGAGGCTGTTTCCGATCACTCCTAATCTGAGGAGCGTGTCATCATAGAAGCATAGAGTCTGGAAGCATGAGAATAACATAGTATTAGAGCATTACATAATTTTTTAATTTATAAATTTTGTAAAATAATTTTTTGATATGATGTGTAAGGTGTGAAATAAGCACTTTATTCAACTTTTATTTGTTAACATTGTTTTGGTATTGCGGTTAATACATGAGATGTGGGGATAGCGCGAGAATGGTGTGGTTATAGATAATAATCTCAAGTTTTAAATTTTTTTTATACTGTTATTTGAATTATTTTATCAAAAATATATAACTTTTCAATGTCCTTCATTGTCCCAGTGCATTTTTTTAGATCCAATGACAAGCTTCCTCGTAAGACACAACGTCTATATGTGTTATCGCTTGAGTTAACTGCTATTTACTCTGTTGCAGTCCATAATATTTATAAATTTATTTAAATTAGTCACCTCCCTTTGCATTGTTCAAAAAGTTTATGATATTTGCACCTTTATTCGCATTTGAATTTATTTTCTTTTCTTATTTAATTAATCTTCATTTTCTTCAACTAGTGACAAAATCGATCTTTCATCTTATGACCAATAGTAGGTAAAAGTTCAAAAATAAAGTACTTAATTTATTATAAAATAAAATATAAGAGACTATTTTAAATAAAAATAATTAATTATAATAAATCTATAGTATTTGTGAATACTTTATATAAAAGAAAGCTAAATAAGAGACAAATTGATATAGAGTAAATTATATAGTAGTACCGTGAGGTTTTACATTCTAATACATTATGGTTTCCACTATTTGTACTCTATGCAAGAAAAATTTTCTAGGTAACAAATAGACCAACAGATTAGTCAGCGAATTTTGATTTTAGGAAATCCGACCTTTCAGTATGGCAGTGTCCACCGGATATAACTATTTTATCTCTCATATGCCTTGGGGATTCACGGTTTGTCTTGACTGTAAACACTACCTTTCATTCACTTTAAAAAAAAAAGGAAAATTATTATTTATATACCATGAATTTTGATTATTTATCATCTAGGTAATCTGACGGTTTAAAATACACAATGTGGTACCTTAATGTTTAAAAATTTTATCACTTAGATATCTTGAAGTTTTAAAATTTTATTAATCAAGTACGTTTTTTCAAAAATTCGATAGATTTTCGTTAAAATTTCTAAAATGAAATGTGATTATGATACTATGTAGATATATTTATTATAATTTGATTTTTTTTACAATAAAAAAAGCTCATATATATGATATAGGATTTCAGCAATATATAGGTAGTTTACATCAAAAGTTTTTTTGCCAAAAATATTGACATAGTTTATGTATATAATTATAACCATACAATATATTCGTGAGTTTTGTACAAAATTTCACAAAATTCATTAAATTGACATAGGTACATAAGCGATAAATAATCAAAACCCTGGGTACTTAATGATATGATAATTTCCTTTTAAAAAGGGTTTGTCTATTATCTATCCATTAGACATATGTTGTTGGAACTAAATACAAAAAATATTATAAAAAATATATAAAATAGAAAAATATTACCTGAAATGCTTGAAAATGACAAAATACTGATCAAATAAAAGCTGAGGGAGGCAAGGGCGTTTTCGTACCCACATATATATATATATATATATATATATATATATATATATATATATACAACTTAAAAAATATGCCGTTGCCTAAATGCCATTAATGGGGGTATATTTACTTCAATATTTGTAAGTCAAGCAATATTATTCCGATTAAGTATATATCAAGCATTTAAATACAATCAAAGCCAACTTAAATTAGATTTTTAATGTATTTAGATTTTCCCCTTTCCAACAAAATTATAAGCATGAATAAAAATATGAAAACCATATTTTAGATTTAAAAATCGTAATTAAAATATATATTTTTTTATTAAAATATCCAACACTTGTTAATGTATATTAATTGCATTATATTTTAGCATTTCTATTAGTCAATATAAAATAATAATAATTAATTTTTTAATAATTAGATGATTTAATAAAAAGAAAACAAATACAAATGTAATTAATTCACTTACCTGTTCGAGTAAGGTTGTAATTAATACACTTTAACATGTGCTATTTGGGCACATATTAGAAAATTCCTAAAAACAAAAAAAAGCCATGTGGGTGGGTTGAAAAAAGCCTTATTCTTGTCATTAAAGTAACAAAAAATGGCAAACTTAGTCATCAAACTCAAATTTTATAAGATTTAGTCATCCAACTCTCATTAAAATTGATTTGGGCACCTATCTCAAGTCATTTAAAATGGACAAGTTGGTCACCTAACTCAAACTTTATAAGATTTAACTCCTTATAAAAATCTTGTTGGGTCACCCACGTGCTTTAAAATTGATTAAATTCGCTGCTTTAATAAAAAATAACAAATATAACCATATTTTTAAATTATTTATTTCATTGGTCTCTAATTTTGTAACTTTATTAAAATTTATCCATCGCTTTTTTTTTGCAATAGTCGTTCATCTTTTATTTTGTAACCAAATTAGCCCTTATTATTAAGATTGGTTAAAAGTTAAAAAATAAGTAATTAATTTTATTATGAAATAAATATAAAAAATATTTTAAATAAAAAATGAGAATAGTTTGAATATACTATAATTATAACAAACTAAAAATTAAAATATTAACTCTAAACCAAATACTTTTATTAAAATTTCCTTACCAAAAACCTAAATAAAAAAGAAAGTTTCACTCCAACCCATTTCAATGAAACAAAAAGAACCCTCCGTTTTCAAAGAAAAAATTCATATTAAATTTTAAAGTTGAAATTAAAAATGCTTTATATTTTCCCTTGGTTAATAAATTTTATTATTTTAAAATTATATAAGTGATTAAAGTTGTTAGAAGTTTTAAATTTGATATTTTTATATTTGAGTAATGCATTTTATCATTTTTAAATCACATAGGCGGTCAAAATGAATTTTTTTAACTTAGGTGATAGAGTTCTCTAAAATTTGACTTTAATGACTAACTTATATATTTGAAAATATTTTACTAAATTTATTTTTATTAGGAGTTGGGTTATCGAATGATTTAAAATATTCCCATTTTAAATTATTTGGGTGACCGAATGCAATTTTTATTAAGAGTTGGGTAACTGAGTTTCCCAAATTTGAGTTAGATGACTAACTTATCTATTTTATATTATTTGAGTCACTAAATAAGACAATTTTAAGAATTGATTGGCCAAATCTTTTAAAATTTAAATTTAATAACTAAGTTGGCTATTTTTTTATCAGTCTAGCTAAAAAGACGCTATTGTCTCTCAATACATGCTCTTTGAACAAGCAACATTTCTAGTGCCCCAAGAGCTCCTGCCTAAGCAGGGTCGGGAGTAGATGTACGCTGCCTTCCTTTTTCACAGTGCTACCCTTCATGGTATGCTATTTCCAAGAACCCCTAACCTAAGGGGTGCAACACGAAGACTTCCTAGAAGAGTACGCATCTTGATACAACTCTCGCTCAAAAACGCTTAGTTTCGGAGTTCTAATAGGATCCGATATTTGTGTATTGGTACCCAGGGGTGTCAACGAGTTGAGTCGAGCATCCCTTTGTTTGAACTCGAGTTCGATAAGGCTTATCGAGTTCGAACTGAGCTCTTATCGAGCATTTCTAACCGTTGTTCAAACTCTGTTCGATAAGAATATAGTGTGTTCGATACTTGGCTCAGCTTGGCTTGTTAGGCTTATCGAGTCGAGTCGAGCTCATTATCGAGCCCAATCGAGTTTAAAGCTGAGCCAAGCTCGCAATAGAGTCGAGCTCATTAACAAGCCGAGCCTTTTACGTTATTATCGAGCCATTATCGAATCATTTTTCAACCGATACCAACGGTTATGGAGCTCATAACAAGCCTTTAACGAGCTCTTATCGAGCCCTTATCAAACTGCTCGTGAACATTAGCGAGCTAAGCACCCCCTCGTTCGAACTCGAGCTTATCGAGCCTGCTCGAACTTGACTCGATAAGCTATCGAGCCCTTATAACGAATACGAACGAGCCCTAATTGATTTCAAACACGAATAGTTCATCAAACGTTCGGTTCGTTTACACCCCTAGGTACCGTCTTAGGTGTGCTCTTTGAACACATGTTACAAAATCACAAAACATAAGAAGAAAAAAACACCACTTGGGGGTGGGGTCCAATAATTTTTCACCAAATAAAACTAGCCTCACCTTTGTTGCTCACTCCAACAAACACAAACCCCATCATTTTCCTATTGAAACTCCATCAACCAACCCAATTCCAACACTTTCAAACTCCAAATTCAAATTCCACCACACAAACACACACTCCAAATGTCAATCAACCAGACTTGGAATCCCATTGACGACAAAGAAAACCTCCTCCCCAACACTAATTCTATTACTTTACCTAATGATGCTGCCAAATTGAATATCAGGTCCTCTTCGCTGCAGTTTTGTATGCAGATGAAGGATCCGGGTTCGGATCCCGGGGTTTCGGTAGGGTTCGGGTTCGGGTCGGGTGAATCGGAGAGTGTGAAGTCGGGGAGTGTGTGGGATTATTCGGATTCTGAGGCTGCTCCTGCTTCTTCTTGGTCTACTCTGCCGAACCGGTACCTTCATTTCTTGGCTTTCTTTTCAATTTTTTTAGTTTAATTTGGAGAAATTATTGTTTAGGTACAATGAGTTTTGAATGTATGTAGTAATAAGAATACTTGATATTTTAATCCTTGTTTGGTTAACGCGTAAATTAAATTTCCATGGAAAATTGTACTTTTTGAAAATTCAATTCCCGTGTTAGCTTTCCAAAAAATAGGTAAAACGGAGTTTGTTGCCATATTGGGAAATAGAACTTCCTTTAAAAAGCTAGTGTAAAAAAAGGAATTAAAATTGTGGGGAAATTTACGCAAATTGAACACAAGCGGAAGCGAAAGGTAGAGCAAAATCAACGAAACAACACATGAGATTTTAACATGAAAAATCCTCTCTCAACTGGAGGGAAAAGCCATGGCTCAATTGGATATCAAACTTGCATAATAAATTTTAGAATTAAAATATCTAATTATAACTAAAATTCAATACATCAAACTTCAAAGGTTTCAGCTCTTAATCTCTCTCTCTTTTCATCTTCCTCCATACAACTAGAGGTGGCCAATATGCAGAATTGGGCCCGCCTGCAACCTGACCCACGGGCCCCCTGGGGACCAGCACGGCCCGAGGCTCAGGTCCTGTCCGGGGCCGGCCAATCCTTTTTTAATAATTTTATAAAAATATATGAAATAAAAAATAGAATATATATATATAAAGATAAAAAAATTATAATTTCATTAATAGATAATATAATATACAATCATAACAGTATATTATAATGATTATTTTTATCTGTTTATATATTCTATTTTTTATTTTATAGTTTTGGTTATATTATTAAAAAAAGGGGACCGGTCCTATCCGGGCCCGGCCCTGCCTGATACACCCCTCGGGCATGGGCCTGGCCCTCTGAGAGGTGGAGCTGGGTCAAGGGGGCCCATGGCCCGGCCAGCTCTAGTGCCAGGTCGGGCTCTATATGCAACAAACAATAACACCCCTTTCCTTTAACCTTCTACTATGTGGGGGTCATGGAACCGAGCCATAGCCCAAAGTAACACTAAAATAAAAATTATTTTTAAAACTAGTTTTCAAAGAAAAATATTTTTCTATATGACATCCATCCCATCGTTTGACTTTTTTTTAATTTCAATACACTTATAATTTTTTAATTTTATAATACTTTTTTAATCATAAAAAATAAATTAAATTAAATTTGTTTATAAATAATTTTATTTAAGACTTAACGAATAATTTAATTTACTTGTCATGATTAAGAAAGTATTAAAAATGATAAATGTATTGAAAATAAAAAAAAAAAAAAAACTAATGATAACATGAATGTCATTTGAGAAAATAGTTTTTTTTTTTTTTAAAGTTAGTTTTGAAAATATTTTTTATTTTGGTATTATTTTAGATAATGGCTACATGGAACCCCCGAGCAAGGATCAAGTGCTTTGGGAGAGCCTGCAGCACTTTTAGCTAGACATTGCCGCGATTCGGGCCTGGGCCTGGCCTGGGCCCAGGCTCGAGGCTGGGCCGGGCCATTTGTTTTTAAAATTAATATTATATATATAAAATAATCATATTCATTTGATTCAACAGATTTAAGTTATTGTCATTCAAATGACCAAATCCCAAGTGCCATAATAGTGAATCTTTAGATTCAGTAAATTTAATGCAAAATTATCATCTAGTGGCCAAATAAGAGGAAATATTTTATTTTTTGCCATTTTTATTTCTGCCACTACAGAATTGTTTTGATCAATAATTTTGCGTTGATTGCCTTCTAATATAACCTAGCATCCTTTTTGACTTAATTGTCCAACACTCAATAAATTTGAGGTCAAACCAGGAATAAAGAAAATATCATTAATTGTAATACTAACCTAAGAGGGTATCAACACATAAGCACCGAATCCCATTAGAACTCCGAAGTTAAGCGTGCTTGGGCCGGAGTAGTACCAAGATGAGTGACCTCCTGGGAAGTCCTCATGTTGCACCTCTCAGGTTTGGGGGTTCTCGGAAGCAGCCCCCCTTTAGGGTGCCTTAAAGGGGAAAGGTTGTGTACATCCACCCCCCCCAAACCCTGCTTAGGCGGGAGCCCTTGGGGTAGTGGGAATATTGCTGCTGGTAATCATTAATTGTGACACTATTACCTGATCGAGTCTGTACTGCAAATTTGCCTTTTCCTTCTATAAGGTTGCCATCTTCCATCACCAAGTCTTACTTTAGATGAATATTTCTCATTGAATTCGATAAATATCTTTTGATTCCTAGTTATGTAATTACTGCATCAACTATCCACATACCATGTGTACAGTGGTTCTTTACTATCTGGACAAGACATAAATAACTTTACCTCATTCTCTTCTTTAGAGAAATTTGCTTCCTTTTTTTCATCCCTTTGTTGATGCCAACTCTTAAACTTATGGTAAGATGACATTTTTAAATCTTATAGTACCGTATGATATATATCAAACATCAATATACCTAAATGCCGAGCTGAGTAGCGCCAGCTTGTGACTCAAGCGAGGGCGACAGAGTGTTCCTCGCTAATTACCAAAAAAAACCAACATACCGAAGTGAGAAATCTTCAAATTTAATCTACTAATAATAAATTTTCTTTAATTTATTTGAAAAGTCCCTTTTGGGTAAAATCTACAACAGTTGTAAATTGTAAATGTATTGAGTTGATTTAGCACGATTATGTTTGTATTAGATCACTTGTATCTAACAAAAAATGGTTCAAAACTATGTTATTAATTTAATTTTAATTTTATTGTAGGATTTAATTGCCAGAAAGTAGATGTAGTAAGTACGAATTAATGGGTAGTGCCTATTTAACCTCTTGTTTGGTTGTTAGAAAGTAGTCAGAATACGGAAAATGGAAATTTACTAAGTAATTTCCAATTTCTTCAAAAGCAGGAAGTAATTTACATAGCCTCTCTAGGTAAGTTCTACATCCTTTGTTTTTAGCTAGCCTCAAGGAAGTTCTATTTTCAATTCTGGCAACCAAACACTTTGCATCTACTACCTTCGAAGTTCGGCACAAGAATTGAATTTCTAGGAAATACATCTTTCAATAGGATGTAATTTTTTCGGATGATTTTTTGGCAGGGCATTGTTGTGTAGGCCGTTGCCGATGGATGTTGGAAGGTGTACTTGTATAATAGTGAAGGAAAAATCGACGAAGGAATTTGGTGCAGCTACTTTCTTTTCCCTCTACACCAATGTAAGTTTAAATATGAGCCGTTGGGTTTAGTGTAGTGGTTAAGCTATCCACACTAGATATGACGTTTTAGGTTTGACGTTGGAGCTCATTTCCTCCCTCTCCCGGAGGTTGGTGGCCTTTCTTAAAATAGTGCTGTACATACTTATCGTGTAAATAAAAGTCGAAATATTTCTTCTAAAGTATAATAATTGAATTATAAGTTTGTTCAGAATAGTCCATAATATCTGTAAAATTTTTATTTTTTTGGTTGTTTAAATTAATTCTCATATTTCGTTTCATGATAAGGATGTTCCTTTGCTAATTTTCTATAGCTCAACCTTGTTGTTTCCCTGAGTTTTTAATTTATTTAATCCTTATGTTTGTATATTTATTTAAATTAGTTATTTGTCCTTTTTTATTTAAAATAATTCCTAATAGTTATATGTTTGTTTTAAATTGGTCATCTATCTTTTCTTTTATTCAAGATGGTCTCTGAAGTTGTATATAGAGAGATAATTAACCAATTTTTGTCATAAAATAAGACATTGAGGGACTATTTTGACCAGAGAAGCAAAAAATGAAGAAAACACTAAACTGGCCATATATGAAAATTTTTATCACTGTACTCGTGAAGTTAAAAAAAAAAAAAGAGAATATCGTACTAGTGTCAATGCATTTGTTTGGCACCGAACTGCACATGAGTGAACTTTTTTAGCATTCTATGATTGGACAAGTGGCTCGTGGCACTCAAAGGCAGTCCCGCCCAACTCATGTGTTAAGAAGATGAGAGACTGATTTGAACAAGTTTATAATATTGGAGACTATTTTGAGAAAATAAAAGATAAGAAACCAGCTTGAATAAACCTATATATTTAGTATTTATTAGGGACTAACGGAGTAAATAACTCTTATTTCCATTGTACGTGCGCAGGAAGGGAAAGGGAGACAGAATAGAAAACTAGCTGTAGCGTACCCAAAACGGCGCAACGGAAGGTCTGGATTCGCCATTGCGCAGTGCACAAAGAACGACGACACCTTCTTCGGCTTTGTTACTTCTAATCTGCTTGGCTCCCGTTACTTCATCTGGGATCATTATCAGGTATTCACGTAAATCTTTTGTGTTGATTTTTGTTTATTTCGAATTCTTTTGCTCGATATGTGATTTTTTCCCAACAAGTTTAACTGTTAATTGATATTTGCTGTAGTAGCCCACGATTGATATTTTCTTTCTCCGACTCCAATGTTAGATTTGCTAAGAACTTAAATATGGTATTTTCAAGAATACATGTTAGTTGTTGCCAATTAGGGTGCGTTTTATTCATCTGTTCTCAACTTATCTATTTTTACCTTATTTGTTTTAATATGATCTAGGGTTCATTCATCAGGTACTAATGCACCGGATCCCATTAGAACTCCGAAGTTAAGCGTGCTTGGGCGAGAGTAGTACCAGGATGGGTGACCTCCTGGGAAGTCCTCGTGTTGCAAACCTATAAGGTTGGGGGTCCTCGGAAACAGCCTCTCGATAGGGTTACACCCTGAAGAGGTAAGGCTGCATACATCCACCCCCAACCCCACTTAGGCGGGAGCCTTTGAGGCACTGGGTCTATTGTTGTTGTTGTTTTAATATGATCTGTATATACTTGAGATTTGTATCTTTTACAATGTGGTATTTTGTAATGGCAGGGGAGGTCGCTCACTAAGCGTGCTCAACAATGTAAGCTGCTTCAGGCCGTTGTCGAGTAAGCCCCCTTGCTCTATGTAGCGCTTGTCCTAGTAGTTTGCGGGCTCGAAGTGTATATTTTATCCCCCCAGACTCTATAGTGGCGGAAGTCTCTTAAGGACCATTGACCGACCGTGCTTCTAAGCTTCAAAGTATTCCACCCAAATATTCAAATTGAAATAGAGACAACCCTCTATTTCATTTTATGCTCCGTAACGAAAAATTCTTACAAACTGTTTTCAATTAAAAACTATTCTTTTCTTAAAAAAATTGTTGTCTTTCTAACTAAAGAAAATGGTTTCATTTTATAAATTTGTACAAAGTTCATACTTAACTAAGTTGAGGTTGAAGTGAAGCATATGACATAAGATTACGACGGAAAATGTTTTGCCCCTCCATCTACGAAAAATTTCCCCTTTCCTTGAGTGGACGTCAGTTTTATCTCGACAGAAGAAATCATTTTTTGTATTTGTGGTGGTTGCTATCAAAATTATGCAAAGAAAGAATAGAAACGATAGAATCAAGGTTGACTTGTTAGTAGTTTGAATACCTTAGTTGGGTAGTAAGCTCGAACCATTAGCTCGATTGCTAATTAACAAGCTATAAGTCGAGTTGAGTATGTAACATAATAGAGTGATATCAAACTCTGCTAGGACATTTTCAAAAGCTCAGTTTAGGCTTTGCTTAAACTCGAAGTTGGTAAGACTCATCGAGCTCGAGATTGAACAAGCGAAAACCGACTCAGCTCAGCCATACCCCTACTTTTTCCGATGCTAACAAGTGTGTATTTGCAATCCTAACAGATTCACCCCTACCGTAACTACATGGACAGGAAGCCATAGAAGCATGAGAACCTGGATTACCAAGCACGAACCCCTGCAGCTCATTAATACTTCTCAGGTTAATTTTTTTTTCTATATCGTATCAGTTACATGGATCAAAATACGTTATTGTATTTAATGATGAATCATATCATCATCAAATCTAATGAAATAAAGCCTCTTTATGCGACTTAACTATGTTTTCTTTGATGAAACTTAGTCAGTCTAACAAGGCCGTTCCTCAGGAGTTTTAGGGTCCGAATTTAGTTGGCATCAACTCTTACGAGACTTTGTTACTAGATTTCGTCGCAAACCATCATCCCCCATTAACGCGGCTAGTCTCCATAATCTCACGAGGTATTCTTACGTCTTCATTTTTGTTTGGCCAAATTAGAGATGGCAATGGTTTGGGTTCGGGGCGGGCTTTGCTCAATCCACACCCATCTAAAACCCACGTACCTGAACCCATATAAAGCCCACTAGGCTTCTAATTTTCGTACCCAAACCCGAGCCCACTGGTTTTGGCAGGTTTACGGGTACCCATTGGGTATCCGACCCAATTATCAGGCTCGAAGTACAACAACAGCAACAACAACAATGACAACAAAACCCAGTGCCTCAAGGGCTCGCGCTAGTGCAGGGTCTGGGGGGGTGAGATGTATGCAGCCTTACCTCTTCAGGGTACTGCCCTAATGGGAGGCTTTTTCCGAGGACCCCCAACCTAAAAGGCATAACAATAGACTCCAATCAAACGGAGTCTAAATTGAAAAATTATGCTTGCATCAAATCCCCGACCCCATTTACTTACTGTTTGGTATTGCTTTCGGGTTGCAGCTTTTGGTTTTTGAAAGATCAAAAACCAGGTTTCAAACCCTTTTCTTTCTTGTTTTGGTTTTGTAACCGAATGAAAAAGAATAGTTTGCAAAATATGATTTTTAGTTAATGAAAAACTAAAACTATAAACATAAAACGATATCAGAGATGCCCTTAAAAACAATTCTAATTTAAGGGATTTTGTGAACAGAATAAACATAACAAGGCACCGCCTATGGAGTGGAAGGAGAACTTGGACAAAGTCCACATGCTAGTTTCAAGAGTTCCGCAGTACAATAAGGTAAAATTTTACAAAACCCCATTCCTCTGCTTTTAGACTTGAGGCTCAACTCGTTTACATTTAGTTAGCTTGTCGAGCTCAAAAGCTTCAAGCTCGAATTCAGCTCTGCTCGAACTCAAGTCGGTGCACCCCACACTAAGCATGCAAATTTTAGGCTTAATTTATACCGTCATAGGTTTTTCCCCAATTCATTCTTTCATAAATTGCTGAAAACAAAATTGTGCTCCTTTGGGCTCATATGGGCTCGGGCTCAACTCATTTAGATTCAATCTTGGTTCGATTGAACATATTTAAGCTAATAAATTATATTACCAAATGCTTGCTTAGGCTCGTTGAAGTTCGTGAGCCTACGAGCTTGAGTTTTACTAGCCGTGGGCTCAGCTCAATAAGATAAACGAGCCGGCTTAATTTCGAGCTCTAGGCATTTGATCTTTTTGCTCTGAGACAGCTTGGCTCATTTACATTCTTAGAATCAGATTGTGGCTCGTGGTCACATTATGTTCGGTTTTGTGGCGTTATGGATGTTCTGTTAAAGGTTGAGGCAATCGAGTTGGATTTTTATGGAATGTAACTTATTTTTCGGTCTTGTTTGTTAAATTTTCTATAATTACTTTATAATTATTAGATTCTTTTTATAATTTTGTTAGTTTCTAACATGTATATCATTTTTAAGCGTTATGATGGTCAGAGCGTTGGACTCAAATTAGAGGTGTATGTGAGATGAGTGGAACCTGAACCTTGTTGGCCTTGAGGCTCCTTAGTTCGGCTAGGACTTAGCTCTTCATAGGATCGGGGCTGGTTCTACTCATCTGAGGTCGAACCCAAATCGAGGAGGTTGGGGCTAAGATCACTTTTCTTAGGAAAGTTCGATCTAGCTTGAGCTTTAACTCATTTTGGCTTGAACTTGGCTCAATTAAACATATTTAAGAATGTAAATTGTATCAAAATACGCTCATTTAGACTTACGAGCTTCACTTGCCTTTGGTTTCTTAAGGCAAATAAGCCAGTTGAACCCGTCAAATTTCGAGACAAGCTGTTTCTTTCGAGCTTTATGAGCCCTCACGAGCCTACTTGGCTCGTTAGAGGTCACGCCAAGTGGCTTTAAGCTGATTTTTGTAAGAGTTTGCATAAGCGTTTATAGTAATTATTTTGTTGAGTAATTTGACATCTTTTGATAATTTTAACTTCAAAATGTACTTATAAATATGTCTAACTATATACAATACAAAACATTAATGTAATTTTTATTATAACTAAAGTTATAACACAAGGTCAATTGCGTAATAACTAGCTTAAAATCGGCTCGATTTTATGCAGATGACAAAGCAGTATGAGCTGGATTTCAGAGAGAAGGTGACAGAAGGAGTTTGGATTCAAAGCTCTGTTAAAAACTTCCAGCTTATTATGGAGGTACCCTTTCTCTCTATCTCTCTTTTCTTTTATCTGTTTTCCCCTTTTCGGGTTGGGGCCCTCGGATACAATCTCTCTTAGGGTATTACCTTGAAGGGGTAAGGCTGTGTACATCTCATTCTCCTAGACCTTGCAATGGCAAAAGCCCTTAAGACACTGGATTTGTTGTTGTTTGGATCTTTTCTATGTTGAAATTATTTTGCCATTAGCATAAATTGTTCTGAAAGTAACACTACCCTTTATTTATTTCCCCTGTATTTGCTTTGTCCAACATTAATTGTCACTTTTGTGGGCAAGTTTGTCCAAGCATTTTAGTCTGAGAAATTTTTTTTTTCCATGGTAGAGTTCTTTTTTCAGGATTTAAAGGTGTTGGTCTGTACAAAAAATACTTTTAAATAGAAGCAGAAACTATTTTATGCTTTTAAGCAGAAGCAAGTTGTTCTCTTTCCTAGCTGAAGTAGAAAAATAGTGCTTCTCTATTAAAAGAAGCAAAAGCAAAGACCATAAATTTTTCAGATAAAAATAGTACATCTCCTTTAAATAATACCTTCTCCTGTAAGAGTTTATTTAGCCAAGTTTTTTTTACTGGAAAAAGTGTTATTAAGATAACACTTTTCTCATAATTTGAGGGTGTTTGCCATAGAAGAAAAGCGTTTTTAAATAGAATGAGGGGTGGCTAATGTAACATACATGTGGGTATGAAGGGGAATGAAAAGCAAACAATCCTGCAGCTTGGGAGGGTGGCCAAGTCTAAGTACATTATGGATTTCAGGTATATTTTTCATTCCATTTTTTATTTTTCTTCTTTATATATAAAAAAGAAAAAGCTAAATATCTTGTTGGTGATTCTCAATGGATTAAATGTCGTTCTTTTGAAAAGGTAAAAAAAAAAAAAGCAACATTCCTGGTGCCTCAAGGACTTCTGCCTAAGCAGGGTCGGGGGGTGGATGTACACAGCCTTCCCCCTTTAGGGTGCTACCCTGAAGAAAGGCTGTTTCCGAGAACCCCCAACTTGAAGGGTGCAACACTAGGACTTCCCAGGAGGTCACCCATCTTGGCACTACTCTCGCCCAAGCACGTTTAACTTCAGAATTCTAATGGAATCCGGTGCTCGCTTGTTTATACCCTCTTAGGTCTTTTGAAAAGGTGATTCTTAAAATAATAATTTTACAGTATGATCAAACAGATTACCGTAGATTTGGACCAATTTTCTTGCATAAGAAAGAGGTTGACACTATATGTATTTGCTGGTACAGGCATCCACTGACAGGATTCCAAGCTTTCTGTATATGTTTGGCTTCTATTGACCCCAAACTCTGCTGTACTCTCTGAATTTTTATGCATTTTTTCTTTTTATGTCAATTTATCAGTTCGATATCTTCAAGATTGAGCATTTATCACTTAGATTTGTTAATATTTTAATATACACTGTAAGATATCTTACGGTTTAAAACTTTTATTACTTAGGTACCCTTCAGTAAAATCCTGCAAATTTTAGCCAGAAAATATTCACATACACGGGTAGTGCAGTATTCATGTGCTATGTCGACATTTTTTTCTTAATCTATTGACTTTTGCCGAAATCTCGTAGACTTTGCCAGAAAATTGCTGACATAGTGCAGATGTTGTATGATTCATGTGCCATATCAACATTAGGGGTGTGTATTTGAGCCGAGCCGAGCCCGAGTCTGCCAAGCTCGAGGCTCGGTTTGGGCTCAGCTCGGCTCTTTTGGGCTTCAATATGGCTTCATTAGGCAATATTTAAGCAAATATCTTATACTAAAAAAAGCTTGCTTAGGCTCATTTTGGCTCGCGAGCCTACGAGCTCGAGCTTCACTAGCCAGCTTGAGCTCAAAGCAAGCCGAGCTTTTCGAACTTTATGACGAGCTAGCTAGCGAGGGCTCATGAGCCGGCTCGGCTCATTTACACCCTAAACATTTTCAAATGAAAGCATGTGTAATTGCGGTAAAGGGTACCTAAGTGACGAAAGTTCTAAACCTTAAACTATGTTGTCGTATATACTAAAATATCAAGGTATTTACCTTAAGTCGCACTAGTGATAAATTCTCGTTCTCGTTTTGTTTCGTTTTCTTTCGGGGTGTTGATATAACAGAATTTTGGGCACGTCTTGTGCGATCAGTAGCAAAGTTGAAGAACATTCATATGTATTCTAGCGGAATTTGTAATCTCTTTATCAATGGGACAAATATACAAGGGAGCTTTGGACCAATACTTTGAATTTGTGGGTTGTCAATCTTACATGGCTAGAAAACCTCACAACAGTATTCCCTCGGATACAGTATCCCTTCCTTAAGGGATCAAGTAGGAAAGCATGGCTCGTGACGTTCTTTGTTGTCATCAATTCAATTTGAGAAGCAAGGAACGCCCTCGTTTTTTAAAGTATTACTCCTATATCGGACCTGTATTGTGGATTATACCAAACGCAAAGTGATGCATGGTTTTAGATGTTGGTGGGTTCCTTAGGACTCTCAATCCATCACTGCTTGGAAAACCCCTACTACTTGTCTCTACTCGATCTAGTGGATTCACCTCCCTCAAAATAGGGTTGTCTTGAGTGGAATGTTGATGGGTCATTGCTTGGCAAGCTAGGGCCATAAGCGGGTGTGCTCAAGGTTAAGAAGGCACGTTTTGGTTACGTTCTCAATCCTAGTTGGCATTCACGATTCATATTCTGCAAAACTTTTCTTAGTATAGTTTTCTCTGAACGTCTCTACTGCCAAAGATTGGATACTTGTCCGCCAACTAATCAATAAGTTGGATTCTTTAAATGTGATTGCATAGATGCTCTGTTTGCAAATCTCCTAGTAACTAAAATTTTTTGATCAACAAAATCCGGTTATCAACTCAAAGATTTGTCGATGTTCAGTTACATTCTCGACGAGAAGCAAATTTTTTTTTTTGTGGATCATTTTGCAAAATAAGAACTAGCAATGTCTTACTCTTTGGATTTCCTTTGTTGTATTTTTACATTTCTTTCGTGGTTGTTTTTGTATTTTCTTATTTTCTAAGCTTTATCTCTTGATGATACTCTCGTTTTTTCTAATTGTAGAAAAAAAAGACATTTGTAATTGACAAAACTTCTATTTTATGTGCAAAATTTTATATTTTAGGATTATTTACGTCAAGTCTCACCAAATTTTGATAATTTAGTCCCTCTATAATTCACATCATGTCAATTTAGGCTCAGTTTGTTTAGGGGGACTGTTGTTGGGGGCCTTTAGAAACAGCCTCTCTGCAGGGTAGCACCCTAAAGGGGGAAGGCTGCGTACATCCATTCCCCCAGACCTTGCTTTTGCGGGAGCCTTTATGGCACTGGGACTGTTATTGTTGTTGTTTGTTTAGGAGGAAAATCACATTCTAGGAAGTAGTTTTCCCCTTTTCCGTTGTTTGGCGCAAGATTGGTGATAGAAAAAGTTTTTCATCCTTCAAAAGGGGGAAAATAACTTCCCTTTTAAAAGAAGGGAAGTCATCATTCCAAGTGATCTAGAAACAGAATTGCGACAATGTATAAGTATTCTCATTAGATTTTTCCTAAAAAATGCTAACACATCATATGATTTCGACAATATTTAGGTAGTTTTTACATCAATATACAATGAAATTTTTATCGTAATTTGCTAAAAATATTGACATGATTTGTAAATTTTATCGTAGTTATGTATTATATTAGCACTTTTATATTTTGTTAGATTCTTACAAAAATTCATCAAATTTTGATGTACGATACCCAAGTGATAAAATATTCAACTTTAGGGTACGTCATTATATATATTCAAATGCCATGATATGTAACAAATGATCAAATCTCAGGATATCTTGGTAATAATTCTACAACACAGAGTCTAAATAATTTCAGATATATTGTATTACTACTTATATTATCCTATAACTAGATATAAGATGATTAGTAAAAGATGATTCCTTTAAAACAAGTAAGGAGTATCAAAACGTGAAAATATGTTTTCTGTTGAAACAAATAATGGAAAACCTCAATGAAAATAGCATTTTCCATGAAAAACTTTTTTCAAAGGAAAATATTTTCCACGAAAAAAGTACTTTTATTAAAACAAACGGAGCCTTAATTTATGGTAAAATGAGGGGCAGATGCAGCCTGTTAGGACTCGGAACACTGCCTCCGGTGGTCTCCAGGGTATTAAATATATATAGATATATGTGCTCCAAAATTAATAGTTGGACTGGTAGCCTAGGGGTCAATGTGCATTTAGACCTTTGCTTGGGGTCGCGACTTCGATGCATTTGGCCCCTACTCTTTTCCATAAAATATTTTATTTTACAATGAATACATTTATTAACTTATAAAATGATATTCATTTAATATTAATTTTATATGCTAATATCTCTATTCTTTAATTAAAATTTTAATATAATATAATTTTAATAATTATATATTTAATTTTAATTAATTAATAATGTAATAATAATCTATGAGTATTAAATAATAATTAGTATATTTGTGATAAAACATGATAGTGCTCCCAATCACTGTCTTCTCCTCATCTTACTCTCTAGTCTCCATTGATTAAGTGAGAGGAAAGCTAATAATGGAGCTATTAGTCATTATTTCCCAAGTGAAACAACAACAACAATATACCCAGTGCCTCAAGGGCTCCCACTTGCGCATGGCCTCTGAGAGGTAGGACGTACGCAGTCTTACCCCTCAGGGTGAGACCTAGACGAGAGACTGTTTTCGAGGACCCCCAACCTGATATTTGATGGTTTTGATAGTTATTATAGATATGAAGTGTCTGTATGAAGAGCATGTAAAGTATAGTTATCATGCTAGGCTTGAAGAGCTTGTAAAGTACAGTTATCATGCTAGGTAAGTATGCATGTAAGCATATGAGGAAGTAAACGAACAAACAAGCAAGTAAGCATGTACGCATAGAGGCATCGAGCATGGGGGCAACGAAGCATAGAAGCATAGAGACATAGAGACATAGGGACATAGGAGTCAGAGCAGAATGTAAAAGGTAAAAGGTAAAAGCAAAGAAGCATGTAGAGAGATTAGAGAGTGTAGAGAGAGTGTGTAGAGCGCTTGGAGCGTATAAGCAATGAGGGGGGAGAGAGAGAGGAAGTAGGGAGCGAAAGAGAGAGAGAGTATGGGCATGTCAGCAACATCACTATGCCCCAAGGTAATACATCCTAGAAGCACTAAGCAACTAATGTACACTAGTGCTGCGTATCTACAAACGATCATACAAGTAACCTCGTGGTATTAGGACTATCTTATGGGTGCTGGATACATCAGTTATCCCTATACTACTCCTATACTAATCCTCGACTGAGCTCTCATGCAGGGCCATTTCTTCATTTAGGTTGGGGTAGGCAAGTTCCCGTCTAATTGTCTTCTCCGAACTTTTCCTTGGCCGGCCTCGTCTTCTCTTCCCGTTTGTATTATGGAGTTGTTCGCATCACCTTGCAAGGGCAGTAGTGGGTGTCCTTCCAACTCTTTTTTGGTCGACCTCTTCCTCTCCTTGCATCCGTCGGATTGTGTCACAACTAGGTATATGAGCATCCTCTTGGTATTTGGACGAGCTTACAGGTAATCGATGCTCCTACACTGTTATATCTGTTACATTACACCTATACTAATCTTCTATTGGCTCTGTCTAGTGCCATCTTCTCGTTTAGGTTGAGATAGGCGAGGTCATGTCGGATCGTTTCTGCCCAACTCTTCTTTGGCCGGCCTGTCGTTTGTTTCCCATCTGTTATAAGGAGTTGTTCGCATCTTCTAACAGGGGCAGTGATGGGTCTTCTCCTAACATGCCCAAACCACTGCAGACGTTGCTCTCTCAACTTATCCTCATTCGGAGCGACGCCTTATTTGCTTCTTGCAACGTCATTTCTAATCCTGTCCTTCCTTGTGTGTTCACACATCTATCTTAGCATTCTCATCTAGACTACCTTGAGCTTCTGCATATGCTGGCACTAACTGGCCAACACTCTATCCCATATGACATAGCTGGTCTGACAACTGTCTTATAATATTTACCCTTTAACTTTAATGGGAGCTTCCTATCGCACAGTATCGCATAGGCCATCCTTCATTTGTGCCACCCCACTTCAATTCTATTGTTGATATCTACGTCCACTTCACCGTCTTATTAGACCGCGGAACCCAAGTATTTAAAGCATGTTTTCTGTGGTATACACTCTGATCCAAGCTTGACGACTTCTGTGCTTGGCATGGTGGAGGTGCAGAACTTGAGGTCTATATACTCGGTCTTAGATCTACTGAGTCTTAGACCTTTCGATTCTAAGGCCTTCCTTCAAAGTTCAAGTTTCTCATTCACCTCCTCCCTAGATTCTCCCACTATAACTATATCGTTCGCAAATAGCATGCACCAAGGCATTTCCCCTTGGATGTGCCTTGTCAGCTCGTCCATTACCAAAATGAACAGAAAGGGGCTCAAGACTGATCCTTGGTGTACTCCCACTGTAATGGGAAAAGCATCCGTATCCCCTTCTGTTGTGAGGACATTGGTTTGTGCATCTTTGTATATGTCTTTGATGACTCGTATATAAAGTTGGGGGATGCTTTTCCTCTCCAAGACCCCCCATAGGATCTGTCTCGGTACTCTATCATATGGCTTCTCCAAATCAATAAAATCATATGGAGGTCTTTTTGTCTATCTCTGTAATATTCTATCGACCTCCTCAATAGATGGATGGCTTCTGTCATTGACCTCCCTGGTATAAATCCAAATTGATTCTCTGAGACCCCCGCTCTTTGTCGCAGTCTTCATTCTATGACTCGCTCCCAGAGCTTTAGGGTGTGGCTCATTAGTTTGATTCTTCCATAGTTGGAACAACTTTGAATGTCGCCTTTATTCTTATACACGGGAGCTAATGTGCTCTTCTGCCATTCATCAGGCATCTTCTTTCCTTGGAGGATTTGGTTGAATAATTTGGTCAGCCACCTGACACCCATTTCTCCAGTGCATTTCCACTCCTCAATGGGTATTTCGTCTGGGCCGACTGCTTTACCCCTGCCCATCTTCTTCAATGCCTCCCTAACTTCCTCTGGTCTAATTTTTGTGCAGTAGCCATCTAGCCCTTGCTCCGCCGGTGCTTGTAGTTCTCCCAGGGATGTATCTGTACCTCCATTTTCATTGAATAGATCGTGGAAGTAGGATTTCTACCTAGCTTTAATTTGTTGCTCGTCTACGAATACTCGTCAATCTGCCCTCTTTATGCACCTTACTTGGTCTAGGTCTCTAGTCACCCTCTCTCTTGCTTTTGCAATTCTATAGAGGTCTCTAGCTCCCTCAATCGTGTCCAGCCTTTTATAGAAATCTTCAAAGGCTTTAGATTGTGCGTCTCTTACAGTTATCTTAGCTTCCTTCTTGGCTTGTTTGTACTGTTGTCTCTTTTCCTCATCTCCACTTCGATCCCACTCTCTGAAACAATCTCGTTTTTCCTTAATCCTTTGTTGGACCTCCCTGCTCCACCACCACGCCTCTCTGTTGTTTGGTGTCCCACCCTTTGATGCACGTAGAACTTCGCGTCCCACATCTCCAATCATTTGTGCTACTTGGTTCCACGAAAGGTTGACATCTCCCTCGCACTCCCCTCTAAGCTCAGGCTCGACTCTTTCCTTAAAGGCTCGGGCCTTTTCTCCCTTCAGGTCCCTCCAACGCGTGTATGGTTGTGATGGTTTTCTGGTTTTCTTGCCCATTCTCTGGGCCTTGACCTCCACACACACTACCCTATGCTGTGTTGAGAGGTCTTCCCTAGAGATAACCTTGCAATCTTTGCAATCTTTTTGGATTCTCTTCCTTAATAGTATGTAGTCAAACTGGGTCTCTGCTCCACCGCTTCGATACGTGATGAACTGGTCTTCAAGCTTTCTGAAGAAGGTGTTGGCCACTATTAATTCATAGGTGACGGCAAAGTCTTATAGAGACTTACCCTCCTCGTTCGAAAACCAAAGCCTCCATAGTGAGATACATAACCTTCTGTACTCGCTCCCACATGCCCATTGAAGTCACCTTCAATCATAACTTGTTTGCTCTGGGCTATGCCTTACATTGTATTGTCAAGTCAAGTCCTCCCAGAATCTAGCATTTTCCTGTTCTGTCTGCCCGACCTGTGAAGCATAGGCACTTATGATATTTAGTAGCTCCTTATCTAAAATTAGCTTGATGGTGATGATCCTATCGCTAATTCTAGTGACCCCTACTACTTTGTTCCTAAAGGAGCTATCCACAATAATACCCACTCCATTCCTCCCCTAGCTTTGCCTGAATACCACAGTTTATATCCTAGCACATCCCTTGCTTTTGTGCCCACCCACCTAGTCTCTTGAAGGCACAGGATGTTGATCTTTCTCCTTATCATCATTTGAGCCACCTCAAAGCTCTTTTTCGTTAGTGTGCCAACATTTAATGTCCCAAATCGCAGGTTCCCCAACCTTTTTGAAGATGGCCTTAAGTTTTGAGCTCCATTAGTGGTAAAGTTCATAAACTATCTATCAGTAATCACTTTTAAACACTCACATAGCTTACCCGATACTAGGATATATTAGCCACAGTACAAGCAATATCACCGTCCGTGAGGTACACTAAATAAAAGAGACAGAAGGAGAATTCGAACCTGTGGCTAGCCGGTTTTTTTTTACCTGGGCCGGCCTGCAGCGAGAGGAGGTAGCGGTCGCGGCTGCCTTGAGGTAGGGTCGTGGGGTGGTGGTGGTGGAGGTCCAAGTTGTTGTCGGTGTTGGTGGTGGTGGTGGTGGTTAGAGGCTGTGGTGTTCGGGGTTCTGGGTGGGGTGGCAGATGGAGATTAAGGCGGTGGTCGGTGTTCAGGTGTGGGTGCTCGTTGGTGGCGGTGGGGTGGCAGGGGAGGGAGGGGAGGAGGTGGTTGTTGGTAATGTGTTGTTGGGGTTGGTGGTGGTATGCTGGGGGTTGTTTGGTGGTGGCTGTGGCGATGGCGGTGGCAGTTGGAGGCCAAGGGGTGGTGGTGTACGGGGGGTTGGTTGTTGTTCAGGTGGTGGTGGTGTATCGGGGGTGCAGGAAGGAGGGGGGGGGGGCGAAGGCAGGTTGGGTGGTGGTGGTGGCGGGGTTGAGTCGCCCTGGCCGGCGTCACATTGTCGCTGTCTTAGAGGCGGAGCAGGGGCGGTGGTTTCGCGGCTGACGAGGTTGCCGACTGGGGAGGAGAGAGAGCATCAGAGAGGGAGGGGGGAGTGAACGTTGCTTTTGTCAGAGAGTTGTCAGAGAGCTTTTGTCAGAGAGGGGATTTATCTAAAAATATAATTACTTTTAATTGAGTAATTTCTACAACTTTCGGGATTTTGTTTTTCAAATTATTGGCATTCTTTTGAACAAAATTCTCAATTTTGTCCTAATTTATGAATAATAGCTTGTCTAAATATTAGATTTTGTCGATTGTCGCTCACTACAACTTCCAATACGTGCCCCAAATGAAAATTTTTTCTAGATCTGTCACTGGGTAAAACTAAAGTTAAGTTAATTACATATTTTTCAATGGTTTGGTCATACTTAATGCAAGTCACCGATACAAACTCTATTGACCCAACTTAATCCTAGCCAAAAGTCAGACCGATGAAAATTTCATCTCCAAGTTGACATTCGTTTTATTGTAGAAGGCCAGATTGAAATTAACTTCAACGCTTCCCACCTACGTAAGTGACCAACTCACCCAGTTTTTTGGAGTCTGCTCGTCTATCGTATCTTTCTTCCTTACGCCTTTTAGAGATCCGTCAACCTAGCACTAACAGGATCATTTTGTTAAGTATACATTGACAAGAATAAATGATTTAGCAAAGCCACAAGTAGAACCTCGAAATATATAAAAACGTTATTGTCATTTTTTGTTGTCGTCATCATCCTGGTCGAGGTGGTTGTTATTATTATTATTAGTAGTATTATTAATTTGTAATATTATTATATTATTCTTGCTACTATACTAAAAACTATTGGAGATTATTTTAGTAAATCATTTTGTCATATTCACTTTTACTCGTGTATATTAAACATAAGAATGACAATTTTAACCTTATTCTTATGTCCATCCCGCAATATACTAAATGGAAGAGTAGGAATGATTGGGTCATTCCTATCTCCCAAAAATAATTTCTATTAACTTATTTCCACTTTCACAAATTTATTTCCACGTGTCAAATGATCCCTTTAAATTAGGGACATAGCAAAGAACTTCTAACGTTAGAGAAGTCAACGGAGTTCGATCTCCGTAGAGAAAAATGTTGCAATGAAAAAAAAAAAGATAGGGGCAATATTTGGCAAGTAATTTTTTATAGCGTCTTTTATAACTTTTAGCTTTTTGATTAGTCAAACAACTAATAGAGCTGTTTGATAAAAATTTTGTTAGCGTTTTTATAGCGTTTAGCTTTTGAAAAGCAACTAATCAAATTCAACATCTAAATCACCAATTTCGACATCTGATTTTATCAAATACATTATCCATCCGTTAACAAATAACAGCTATAGACAAACATAGCCGGTATCTTTCATAACATTTATCTTTTGAAAAACAGCTTTTCAAAAACTAAGCAATTTGTTGGAGTCTAGACACCTAAACCCAATTCAAATCGACCTCTCAAGCCAATATCAATGACAAATATAAATCATAGGGCACACCAATATCACAAAATATCAACGACGAAATAAATATGCGAAAATTAAATCAACACCAGATATAACGTGGAAAACCCTCCAGAGTAGAGGGAAAAACCATGGAGCGAACCGACGGTAAAATCCACTATATAAAATAGAAATTACAACGTTTATGGTTTCAAGATGTTTGCCCTAACTTGAAACCTACAGGCAAATTGGACGATACAAGAATTATTTCCCCAGGCCCGAGAACAATTGATTCACCTAATCAATTAACTCCAATCAATGCCTAATAAACCCGCTCCACATTGCTCCAAGATCAAACCCGATCTCACCGTTATCGTAGTGCCGCGTCTCTCTTTCTCTCGTTATTTTTCGCATGCGGCGTTCTCCAACCAGTAAATAACAACTTTGAGGTTTTATACCCCAAACAAAACCCCTCATGGGCTCTTCATGCACGGCCCACTTCCAATTTCTTTTTCCTTTTCTTTTTAACCAAAAATAGTTTATAAGATGTGGGCTAGACTATAGTACATATTATGTACCCCACAAATCTCCCCCTCCAGCCCACCACGAGGAGGAGAGAACTCCACATCAAGCTACTTGGAGTCCATATCGACCATCCTAGTGCATAGCTCCACTTTGCCACTATGAACCACCTCGGTCAACATATCAGCCATGCTCTTGTCAGTGTGAATCTTTTTCAGCATCATTAGCTTTTCTTCAATAACAGAACGCAACCAATGATATCTCACATCAATATGCTTCGTGCGAGCATGGTACATGGAGTTCTTACTTAGGTCTATCGCACTCTGATTATCACAGAATACCACATACTCTTTCTGTTTCAGACCCAACTCTTGAAGAAACCTCTTCATCCACAACATTTCCTTCCCTGCTTCAACAGCAGCAATATATTCAGCTTCAGTAGTGGAGAGAGCAACACACTTATGCAATCTGGACTACCAAGACACAGCTCCCCCTGCCAAAGTGAACAAATACCCCGAAGTAGATTTCCTACTGTCAAGACATCCTGCCATATCAGAATCAGTATACCCTTCAAGAATTGGTCCTGAGCCTCCAAAACTCAAACACTGTTTTGAAGTACCCCGCAAATAGCTGAAGATCCACTTTACTGCTTCCCAATGAGCTTTCCCTAGATTTGACAGAAACCTGCTCACAACACCTATAGCATGAGCATTATCTGGCCTGGTGCAAACCATAGCACATATCAAAGACCCAACAGCAGAGGAGTAAGGAATACATGACATCTCTTCTTTCTCTTTCTCAGTCACAGGACAAGATCGTTTATTCAATTTAAAGTGTGAGGCAAGAGGTATGCTAACTGGTTTAGCACTCTTCATGTTGAATCTTTCAAGCACCCGTTCAACATACTTTTCTTGTGACAACCACAACTTCCCAGCCTCTCTATCACGGGTAATCTCTATATCCAAAATCTGCTTTGCTGGACCCAAGTCTTTCATTTCAAAAGACTTTGACAACTCCTCTTTAAGTCTTCGAATCATGTCTGCATCTTGACCAACAATTAGCATGTCATCAACGTAAAGCAGTAAAATAATGAAATTATCTCCAGTGAATTTTCTTATATACACACAATGATCTGCAGCTGTTTTCTTGTACCCTTGACCCACCATAAATGAGTCAAATTTCTTGTACCACTATCTAGGAGCCTATTTCAAACCATACAAGCTCTTCTTCAATCTGCAAACCAAGTGCTCTTTACCTTGCACCTCATATCCTTCAGGGTGCTTTATGTAGATCTCCTCTTGCAAGTCACCATGGAGAAATGTAGTCTTCACATCTAACTGTTCAAGCTCGAGATTCACACTAGCCGCCATATCTAGTACCACTTGAATGGAACTCATCTTCACAATTAGGGCGAAGATCTCATCAAAATCAACCCCTTTCTTTTGATTGAAGCCTTTCACCACTAAACGAGCTTTATGTTCACAATTTGATCACCATTCGTTTTCAGTTAGAACACCCATTTATTCTGAAGTGCTTTTTTGCCTTTAGGAAGATCAACCAGCTCATAGGTTCCATTATTCTCTAAAGAATTCATCTCCTCATCTATGGCTTTGACCCAGTTATCCTTGTCTTCATGAGTCTGTACTTCTTTGTAGCTCTCTGGCTCCCCCTCATCAGTAAGACAAATATAATCAGAACTCAAATACCTCGTAGACGGTCTACGCTCTCTATCAGATCTTCTCAACTGAGGCCGCAGTCACTGGTTCAAGGGCTGGCTCCCCCTGCTCAACACCATTTGTACCTAGAGCATCATCAACTGCAACTGGATTAGTGTCATTCTCGAGTTCTGTCCCATCATAATCCTGCTCTTCATCTGTGGCGCCTAATGAAGATGAAAGCAGTGTAGTATCAACAATACCACTGGGAGCACATGTAGTCTTCTCTAACTTGTCAAAATCATCCATATTCTCATGTTCATGAAACACGACATCTCTACTTCTCAAGTCCTTTTCTTCACGGGGTCCTATAATCTGTAACCGAACTGCTCATCACCATATCCTACAAATATGCATGGAGTGACTTTACTGTCAAGCTTGGATCTTTGTTCCTTTGGCACATGCATGAAGGCTTTGCATCCAAACACCTTCAAATGAGAATAAGAAACATCTTTCCCAGTCCATACTCTCTCTGGAATGTCAAAATTCAAAGGAACTGATGGACCTCTGTTGATGATGTACACAGCAGTATTCACAGCTTCACCCCAAAATGCCTTAGACAACTTCGACATTCTGAGCAAACACCTGGTTTTCTCTACAATAGTTCTATTCATCCTTTCTACGACACTATTGTGCTGAGGAGTACCTGGTTCTCTTCTTTCATGGCAAATCCCATGCTTCTTACAGTACCTTCTGAAATCTTGGTTGACGTACTCTCTCCCATTGTCAGTTCGGAGACACTTCAGCAACATCCCTGTCTGTCTCTCCACCATGGCATGAAACTGTTGAAAGACTTCAAATACCTGGCTTTTGGATCTCAACAAAAATACCCAAGTTTTTCGTGAAGCATCATCAATAAAAGTAACAAAATATCTATTTCCTTCTAGAGACTCAACCTCTATTGGACCACATACATCAGAATGTATTAATTCAAGCTTGTTTTGTTTTTGTTTCAACTTTTTACCAAAATTGACTCTATGTTGCTTATCTAACAAGCAATCATCACAAGGATTCAGTGACTTATCTTCAAGTGAAGGAATAAGGGACTTTTTAGCCAATATCTACAATCCTTTCTCACTGGCATGAGCTAGTTGTTTGTGCCACAAATTCGGTGAAGTATCATCCTCGACTGCGTTCAATTCACCACCACACACTGTCACACGTGTCTTGTATAATGAACAACAAAGCTGTCCTCTGGCTACTATCAGTGACCCCTTGATAAGCTTCCATTTTCCATCACCCAAATGATGTCTATAACCTTTTTTGTGCAAAACATTCACAGAAATCAGATTAAGGCGCAATTCAGGAATATGTGGCACATTTTTTAGAGTAACAGTGCAACAAGTACTAGTCTGTACACGAATATCCCCAATCCCAATGATTTTAGCAACACTACTGTTGCCCATTTTCACAGTACCAAAGTCACCTGCTTTGTAAGTAGAAAAATATTCTCTCTTCGGTACACAATGATAAGAAGCACCAGAATCTACAATCCACTTAACATCAGGATCACTTATATGATTGCACTCTCCCTGAGCGCAAAGCAATGTTTCTTGGTGGTCACTATCATCATCTGTCACTGCAGCTACAATCTTTTTATTATCTGCTTTATTCTGACTCGTTTCACCTTTTTGTTCTTTCTTCAAAAGAAAACAATTTCTTTTCAAGTGTCCAGTTTTATGATAATGCCAGCACTCTGGTCTATCTCCCCTGGACTTAGATCTGCCTCTTGACTTACCACGCCCCTTAGGCCCTCTACTCTTACTTCTGCCTCGATTCTCGGTAACAAGTGATTGTGCAGAATCAACACCCATCTCTTTTCTTCCCATCTCCTCATTGAACAAGCAATCTTTTAAGGTACTTAAAGCCAACTTTCCATTAGGAGCTGAGTTACTAACAGTTACCACCAAGGTCTCCCAATTGTTAGGTAGAGAACTTAAAAGAAACACAGCCTACAACTCATCATCTAGAATAATTTTCATAACAGTCAACTGGTTAATGACATCCTGAAATTCATTCAAGTGTTCTGCCATTGATCGTCCCTCTTTCAATTTCAAGTTGACCAACTTCTTAATCAGAAAAGCTTTATTTCGTAGAGTCTTTCTTTGATACTGACTCTCTAAACTTTTCCATAATGACTTGGCATTAGTCTCTTATGATATATGATGAAATACACTGAAATCTACCCACTGTCTAATTGTCCCAACAGTTTTTCTATTTAGTTTCTCCTATTCTTTATCTGACTTTTTTCCGGCCTATCACTATTACCCTCAATCGTGTAATGTAAATCCTTCTAATAAAGTAGTTCCTCCATTATTGGCTTTCAAATTGAATAATTTTCTCCTGTTAATTTTATCATACCACTAGTACCATCCATTATTATTTACCCTAATAATGAACCCTATCTCTGATACCACTTTGTTGGAGTCGAGACACCTAAACCCAATTTAAATCGACCACTCAAGCCAATATTAATGACAAATATGAATCATAGGGCACACCAATATCACCAAATATCAACGACGAAATAAATATGTGGAAATTAAATCAGCACCAGATATAACGTGGAAAACCGTCTAGAGTAGAGGGAAAAACCATGGGGCAAACCGACAGCAAAATCCACTATAGAAAATAGCAATTACAACGTTTATGGTTTCAAGATGTTTGCCGTAACTTGAAACCTACAAGCAAATTGAGCGATACAAGCATTACCTCTGCAGGTTCGAGAACAATTGATTCTTCCGATCAATTAACTCCAATCAATGCCTAGTAAACCCGCTCCAAATTGCTCCAAGATCAAACCCGATCTCACCGCTGTCGTAGTGCGTGTCTCTCTCTCTCTCGTTATCTTTTGCATGCGGCGTTCTCCTACCAGTAAATAATAACTTTGAGGTTTTATACCCCAAACAAAACCCCTCATGGGCTCTTCATGCGCGGCCCACTTCCAATTTCTTTTTCCTTTTCTTTTCAACCAAAAATAGTTTATAAGATGTGAGTTGGACCATAGTATATATTATATATCACACACAATTTAATTTTTAACTTTTTAAACTCTGTGTAATCAAATTTAACATCTAATCTACCAACTTTAAAATATAATTTTATTAAATATATTATCTATCAGATAACAACTAATATCTATAGTCGAATATAACCAGTAACTTCCCAAAATTTAGACTATAATTCAAGCACAGGTGAGGCAGCAGTGCGTTGCGCCTATTTCATCTTTCCATTTCCGATCGCTGCTACCCGGAGGCCAGCCGCGCTGCTTCTGTAGGGCCTCTTCTGTTCCAGATTTCGCCGAGGAATCGATTTTCCTCCACCGGTACCTCTTCTCTTTTTCTCTCTTTCTAATTTTTGAATGTGAATGGTTTTTGAATGCTTCGTCAATTTCATCCTTAGATCTTTGTTGGTTTGATTCCGAAATCTAGGTTTAAATTGCTGAATTTCGCGAATTTGAAGTTGTATCCAAGCGAATTGGTTCTCTTTCTCTCCCTTTATCGCTTTAATTTTTGAATATGAACGGTGTTTGAATGCTTCGTGATTTTTATCCTTAGATCTCATTTAGTTTGATGCTGAAATCTAGGTTTAAATTGCTGAATGTCGCGAATTTAAGGTTATATCCTAGCGAATTGGCTCTCTTTCTCTCTATTGCTTTAATTTTTGAATATGAATGGCGTTTGAATGCTTCGTGATTTTTAGTCTTAGATCTCATTTGGTTTGATGCCGAAATCTAGGTTAAAATTGCTGAATTTCGCGAATTCGAAGTTGTATCCAAGCGAATTGGTTCTCTTTCTCTCCCTTTACCGCTTTAATTTTTGAATATGAATGATGTTTGAATGCTTCGTGATTTTTATCCTTAGATCTCATTTAGGTTGATGCCAAAATCTAGGTTTAAATAGCTGAATTTCATGAATTTGAGGTTGTATCCAAGCGAATTGGTTATCTTTCTCTCTCTTTATCGCTTTAATTTTTGAATATGAACGGTGCTTGAATGCTTCGTGATTTTTATCCTTAGATCTCATTTAGTTTGATGCTGAAATCTGTTTAAATTGCTGAATTTCGTGAATTTGAGGTTGTACCCGAGCGAATGGGTTCTCTTTCTCTGTCTTTATCGCTTTAATTTTTGAATATGAATGGTGCTTGAATGCTTCGTGAGTTTCATCCTTAGATCTCAGTTAGTTTGATGCCGGAATCTAGGTTTGAATTGTTTAAAATCGAAATCAGCGTTGCTCAATTTCGTGAAATCAAGTTTGTATCCGAGCGAATTGGTTCTCTCTCTCCCCCTCTGATTTTTTAGTGTGAACAATGAATGCTTTGTGAGTTTCATCCTTAGGTCTCAGTTTGATTTCAAAATCTAGGTTGAAATTGCTTAGAATTTAAATCAGGTTGCTTAATTTCATAAATTCAGATTTGTATCCGAGTGAATTGGTTCTTTCTCTTTCTCTAATTTTTGAATATGGTTGATGTTTGAATGCTTCGTGAGTTTCTATCTTAGATCTGAGTTACTTTGATTTCAAAATCTAGGTTTAAATTGCTCGGAATCTAAAACATCATTACTTAATTTGGTGAATTCGAATTTGTGTCTGAGCAAAATGGTTCTCTGGTGAATTGCGACTCGAGGATTGGAGTGATTTGAGAATCTGTGGTTAGCATTCAATTGTGCAATCTAATAGGTGGAAATGCCTCTGATGAGCAGAATTTTGGATCGAAAGAAGAAATATCATTAAGAGAGAAAGAATATACAACGAGATAAGGATAAGACGTCTTCAATCATCAAACAACAACAATAATAACAGCAAATCCAGTGCCTTAAGGGCTCCTGCATATGCAGGGTCTGGAGGGGGTAGGATGTACGCAGCCTTACCCCTTCAGGGTGTTACCCTAAAGGGAGGCTGTGTCCTAGGACCCCCAACCTGAGAAGTTTGAGAAGCATACGGCATGAAAGCATGGAAGCATAAGAGCAGAAACACAGCAAAGGCAAGCATAACGAAGCATAAAGCACCAAAAGGCAAACAATAGGCAACTAATAAGACAAATAATAACAAAAAAATTAATAACACAAAGCCTTTCAATCCCTATGCAAATCTTCCAAAGCTATGTCCAAGAAGCTCCCGGAGCTCTCAGTCAACAACCGACCCAGTGCCTAAAGGGCTCCCGCATATGCAGGGTCCCAGGGGGGTGGGGGGGAGGATCTACGCAGCCTTACCCCTTCAAGGTGTTATCCTTAAGAGAGGCTGTGTTTGAGGACTCCCGACCTGAGAAGAAGAAGGGAGGCATACAGGTATACAAGCATGAAGCATAAAAGTATAAAAGCATAAAAGTATAAGAGCAAGAGCAACAAGATCAACATCAAAGAGCAAGCATAAAGGAAGCATGAAGCAGCAATAGGCAGTAGGCGATACGACAACAAGCATATCGCGTAAGCCAAACAGGTTCTCGGATATAAATTCGAGTTGGTTCTCGGACACATCTGTTTGTTGTCGTAACCTCCTCTCTATGACCCTCTCCCACAGCTTCAGAGTGTGGCACATTAATTTGATACCCTGATAGTTGGCGCAACTTTGGATGTCGCCTTTGTTCTTATAGATCGGGATTAATGTGCTCTTCCTCTATAAGACCACCTTATCTCATTAGAAATTCAACTGTGTATATTGGTCTGTGAAAATCCTAGCATTTCTTTCTAGCTAAATATACTAAGGAATCGCAGTCGTAGCTCCCAAGACCAACATCAGGATGTTTGGATTTTGGAATTTTGGAATATTGTGTCTGGATTTCCAGGTACTTGTTCAAATCTAGCTGCTTAGGTGTTTGGAATGTAGTTTCAGTTTAGGAATTTGCATTTAGTTCACCCTAGAATAGCAATTGGAGAATTGTGGTTGATTTTTGTATACACGAATTGAAAATAGAAACTTAGAATGTGCTTCAGGGCTCGTTACTATCAGTATCAGTTTGCCTTTCATGTGGTTTTCTTCTGTGATGATAATGTTAGGTAAAAATACCCTAGGTACTGGGTTTGATTTTGATATCAAAATCAAATATGAACAAAATGAGAAGAAAAGGGAGAAAGAGAAACATCAACGCTGAAATTTATGTGGAAGACCCTCGAATGAGAGGAAAACCGTTGGCGGAAGGATGAAAGCTTCACTAGATTAGTAATAGAGGATTACAAGCACCTCAAGTCACCATAACTCTGTGTTTCTCACTATCACTGTGCAGAAGCCTCTCTCTCTCTCAAGCTCACCATAACTCTGTGTTTCTCACTATCACTGTGCAAAAGCCTCTCTCTCTCCCTCTCTCCCCCTCCCTCCCTCCCTCCCTCTCTCTCTATATATATATATAAGAGGAAAGATAAAAACCCTAAAAATCATGGGCATAACGACCCAACTGGAAAAATAAGGTCCATACAAAGGCCCCCGTCCCTTTGCTCCAACACAAACCTCCACTTCGAAATCCTGATTAAAAAATTTGAGATACAGTACAACACAATAGATAAGAATAAACTAAGTTTGGTAAACCTACGTCACAATCTACCATCTCCCTCCGTTCCACCTGTCCTTAAGGAACTTTCAAAGATTGAATTCGCGTATGCAAAATCACAAAGGACTAGAAACTTAGAAGATTTAGAGTGTTCCATTCACTCATACTCTATAGTTGGATGGCTATTCATTCAAAATTTTTTCTAAACATAAGGGCTTAAAAGCAACTTATGTTCCATTAACAAACCTAACTCGATCGCCACAATTATTTTTGTGTTGTCTGCTAGAATCTGTTTTTGTGGCATTGTAACTACAACTGCAAATGATGAATTATCAGTATGATTATGATATAACCGAAGAAGAATTGCAGTTGACGTTTTAGCTGGAATTAAATTGGCTAATGCAAATCTACTGAGGGTGTAGGCCTAGGATAATCTTGAAACATTCTCCATCTTTGAATTGATCATCGGGAAAGAAGAGAGTCAATAGATGGATGATTAGCCTATATTATATGAAACTCAAATTTTGTGGACAGGTAAATGTAGAATGAGATGGCTCAAGCGTGAAGCATAAGCTGAACAACCAAGAAGAATTTCTTTAGGGTAGCTGATGTCTTGGGTTATGTTGGGTTTTGCGTTCATGTGATATAGGGCTTCTGCCAAAGGGTTTGACATGAACCCCACCCGTTTAGTGAATTGGTGAGGAACTCTCAATCTTGATACAGACAAATTAATAAATTGTTAACGCATGCTTACCTATTTAGGTATATCGTTTACTTCGTTTTACATGCCAACTTACTATCAGGTCTATAGTATACAGTTACAATGACAATAGTAATTAGTACATTAGTTGTTACAAGTATCCAAAATAATGCAATTATCAAAAATAAGCTGTCCAATTGGCATAATCAATCCTTTTTCAAATTCATACCTATATGTCACAACAGAAACCTCTAGATACTAATAGTAATGTACAACTCAACACAACTAACTTACATGATCTTATAATGAACGGCTAATAGGTTAAACTTGCCATGAACATATCTAATTTAAAACCGAAATTCACCCCATAGAGGTTCAAACAGGTACACAATGTGATGACATGGTTCAAACTCATATTCAAATTAATTATTTAAACGAGTTGATCGTGCCTATGCGAATTCAACATGACCCCAAAAGCCATGACCAAACCTTCTATTTCCATGTCAAGTTAGATTTTGTCAGCCTTTGTTAATACTTACACAGATGGAAAGTTTCTTGTTTATGATCCATCCTTTCTACAGGCAGTGATGGAATAGAGTGTTCCAACAATCAATGCCCAGATAATTGAACTTGGCTACTAGATAGGGGTGGTAGACTTCTTGTGTTGTTTCATGTTTGTGTTCATGTCATATGAGGGATTGGATAGGGGTCAACACAAACCTGACTCTTCTATTAAACAATTCTGAAACCCAATCAATGGGTGACTTTTTGTTACGAAGTTTGTCAACTTGCAAATATGCCAACAATATTAGTTCATGATTAACAATAACAATGAATATATAACATATTTATAATTGTTGGAAAATAAATTATCAAATTAATATGTACCAAATATGGTTTAAATTATTTCATTCCAGTATAGGCTACAACAGTGCACAACTTGAATAACTCACATACTTGACGTAATTAATAAACATGTTAAATATGCTGAATTGAGTTGATGTTATCCAAACTTTAAATTACTTAAATTGGGTTTGATGCGTCGACCAAAAGATGACCCGACTTAAAAAACCTTCTGTCCAAGCTCACTATCTTGGTGACATGTCAAAGTTTGCTAGTCGTACTACTACGTGATCTTGTGGATATGCTTGATTAATGCAGTGTATCTCTATGAAATCTTGTCTTTGCTTCTCCCTCCATTTGGACCATGGAAATAAATTGTGGTCCTTTGTCATGTAATGGTCATGATTGCGATTTGTAGAAGCAGGGTGTCTCGGACAGTAGGTACTCAGTTGCAACAATCGCATTAGGGTTTTTCTAAGGAAATATAGGTTGCTTTGATCCATTTGTTTGCAAAAATTTGAATGAGTAGCCACACAATTATTAATTTCTTTTTTTTACCTCTTTTATACTTTTTGACGTATAAGTTCATGTATAATATGGTTTACTAAATAAAGTACAATGCATATACATTATAGAGCTTGTTACAAATGTATTGTTGGTATGTGACCGCTAATTCCATAGTGACAAGCTTTACATGTTGGGTATCTATTATATAATGGCCTTTGTTATGTTCCAAAGTTTGAGCTCAACTCCGTTCATTATTAACCCAATTAATAGGGAGAAACCAGTAGATTTGTGCAGGTGTTTCAACCACTTTATGGATAGTAAAAGTATTTTCTTTTTAGAAAAAAAGGATTTGCATATTCACCTGTTACTTGGACTGGTTTTTGAGATTTTTGAGTATGGGTTTCATCTATGGGGTCATATCACAGTTTGTGATCATTTAATGGTCAGGATCATGGTAACGAGGAGGCAGGGTGTTGAGATTACATGTAATGGGTCATGATGATCAAATTGGATTTTCTAAGGCAATGTACTTGGTTTTAGGCCTTTTTTTTTTTTTTTTTTTTTGCAAAAAGTTGAAGGAATAGTCATACCATAGTAACTTTTATTCTCTTTGATAGTTTTTGACTAATACATACACTTATACATAAATCTCTCGCTTTACTCTGTGATCGGGGATTTTGTTGGATCTGTGCTAGTTTTTGTTGAATCTTTTAGCGTTTTTGTGATCGTGCTTGTTTTTGTCGATTTGGTGTTTGTTTTTTGTTGTTTTGATGATATGTGGAGTTAGATAGTTAGATCTTTGAATCTGTGTGTTTTTGAGTGTATTTGGCAGTTTGTGTTAAGGAGTTAGGGTTTCTGTGTGATGTTATCGGAAGAGATTAGGTTAAGTGGTAATTGCTTTGAGTTTGTGGCTTATGAAGTGCGAGGCTCAAGATAGTTGGAGGGTTAAGGGAGCTTGAGCTTAAGGGGCTGCCGAAAAGGCTGTAAGACAGGTGGTTTCCAAGCTCGAGGTAGTTACTTGGAGCTTAATTTCAGATACTTGGGCACTAAGCTTAATCTGAGAGAATGTGGGGCTTCTAGAGGGAACTTCAGCTAGATATTCGGACGTGGGCTTCATGAAATTCCCTCTAAAACTGAATCGTGGACACGTTCATTGATCCTTAACGCGTAAGAAGAAGCTTGGTGGCCTGATGTGGGGAGAAAATGCCGTAAGATTAGGGGGCAACAGTTATTAAGTTTATCTATAAATAAAGGACGCTGTTGTAGTCCAAAACACACACACTCAAAAACTTCATCAAGTTTTCTTTATAGCACACTTGTGCTCTTTTCTTAGGAGTAATATAACTTAGCACAACTTAGCTTAGCGTAGAACAACTTGTTGTACTTGCTTTTTTAGTAATACAATCTTTCGGGTTTCTGGTATGAACTTTCTGTTTTAATCTGTTCCCAAATTTTGACGAGTTGAGAATTGAGGCTTTAGATTAAGGCTTTGACGGCCAAGGCTTGACCTTGATTGCGTTGGTCCTAATCCGGTGACCTAAATACATTTTGATCCATCTTAATCTTGTCAAATCTAAACTCATTCGAGTTATTATAAGTCAAGGGTGCCAGATTTGAAAACCTAATTGACTTGGGCTTGTAAGTGGACTGTTGAGCTCTTGGGTTTGTCTTCATTCTAGTTCTTGACTTTTAAGTGTACGAGGAAAGGTGTTTGTGGGCCTTGCTCCATCACTGTAACCGCCACTTGAGTTAGGTCCGTATCCTTTAATTTTCTAACAATCATATATATGAAAAAATCTACAAAAAACATTTAACCAAGTCTTCTTAATTGAAGTATAAGCTGAACTCAGGGTATAACTGAATTAAGATACACCAAAATATAACGGTGAGTGGTTGAGGTCAAAGACGTGCAGTTCAAATTTAGGCTCATTCCCTGGTTGCAATGAGTCCCTTTTGCACATTTGTTTTGTTATCATTTTACGGTGGCCACATCACACTTAATTACAAATAAAATAGAGCAAACACGCCTTTTGGTGACCACAGTGGGCTGCTTAAAACGAGACTTCATCGTCTTTAGCCCATCGTGGACTACCAGAGCGTAATTTCAGACCATTCACTGATGGTCAGAAACAGGAGGTCCAGTGCTCTCGAGCATGAGGAACTTGAGGGCTTAGCCCTGATTGGATCCCCACTTGAGCATCCTCTTGAACAAAGCCCCATAACACGAAGGGATGAACCGAGTCATAGCCACAACAGTGAGAGCAGTGGTGATGATGACATCCGGAAAGATGAATGAATTGAGATAGATGGCCATTCTTACAAGAGCTTCATGGCTATGCTTGAACGCCGTTTAGAAATTGTGGACCAAAGAGTCCAACAAACAATGAGAGAAGCCTTTTAGAGACAACGTGCTGAAACATAGTGCAATCTAGCGGCTCAAAGTGAAAACTTTGTCGCCATGAGAGCGGTAATAACCAACATTGGAACCTCAAATCATGTAGGCTTCACAAAGAGACTGACAGGATTAGACTGAAGTATACTTGGTCCTTTCCGATCCTTGACTGAAAAGGCTTGTTCAGTCCATGCTGGTATATGCTAACTCCAAATACTGAGGTGATTAGATTGACGTTCTTAAAGAAGTATAAGGTTACTTTTGAGTGTTAATTTCACAAAAAAGTTGAACTCGTACATGTTCTGATGAATAATATTCAATATCTATGCATAATGGAGGCTACTAGGAAAGTATCAACACATAATGATTAATTGTGTAACTCACTCAAAATATTTAATATAAAATCTTTGACCCAAGGATCATTGAAGTACAATGGTTACTGCTGTAAGTTTAGGAGCTTATTTGATAGTATTTTTGCCATTGTGCTTGTATCTAGTAGCACAGGCTTGTGTTTTTGATCCCATTTTTTTGTGTCGTTTGTGTGGCCCTTTTCGTATGAACATATTGCAACAATTATATTAATCCAAGAGAAAATCCTTACGCTTGAATATGAAACATAGTTACTTCGATTCCATTCTGCTGTCGAGAAGGGAACCAGTGGACGTTGGCATGACACATGTGGATACTTGAAATTCGTCAAAGGACAAAAAGAATCTTAGAACATAGCTAATATGGCCTCTAGACTTACACGCTTGGTTAACTCTTGTACCTGAGTCTGGGTAAGATGTCCATAGTAACACTAAATGCTCGGCTTTTTAACTTGTATGATGCTCAATGCTCCCTGGTTAGGGCTGCATGTGTGTTATTGTTGCTAATATATTGTTGCTGGCATGTCTGATATTGTTTTATTTGACTTAGATTTTATAAATATAATGCTTCTTTCTTTTTTAGGCTTGGGGCTTTCGAAACGACCTCTTTGTGTGTTAGCACCCTGTAGGGGTAAGGTTGTGTACATCTTATCCTCTCCAAACCCTGCCTTGACGGGAGCCTCTTTGAGGTAGTGGGCTATCGTTGTCGATGTTGTATGCTCCCTGGTTACCCTTTTGAAGGTTCTAACAAAATGACCATTATAACAGACACGCAAGCATGAAGGTTATCATTACCTTTGTTAGTAAAAGGCACATATAACATGTGTATTGAACATGTATCCTGTATTTTCCTGTTTAATTAGAGCATTTATGTATAATTGACACTAATACGATAAAATATGTGATTTTTATGTTATCTGTATTTCATTTATCCCATTTAAAACATTAAATGACTAATTGAAAATAAACTTTTATATATATATATACATATATATATATATAAGGGAAATCTGGGCCACACATTTGGTTAAAGTGGGGGGGAAATGTGTGATATCTGGTGGGAGAAAGATGATATCAGCAGCCAAATGAGTGGTCTATATAAATTCTATATTTTGTTAAATTTGTTATTTCAACTCTTAATTATTAATTACACTCGATAATTTGGTATGTTTTATGCTTCCTTCTAACCACCATTTTTAGCTAAAACTATCAAACAATAGTCGAATTGATAAAACCATATCCTACCCATTTTGTTCTTATTTTAAAAGGATGAGTTCCATACATATTTTGTACAAGTCAGTGAACTTTTTGACTGAAATTTTCATGTATACCCATTTAATTCCCGTATGGTATTTTACTAACAGGGATCAGTACACGAGCCATGGGGCATGCCGGTGTCTCGTCTTCACCTCATAGACGGACTCAGGGCACCTTCTTTTCGTCGCTATCATTCAAAAAACTAACTCAAAACGATGTAAGTTGCGGTGCGCTCATTCAACGACACCGTTTCCTGCTAACGGCTTTGATTCTCTTGGCTGTGCTCTGCACTGTCTACTTATATTTTGCAGTCACACTCGGTTCTAATGGTTCGTGTGCCGGTTTACTGGGAAGTGAGCGAGAATTGTGTCGCTTGAAGCACGCAAAAGCGACTCTTACCCATGCATAGTAAGTATTTTTTAGGGTAAATTACACATTAGTACCCTGAGATTTGGTGCATTCATTTTATAGTCCACAAACTTTGTATAACAATATTTTAATCCAAAAGTTTCATGTATTTGATAAAATGGTCTAAACTGCGTTCTATAAAGGTGTAAAATAGGCTTTTTTAGAACTCTTCTTACTGTTCATATGTGGGAGGGGATGTGAGTTACTAACAAAAAAGGGTAAGTTTTATACGCTTTCACACTGTTATTGAGACTATTTTATTAAATACATGTAATTTTTAGACTAAAAGATTATTTTGCAATATTTATGGACTAAAAAATGAATAAACTAATCCTTGGGGCATTAGTATGTAATGTACTCTATTTTTTTTTTTTTTTACCTCTATACTAAGGCTTTTTGGTCGGTCCACACTATAACTTGTGGTACTATCATATTTTTTGCCATTTTTTTGGTTAATCCACAAATGTGGATATAGTCTGATACTAAAAGTTGTAATTGCTCAAAGTATGTGGATTTCTTCTTGTAGCTACAAGAAAAATTTGGACTATTTTCCGATCTATCCTTTCGTTGTTACACGGGCGTTTATGCATCGATCCAGTTTTGTCGGATGTCTCAGAAGACATAGGTAATGCCATAACTTATGTTGTTTTTGGTTTGTATTAGTTAATGATTAGGGTTATTTATAGCAAAGATCTTCGTACTTTTATCATTGTGTTAAATTAGTCATTATACTTTTAATTGTGTCAATTTAATCCCTCTACTATTTATATTGTGTCCATTTAGTAATTTGGTCTAATTTAAGTTAATTACGTAATTTTTAAAGACACAATCACCATTAGTGCGAGTAATAAACTACAAATCCAACCGTTGATTCAATTTGACCCAATTAATGGTTGAATCACTAAATTTTTATTTTGACAACTTAATATAAATTTTTTTCTAAGGATTAAATTGACATAATTTTAATTATACGGGACTAAATTGACACAATTAAAAGTACTAGAATTAAATTGGCACAATCGGTAAATTACAGAGACCTTTGGTGTTGATAACTCTAATGATTATTATAGCTTAATTTAAAGGGTGGTTATTGTCGGTTCAATTATACTGTGTGAATTTTTGAAATTACCAGGATTTGTCATAACATTGCAATATAATTGACTTGTAAACTTGATTTAGTTTTTAAGAGTTTCGCTTTTGGCAAGACAAGCATTATCTCGGAACCGATCTCCACCGTAAGTGCTAAAAGTGAATGTAGATGGTTGCCATATTTGGCATTCGTTTGATTGTTAGTCGATAGCTATTAGTTGTTAACTGCTGGTTGTTAGTTGTTTGCTTTTAGATGTTAGCTGATAATTGACAATTATTTCTTAGTAATTGATAGTATTGAACTATGAGATATTAGAGAATCATATTGTGAAACAAAATTGATAAATGTTTTTATACCAGCTAAATAATTTTAGTTGTAATTAAATAAAGGAAGGGAAAGGAACAGAATATACCCAGTGCCTCAAGGGCTCCCGCCTACGCAGGGTCTTGGGGGGGGGGGGGGGGGGGGGGGGGGGGGCGCAGCCTTTCCCTTTCAGGGTGTTAACCTGATGAGAAGGTATTTCCCAGTGTCCACAACCTGAGGGTGAGGACTTCCCAGGAGGTCACCCATCCTGGTATTACTTTTGTCCAAGCACGCTTAACTTCGGAGTTTTAATGGAATTCGGTGACGGTGTGTTGTTGCCCTCTTTGGTTTTTAGTTGTAATTAAATATAAATAGATATCTTTTTTCAAATAGTTTTTCTTTCTGGCTAATTGGATAAAAAGGAACATATCCAGTGCCTCAAGGGCTCCCGCCTAAGCAGGGTCTGGCGGGGCGGATGTACGCAGCCTTTTCCCTTCATGATGTTAACCTGAAGAGAGGTTGTTTCCCAGTGTCCCCAACCTGAGGATGAGGCTGTTTCTCGCTAATTAGATATTTTTAAAAAAGATTTTTAAAAATCTAAAATTTTGAAACAAAATTCCGAGGTAATACATGTGTAAGTATTGACAATTAATGGTTAGAAATGTAATTTTGTTTTCTATAAGCATAATTTTAGGAGTGAAAAACTATTTTTTATAGCTTTTTGGCCCAAGAAAATTGTACTTAAAATGTAACAAATTGGTGAGATGCTAATTTTGAATATCGTTACCAAATGCAGTGTTTAATGTTTTTTACTTGTCAAATAACTAATGCCAACACAAAGAGATTTTACCAAACACATTGATTAGTTGTTAGAGGGTTCATGTATCAGGCACTAATGCACTGGATCCCATTAGAACTTTGAAGTTAGGAGTACTTGGGCGAGAGTAGTACCAGAATGGGTGACCTCCTGGGAAGTCCTCGTGTTGCCAATCCTATAAGGTTGGAGGTTCTCGGAAGCAGTCTCTCAACAGGGTTACACCCTGAAGGGGAAAGGCTGTGTACATTCACCCTCCCAAACCCCGCTTAGGTGGGAACCCTTGAGGCACTAGGTCTGTGGTGGTTATTGTTGTTGTTGTATTGATTAGTTGTTTGATCGATCAAAATGCTGATCGCTTATAGGCAAAAGGCTCTTTCCAAACATTGTCAGTGTCTGTCTGAAAGGTAATAAAAGCCTAAAAGGTCAAGAGGAAAAGGATAGAGATGGAAAGAGTGAAGTTCAGAGTTGTTTTATTTTTGTTTGGGTATGTTTAATAGTTCAGCTTTATTGTACCTTTTATAATGAAATTAACCGATAAAAAAAAATATTTGTTTTCACTAAATAGTGTTTAAGAAGATATTAAACATAATTTCACATTGAAAATCGTTTTATTAGGGTATATAAGATGATACATTTAATCATCCTTAATAAAGCTGTCACAAGCTGATTGAGTGATTTCCCATGTGTTGCATTGTTGGATGTTTACATAGCTATATATAATATTTAATTGTTTTTAAATAAAGTTCATATATATACATAGGGTTGCAAATGAGCCGAGTCCAGTACGGGTAGCGCAGCTCCGCTCGGCTCGGCTCGACTCGTTAACTAAATGAGACTGGCTCGGTATCGGTATCATTTAGGCTTGATTATTGGTGAACTGGCTTGTTGAGCTTTATAGACTCATTTACACATTAGCTCATTGGGCTCATTTACCAGGCTCGTTAGGCTTATTTACCAAAAATGGAGCTCCGTCTTGTTCCTTTTCTTTATTATTTCTGCTCTCTCCTTTTCTTTTTCCTTTAATAAGGCCAAAGTTTAAAAGGTTAAACCCTAAAAGATATTGAAATACCCAAATAAAAATACATAATGATTGGTGGAGGAAGCGCCACATGGTACAATCTAGACATGCGAGCTGATAAACGAGCCGGCTCATGAACCCCATAAACGAACCGGCTCATGAGTCCATAAACGAGTTAGCTTAGATAAACCTAGGCCGAGCCCTCAACAAGTCGAGTCAAACCGGCTTGTGAGCCAGCTTGGCTCATTTTCAGTCCTATATATACACCTTGAGCTTATTTTAGTAGTACAACAACAACAACACTCCTAGTGCCACAAAGGCTCCCACTTGCGCAGGGTTTGGGAGGGGTAGGGTGTACGCAGCCTTACCCCATCAAGGTAAGCCCTGACGAGAGATTATTTCCGAGGACCCTCAACCTGGTAGTAGAAGTTTATAGAGAGCTTGCAATGTGAGTATGTAAAGCCTAGAAATAATGTGCAGCATATATGCAAGAAAGCATGTAGGCATACAGTCTCATCTAATAATCTGATAAGCATGTAACCATGTGCTTATGTATGAATGCATGGAAGCCTTGGATCATAGTATTAAGGGTAGAAAGTATGAGCAAACAAGCAAGTACGAGGGAGATCTTATGTGCAATATCACTCACACATATAACGCAAGCATATAGAAAAGTAGATCATTTAAAGAGTAAAGAGAGAGATAGAGGTAGAGAGAGAGGAGGTAGAGAAAGAGAGTGAGAGAGAGGGCGAGAAGGAGATAGGGGGAGATGGAGAAATAAGAGAGAGAGAGAGACATAGTACATAAAGTACAGAGAGTGTCAGCAACTTAGACCATGTTATGTGAAAATCTATAAGTTATTCAACCCATAAATTCTAGTAAGCTGATATATGCTAACAACCTTGTATGAGGAAGAATGGATGATACACTCCTTTGCGTGTAGGGTGGACCATGCTAGACAACCACAGAGAACGCTATTCATAGTCTAAAATCAAAATTGATCTAGCTCTGATACTATTTCAGAAGATATTAAGTCTAACTTTGCTTAGAAAACTGTTTCTGCAGGAAAGTTGTCACAAGCCAACATTTTTACGTTATTTGATACATTTAGCACTGCCTTTTTCTATGCATCGTGGACCATCCCAAACAAAGGCAGACAAGGATATTGCGAGCCCAAACGCATTAAAAACTAGGCTTAGCTCTAATACGGGTACAGATGGCATCGGGTCTAACTCTACCTGAAAAATCAATTTACAAGGAAAAAAAATGTCCTCATTGTATAAGTTGGCACATGCCAACATCCCAGTCGTTGCAGCCAATGATATTGGGAGCCTAAATATTTGAAATTAGGCTTAACTCTAATACCAAGTGAAGTATGTCTTCATCGTATAAGCTGGTACATGTTAACATGTGTTTTTGACACGCAGGGTGACACACGCCAAATAACTACAACTATATTGGGAGCCAAACATCGCAAACTAGGTCCAACTCTAACACAATTTCCGAGCCTGACTTCGTATTAAAAGCTGGCTAACCACAAAAAAAAAAAAAAAAAAAAAAACATTTACACCATATAAGTTGGCACATACCAGTATGACAAACACTGTTAGATATTTGCTCCATTGTCCCCAATCTTTCTAAATTTATTCAAATTAATTTCTATTTTTTTTTTCCCTTGGTTGAAAATAATCATCATTACTTGTGGCTTTGGTTAAATTGGTCCCTCATATTTTTTGTGGGTTTTAAGCAGCCCTTAATATTTTATTTTATAACAAAATTAGACCCCCACTTAGTAATCAAAATTGTATAAAAATTAAAAAAGATAGAAGACTAATTTTATTATAAAATAAAATATAAAAACTATTCCAAATAAGAAAAAAATAAAAAACCTGATTTGAGCCCTCACTTAGTGACCAAAGTTGCATAAAAATTAAAAAAATAAAAGACTAATTTTATAGTAAAATAAATATAAAAACTACTTCAAATAAGAAAAAAAAAATCAAAAAACTAATTTGAATAAATTTATAAATATTAAAGAAAATTTTAAATAAAAATAAAAATAGTATATCAATTTGAACAAATATACTCTTATGGCAATAGACACACAAATGGCAAGATTTCAAATTTGCAAATAATTATTAGGGTTATTTATATTAAAGGTCCCTGCATTTTTGTTATTGTGTTAATTTAAACCTTTTATTTTAAATTATATTAATTTAGTCCTTTTACAATTCAAATAGTGTTAATTTGGTCCTTAGAGTGAAATTTATGTTAAGTTTTAATAAAATTTTTAATAGTTCGGTCGCAGATGGGGTTAAATTGAGTCAACGGGTGAATTTGCAGTAAGTTGCTTGCATCTAACATGATTGTACTGTTAAAAAATTACCTCACTAATTTAACTTTAATTTAAATAAAGGACTAAATTAACATAGTTTTAATAGTAGAGGGATTAAATTAATACAATAAAAAAAAATATAAGAATTAAATTAATATAAAAATAAAAATATAGAAATTGATGTGTTTTTCTACGTCTATCAAAATTTAATATAAAATTCTGTCTATTAAACACACATAAATTGAAGTGTAGGGCGAGAGGGTGTTGAACCACAGGGACTAAGAGTGCGTGAATTTAATTTATGACCTAAATTGATTTAAGAAAAGTAATATCTTTGTGTTAATTAATCCAAAAAATGACAATTAAACTAAAGTAATCTACTACTAATCGGGAACGTGTATTAAATTGGAGCCTATTGTTTTGAATCCATCATTAGCCAATTATTTTTTGCATTAACTCTTAAATTGAGATTATTGTTTGTCACACTGGTAGTGGTTTAGGCTACAAGCTTCATCGTACTAAGATAATGTTATTAGTATTGCGTATTGACCCTATCTAACTAAAGCGTAAGGAAAATAAGCTCTACCTAACGTTTTGTTAATTATTACGTATTGACCCTATTTAATTAAAGCATAGGGAAGATATACTTTAATTAATAATTCGGTTAATACTATTGATTGATTAATTAATCCTAAGGCTACAAGCACAAATAATTAATTTATAAATATCAATATCAACAATTAAAGGTTACAAACTCAATAATCATATCAATTGAATAAACAATAAAAATACAATACTTCAAAGTATTTATCTCAACCAAGCAATTCATGTAAACAATCAAATTAACCCGAATTAAAAGTAAACAAGAGTAAAGGCTAAGATTTCATCTAACCCTAGAGAGCAAGTTAGCTCTCCATCAATGATGGACCGGTGAAGGAGGAGATGTAGAAACTCATGCCGGTCTTCATGTTAATTTCGCTCTTGTCCCAATTTAACGAAAAAAAGAAAAGTAAAAGCTGAGAGGAAGAGAGAGAAAAACAGGGCCCATCGTTTATCAGCACCCAAAACAGAGACCAAGAGAACAACCCCAAAATCGAACTTTATATCCTCACAGAAACCAACCCTACGTCTTCTCTATGACCTACTGGATCTGGGCCGTGATCTGGGCGTTGGGCCGCGTTGGTGGGCCTAGTGTTGACGAGTTGGAGGTGGACAGTGATGGGCTGCTAGTGAACAGGGCCTGCATTGCTGTTGGGCCAGAGAATGAAGACGGAGGTGCGGGTGCTGGTGGTGTCGTGGGCTGGAGGTCGAATTTGGCTAGTCGTGGCTGGTGGTCGATCTGGGCTGGAGGTCGAATCTGGCCAGTCGTGGCTGGTGGTCGATCTGGGCTGGAGTTGGGCCGGAGGTGATGCTGCAGCGCTGGACCTGGTATCGGTGAAGTTGGGCCATGGTTGATGATGTCGGTGTTGGGCCTGGTGTTGGTGCTGGTGTACCGGGGCTGTTGGGTTGGGCTGGTGCGGGTCGGTGCTGCGTGTTGGGCCCGATATGGGTCAGGCTTGAGTTATACGTTCATGTCTCGAATCTCGATTGACTTAATTTAATTGTTTACCATCGAATTTGTCTCATTTGTACTAGATTTGACAATTTTCGGAACTTTAATTTCAAACCTGTTAAACATAAAAATTGCCAAATTGAGTGTAGAACTATAATTAAATATGTGCAAAATAATTAAAATAATACTTCCAAGATGCGTAAATCTGAGATGCATCAACACCCCCACACCTAACCTTTGTTAGTCCTCGAGCAAAGCATATGATTTAACATAAAAACTACAATGACCAACTACCCCAACCATCCCAACCTTCACCCAGTTTTCCGAAATTAACATCTATATTACAATTCAAGGCAAGAATAAATCATTTAGAGCATTTTCCAATTCCATGAATTTAGATGATTAAACTTCCAAACTCGTCATAGAATTTCATTAACCTTTTATCAACTAATAGGGACTACTCAAGCAATTTAAGTGCACAAGTGAAAGTGATTAGGATTTCATATCCCAGAATCTCCTCAAATTCTCGCTTCTAACCAAATATATAAAGATTTTGTGCACCCACACCATTGAATCACCTAAACACATGCCTATATATAGAGAAATTTTAAGTTGCATATGAGTGACCACTTTACAACATTCTGACCTCAGTATAATACAAAAGAACAACTTTGTCATGAATGTACATCAGTTTTTACTTTTTCTTTTTCTTTTGCCTTTTTCTTTTGGAGGAAACCCCTTTTCTTCTTTTTTTTTTTCCTTTTCATTTTTTTCTTTTTTTTGTTTTCTCTTTCTTTTCTGTCCATTTTTGGACTTTTTTTCTTTATAACACGTACTTCGTCATTATAATTGACATTGACCAACCAGTACTTTAAATAACATTAAGGGCAAGGATTAGGATAAGCCAATAGGGCAGGCTTGCAAAACTCAAGATATATAAGGTTGTTTACTCAAATTCTTCAGATTTTTCGCAACATAAAAGTCATGTGCTCAGTGAATATGTGAGCGGTATGAGTAGAAACTATTAATATCAACAATAATCAACTACACTGTCATGATCCTAGCCATGACATGGCCCAACGCATCAGTGTCACGAGCTCGACCCAGGCCCTATTGAGTCCATGTCAAGGCTGTCCAGAGGTTACCCGGTTCGCTGCCCAGGTCGCTGCCAGAAGTTGTCCGGTTCGCTGCCCAGGTTGCTACCGAGCTTGTCATGACACAATCCCAGGCCCAGCCCGAGACGCGACCCAGTTGCTGTCAAGACACTTGCAAGGCCCGATGCTTTTATTGCTTTTAAGCCTGTTTTTTCTATTGTTTTAGGCCCACTAGGTCAAGGCCCAAATAATTAGATAGTAAACTCAAATAAATAAGCACATGGAGAAATTGATAAAAAGAACCTAGAATATTCCCAAGCGGTTACAAGAGGCGCGCCTCCCCCTTCCCGCCTTTTCCCCTAACTAACTTTCCCGCCTCTATTTGAAAATAGGATTTGAAATGTAACTAGTAAAGGGCCGGTTGAATTGTGTATAAATAGGGGAAGGATTCACTTGTATGGATATCAAATGAAAATATGAATGAAATTCAAGAGTTCAACTCTTAATTCTCCCTCATCTCACACTTGCAATTCTTTTTCTCAACTAAGTCTAAAGTCTATATTCTTTCTCATCCCAAATTCTCTATAACTCCATCAATGCTCAACATCAATCAAATGTTGAATCGCTAACTCGAGGTCACGAATCTTAGGCTCGTGACATACACTCATTAACAAGTATGAAGTAGAATCATTTAATTTCATAGGATTAAGAGAACGAAATAAGCAACTAATCCCACTGTCATCATAACATATGCGTCGATCAAGGAAAACTTGGCTAAACGGTTATAATGCACACCTAAAATGCACAAAAAGATGTTCAAAATTTTAAAAATTTGACCAAAAATGAGCATATGCAAATGAGCCTCACCCCCACACTTAAATCATGCATTGTCCTCAATGCAACAACATCAATCATTAAAGCACAAGAGATAGGTGAGATGGAGCAATGCAACCTGACAAGATGGTGTGGACATGTATATATGATTCCTTCAACCTGACACGAGAACCTGAAAAGAGAGAAAACAAGCCTCGAAGCAACTAATTAAGTCAAAAACTAAATTAAAACAAGAAATAACAAACCTAGGCTGTCTCTTAGGAGCGCTAAGTTTTACGCCTTCAGCCATGCGCAATGGGTCCAGCGAAGATCAAGTAATGGCATCTACCAAAGAAGCCACTTCACTGAGCTCACCTAAAACAAGATCTACAGCACAATCAAAAGTGTCATACATGATTTCAGAAGAGAGAGAGTAATCGGGTGGATGCCTAACGGGAGCAGCAAAAAGTGTAGATCGAAGCTTATGAATAGCTTCCAACCAAGACTCATCGAGCTCAACTGATATGTCCTTAGATAGCACACTAGTCAATGGTCTAGTCAACTTCCCACGGTTCTTAATGAATCTCTTATAGAAACTCGCATGACCTAGAAAGTCTCTAACTTGCTTCACATTTGAGGGAGGGGACGAGTTCACATTCAAATCTATCGTAGCTCTATCAATCTCAATACCCTCCTTAGACAACCTATGGCCTAGTACAATTTCCACCTGAACCATAACATCGTAATTCTTCTCCCAACCTAAGACTTCTTTCATGTCCGGGTTCAACATTCATTGCATCTCTTTAGAAGGTTTTGCATTCTCATCATGGGGGTCACTAACTGAAGTAGAGGAAAGTGTTTGATCCACCAAATCATTAATAACATCTACACAAAAACACTCTGACTCATCCTCGCAAGTGGGTGACGTTGAAGCCTTAAAAATATTTAACCTGATAGTCATGTTTGCAAAGCTAACATCCATTACCCTAGATCCACAATTAATCGTGGCATTGGCCGTCGCTAAGAAAGGCCGACCTAGAATGACAGGGATATGGTTTTTCGGATGACTAGAATGTTCCATGTCAAGCACAAGAAAATCAGCTGGAAACATGGCTTTGTCTACCTTAAGCAGTACGTTAGTAAGCTCACCACGGGGGATCCTTGTTGATCTGTCCGCTAACTGCAAGGTTACCGTGGTGGGTTGCAACTCCCCTAAGCCTAAGTCCTCATAAACCGAGTAAGGAATAATGTTAACACTCGCTCCTAAGTCCAGTAAAGCTTTATCAATCGGATAGTCTCCAAGTGAACAAGAGATGGTGAGGACAACATGATCTTTATACTTAATTGGAGTGTCATACTTTAGAATAGAGCTCACTTGCTCCGCTAAAAATACTTTTTTAGGCAGATGTGTTCTATATCGCCTCTTTTGGTTCAGTAAGTCCTTAATGAACTTCGCATAGGCCGGAATCAGTTTAATTGCATCAAGAAGGGGAATGTTTATCTTTACTTGCCTAAATATCTCCAAAATATCTTCCCACTTCTTGTCATTCCCATTTGGATGTAGTGCAACTAAAGCTTGGGAGAAGGGCACTCTCGGTATATATGAGGAAGGAAGATAACAGGTCCTGAGAATGGGAGAAGGGTGCGTGACCTCATCGGTCACCTTCTCTCTTTCCTTGCTCTTCTCTTCTCCCTCACTATTTATGGGTACTTCACTCTCAACACTCACCCCATTGTGAACCTCCGTCCCACTTCTTAACACTGTAATGGACTTTGCTTGTTCTTGATGGGGAGGATAGTTGTCTTGCCTCACACAGTTTCTAAGGTTTTCCATGGTTTGGCTAGGGAGTCTTCCCTCATCTCTCCTACTCAAAGTGTTAGCTAGTTGACCTATTTGGGTTTCTAGCTTTGCAATCGATTGTGTATGGGAGTGGAGGAGTTGGGAATTAACTTCTAAATCTTTCAGCGCACTCAAAACCTTCTCTTCAAAATTTGAATTAGAGCTCGAATTAGGAGGTTGAGAGTAGTTAGAAGCATACCCTTGTGGTTGAAAACCGACAGGTCGGGGCATACTAGATTGTTGAGGTCGTGGGTTCTGTTGTTGTGGCATAAACTATCCTTCTCCTCCTTACCTCCAGGAGAAGTTAGGATGGTTTCTTCACCCCGGATTGTACGTGTTAGAGTATGGGTCTTTTTGTGAGAATTCTTGGGCTGCATTGACTTGTTCCTCCGACCACTCCACATAAGGTGAAGCAGAGGGGCAGTCATGTGTAGAATGAGAGATACTAGAGCATGAAGAGCAAGCACTATGCACATTTGAAACATAAGACACATTAGGTACAGTAGAGGAGGCTAGTGTTATCTTAAATAGGGAAGTTAACTGCTCTACGAAAGAGGCAAGAGAGTCTACTTTCTTATCTAAGATGGAGGTGTGAGCAATCTCATTTACTCCTCTATTTAACCTAGTAGCATTAAGACGTGCATGTGCAGCAGATTGTTGTGGATTCTCATTCAAAAGTTCGAACAATTCCCACGCCTCATCCTCATTCTTCCTGAGGAATTGACCACCGCATGAGACATCAATAGTTTGTTGACCCTTCTCGTTTAACCCGTAATAGAAATTTTGGACTAGTTACCATTTAGGGATAGCATGACGTGGACAAGCTAGCAAGAGTTCACTAAACCTATCCCAACTCTCGTGAAACTCCTTAGTAGGAAGTTGGGCTAAGGTGTTAATGGCTCTCATAGCAGTGTTAGTCTTACTAATGGGATAAAATTTCTTAAGAAATTCTTGTTGCATTTGAGTCCAAGTACTAATCGTCCCACTAGGTAAGGTACGTAACCAATACTTAGCCTTTTCCTTTAAAGAGAAAGGAAAGAGGCGAAGTAAGATAGCGTCATCACTAATGTTAGGAATCCTGAAGATTGAGCAAACCTCCATGAAACTGTCCAAGTGTGTGTACAGGTTCTCATTGCTTAAGCCATGGAACGAAGGAAGCATTTGTATAGTATGTGGCTTAAGCTCGAACTGATGGGCTACAGGTGGCAATCTAATGCAAGACGGTGAGGCGTATGTGGCGGGAGTAAAGTAGTCCATAAGTGTACGTGATTGTTGTTCGTCAGCCATTGCGGTTTGCGCTTGGTGTTGGGCTTTAAGGTCTCTTAAAGTTCTTTCAATTTTAGGGTCGAATATGGTAAGGTCAAGAGACAAAGAACGACGATCGTGCATGAACAATTAACCGCACGAAGCAAGTAATTTAAAAATTAAATAAGCAAAACAAATAAAATGGAAAAAACAAATACTAAAAAAAAAGACAACTAACAAGATACCCTAAAATCTACTTATGCACGAAAATCACAAGAAAAATAATGCTAATAAAAAGAAAATAATTTTTTTTTGAAAGAAAAGAGACAATAATAATTAAAGAGAATTAAAAATTAAAAACCCTAAATTAAGAACCAAATTAAGATTTCAAATCCTGGGTTGAAAAATAAAATAAAATAATTTAAAATTTAAAGAAGAAATAGGAAGTTAAAAACCAAAGAAAATCACAAAAATAAAATCACGAACGTTACCTAGCCCCGGCAAAGGGGCCAAAATCTTGATGTGTTTTTCTATGTCTATCAAAATTTAATATAAAACTCTATCTATTAAACACACCTAAATTGAAATGTAGGGCGAGAGAGTGTCGAACCACAGGGACTAAGAGTGCGTGAATTTAATTTATGACCTAAATTGATTTAAGAAAAAGTGATATCTTTGTGCTAATTAATTTAGAAAACGACAATTAAACTAAAGTAATCTACTACTAATCGGGAACGTGTATTAAATTGGAGCCTAGGGTTTTGAATCCATCATTAGCCAATTATTTTTTGCATTAACTCTTAAATTGGGATTATTGATTGTCACACGGGTAGTGGTTTAGGCTACAAGTTTCAACCTACTAAGATAATGTTGTTAGTATTGCGTATTAACCCTATCTAACTAAAGCATAAGGAAAATAGACTCTACCTAACATATTGTTAATTATTACGTATTGACTCTATCTAACTAAAGCATAGGAAAGATAGGCTTTAATTAACAATTCGATTAATACTATTGCTTGATTAATTAATCCTAAGGCTACAAGCACAAAGAATTAATTTATAAATATTAATATCAACAATTAAAAGTTACAAACTCAATAATCATATCAATTGAATAAACAATAAAAATATAATACTCTCTCAATCAAGCAATTCATGTAAACAATCAAATTAACCCGAATTAAAAGTAAACAAAAGTAAAGGCTAAGATTTCATCTAACCCTGGAGAGCAAGTTAGCTCTCCATTAATGATGAACCGGTGAAGGAGGAGATGTAGAAACTCATGTCGATCTTCACTCTAATTTCGCTCTTGTCCCAATTGAACGAAAAAAAGGAAAAGTAAAAGCTGAGAGGAAGAGAGAGAAAAACAGGGGCCGTCGTTTATCAGCACCCAAAATAGAGACCAAGAGAACAACCCCAAAATCGAACTTTATATCCTCACAGAAACCGACCCTACGTCTTCTCTGTGCCCTACCGGATCTGGGCCGTGGTCTGGGTGTTGGGCCGCGGTTGGTGGGCCTGGTGTTGACGAGTTGGAGGTAGACGGTGATGGGCTGCTGGTGAACAGAGCCCGCGTTGCTGTTGGGCAAGAGAATGAAGATGGAGGTGCGGGTGCTGGTGGTGTCATGGGCTGGAGTCGTTGCTGGTGGTCGATCTGGGCTGGAGTTGGGCAGGAGGTGATGCTGCAGTGCTAGACCTGGTGTTGGTGAAGTTGGGCCATGGTTGATGATGTCGATGTTGGGCTTGGTGTTGGTGCTGGTGTACAGGGGCTGTTGGGCTAGGCTGGGCCAGGTCGGTGCTGGGTGTTGGGCCCGATACGGGTCGGGCTCAAGTTATACGTTTATATCCCGAATCTCGATTGACTTGATTTAATTGTTTACGCATCGAATTTGTCTTATTTGCACTAGATTTGACAATTTTCGGAACTTTAAATTTAAACCTGTTAAACATAAAAATTATCAAAATGAGTATAGAATTATTATTAAATAGGTACAAAATAATTAAACTAACACTTAAAAGATGCATAAATCTGAGATGCATCAGAAATCTTTAGTATAAATAATTATTAATTATTAATTATTATTTCTCATTCAAGTGGTGATCCGTTACTCTCTCCCTTTTCCCCCCTTCTCTCTCAACAATCTTCAAATGCAAAAAAAAAAAATTTAAAAAAAAAATTGCAATCTCGATTCTCTCTCCTCTTTTCAAGGAACCGCCACAATTCCATTCCTAACTGAATCTCAATTTTCGATTTTCAAGTCCGAATTGAATCTCCGTTTATAAAGATTAACTCCGATCGCGCACAATTTGGCGATCAATTTGTTGCCGAGTAGCGTAATTTTGCTTTGGAATTCGAATTCAGTTAGGTTGAAACTGAAAATATGAAATTTGTTTGATTGTGAATCATTCGACACAAATCTCATCTTCGCTTCCGAATATAATCTCCGTTTGTGAAGATTCAAGTTCCGATCGCGTTTAATTTCTCGATGAATCTGTTGAATTGGAATACGTTGGAATTGGAAACGTGAAATCGTTTGATTTCTGAATCATTCAACATAATTCTCATATTCGATTCCGAATTTAATCTCCGTTTACGAAATTTCCGATCTCAATCGCGTTCAATTGCTCGATGAATCTGTTGCCGAGTACTATACTTTCGCTTTGGAATTCGGATACGGTTAGGTTGAAATTGAAAATGTGAAATCGTTCGATTTTGTGAATCACTCGATACAAATGGAGAAGAAGAAGTATCCGATAGGGCCAGAGAATTACACTTTGTATGAGGAGATCGGTCAAGGTGTTAGTGCTTCTGTTTATCGCGCGCTGTGCATTCCGATCGATGAAATCGTCGCCATTAAAATTCTTGATTTCGAACGTGGAAATTGCGATTTGGTAATTTGCTACTCTACTTCTTTCTTTTAATAAATTATATATTAATACCTTGAGGTTTAGTATATTAATTTTTTAGTCTATAAACTTTATGAAATAACATTGTAGCCAAAAGTTTCATGTATATAATGAAATAGTCTAAATGACGATGTTTGAGGGCGTAAAATAAGGGTCTTATCCAACTAGTGTCATAATATTGCGGTTTGTATAGGGGTGTATTTGAGTTGAGTCGAGCCCAAACTCGTTAGGCTTGAGGCCTGGCTCGTTTACATTTAGCTTGGCTTGAAGCTCGCTAAGCTGGAAAACTTCAAGCTCGTGCTCTACTTGTCAAAGGCTTAGGCTCGAGCTTGGCTCGATTGATCTCGAACGTGGCTCAGTGAGATCCACACTAAACATTCAATTTTTAGGCTCATTTAAGCTTAATCTGAGCTCGTTTTGGCTCGGGCTCGGCTCGTTTAGACTCGGGCTTAGCTCATTTGGGCTCAAACTTGGCTTAATTTGACATATTAAAGCTAATAAACTATATTATGATAAGGCAAAATTAGGCTCGCGAGTTTACAAGCTCAAACTTCTGTAGGCTCAGGCGCGACACGATAAAATAAACGAGCCGGCTTGGCTTGGCTTGAGCATGGAATGAGCCGAGCTTTTCGAGCTTTATGACGAGTCGGCTCGGTTCATTTACACCCCTAGGTTTCTGTGTGGGATGAGAGCAATGCCGAAGAGATAGTGACTTCACCAACAAGTAATGGCAAATTTTACACTCTTTCATAGTGCCTGTTTTACTCCCTTTCATAGCTAAAAATCATTTACACCCTGTGTTTATTGATTAACTTAAGCGTTTGAGGTAGATGATAGTAAAAGAATTTCATAATGATACACAAGTTTGAATTCAGATAATCTCCGCTCTCAATATGAATATAATTTTAGCTCGTGGTTTGATCAAAAGAAATTCAGCACATGGTAGTATCCACGTTTTAAAGCTGCATTTGCGTGGGAGGCATGTTGGAGTATAAAATCATTCTTGGGCCTTCATCCATTAGCTTAAACTTATGGGACAATTGGTTCCTTTGACAGTTATAAGAGAGAAGATATCACTATATGAACCTAATAGATTACTGCAATTAATGTCAATTGATTTTAATATGAAATATGAAAGAACTAACTATCACAAAAGTTTAAATGAATGAATGAAGACTTATAATAGTTTTATTCTCTAATGTGCTTTTTCATGCAAATGCCAAGTTTGAACCGTAGATAGTGCACAAGCCTCTCTTATAATTTGTGCTACAATTATAGTAATATTGAGAGTGGGTGCTGTTAAGATTCGAACTCTCGACCTTTTGATCAACAAAGCTCTGATACCATATCAAGGAAACAATTATTCGAAAGTTGAAGTTGATTTGTTAAGGCTTGTGAATAGTTTATACTATAACAACATATGCAACCCTATGAGTCGGGCCTAAGACTTGATGAAATTTCACAACACCATAGTCTTGGATATGGGTGTATTTCAGCAGAGGCTAGGCTTGACTGGTTTACATTTAGCTTGGTTTAGGCTTAGATTGAAGCTCGCTGAGCTCGGAAACTTCAAAATCGAGCTTGGCTCGTCATGGGCTTGGGCTTAGCTCGGCTCAGTTGAGCTCAAACTTAGATCGGTGAGTTCCGAACTAACCTTGCGATTCTTAGACTCATTTAAGCTCAATCTAGGCTCATTAAAGTTTGTTTAGGCTTAGTTAGGCTCGAATTGAGCTTGGTTGGACATATTTAAGCTAATAAATTATATTAAGATAGGCTCGCTTAAGCTCGTTTAGGTTCGTGAGCATACGAGCTTGAGCTTATCAGGCTGGAGCTCGGCTTGATAAGCTACGCAAGCTGGTTGGGCCCGGCTCGAGCTTGAAACGACCTGAGCTTTTTGGATGTTAGACACATAACTTTGACGATATATACACACTCTCAAAGCCAGAATTTGGTGAACTGTTGTTAGAATGCTAAAATGACACATATATTGTTGTAATCGTGTTTATATCAAATTTTTAAGGCAAAACTTCACAAGATTATGAAAAATTCACATAAATCCAATGGAAGATACCTAGTTGTAACTAAACCAAGCTTGCTATCGAGTCAAGCTCACTACCTCATTGATCAACTATCAAGCTAATACCAAGCTAGTACCAAGCTTCCAACGAGCCTTTATTAAACTGTTCACAAATATTAACTAGTCGAGCACTCCCCAAAGCACCAACACGGACATGGATGAGCTCTAATCGATTTCAAATATGAGTTTTTTTTCAAATGTTTCGTTCGTTTACGCTTGTAATAATGGCCTTTGTGTTTCTTTTTCTATGTTTTTGATAACGATGCAGAATAGCGTATCAAGGGAAGCGCAGATAATGAACTTGGTGGACCACGCGAACGTGCTAAGATCACACTGTTCCTTTGTGTGTGACCACAACTTGTGGGTGGTGATGCCCTACATGGCCGGGGGCTCCTGCCTTCATATTCTCAAGGCCGCTTACCCCCATGGCTTTGAGGAAGTTGTCATTGCCACCATTCTTCGTGAGGTCCTTAAGGGCCTTGAGTATCTCCACGATCACGGTCACATTCACCGCGATGTCAAGGTACATTAAGAAAACAGAGTTATTTACGTCAACGGTCTTTGTGTTTTGCCTACTGTGTCTTTTTAAGGAAGAAACCCTTTTCTAAGATTTAAGGACGTTTGGTTCGAAAAGAAAAATGCTTTTAAAAAGTATAGAAGTTTGTTCGCTTTTAAGTAGAAGTAGAAAAATGGTGCTTCTCTTTTAAAGCAGAAGTAGAACTAAAATTGTTTTTCGTAGTTTGGTCAAATAGGTAGTAAGTCCGTTTTTTTTTTTTTTTGTTGAAAAAAGCTTTTTTTTTTTTCCACTAAAGAAGCGAATTTTGAGTTTTTGAGGGTGCTTGCCAAAATACAGTGTTTTTGATAAAAGTAGAAGCTTTTATTCTAAGTTAAGCAGAAGTTGAAAAATGGTTCTTTTGTAAAGCAAAAGCAGGAGTAGAATTAACAATTCTCATGATGGAAATGTCCTTGTTTCAATGCTTTTTTAAAAAGATTGATTCTCAAAATTTTATTCTAAAGAAAGCAATTTTTTTTTTTACTATGTCGCGAGGTACTTAGTCGTTTCAGTTAATAGCGTAATTTTTAATGACTCCGTCATGTGATATGCAAGTAACTCAAATACAAACCTGTTGACCTAACTTAAATCCGCCTATGATCCGACCACTAAAAATTCCATTGCAACTCATCTTAACTTTCTCTAGGACTAAATCGATACAACTAATAGTATAAATACTAAATTGATACAATGAACAAAATATAGGAACATCTGGTGTAAAAATTCTTAAAAACGCAACTCAAATTTTATACCTAATACACATGACATGCATATACTTGTTTGATTATACACTTTTGTGCTATGTGTGGTGTGTTGGATGCTTATTGTTTTGTTGCCTTGCTGCTGCTGTTTTGCCTATTTGTTTCAGCCTATTCGCTGCTTTATATAGGCTTGCTATGTGTCTTTGCTATGATCGAACACCCAGATGCTTATATGCTTTATGCTCTCATGCTTTTATACTTGTATGCTTTCTTGCTTCATGCTTTTCATGCTTGATGCGTCTTAGGTTGGGAGTCCACGGAAACAGCCCCCCATTAGGGTTACACCCTGAAGGGGTAAGGCTGCGTACATCCCACTCCTCCCAGACCTTGATTATGCAGGAGCCCTTGAGGCACTGGGTCTATTATTGTTGTTGTTGTACACATGACGTGCATAATTCTGTTGTTAAATATTATTGTATTGTAGGCTGGAAATATTCTGATAGACTCAAAAGGTGCAATAAAGCTGGGAGATTTTGGGGTGTCAGCATGCCTCTTTGATTCCGGGGATAGGCAACGCGTGAGAAATACTTTTGTGGGCACCCCTTGCTGGTATTCTATCCCATACTACTCTTTAATTAAATTATATTGTAATGTTATTATCAGAGCAAAATTGTTAATGTTAAAGTAATTTTGTGAAATGTTGTGGTTATTATTCATTACAAGTCATATCTTGGCTCTTGCAGTAACAATTTAGATTATATTAATTTAGCCCTTAATTGTATCAGTTTAGTTCTTACAACTTGTAAAATGCTTTCATATTATCTAGGGTCCAGGTTTTTGTAAATTCAGATGGAACCTTGAAGGATCAAGAACTGCGTAGGTGATCTGAGTTGTGCATTTTTTCAAACAGTGCTTAAAGGAAATATGGCATAACTATATGGCATAACTATAAAGAAGTAATTTGAAACAATTGAAAATATAAGGTTCGATTAACACGGTTAAGAAAATATAAGTAAAAAAAAAAAAAGGAACATACCCAGTGCCTTAAGGGCTCCCGCCTACGCAGGGTCTGGGGGGGGCGGATGTACGCAGTCTTCCCCCTTCAGGGTGTTAACCTGAACAGAGGCTGTTTCCCAGTGCTCTCAATCTGAGGGTTAAGAAAATATAAGTAATGTGGCATAAATAACTCTTAATATTTTAGTATGACTAGAAAACAAACTAAGAAATATCACAAATAATGTTTTTTGTATGGATCGAAACTTTTATCATATCTTGACCACTAACAGCAGCAACAACCCAGTGCCTAATAGAGGTTCCCACCATAGCAGGGTCTTTTTTTTTGTTTTTGGGGGGGATAAGATGTACGTAGTCTTACCCCCACAGAGCGCTATTCTAGAGAGAGGTTGTGCCCGAGCGCCCCTTAACCTTAAAAGAAAAGAGAAGAAGGGACAATATTTAAAAAGTAAAAACAAGTCAAACAAAGCAATATTAGGCATGCAAACAACAATAAACCAACAAAGCAATAATAATAACAAACATGCATGCTTAGGGGTATCATGGACTAGTATTGATGTGCTCCTATCTCCTAATTGTTGTGTCGACCCTGTGTATTTTTAATCGCTGTGGACTAGCATCGGTGTACTCCTATCTCCTAATTGCTGTGTCGACCACATGTATTTTTAACAGCCACTTAGTTCTATTGTATCTTGACCATTGTATCTTACTTTAAATAGTTTGAGAGGTTTTTTTAATATACATTAAAGGAAAAGTTGTAGGAGCTATTTGTAATAAATAGCAATATATGGTATTTTAAATTGAGGAGGTGGTGATGAGATTTGAACCCAAGCAACCGTCCAATTAGACTGAGCATGAACCCCTAAGACTTCATTAAATAACTTGAGATGCTACTAATGAAATGCATATAATTTTATTACAGGATGGCACCAGAGGTCATGGCCCAATTGCATGGTTATGATTTCAAGTAAGTATGTTATTCACATAATTAAATGACCTAATTCTCATTAAGTTTTCTGGACCAATTTTTTGATTTTTTTAAAATCAAAGTAGCACCATTTTTAAAAAAAATTATCAAAGTAGCACAATCGAAAAACTATTTACCGAATTGGCATAGTTTACTGTAGCATATTCAACAAACGCCGTTTCAAATGGCGTATGATGAGTGGGTGTTGGACGGACAAACGGGGTTCGTCCACAATTACTTGGACGGACGCCGTTTCAAACGGAGTGTGTCCACTATTACTTGGACAGACTCCATTTGAAATGGAGTCCGTCCACAATTACTTGAACGAAGCTCAATCCTCCCCAATTACGATCAGAAACAACATCAATTACTTACTATATAAAAGCAGAATTAGTATGTGGAAGAGAAATTACATGGGATTTGATGTGGGGGTCGTTTGAACGAAGCTCGGCATCCCTGCGTTCAAGCTTGTAGCATTTTCACCATCAACCTTCGGTCTGCTACTACCCATATAAACTTCTTGATCAGACCCACATCCTCAATCCTCTCCCAGTTCAACCAAAGCAAAAAGAAACCTAAAGATCCTTGATCTTTTTCACAGAAAACCACTCCAACACCAAGAAACAATCCCAACACTCAAACTGAAGCCTATATGATGGAAAACAACCAAAATTTCAAACCCTAAATTCAAACCCAGTATAAACAGGAATCTAAATCCCTTTTGAACCCAGAAATTACACAATAAAATACTAAAAACCCCTCTAGATTCAGCATCAGTATATGCAAAACCCTACAAAAACCTACCTCTAATTTGATTTGATCAAACTAGGAATACCCAAATAAGAAAAAGGTGAAATTAAATGAAGTAAAACACTACATAATCAACGCAAAGTCAACAAGAAACACGGGTTGACTGAGAAACCCTAGCTGATAAACCTTTAGAAGAATCAAACAATTTGTTCTACTTTGACTTTGCTAATTTTCAGCAAACGTCGTTTAAAACAGCGTCCGTCCAAGTAATTGTGGACGGACTCTGTTTCAAACGGCGTCCATCTATGTAAATGCCGTTTAAAACGGCGTCTATGCACACCCACTCGTCGTACGCCTTTTGAAATGGCGTTTGTTGAATATGCTACAGTAAACTGTACCAGTTTGGTAAATATTTTTCTGATTGTGCTGCCTTGGTAAATTTTTTTAAAAATGGTGCTACTTTGGTAAAAAATTCCAATTTTTTTATGTTATTTAGTTTTAATATGTTCATTATTAATCATTAAGAGATGGTGTTACAGGGCAGATATTTGGTCGTTTGGTATAACTGCATTGGAGCTTGCCCATGGTCATGCTCCCTTCTCAAAGTATCCTCCCATGAAGGTTCTTTAATATTTATCATATTCTTTTTAGTATATTTCAAATAAAGCATACCCTTTTTTTTTTTTGAATAATTGATTTGGCACGTCGTCTAAAAGCACGCTGCAAGAACAAACAAGAAGCAAATATCATAAAGCATCAAAATAAGAAATATGACTAAAACACTAGCACTTTTCGGACTATTCTAAGGGCTTGTTTGGCCAAGTAAGAGGAAAAACTATTTTTTTTTCAATGGTGCTTTTTATAGACGCACTTTTGTAAAATATACTTTCAATAAGGGGCATTTTTGTTTGAAAACTTGTTAGTTTTTTTTTCCTCCCTTATGCTTTGAAGGAGAAGTATGGTTTTTTTTGCCCTCTTGTTTAAAAGCAAGAAAAACAACTTTTACTTCTTCTTAGAAGTACTTTTCTTTCTAGATCTAATAACATCAAATCCTTAAAAAGTTTTTTTTTCCCCTTGAAAATAGCACTTTTTCTAAAAAAAAGCTTGGCTAAACAGGGTCTAATTCATGTAATAGATAATATCTAATGACTTGAAAAAAGTGAAATTGTTGTTATTGCAATTCATAAGTAATTTGGTCCTTAAGCATTTAGTACTTAGGTACCCTTTTAATATATTTGCTTTGTTGCCTTACTGTTTGTTGCTCTATGGCATTATTGCTTATTGTTGCTTATTGTTGCTTTAGGTTCTCTCTGTACTACTGCTATTGCTGTTACGCTTCTTAGGTTTTAGGTTGGGGGTCCTCGAATATAGCGTCCCTTTGGGGTAGCACCCTGGAGGGGTAAGGCTGCGTACATTTCACCTCTCCCCTCCCCTCCCCCCCCAAAAAAAAACCTTGCATTAGTGGGAGCCATTAAGGCACTGGGCTTATTGTTGTTGTTGTACCCTTTTAATATATATATTAAGATACCATGAGATTTAAAAGTGTTATCATTCAATCCTTTGTTGAAATCTGATAAACTTTTATTAGAATTTGACACAAACTCATGCACCACATAGACACAGCATACATATAAGCACACACACATAGGTGTAAACTCATTGAATATCATAAAATATTCATCGGATTATGACACAAGATATAATTTAGTGACATAATTATGCGTCTTGGCCACAAAAATTCACCCAATTTCATAGGGCACCTTGGTGATAACTTTCTAAACTTATGACACTTTATTATATGTACTAAAATGTTATAGTATCTAAATGATAAAAGATTAAATCTCAAGATACCTGAATGATAGGAAGGCTAAAATGCCCCATTTCATTAATTTTAGTTTGTTACAGGTTCTGCTGATGACCTTGCAAAATGCACCGCCTGGACTTGATTATGAAAGAGATAAAAAGTTCTCCAAGGTATATCACTATTATTTTTGTTACATATGACAAAGAAGTCACGTGGGATGTACAACATTAAGGACGTCAAGTGGGGTGTACAAGGAGGCAACCTGTCCCAAATTCTTTAACCCCTCTCCCCTTGATGAAGTCGAGATCCAATCGTAGGTCTCGGGGACCACTTTTTAGAGACTTTACTAGTTTAGCTAGCTGACACCTAATTGTTAATTGGTCTCTTATGTAGTATTGTGTATTTTTGGATAGCTAAAAATGCTAAAACAAGGTATTGTTTTAATTATAACCTTTTATTACGTAAAAGATAAGCATTTGTTGGTGAGTTTTTTCTTAGTATTGTGATATTTCTTCTATTAAAGTATATATTTGTAAATATGAAAAGTTCATTAAATTGTTCAACTATCAAAAACTTTTCATCATAAACAATTATCTTAAGAAACTACATTCCCTCTAGAAAAGTTGATAATAATTATTTTAGAATCGTTGGATGTGATTTATGGATAACCTTTTAACAAAGTATGTTCAAATTTTTTAAAATAAGAAAGCTCACTTATCAGATTAGTGTTATATTTTATAACAATAAGAGATATTTATGCTATATTAACGTGTACTTGTTAATTGTCCATGCTTTTAGTTTGTTAAAGGATAGTATATAGACTAAATTAACACTATTAAAAGTGTAAAACTTTATTCTTATAGTTTAAAAAGTGCAGGATAATATGACTTAAATCTCCTTACCTTTCAGGAAAAAAGATAATATGACGTAAATTACCTTAAAATAAAACATATTAAACCCAAATAAAATCTCATGATTATTTTTGGATTATCTTAAATATATAACTTTTATTTGAAAATGGAGGAATATTTCTTTAAGACAAATGCTATATTTATTCAATTTGGTTATTCCATTCCTTAACCTCATGATATGACAACATATCACATGTCTATAGAGAAATATTATTAGATTTATGTTATAAAAATAATCATAAAAATAATATTAATGTTTTTTTTTTTTTGTTTTGGAAGTTAAAGTGACATTTATATGTTGGTTTGATCAGTCCTTCAAACAAATGATAGCGATTTGTTTGGTGAAAGATCCTTCAAAGAGGCCAACAGCCAAGAAATTGTTGAAGCATTCCTTCTTCAAGCAAGCGAGGTCTAATGATCATCTCTCTCGGAAACTTCTAGAAGGATTGCCTGCTCTTGGCGACCGTATCAAGGCACTCAAGGTCAGTACAAATTGAACATTTAAATTGGCTACATATAATATTATTCTTATTTTTGTAAATATTTTCATTTGTGATACCTTAGGTGTATATGAGTTGCGTTGAGCTCGAGCCCATTGGGCTCAAAGCCTGAACTGTCAATGTTTTACGCAACTCAAAGCTTTCTGCACTCGAGACTTTGAACTCAACTAAGTTTTGTTGAATTCCATTGGGCTCTAGGCCCAACTCATGCAGTTAGCATGCATGAGGTTCACATATAAACTCAAGTGAGGATCTATCATAAAACCAATTGGCATCAAGTGGTGTAGCTACCTAGGCTTATTTGCTGATCTCTTTTGCCTCACAACTCCAATTTGGGATATTTTAACTATATTAACATGTAAAGTTCTTAAGAAGTTCACCTGGGGTGGGCTTGTTCAGGCTTAAGCATGCTTAGTTATATAAAGGACTTCACTTGTCTTTCTTCCATTCTCGAGCAGTGAGAGCTCGAATTGAATGAGTTGAGCCTTTCAAGTTAAATAGCGAGCCATTTACAAGTACTTGTGAGCCGGTTCGGATCATTGTCTCCCTTACTATAAGCCAATGCAATTGTTTTTCACGTTTTTTGGTTTGAAATTGAGTTGCGTACTAACCAGTTGTACCTACAAAAACAGCAAAAGGAGGAAGATATGCTTGCGCAGGAGAAAATGCCTGACGGTGAAAAGGAGGAATTATCTCAGGTCTTGTTCCTTTTACTTTTACATTTTTGGTATAATACTCCTTGCGCAGGACCGTTTGTTGAAGGATTGCCTGCTCCCATGACAACACGATATTCAGGTTGGAGGTCCTCGGAAACAGCCTCTCTTCCACTCGGAAGGAGGAAGGCTGCGTACATCCACCCTCCCCAGACCCCGCTTTCGCGGGAGCCTTTGGCACTGGGACTGTTGTTGTTGTTGTTGTTGTACTTCTTTGTGTTTTTAGTTTATTTTTGACTTAAAGATTCATGGTTTCATAGTGCAAGATCTATAATAGTTAAACTAAGGTCTATTGCTTTTTAGGATTTTACTGTGTTAGTTCTATTATTTTTTTGTATAACTTTAGTGTAATAACTACAAATATAGAAAATGTTTTCCTTTATTGTGGAGAAATTGACTTTTATTCAACAAAAAGGGAAAATATTTCCCTTCATGAAGGAGAAAACGGTTTCTATGGTAATCTTAGGTCATATGCCTCACTTCAACTTTAACTTGACTAAACGTGAACCTCTTGCAAATTTATACACTTGAACAATTCTTTTAGCTAGAAAGATAAAAACTTTTAAGGGAAAAAAATTAGTATACTAAGGTTTTCTGCATGGGCTATATATATAGCCACTAGGATTGTATGTCGTTTTTCAGTACTCTTCCTTAAAGATGGTGAAAATTTTTGTGCTTCCGTGAGCATAGCTTCATTGGACCACATGAATTAGGTGTCTTCAATTCTCCCTTAACCCCTTTTCTAATCATTAACATGATTTACAAACCCTTTTTTTTAATCATTAACATGATTTACAGTCCCAATACGGGTGTCTCAACATATAACTCGCAATATGTCCATATATATTATGTAATTTACAAAACATATAGCGTATTAAGTTTCTTGAAATGGTATTTGAGTAGTTGGATGTAATCCCATATATTTGTAGGATTTAAATCCAGGTCAATTTTTGCTATGCCAGGACATCTCCAACTAAAAGTGAAAAAATGTAATGCTTTAGATGCCCTGCAGCCACAAAAATTGCCTTGGATTTAACACTAGCCTATTTACATTAATATAATTTATGTGCAAGATATGATATGGACTTGCACTATTAATAAAATGCCAATTGGATCCTCAACAAGTTTGATTAGGGCTAGCATAATATGAAGCAACTTCATTTTGACTCACAAACCCAACACGGTTTATCATTTCTAACTAAATTTAACTAGTTGACGTATATTCACTATCTTGTCACATTCTAAGATAAATATAAATTGTACACAATTAAATTATTAATACGGCACGAGACTTTGAAACCTCTGAATTTGATTTCTTGGATGAAATTTGGTGCAGAATAAATACAAACGGGGGATAAGTGGGTGGAACTTCAACCTTGAAGACGTCAAAGCCCAAGCAGCGCTGGTACTCCCTTTTTTCCATTATCCAAAGATAGAAGCCAAAAATAGGAAGAAAGTCGTGAAATTAGCAAATACAGTTTTTTTCTCTTTTCAGGGTCATCAGCTATAGATTAGTAGTGCCTCATATTGCCCCACAGGGACATAGCCTAGTGGTAGAGAACGCTGGTGACCATCCACTCCACCTGGGTTCAAACCCCCAAAAGGCATTACTGATCTTTAAAAAAAAAAAAAAAAAATAGTGCCTTGTGCCATTTGTTTACTACACTGGTATCAGTCACTATACGGTGCAATTTTCTTCTAAGCGTAAGGAAACTCTTTGGATCAAATATAGATAGTCCAAATTACGGTTAGAAAGTGTGATCCAAGTACTAGTTTTAAATTTTTGTCATATTATTTTTGCGCTTTCTTTTAAATATATGAATCTCTTGAATTATGGCTCTGTTTTCTTTAACGGAAAACTTTGTCCGTCTCAATTCTAGTATTTCATTGAATAACTTTATAGTAATAGTATTACAATATGAAAAATGGTTTCCTCCATAAATTTCCCCTCATCAAACCAGAGTTCCAAACCAAACTTCTCCTCATGAGGATAGATGGGGTGATTTACGTGAGCAGGATTCACGTAATACGTCTAACTTTAGCGTTAACGTGGTCAAGTGTAATTCTCGTACAAATATGTAAATGGAACTACTTTCTTAGTTTTTAAGAAAATAATACTTTTAATCGTAAATATTTAGTAAAAAAAAAAAAATTTTCAATAAAGAAAATATTTTCCTTCGAAGGAAACCATGCTTGTGTTTCTCTTTTCTAAATCAAACTAATACGTTTGACTTTGATTTTGATCAAACACATCTTCTAACCATCCATTTCTATAGAACATATGCTTTATTACAATTTCGTTAAAATTTTTAACACTGCCAAACTTCTATAATAAGTACGCATCACTTAAATTATTTTGAACCATGGTGAGAGGGTGGTGATGAGTCATGGTAAGAGGGCAGTGACGAGTCATGATGGTTAATAGTAAATCATAATAATAGTTAGTCATACTAGTGGAGTGTTGTGGTGGGTGCAGGTGGTGGTAGAAGTAAAAGTGGGTCATCATGTTGAAGATTTAAGGTTAACAAAGATTTTTCTTAAAACATTTTTCTGAATAAGTTGTGAAAAAAAACATAGTTTTCTCTTTTTAGTTATAAAACGATGTTTTCATCTTTTCTGCAAAGAAGATATAAAAAGTTCTTTTTGGTGAATCAAACTCAAGCAAACTAGAACATTTTCACAATTTTAAGCTATTAAAAAGCTAAACCATACGCAACCTTATATATGATGTGTACATGCTTTTGGTTATCGGAGCTAAAAGAGTTGAAGACATTTGCAAAATATGATCTAATGAATAGAAATTGATTATTTGGATTGTAAAGTTGACAAGTCACTTAAATTTGATGTCAGATGCCAGATGACGACGTTATTTATGATAAAGACCAAGGAGGAGGTTCAAGTTCTCAGATCTCAGATAATGTAAGTTTCTTGATATCTTTGATGATTATAGGACTGTTGCGTTTGCTTTTTGATGGCTTAAAGTTTGTAACAAAAAATTTAGTTTATTGTAAATTATGCCTTATATTATGAAAAAAAAAAGCTATTTTTATATCTTTTTCACATATTATAGAAAGATGTTTTTTAACTGAATAATAATTGAATTTTTATAGCTGATTAAAAAATATATGTAGGAAAACTAAGGGTCTATTTTATATTGTTTTCTGTTTTCATTTTTTGGGTTTAGAAACTAATGATGTATTTTGGGAACAATCTTGTTCTTATTCTTGGTCTTTTATTTGTAACATTTTCCTAATTTGAGTGAAAACTAAAACCGAAAACAAAATACAAGAAAAACTATTTCGAAAATCATCTTGTAGTTTCTCAAAAAACAAAAACACAAAGAAAAATAAGATACCGAACATGCCCTAAACTTTATTTTGTACTTGTGTGTGTGTGTATATATGTATATGCACACACACGATTGTACTTGTGTATATTGGACCATTTAAAGTGTCTCAGATTATTCATTGGCTTATGTCACCCTTTTAACATGATTAAACTTATTTTAAATTTTCAATTAATGTTTACTTTTTGTGTTATTTATTTATTTTATTTCCAATACTCTGATTGTAACCTTTTCTCTTTTTAGTCTATGCCAAAAAGGTGTAGAAATAAAATTTAAAAAAATACACTGTTAATTATTTAAATATTTCATTAGCATTGTTTTTCCTTGATTGTTTACTATGTAATTTATAAATAAATTTTGAGTAATAATCGATCAATTATTTTCTTGTTATTGATATTTTACATTGAAAATTAGAAATCTAACATTTTTGTACTGTGATTGTGCAGGAAGAGAACGAACTAGTCACCTATAGGCCATCCACGCTTCCATTAGAAGTCTCAAATGGCAATCTTTTTAAGTATTATTTTTTTTAACTTTTCTAATACTTATATCTTATTTTCTATTTTCAGTCACTAATTTTTAAGAAATTTAAAATCCAGTTTTGTAGATTAATTTTTTGGGTTTTAAGTGTTTGGTTTTTGATTTTTGGTATTTAGTCTTTCCAAAACATTTTACAAATAAAAAATATATTATTAGAAATATGAAAAAATTATTTTCAAAATTTAGTTTCTAGTTTATTAAAAGAAGAAAATGATGCGAAAGTAGTCATTTGTCAATTTGCTTTCATGATCTCCTTGAATTGGGAAAAAGAAAATTATGGGCCCTGAAATTGTCTTCTATTTGAAAAAGAATCATCCCTCCTTTATTTTAAAATTTACCAAAATTAATTGTTCCTTTGTTCCTTTTTTTGTTTTGATTGAATTTGTTTTATTTTTTTAAGAATAATACCTTTATCCCATTTCTATACTGAAAAAAAATGAATATTACTTCTTTTGTCTCAAATATATTCATGGATAATGATATATATATATATATATATATGAAGATTTTCATAGCATATATACATTTATAAAACCCTCAGGTTGGGGGTACTGGGAAACAGCCTCTTTTCAGGTTAACACCCTGAAGGGGGAAGGCTGCGTACATCCGCCCCCCCCAGACCCTGCGTAGGCGAGAGCCCTTGAGGCACTGGGTATGTTCCTTTTTTTTTTTTTATATACATTTATAAAACATAATACTAAATTTAACCTAGTGCTCAAAAAATAATAATAATAATAATAATAATTTAACCTTTAACTACCTTTTGTACTCCTCATCAATTATTTATAATTGAAATCCTTACCTTAATAAAATAAAAGATTATTTAAGCTATAGGTTTTTGTAGTTGTCCACTATTTCAACTTTTATTACGTCAATTTAGTCATAAAATAACATTGAGTTTAAGTTGGTTTATAATGTAACATTTGCATTAACATGACTGAACCATTAAGAATTACGCTATCAACCTAACTTCAATTTCACTATAGGACAAATGATATAGTATGGCTAAATTAATACAATTGAAAATAAAAGGACTAAATTGATACAATAGGCAAATTACATAAACCTTTGACGTACATAACACTAAAATAAAATTACTACTTACCCTATGCTTTTCTTTCGGTGTTGTGATTGAATATAGAAGTAGAGGAGAGAAATGGGATGAGGAGGCAAGTGTGTCAACAAGTTCAAACCAGGAGCATCCTCCTTCCGAAAGCTCTTCCCCTCCATTAGGAGACCAACAACATGGTGAATGTATCAATGTCCCTCTCGAATCACCCGATAAAGAATGTTCTGCTAAGAAATCAGTTATTAGCAACAGTTCTGCTTCTGCCTTACCTTTGCATCGTAGGAGGGTTAGTTCTGCCGCCTGCACCTACATGGTTGAAATCCCTCCTCCTTCTCGAGTTGAGAGGTTAGCTTCAAAACCCTTGTCGACCTTTATGATGATACTGATGCTGTGACAAATTTGGCTACTCTTATACTCAAGATTGATGGGCATTATTAGTATGGAGTCTGTTTGGATTCTATAACTAATAGGATTAATGGTTGGGACGTTGAAGAACAGCTACTGGCAATTATGCAAGTAGTCCTATAAATTATGCTGTGTTTTTGTGTGATATGTACACAAAAGCAGCAACAGGTTGCGAAAACGTTTTTACTAGGGTGAGCTATTTTACGAACTATAGATCTTATGCATACTAAACTAGTAGATGTTTTATCAAATTTATAGTCAAAGCTTTTTGGTGGTTTAATTACACAAATTGGACTTTTGAAGGGAAAAATGAAAAATTTCTCGCATGTTATCCTACCGCCCTGATTTCTCTGTATCTTAAGGGAAAAAAAGAGGAGTTGAGAAATGCAATTGTTATATATTTTTAATATAGAAATGGAAAGATGAAAATTGAAATGATGGAAGGAGATGTACGAATGAGAGAGAAAACCATAGAAGCTGAGGGAGAGGAAATGGGTTGAGTGACCTCGGAAATAGTTGGATAAAATTGACAATTAAAAAGAAAGAAGAAAAATATAGAGGATGATATACCATGAGACAATTAGAAAAAGTTAAAAAGATGCAGGATAATTCATCAGGCACGGAAAGAGCATGATATGGATGGTTATGGGGGTTCAAAGTACACGTGGGAGGATTAACAAATAGATGGCTGACTTTATGTCGTTCATAGGGCGTATTATCTATTTTTATACGGTTTGTAATTTAAGACAAAAATTAACCTTACGACATTACGAGATGGTGACGGGGGCGATTGCTCCCAGTGAATGCATAGTGTATTTGCCAATGCACAGAAGAAGAGAAAGTTGACTAAGACTTAGAGACTCTTGTATGTTGATGAGACTTCAGCAGAAAAAAAGAAAACAAGACATTAGATTTACGTGATTTAGCCATTTGTGCCTAAGTGCACGAAGTTGCAGAGATTTTACTCTCTTTTTTGTGATATAAGATAACTTTTTGTTCGTAGTGGATAACGCACACCACATGCTTCCTAAATCATAGGTACCCACCGCACATCATACATATATAACATGAACATCACATCGCACATTGCACACCCTAGAGAGAGAGAGAGAGAGGAGTCATCCTGATCCTTCTCTCCATGAAAATGACTCATTACAAACAAAACTAGGCTTCACAGGCTCATTTACAGTCTTGGTGTATCTGGGTGCGTCATAATGAAAATCTGCCTCTATCAAGCATACCAATTCCGTCCTGGATTTGGAATTTTGACATCAACATGCCGATTTACTTAGTCAAATTGATATTTCGCTTGATTAGATCTAAGCTGAGTATGGAAAATTTGACTACTCTACTAAACAAAATTTTACAAGCTTGAAATGATGTCATGTCTCTCATGTCATATGCTTCACGATTTTGAAATTAGTGACTAATTTGAACTTTTTGTAACGTTGTAGCTTTAAATCATCTATGCAAACTCTACAAAGTAGTGATGGAGGGACAAGTTGTCATGCGGGTGATGACACACTCTTAGAAACTCCTCCCAAAAGTTCCAAGGATTCTTCAGGCATGTCTTTTCTCTCGTTCCGTGTTTTTTTATCATGGAATCGAACAAAAGATTGTTATACAAGGCAACGTAACTGAGTTTACACAATGCATTTTGAGTCAATTGTTATGTGGTTGACTGTTATGTTACATTAGTTCTAAGATGGCGTCCATAATGTATTGTGTTGTATTCTATTTAGTAAAGCGTATTTGTTTATCTCTTTCCGGTATGGTTCTTCATTCAAATTTCCAGGTACAACAAGCCTTAAAGCAACTTATATATATATATATATATATATACACATCAAAATTCGATTGAACTTTATATTGTAATTCGTTGATTTTGTGCTGAAAATATCAACCTAACTTGTATATTTTATTGTTACCATACAAGCATTTTCTATGTAAAATCGTAGTTGTGAGAAACTCCTAAAATACTAATGTTTCACATTCTGGAAAAGCGATTCAGCCTTTCAAAGTTAGATTCACGTTTCCAGCACGTATCAAAATTGACAAAAACATGATTCAAACAATCAGAAGATACTTATTATATTATTTATTTGCTAATTATACACTTGATTTTCAAGAATGATTGAAATGTGTGGATATGTTGGAGTCAATTTATTCATTGGAGTACTTAAGTTTCTTAATTATTGGTTAATATTGAGTTTTTTTTTTATTTTATATTTATACTTTAATGGCTCAATTGATAGCATTGCATTACTTTTTCTTGTATATCTAACGTATAGTAATATACGTGCTCCATCTATACTCCCAAACTTAGAAACCTCTATGACTGCTTGCTTCTGTGTACCCACTTCCGCTTCGACTCCTGCGTCCGGCAACCATGTGTAAAATTGGTCATTCATCAAATTCTAACATAAAAAACCTATGTGATAAAATATTTAAATTTCACGGTATCTCATTGTATATATTGAAATATCAGGTTATTTAGGTGATAAATATTCAAACTCAAAGTAACTATGCAGCCTTACCCCTTCAGGGTACTACCCCAAAAGGAATGTTTCCAATATTCAAACTCAAAAGTAACTAAGTATAAATGGATGTAGATTTGATAACAGGTAACAATGAGGAGGTGGAGGAGAAGAAGAAGATACAAGTGGTTCAGCAAAAGGGTAGATTTAAAGTAACTTCTGAAAACCTTGATATGGAAAAGGTAACATCTTGCTCATTCCCTCTAAAATAGATCTGTAAACCGCTTACTGCATCAATTTAGTTCTTTTACTATTAATCGTATCAATTTAATTTATTTACAATTTACATTGTATTAATTTAGTCCTAGACTAGAATTGAAGTAAAGTTTGCAAAAGAATTGTTAAGGCCGCTTAAACTAAGTCGACAGGTGGGATTTGTATGAATCACTTGCATTTGATATGATCATGCCGGTTAAAATTACGTCATTAACTTGAGTTGAAAGCACTAGATTGACAAATTAGACCAAGTATAAAGAATATTTCACATAAATAGCCCTTATTTTGTTCTTTATAATTTAATGATTTCATGCCACACCATTGGGTACATAAATAAAAGTATAAATTAAACAATTTAGCCTTTTTTTTATCTGAAAACAATTTAGCATTGAACAAAATACTATAGGTGGTAGCAAAAAAATATATCTAATTATATACCAAATTTATATTAAAAATTGTATTAAGTTTATAAAATATATTAATTTGGTGTTACTTTTTATACTTTTAATAGAATTCTATATATTATTTAATATACAAGTTTGATAAATAAATTATACATTTGATATTTTTCAATTTAGTAAGGTTGTTATTGTCAGAGTAATAATTATTATTGTTAGAGTTATAATGTGACCTATAGTGAATAATATGATAAAATATCACAAAATTACTTTGATGTGAATAAATTTAACCTCAAAATAACATTACTCTTATTAATATGAATTTTTTTTCAGGTGGGTCCAACTCCTCTGCTGCAAAAGAGTCACAGTATGCAGGTTTGTCATTCTTACATAATAGCTGTATACTATAAACTGTTATGTGATTTATTTATTTAATTTTATGTACTAAAATTATTTACTTATAGAAAGTAATATTAAATTAGTAACTCTTATAAATTAATAATGTCTTAATATGTGTATGAAATTGTTTATGTTATGTATATCAATAGTATAGCTTTACATATTAATAAGATTAGCATTTTGAGTTCTTGATGGATTATTTGTTTATATATTTTTGGCTAAGCTATTTATAGAAAAATAAATAAACTTGAAATAATGATTAAGAAGAGAGTTATTGTTGATAAATATCTTGTGTGGGTAGTAGGACGGAACTGATGTGATAATTATTGATTACTTATTAGAAGACCAAAAACTACTGATTGGGCTTATTGGCGTTTTTAAGGGCCCGTTTGTTTAGAGTGATGAAATTTCTCATCTAATTTTATTATTTTTTGCGTAACCCCATTGTAATAACTCCAACAATAAAAACGATAGTCCAGTGCCTTAAAGAGATTCCAACCAAGATATGGTCTTGGGAGGGTAAGATATGCGTAGCCTTATCTCTACTGGGTGTTATCCTATAGAGCGGTTGTTTCCGAGAGGCCTTCAACCCTAAAAGAACTCCATCGCAAAAGCCCCAAATACGGAAAATATTTTTCTTCAAAGGGGAACACGTTTTCCTCCATGGAGGGAAAAACATTTTTTTTTGTTATAATCTCACCACATACTTCAGTTCGATTTCAACTTGACCAAGCGCAAACCTCATACAAATTTGCTAACAAGGAACCCAGTTATTCGGTAAACCCTGACCCATGTAGCAACCCAAACACCGCAAGAGCCAATTAAGTTAGGGATTCCTCAGGGAGAGGTTCAAGTGGGGAATCGAATTTCAAACTTTTTGGCCTAAAGCAATAATCTATCCCCTCACTACCATTGAGGTAAGGCCCTAATGGCTGAATAAAATTATTTCCTTTAACTATAAAGGTAAAAAAAAAAATTTAAATATATTTTTAATTGAAAGTATTTTGTTCACAAAACTTTGTGGTAAAAAAATATTTTCTATTAAAATAAATGGAGCATAAATATTTTTATTCAATATATCTTTATATGGAACAAGTAGCACACTCAACTATACTATACCCTTTTTAATCCCTCTTCTCAAATATAATGTTTTTCAAGGTACTTTTACCTTGGATTTTTTATTTATTTATAACATAATAATAACATGGTGGCTTGCATAGGTTATAAGTCAACAAGGTACAACAATGGTATCATCATCACCATATGAGGCACCATCATCACATGTTATAGCTGATTCCTTCTTTCCCATGCTTCAAACTTTCTTACAAACCAATATTACTCAAAGGGTATGTCCACCTTCCCCTTTCTCTCTCTCTCTTTCTCCCCCCTTTTTTCTTTTTTCTTGTCTTAACTGTATTTAAGACATGTTCGGTTTTAGAGTAAAAGAGGTTATCGATTTCAGGGCTAATCCACTGAATGCCCTTTTAATCTGTTTGGTTTCATCTTATAGATTATCTCGGGAAAATTTTCTCCCAAATATGGGATTAAAAGTGTTGCATTGTTGGAGGTGGTGCAATGCTCATAATTGAGAGTATCTGAGAGAATTTTTCAATATACAACAACAGCAGCAGGCTTAGAGCCCCAAGGGTAGGGTCGGGGGGGGGGGGGGGGGGGGGGGGGGGGGGTTGGGGTTGGGTTACAGGTTTCCCCCTTCAGGATGCTACACTTAAGAGAGGCCGTGTCTAAGAGCCCACTACCCTAAAGGCAAAAACAAAAAATAAAAAACGAAACAATAAAGCAATATTAGAGCAACAATAAAGCAAACATAAATGTTTTTGTGGGATATAGTTGTGCACCGACTCGTATCCTTTGGTAGTTTAGACAACTACTTATTTGGCAACTAGGTAGTAGACATAGAGAGGCGTAAAAGGGGTAAAGAGTAGGAAAGTAACAGGTTATCTTACTCTTATTTTGGTATGTTTAATAAAGAGTGGTAAAGATAAAGAGTGGTAGATAGTGATCCTTATTTCACAATCAGGTAAAGAGGTATAAGTAACAAGAGTTACAGTTAAATATGGATATAATTGGTCAAATTTTTTTTAAACTTCACCCTTACCCCTCTTTACCCATTTGTGAGGGAGAAAGGACCTCTGTTCTGTAGAGATAAAGAATGTTTACTGGTCCAATTATGAATCGGACTAAATATGTTTATTGGAACGAGTGACTCTTATACTTCGAGTTTTGGTCTCAAATGATATTTTTGCCGAAAACAGTGAAGGTCTGAATGAAGGACCAAGTATTGAATTGAGTAAGAACCGATATGATATGTTTGTTTGTTTGTAGGAGAGTATTTTGAACATGATGAAGCAAGTGGCTTCTGGTGATTTTCCTGGTAAAATTACTTAAATTTCCATTTCATTTTCTTTAATGAAAATGCTTTTTTTTAGTGCATAACTAAATATTCATAATTAAAAGTAGAAAAAAAATAATTATACTATAATGTTAAACATCATTCTAAATGCAACGTATAAGCATATGGAAGGGGTTTTTTTGTGAAACTTTTCCAAAATAATTTTCGAATCCTATGTTTTCTTGAATCAAGCACTACGTCCTGTTTAGTACATGGAATTGGGGTTGAGACCAGAATTGAGGGCCAAATATTCCAATTTTATTGTTTAGTTCACCTGCTAGAATTGGGATTATAAGTCCACTGTCCAATATCATGGAATTAGGTTTTAACTGAAAATCATACATTCCAATTTTTTGGGTTAGGAGTAAGGAATTACAATATCATACCAACTCTATGGATCTAATCATCAAATTGTTGGGTACATGAATTAAGTAAGAAGAATTATACATGCTGTATTAGTTAAAATTTAAATATCCCATATTTCTAAGGAATCACTGCATACTATTTTTTGCTTGCAACTTTTAATTCCGAGAAACTAGAAATTCAAATTTCAAATAATTTTAATATAATTCGTGTTTCGTGTTTTAGGGAATCGTATAGGCAATGGAGGATGCACATATGCAAACATTGCTGAGATTGAGAGATCTCTGGTACTACTATCATTCTTTTACTCAAATCTTTGCAGAGCAATGCTAATTTCTATCTTCGTATAAATAGTAAAAAGTCATTTATTAGCTTATGAAAAAGGAACTAAATTAATATTATTTTTTATAAACCAATAATTTGATGCCATATTCGATGATATCTAAATTGAGTTGATTTAGCATCGTCCATTTTTACATTGTTCATACTACTTAATAGACATTTGTTTGAAGAGATATATTATAATTTAATTATAGAAGTTTTTTTTGAACTTCTATTAATAACTTAAAAAGTATATGAAATTAGAGTGCAAGGTCAAATTGTAGACGAGTTGTTGCTCAGATCAATTGTTAAATTTAACGCCAGGGGTTATCAATCCACAGAGTTGATACACGTAAGATCCATATATAAATTCAAATAAAGCTTGATCTTAAAAGCAATTGGCATTGAGTGGAGCTATTCACTGGGCAATATATGTTGATCTCTTCTCTTTTACAACTCAAATGTGAGATTTCTTACTAGTCTCACACGTGGATTCCATAGGGTCCATGGTAGTCGATTCTGAAGAATTTAGGTTGAGCTTGATTACCTTCGAAGAAGGGAGTGCTCGGCTTAACGCCGTTGATTTACATTGTTATTTCATAATAATAATAATAATAAAAGAAGTCTGAATTATAAATGCAGCTGGAGGCGGCGCATGACAGAGAGAAAGAGCTCCTTCATGACGTAACTGAGCTCCAATGGAGGTACTCCTTTTGCTTTATGCACTTCTTTTTCACTCTTTGTTATAGTCATAAATTATAGCCTGTTTGGTTGACATGGGAACTGAATTCTTATATAAAGTTATGTTTTTCAATAGGTTCAAATCTTGTGTCCATTTCATAGGAAATATGACTACAAAATATTTCATTGTCAAAATGAGAAATAGAATTTCTTAGGATGGCTAGATAAAAACAAATGATTTAGAACTTATCTAAGGATGCTAGATAAGTTACTTCATTTTAAAAGAATTTGAAATTACTAAGGAATTTCCGTTTCTCATGTTTTGCTAATTTTCTAGTAACCAAACAAGAGGGCAAATGTGAATTTCCTACACTTACTTCATGTTAACCAAACAAGGCATATGTCTTGTTAATTGTTCATTTCTAGTAACAAATAATTGTTTTCTTAAATTTCAGCCGTGAATTACACATTATAGTTAATTTGAAACAGAAAGAGTAATTAATATCATGCATATAGAATCAAATAAAGAAAATTTGGTGACATAATGATTGTTGCATAACAGATTCTAAGTCAAAATTATTTGATTAATTGAACATGATGGTACTTTTTTACGAGCTCTCATAATACTCATTTATCGTGTTCAAGTGTTAAAAACTATTAGAAGTGACATAAAATTAATAATTGACTAAAACTTATACAGCTATTAGGCTCAAAAATAGCCTATATTCTCAAAATATTACCTTATGCAGTTGCTAAAACTCGTGACATGACATTCGCAATGCTGCTTTCACAATCGTGGCATATCCGCAAAATGTATTTGATTCTACTGTCAATAGTTTCTTTTTCGTACGACTTCTTATTGTCAACGGGTACTTTGCAGGCTCATTTGTGCTCAGGAAGCAATCCAAAAATTGAAAACAGAAAGCAGTGGTACCAACCCTTAATTTTCTCCGATATACTCATTTTATCAAGAGTCAAGATATTCGATTTTTTTTAGATAACTGAATGTATTTAGAAACGAGCATTGCTGCACGTCATGAGAAGGGGGCGCATGAAAAAGCCATGAATGGGGCATAGTTGGTCACTAACGACCAACCTGTTCATAAACACCCTCGTTCTTGTGATATTTTTGTTAACTTTTTTCTCGTGACTGGTAGGCTTTTTAATTTAGAAACAAACTCAATAGTTGAAGACCACAAGCAATGGAAAAAATAGATAGGGAAGAGTAAGAGAAAATGTGAAGTTGACAAAGAGCTATTAGGGTAGAACAAATCTCAATTTTTTTTATTTATTATTGTTTTTAATTTGTTTATTATTAGAGCACGTTTCATTAATCTTTTTGAGTTTTTTAGACATATATGTTTAATTTGTATTTATATTTATCTTTATTTGGACAAAATTTTCTTTACAATTTTTTGTTAAGTATTCATTCGGTATCAATGTCTCTATATAAAGTAGCATTCTGTAGATGAAGGCTACATATGTCTTTTTTTGATAATTATCGGCAGAGCCGTAGTACATACCGGGTCTCGACAAGGCTACATATATCTTACCATTCTCAAAACCTATCTTAGTCAGAGCTTCTTTAAGCCACTGGGTGGTTGTTGTATACTTTGGGTATCAACAAAAACAGATCCAGTGCTTCAAGAGCTTCTGCATAAGCAGGGTCTGGGAGGGGTGGATGTACACAACCTACCTCTTCAGGATGTAATCCTGCTGAGAGATTGTTTTCGAGGACCTCCAACTTTATAAGGTTGGCAATACGAGGACTTCCCAGAACGTCATTCATCCTGGTACTACTCTCATCCAAGCACGCTTAACTTCGAAGTTCTAATAGGATTCGGTGCCTTAGTGATTGGTAAATGATCCCTGCATTAGGTATCAATCTTCATTTATTATTATTTTTTATTTTTGATTTTTGTTTTTAGAAACTGAAAATTGTATTGTAGTTTTTCTTAATGTTTGGTGGTTGTTTTCTAGTTACTGTCCCATTCATTTAGAATATAAAAATATGAAATCAAAAAATCGAAAAGCTGCTTTCATAGTGTAATCTTGATTTATCGAAAGCTAAAAACTAAAAATATGATACCAGGCCGACATAGTTTCTTTCAGAAAAATAAAAGCAATATCTGACTAACTCAAGATAAAAAACGAAGAGATGAAAAACGATTCTCAAAAACCAAAAACAGCTTGTTATAAACCACTACCACCATCACGAGCACCAATGCACCGCCTTCCTACAATCCAAAACAAACAAAGAGGCGTGTCATCATCTTGAAGAAAAGAGATTGCCATGTGTTGCACAGCCAACGATTGAGATTGTGTTTGTCTGGGTAAGTTCGGACCGTTGGATGCAATGAAAATGAATGGCTAGGATTGAGCCATGTAAGCGTTGCCATGGATTATGGTCCTTTGGTATATAAACTCACTTTTCTTAGTGAAAACCCTAACTTTTGTTCATTCTCTCTCTCTCATCCGTTTTCGTGTTTCTCTCTCCTCTCTGAGGCAATTCTCCGGCTATTGTGAAGCGATTCAACGAGATACCTTGGGTGTTAACGCTTGCTGGTCTTCGATCTTCCTTCATCGGAGCATTTCGAAGTCTTTTAAGGCTTCTTTGTAAAATTTCCTCATCTCTTGCTTTGTTCATTAGGATTCTATCGTAGAATCCCAAGATCTGGATGTATTATGGTATTTTTGGTTAGATTTAGTCTATAAATATTTTGATTCTTGATATTAGTGGAGAGACTTCCCTATTAAAAGGGGGTCGTGGAATAGGACCTCATTTAAAGGTGCCGAACCACGTAAATCTTGCATGATTCGTTGATTCTTTCATATTCTTGCTTACTTTGCTGAAATCTTAAGTTGATATTATAGACCATAATTTTTCGAAGCTATAAGTAACAGGTTTAACCTAACATAACAAGATTTGGAAATTTGTTCTTTAAGACTCGTTTTAAACACAACACTTCATATAATATTTTTAATTAAAAACAGAAAAACTATTTTATTTATAAATTTATAAGAGGTTTATGTTTAGCCAAATTAAGATTGAAGTGAGACGTATTACATGAGATTGTCACGGAAAAATTTCCTCTATAAAGAAAAATGTTTCTCTCTTTCGTTAAAGAGAAACCAATTTTCTACAGTGGAAAAAAATATTTTCTATATTTGTAATTATTATATGAATTTTGTTGAAAGAATAATCAAATTGAGACACAAATTTTCCATCAGAAGATATAAAGGCCTAGTATACTGAAAATAATTCCCAAAACAAGACGTCATTCTTTTTAAAATTGGTAAGGACATTACATGGGGAGGGAGAAAGATGCCTCGAACTCGGGACCTCGGAATAACATAAAGCATCCTCAACCACCAGGGAACAAGAGGGTCGTGTATAAGACACTAATATTTAAAGCAAGTTCAATTTTTTTTGGGGCAAATTACATAATAGTACCTCAAGGCTTACTGTATTATTTTTTTAGTCCATAAACTTTGCAAAATAATTTTTAGTTCAAAAAATTACATGTATTCGATAAAATATTCTAAATAGCATGTGTAAAGGTGTATAACAAGCCCCACTTTCATCTTTTTATGTCATTATTTGAACTATTTATTTGAATATATGTAACTTTTTGAACTAAAAAATTATTTTACAAAATTTACGGGCTAAAAAATTAATATACTAAACCTCAAGATACTAATATATAATTTATTCCCTCCTTTTGAGCACAATGATTTAAAAAAAAAAAGGAGTAACTACACATTTTTCATACGGGCAAGAGTAGTAACCGGGATGGGTGACCTTCTGGGAATTCATCATGTTGTCAACCCTATAAGGTTGGAGGTTCTCAGAAACAGCCTCTTATTAGGGTTACACCCTGAAAGAGTAAGGCAGCATACATCCTTGCCCCTCCCCCCGACCCTGCTTAGGCGGGAGCCCGTGAGGCACTAAGTCTGTTGTTATTGTACACATTTTTTATATGAGTATTGTCATTGTCAAACTTAAATTTGTTAATAATATTTGCAAGTGGCACTGCCTCCTATCAATGACCATAAATTTACAAAGGTATACAATAGGATGTTATTGCCAGGGGAAAAAAAAAATTACTGTTAAAGTAATGATATAACTTATAATAAATAATAGCCACAAATTTTTATAAAATTACTCTGTTATTAATATTTTTGCCTCGGTAGTAACATAATTCATACAATAATGTGTGTTTTTATTAAGTTCAGTTAAGTATATTTTATATTGACAAAGGTTAACTTGATGTAATTATTTTTTGATTTATGGTCAAATTTCATTTACTTTAATATTAAAAAGTCAAAGATATTTATTTTAAAACAAAAAAAAAACATTTTCATTTTAGGGTCGGATCCTGTTACAAATCAAGCACAATATCTTCACGAGGAGGTGTTCGAGGCCCAAACGAGAACCTAAGAAACGTGGTTTGGTTATTGCACTTGGAAGCCTCATGAGGCACGAGGTCGGAGTCTGATCTCTTTAAAAGATCCCACATCACCTCTACGTCGCGGTATCCACACGATACTACATCATCGTGAAGCTTCAATAGGCCGTTACCTGTCCGGTACACAAATCGTAGTACACTTGTTAGTAGAATTCGATTTTCGAGGATTTAGTGCAAATTGTTAGGGGATCAGATTTGACTACACATTATTTCAAATAGATCAAGCTAGAAGAACCTATTTACAATACGCTTTTTGAGTTCAAAATAATTGAAATTGGATTTGACCACATCATTTAACTCGGGATTAGAGCAAGTTGATTGGTACTTCATCGAGTTCTTGGTCATATATTTGAATTCTTATTGGTCTTTAATCCCATACAACCCAAATTGGGAATAGTATACATCCTTTCTTTTCGGCTCTTAGAACAATAAATATCTTGACAGCCTAATTCTTGTCAAGGGTGAAATCTATAGTTCTTTTGTCGTTCAAAATATCATATTGATAACCATTATTTCAACAATGATACCGATCCTTTCAATTCCCGCATATCGCATTGGAGCTAAGATGGGAATAGGCAGTAATGGTTACCAAATCAATATCCATGGTTTCTATCGTGCCATGGGCATCAACTTGTATCCTCGTGACAGGTAGTGTGTATAGAGTCACATGGCGAACAAGATTAAGGAGGATACGCCCACGTATCTGTCCCACTCCATTACCATTTCAACACACAAGTTTGCAGAAAAAAAAAAAAAAAAGCAAATCCCAAACTCTTTAGTCAACCTATGAACATAAAGTTGAAGAAGAAAATATATCGAACTATAAAACAATTCACAGAAAAAATCTATATATCGTTATAATCAAGTGCTACATTAATTCTAAACAATACAATATTATATTTGAAGGTACTAGTATATTGTTAGAACGTCATTGATATTTTTCAAAAAAAATGACGAATTAGGATGGGAGATACTATGGCCTTGATTGGTCTGTAGGAAGTAAAACTTCGTGGAAAGTACGGTTTTGACTCTTGTTTAGTTGGCAGGAAATAGACAGTATGTGTGAAGTGGAAATTGCTGAATAATTTCTACTCCTTCATTTCTAACTTACATTCCTAAAGAAGTTTTATTTCTCATCCTAGCAATCAAACCTTTTTTTACTTTCTTCTTGAAAAGTTTAAACCAGAATTAAATTTTAAGAAAATACAATCAATTTAATTCATAGGGCAACCAAACGAAGCCTATATATTTTATCAATAACCATCATCTCCTCCTCTTCTTCTCCCTTCGTCGTATATTTTTTATTGTTTAAAATAACCCCTTATATTTTTATTTTATAATAAAATTAGTCTAACTCTTTTTTTTTAATTTATACCTAATTTTGATAGTGAGGGGAGGGACTAATTTTGTTCCCAAAAACATCAAGGATCATTTTATACAAGAGAAATAAGAAATTAATTTAAACAAAGTTACAAATATTTAGACCATTTGAACAAAAATAAAAAGATAAAAACAAATTTAAACAAATTTAAAAAAATACCGATGAAAAGAGTAAATAATGATACAGTTCATAAATATAATAGTTAATTAAGAAATATCATATCGCCCTCCTCTCTCTCTCTCTCTCTCTCTCTCTCTCCAAGTCTCTCCCTCCTCTCTTTCTCTCTTTCTTCCCTTATTCTATAACTATACTTATAAAGTATATACTCTTATACAGTGTTATAGTCCAAAGGTATCATACATCGGTGGGATTACTAAAAAAATATCAATTTATATATTAGGGGAGATACTCCACCCATTGCCAATTAGGATGGAACCTCTTTTGGTATGTAACAATATTATCAGAGCCACATCGATCCTCAGATTGATTCCAAGGAGCTCAGTTTGGTATGGGACGGGCCTTGTTTTGGAGTCGTGCTCGGTCCGCTATGGGACGGACCTTTCTCGATGGTCGTGCTGGACAAACCACTCATAACGGGCTTAAGTTTGGAAAAGAGCTATCTAGGAGAAGGCTACCTAGAGTAGAGTGAAGCCGTCAAGGACGACGGTTGAGGAGCGTGGTAGTTTGTTACAGCCCAAAGGTATCCCACATCGGCGGGATTACCAAAAGAATACTAATTTATATATTAGAGGAGCTACTCCACCCATTGTGAATTGATTTTGGGATGAAACATTCTTTGATATATAACATACAGATTACTAAGTTTTATACTTATATTATGTTTTGGTCAAAAAATACTAATATACTACTATTTTTAAGTTAGATTGATTGAATTGATTTGGTTCATATCAAATAACACATCAGCAAAATTAAGCAAAAAAAAAAAAAATCACAAATGAAGAGATAAACAGAGAGATGAAAGTGTTACCGGCTTTACGAGAAGAAGAATGGACGGGAGAAGAGAGAGAAATCCATAGACGACGAAGTGGTAACACCACCAGCTTCTCCCACCATTTCATCCCTCCTGATCGAATTAAACACAACACACCCTCTGTACTTTTAATTAAACCAAACCGAAGCACCAAATAAGAAACCCAAAACTGGGTTTAATAATTTTAGAAAGAAGCAAGCAAGAGAAGGGAGGGAGTGATAGACAAAGTAATAATTTACAAGAGTGCTGTGGCTTTTATATTTCATGTACTTCCGTCCTTACTTCCCTCTTATATATATATATATATATATGGTGGTATTCTTATAAAAGGGTAAAAGCATGAGAAGAGTTAATTCTAGCCCTCTATTATAATAGACAGCCAAGATTTATTCGATACTAAAAGAATAATTTGCAACCAATATTTGTTGAGTATTAGAAAAAAAAATAATTTCATTCCCTTTTCTCTTCTTTCCTTTTACCCCATGAAGAGGTATGAGCTATAAATTATTATTTTTTTAGTATCTAACAAATCTTGACCGTTTATTACAATAGAGGGTCAGAATTTGCCCCTCTCACACATACACACACAACACACACACACACACACACATATATATATATATATATATATTTTTTTTTTTTTTGAAATGGTGAGAGAGGCGAATCCTGGCCCTTCATTGTAATGGATGGCCAAGGTTTGCTGGACACCTAAAAAAATAATTTACAACCTATACCATTTCATGGGACAAAAAAAAAGAAGGGATAAGAGAGAAAATTATTAGTTTTTTCAATACTTAACAAATTTTGACCGTAAATTATTATTTTATATTTTAATTAAAAAGCATCATATTATAATAAAAGACACCTATATATTATTGAACTTATTTTCTACCGTAATAATTTTTACTAAAATTGAATGATAAATTTTTTAAACTTTAAACACTTTATTATATATATTAAAACATGAAATACTTAAGTGATAAATATTTAAAATTTTATATATGTAAGTGATAAATTTTATAAAATAAAGGGTAATTTACGTCAGAAGTTTATATATTTAATTTATAGTATTAATTTAGTTCTAGCTTTTCTAATTGTATTAATTTAGTCACTATTATTGGACATCTACAACTTCAGCTATGAATAAACGATTTAGGTATATTATCAGTCTTTAATCTTAACAGGATTAAATTAATATAATATAAATAATAAAAAGACTTAATTTAAATAATTAAAAATATAAATTAACATAATAAATAAAGTGTAAAATATTTTGAGGTAAATACCTAAAATAAAAAATAATAAATTAGGTGTGGTGGGAATAGTCGTCAAGTAATAATAGTGTAAGTGGGAAACTTTATAGAGCAAATGGGTGATCGACACGTGTTGTCATGGTGTGTGTAGACTCTCTCCACTTCCCCTTGTTTATTTAATGCTTCCACTTCCCCCACTTTTATTGTTGGTGCACATTTTTTATAATTTAGAATAAATATTTCAATAAATAAATTAATTAAAACATTATAAAAGAATTACGGCTCCTTTTATTTAGACGAAAAAGTACATTATAAGAATTAATTTTTCTTCGGAAAGAATTTTCTAAGTAAAATTTAAATCTGAACAAGGTTTTTCGTTGTTTGTTTTCAAGGAAAAGTTGATTCCATATTATGCTTTTTTCCTGTACAGTTTAAAAGAAACATTTTTTTTTACTAACCATCTAACAACTTATTATAAGACAATATAATTAGTAATATAACTTATATGAGAAGTAATAGAATTATAATATTAATTATTAAGGCTATATAAAATAGAAAAATTATCTCTTAGGTATTCTAAAATTTCAGGATTTATCACATAAATACCCTGTCATTTTAATATATGCAATGAATTACTCCAAAATATGAAATTTTATCATCTAAGTATACTTTATATCAGAATCTAGTAAATTCTCATTAAAACTTATAAACTTCAGCGCACTTAGGTGATAACATTTTTGAATTTCAGGGTGTATCGTTGTATATTATTAAAACATCGGAGTATCTATACAATAAATGCGCAAATTTGATGGTCCCTAAATGATAACTTCCCTATATCATATTATATAGCTATTGCATATGATGAAATTTGTTTTGTTGAAACACTGACATCGCAACATCTGGCCTTCATTTGATTACTCGGTCCAATTTTTATATGTCATTATGACGTTAATGGTTTGTATTCTAATTCTACTCATTTCAGTTCAATTAAGATTCCCACAACGATTACCACGAAATTTTTTACTTCACTTAGAATCATGACTTCCCTCACCATAATGCAATGAAGACATATCTCTCAGGTTGGAAGTCCTCGAAAACAATCTCTCTTCAGGTTGACACCCTGAAGGGAGAAAGCTGCGTACATCAACCTCGTCCAGACCCCGCTTTTGCGGGAGTCCTTGAGGCACTGGGATTGTTATTGTTGTAAAAATATTACTTTTATAATTTTAATCCAATATATATAATTAAGTAGATTATATCAAATCTTACTATTGAAAGTATATCCAATTTCTATTCGGTGTTAGTGTTGGCAAGCAACAATAACAATGGACACAGTGTCTCAAGAGCTCCTGGGTATGCAGGGTCTGACGGGGAGGGATGTGCGCAGCCTTACCCCTTCAAAGTGCTATCTTAAAGGGAAGTCGTGTCTAAAGACCCCTAACCCGAGAAACGTAAAAGCAAAAAGTATAAAAACGACGACATAGAGCAAGCATAAAAAAAGCATGAAGCAGTAATAGGTAATAAAATAGCTTCCACACATATAAAGTAAACCAAACAGGCACACATGTAATATGAGCTTAGGGACACTAGTGCTAGCCAAAATATACTCCTCTATTGTATATCACTACATCGGCTATCCCTATACTAGGCCTCCACTGAGCTCTGTCTAAAATCATCTCCTCGTGTAGTTTTAATTCTCATATATTATGCGAGGATGAAATAATCAATCAAGTAGTTTTAAGATATTTAATTATCTATTATCTATTATCTATTATTGTCAACTCCTTTTGTTATAACGAATAATTCATTATCTTTGACGAATAATACTTTGCTGACAAAGACTGCAAAGATTATCCAAACTTTTGGACTAATTTAGCATATTATCACAATTTTAAAAAAAATTTTAGTAAAATATCATATCTTTAAAAATATTTAACAAATTATTACATTTTACTGTAGCACACTAGGTGCATGACGTACAGGAAGGTGTGCACCCACTGTTGCACGACGTTTCGTTTTGCATCGTGCAATGTCGGCACTGTTGTACGCCGTCTCATACAGCGTGTAATAGTGAACAGTTTTTGAGTTACATAGATCTAATAAAATAGTTTAAATAATAATGTACAAATGTATAAACTCGTGATTTTTTATTGAAAACATCAACATTTTTTCATTTAAATGTGTCCCTCGTATAGTTTATAAAATATATTTTAAAAATTCATATATAATTTGAACTATATGAAATGATTGTTTACGCAGGGTCGGGGGGGGGGGGGGGGGGGGGGGGGGGGGGGGGGGGGGGGGGCCAGATGTACCCAGCCTCCCTCCTTCAGGGTGTTAACCTAAAGAGAGGTTATTTTTCAGTGCCCCCAACCTGAGGGTGAGGACTTCCCAAACCCGTAATTAAAAATAAAAATATATGTATTTAGTGATTCAAATTATAAAATTAAAAATAAAAATAGTTTAAATAAAAAAGAAATTTTATTATTATTTTTTTAAAATTTTAAAGATGTAAAACTAAAAAAAAAAATTGTTCACTATGACGCTGCACCACGCACGGATGTCTTGCAACAGTGGGTGCATGCCTTCCCGTACGTCGTGCACCCAGTGTGCTACAGTAAAATGTGATAGTTTGCTAAATATTTTTAAAAATATGATTTTTTGCTAAATTTTTTTTTTTAAATTGTGATAAGATGCTAAAAAAGTCAAACTTTTGTCAATAGATCAAATATTATGCATCATTCTTTGGTTTCAATTTCATATCCTAGAGGGCCAAAAACAAAAACACGATAACTTAGTCATCAGTCGAGCCCAGCTATGCAAAAAGTTGGATTCATTTATGTTACAGTCTACTACGAATATAGTCTATCCATCTATCTTGCGGCGACTTCTAATTTCACGGTTGGACGAAGTTGGTTGCTACATACTATATATATCACTTTCTATCATGATAAGGCATTTTCCTGCAAAAAGAAAGTAGATGTATATATTCCCCATGACCTGCCAAAGTTAGGTAGCTTGCTAACATTGTTCCCGTGGCTCCGCTAGCTCGGAACACTAGAGAAGTAGTGAACTAAGCTCAATAAGAGTAGTTCTGCAATATAAAAAAGACCGAGAAGATTATCCGAGCTATGAAGAAAGTCGTGTTTCCTTCTTCTCTCAGAGGTTCAGAACGTCGGAAATGTATCTAGGATGCCTATAACCCCTATATCGTCTCCGTGTGTTGAAATTCTCTTGAAAATAGCATTACCCTATTTTTAAGGTACTTTGAGCTTTGGGGACATTTTTCTTAAGAGTCTTCTCCATAATTCTATTAGAGTTCTGTTAGTTTACAATGACCTGTCACCCAAAAAAATACCTAAAAATATTTTAATCAAAAAATTTTTATAGTTTAAATAATTTAAAATTAAATTAAATATTTAGGTTTGTGATAATCAAATAGGGTACCAATATGCCGTCAATGGATCTCATTGGAACTCCGAAGTTAAACGTGCTTGGGGGAGAGTAGTACCAGGATAGGTGACCTTCTGGGAAATCGTCACCCTCAGGTTGGGGCACTCGAAAATAGCCTTTCTTCAGGGGTAATACCCGAAAAGTGGGGAAGACAGCGTACGTCTGTTCCCTCCCCTCCAAAGACCCTGTTTAGGTTGGAGCCCTTTAAGCACTGGTTATGGCTATGTATTTAGTTTTGTGGTTTTTTTTATTTGTAACATAATTTTGATTTTTAAAAATTATAAAAAATTAAAACAATATTTTTTCTCTTGTAAAATTAATTTTTAGGTATGTTTTTAGAAATGTGACACCAATATAAGCTAATGAAATTTTAAAGAGGGTCGCGAAAGAGGAACTTAAAAAATATTAACAAATTTTAGAATATCTTAAAAATATTATAAAATTTAAAATTTTTCAAAAAATATTACGAGAGACCAAAACGAGTCACCGGTACTTACTGGTTAATCGGATTTCTCGTTGTAGACAAAAAATGATGGAATTGTCGGCAGGGGGTAGTTGATGACGTGGAGCAACAGGAGTAAACTGACAAAGAAAACGATTGGTGGCTGCTTTTTGATGACGTCATCTCTTTTGGTGTTTTCTAGAAACCCCAAAAAAAATAAAAAATAAAAAGAAAAAGAAAAGTTTTGTCTACGTTGAGATGTCATTTTCTAAGCATTTTGTTGGTATGTCCTTTCAGATTTTTGTTTTCTTTATTCATCTCCGTAATTAAAAATTTAGTTTATTTATATTTTAATAACTTAATTTTTTAAAAAATAATAAAAAAGATTTCAGTCTTTTGGAATTATTAAAAAAAATTTAAAAAATTTTGTAATATTAATAAGAAGGCTCATATTCAACATGTTGATATTATTTTCTATTAACAAAGCTGCTGATGCGGCAGGGTAACCGTTGTTAGAACAAATTATCGCAATACTTGCAAAATACTTGCAACTGGGTAACCAAAAGATCTCAGGTGTTGAGGCCGTGTAATCACTTTCCTTAAGGTTTATTTCGGTATACGAAATATCCTTGGAAATACAACAACAATAACAAAAAATGAAGTGATAATGTGTGAAGGGAGAGAGAGATCAAGATATGAAGAGATTGGTGGTTTTGTTCAAGAACACTTGAATGCAAAGATCTTTTAATCTTATTTTTTTCTTGTGTTTTTCATTCCATTATTAAACCATCAAAGTGTGGAATTATATATATGTATCCTTGTAAAGAGGCGTCACAAAATAAGAGCCAAACATGAAATAAAGAACCGGGAAGAAACCGCGCAGACAAACCGTCAAAATAGACCTGTGTGTCGACACACACGTTAATGTAGATCTGTGTGTCGACACACAGACTTTCTTTGTGCGCTTCTGTAAAGGGCTGTGTGTCGACACACAATTGTTTTCCCATTGTTCTGTAGGATTGTGTGTCGACACACATGGCCCATGTGTCGACACACACCCCTAACAAGCTCTAAACAATTAAAACAAGTATCGGGACAATTTCAAATATATCTTATACATACATAAATAACATTTTACATATATACTTATTATTCTACACATATTTTGAAAATACACCAACAACTGTACACGGGGAACCCGGGACAGACCACCTAGGCGCCACCGGAGATAAGTGTTGGCGCCATCGACTGTATTGCTTAACTAGGTGGCATCGCCAACCCGTGGGCTCGTTCAACGCATGATTCTCGGTGATAGTTGGGAAGGAGATCAGATTGCGGGTAGCTATGGCAAGAATCAAGTAATACGGTTTTGGCAAGATTTCGTTTGACTTTATTTTGATTTTTATTTTGAATTTCTTTCCCCTTTTTTGCTCTTTTTGTTTTTTCCTCTATATAAAGGAAAACTTTAGGCTTAGTTGAGCAGTTTTTCTAATTAAAAATTTTAAATTGTTTATCTTTTTCTTGTTTCTCAACCTGTGAGAATTCGAGCTTTTAACACCTCTTTATAATTTGGTTATTTCTTTAATAAAATTCAAAGGGAAGACCGTTGAACCTTCCTGTAGCCCTTGTTTCCTATCACACACTGCATCAGTTGGTATCAGAGAGTTGGAATGCTTCCTGAAGAGCAATGGCCCCTAGACGACAGAGGAACGCCACTGTTGAAGAGGTGACTGACCGTGACCAACATCAATAGTATAAAGGGAAATTTGAGGAACTGGAGGAGAAATTCCGGCGGGTGGAGCGATGCTTGATCTAACTTGGAGCCAATCTTGACCTCACAGACGGAATTAGGCCCCAACGCCATCCTTCACCTAGCATTAATGGTGGAAACATGGATGATCCTTTCCTGAACCAATTTTATGACGAAGGTCTACCGGTCCCAAGGTTGAGGCGCCAACCGCGTAATGGAGGTGACCACAACGACCTTGAAGACAGGAGGTGGGAATCCGAACTTCGGATTGAGATTCCAGAATTTAATGGAGGAGGATGTCCAGAAGAGTTCCTTGATTGGCTCGTTGCCGTTGAGGAAATCTTGGAGTTTCGGGAGATCCGAAAATGAAAGCAGGTGCCACTAGTTGCTACACGCCTTCGCAGAAGGGCAGCCGCCTGGTGGCATCAGCAGTAGCAGATCCGGCTCCAACAAAGCAAGTCCGAGATCGAATCTTGGGAGAAGATGAAGAAGCATCTACGAGGTACCTTCTTGCCTCACAATCACGCTCGTTTGATGTATCAACACCTACAGAGCCTTCGCCAAGGTTCAAGGACCGTGGAAGATTACACGTCTGAATTCCATGCCTTGGTCGCCAGGAATGACTTGGCTGAATCAGGGGAATAGTTGGCTAATAGATACATTGGTGGCTTGAGGGAGAGCGTACAAGACGTCCTTAACATGTTTGACATCTTCACTGTGTCAGAGGCCGCTCAGAAAGCTGCACAAGTAGAGAGACAACAAAGGCGCCGCCTTGTTGGCGGTTCCTGGACCACGCCAACCGGAGGAGACAACAGACCCATGCAACGCCAAACCCGGTTTCTCAGTTGAGAACGCCACCCCCCAACACTGTCAAGTAGGTGAATTAAGAAGTAGCGGGTTCTTCTAGAACTTGTTGTTTTCAGTGTGGGGAAGTAGGGAACCGAGCTTCGAATTTCCATAAAGGAGACAGGCCCAGAAAGGCCCTTCTTATTGAAGAGACAAGAGCTGATGAAGACGAGATCGATGAAGAGAACCGTTTTGAAGAGTTGGCGGAGCCGGAACTCGTAGACATTGCCGGCGATGGAGGTCAATGCCTTGTTGTTAGGCGTGCATACTTCATACCAAGAGAAGACAACGGGGGCAGCTGGTTGCGGAACAACATTTTTCAGACTACTTGTACTATTGGCGGTAATGTATGCCGAATGGTGATTGATTCGGGGACTTGTAAAAATGTAATTCAGAAGAGGCCGTGACAAAGTTGGGACTAAAGCTGGAAACAAACCCGCACCCGTCCAAACTTTCCTGGCTGAAGAAGGGAAACTAGGTACCAGTTTCCAAGAGGTGTTTTGTCCATTTTTCCATTGGCACTAGATACAAAGAAGGCTTGTGGTGTGACGTTGTGACCATGGACGCTTGCCACTTGTTTCTGGGGTGTCCTTGGCAATTTGAACGAGGAGCAATGCACGACGGGAAGAAGAATACTTACAGCTTCCTTTATGAGGGAGTTAAGATAGCGTTGCATCCAAAGAAGGAAGAGAAGGCCAAAGCTCTTGAAGCCAAGCACCCGAATGCCCAGGGCCGTGCACTATTCACCAAGGAAGTTGGCTAGACCAAAATGTTATTCGTCTTGATTGGTAAGGAGAGCACTATCACTTCCAAAGAAGTACCGAGTGAGATCAAGGCTTTATTGGAAGAGTATGGTGACGTTTTTTTCTGGAGGAGCTCCCAGCTTCCCTTCCGCCATTAAGGGACGTGCAGCATCATATCAACCTCATGCCAGGCTCTTCCTTACCCAACCGCCCTCACTACCGAATGAGTCCTATCGAAAACAAAGATTTAAGACGACAAGTCGAAGAACTCCTTGCCAAGGGGTTCATTAAAGAAAGCCTGAGCCCATGTGCAGTGCCTGCTTTGCTCACACCAAAAACGGGCTGGTCATGGAGGATGTGCGGGGACAGTCGCGCCATAAATAGGATCACGGTACGATATAGGTTTCCAATTCTGAGACTTGATGATTTGTTGGATCAGCTTCGATGCACCAAGGTGTTGCCCATGCTCAATCTCAAGAGCGGGTATCAACAGATCCACATTATGCCTGGAGATGAGTGGAAGACAACATTCAAGATAAGAGAAGGACTTTATGAGTGGATGGTCATGCTGTTTGGCCTATCCAATGCTCCGAGTACGTTTATGAGATTTATGAATCATTTCCTACGCCCATTCATTGGTAAATTCATTGTTGTATACTTTGATCACATCCTCATCTTTAGCCGAGACCATGGAGATTATCTTCACCACCTCCGAGAGGTGCTTCAAATGCTGCAAGTACAAAGCTTATTTGCCACTCTCAAAAAGTGTGAGCTCATGAAGGACAAGGTAACATTCCTTGGGTTTGTTGTGTACAAGGATGGAATCTCAGCGGACGAAGGCAAGATCAGGGCCATCACCGAGTGGCCAGAATCGAAAATAATTAGCGAGGTGAGAAGCTTTCATGGATTGGCATCATTCTATAGGCGTTTTGTTCCAACCTTCAGTACGATTAGGGCGCCAATCACCAAGTGCATGAAAAAGGGAACCTTCGTGTGGATACCGTAAACAGCCTCAGCATTCGCCAAGATCAAGGAGAAATTGACAACAGCTCCTGTGCTCGCACTCCCGGATTTCCAACAAACTTTTGAACTGCACACCGATGCATCCAAGGTGGGTATTCGCGCCGTGCTTAGCCAACAAGGGAGACCCGTCACCTACTTCAGTGAAAAGTTGGATGGGAGCAGGTTGAACTACGCCACATATGATTTGGAGTTTTAGGCTTTGGTGAGAGCTTTGCGGCATTGGCGAGCATACTTGGCGAACTGCGAATTTATCCTGTATTTAGCCAACGTGGCCCTTAAATTCATCAACAGCCAAGAAAAACTATCTGATAGATACGCCAAATGGGCTAGCTACATTCAGCTATTCCACTTCACCATCAAACACAAGTCAGGCGAGCTGAACAAGGTCGCAGATGCATTGAGTAGGAGAACCTTAGTCTTGGCACAAAGCAGAATAGAAGTCGCGGGTTTTGAATACTTGGCGGATCTGTATCCCGACAATCCTACTTTTAGTCATATTTGGCGATAGACACAAGAAGGGATCAGCCCAGACTACTCCATTCATGCCGGCTTCCTTTTCAAAGGCAACCAATTGTGTGTTCCCCGATCAAGTTGGCAAATCAAAATAATTGAAGAGAAGCACAACGCGGGCCACATAGGCATGACAAGACGCTCAAACTCATTTTCGCCGACTATTACTGGCCCACACTGTGCCGTGAAGTGAAACATTTTGTCCAACGTTGCCGTGTCTATCAAGTATCTAAAGGAGGCGTCACCAATGCTGGGTTGTATCTACCGTTACCTATTCCGAGTCATCCATAGGCAGATGTCAGCATGGATTTCGTATAGGGCTTACCGAAGACCACTGGCGGCATTAATTCAATATTCAAAGTGGTTGATAGCTTTTCGAAAATAGCACACTTCATAGGGTGCAAGAGAGCTGCAGACGCCATTCACGTTGCGGGAATGTACTTCAAAGAGGTTTACAAGCTTCATGGTTTGCCTTTGAGTATTGTATCCAATAGGGATGTACGCTTTGTCAAGCATATTTGGAGGACCTCATGGAAGATGGCCAATGCTTCCTTAGCATTCAGTACCGTCCATCCCCCGCAAACTGATGGACAAACCGAAGTCATCAACCGTTCCCTTGGCAACCTTCTCCGTTGCCTTGTTGCTGAAAACGCCAAGGGATGGGAGTCCAAGCTTCACCAAGCGGAATTTGCTTATAATAGCCCCGTCAACAGCACCACCGGATTTGCTCCCTTCCACATTGTTTATGGCTTTGTTCCTCGCGCTCCAATGGACTTGGCGCTAGCTCTTGACCTGACCAGACTACATGGAAAGGCAGAAGACTTCATCAATTCCCTTAAAGACATTCACGAACAAACACAAGCTCGATCTTTAGAAGCTACCGCCAGGTACAAGCTAGACTCTGACAAGAAAAGGAGGCGGGTTCGATTTCAAATTGGTGATGAAGTGTGGGTTATGCTGACTCGAGAAAGGTTTCCCGCTTGGGAATACAATAAACTCACCGCATGCAAGATTGGTCCTTTACCGGTTCTAGAGAGGATTAATGACAATATTTACCGCCTTCAGCTCCCGCCAGGAATGAGGAACTCCGATATCTTCAATGTCAAGCACCTCACTCCATACCACGGCAAGAATGACTCCGCAGAAACCCAAGTGAATTCGAGGGCGAATTCTCCTCAACCTGGGGAGGATGATGCAGCAAGGTTACCGTACACAGGGAGCCCGGGACAGACCACCTGAGTGCCACCTGAGACAAGTGTTGGCTCCATCGAGTGTATTGGTTAACTAGGTGACACCGCCAACTCATGGACTCGCTCAACGCAGGATTCTCGATGACAGTTGGGAAGGAGATCATATCATGGGTAGTTATGGCAAGAATCAAGCAATACGGTTTTGGCAAGATTTTGTTTGACTTTATTTTGATTGTTTTACCATTTTTAGCTCTTTTTCTTCCTCTATATAAAGGAAGACTTTAGGCTTAGTTGAGCAGTTTTTTCCAATTAAAAATTTTAAATTGTTTATCTTTTTCCTCGTTTCTCAACTTGTGGGAATTCGAGTTTTTATCATCTCTTTATAATTTTATTATTTCTTTAATAAAATTTAAAGGGAATGATGTTGAACCTTCCCGTAACCCTTATTTCCTATCACGTGCTGCATCAGCTGCTATGGCAAACTGCTTTTTTGGTAAAGTTCAATAAACTCACAAAGCTACATTTTAATATATGTCAAGTATTCAAACTTGGCGAGTTATGAATCAAGCCCGAGCCGAGGCTCGAGTCTAACAAGCTTGGGCTCGGCTTTGCTCAAATAAGCCCCTATGCACTCGTTGGACTTCTGCAAGTGATGTACATCAAAGGAGGTTTTCTTTCCCAAAAAAAAAAGGTGGAGTAGCTCCATTTATATATATTTATATGGATTTTTTTTTTTTGGGTTTGTAGTCACAATGGAAAGTGTATAAATACAGGTATCAATTTAACGCTTGTGAAGAGTAACATAAAATGTGTTAGAATGAATTAATTGTATACCAAATACGAATATACAAAATTAATTTCGTATTTACCTGTTCTGTTGCCATCTCGGTTTCTAAATAGGCATATGTATTGTACCTGCTAGCACAAAAACGTAGGATAGGGACATTGTTAAAGATAACACAATATTTAGGTCTTTGTCCATATGGAATCATTTTTTAATAACGTGTTGCCATCATCATCATATATATATGGTTATAATCTAAACAAAAAAGAACACAGTAATATTAAGGCTCCGATTGGTAGAGAGAAAATCTCTTTTTTTCCTGTAAGACAGATTTGTTAGAAAAAATTTTCCTCAAAAAATTAAATTTTACTTTAGGTTTTTTACTATTTGTTTAAATGAAAATTTTATTTTCATTTTATGATTTTTTTTGTTTATTTTGAAAGAAAATATATTCCACCAATTATTATATACCTTTTTATAACCAATATGAACTCGATGTGATTCAAACTAGGACCGATGAATACCTTTGTCAAAGAACCAACTATCCCCAAAGCTCAAGCTGATGGGAGAAAGTCCGCGAATAGTTTTATACTCTAACATGCCCCACCACGTGAATGCCAATTGAGCTTGAAGTGTGGATAGTGCACATGTCCACCTAATACCTTGTGCCTAAAATTGTTTTAATATTGAAGGTGGGGGCTGTCGAGATACGAATTCGTGACCTTTTGGTTAACAAGGCTCTGATACTATGTAAATGAACCATTTTTTCCAAAAGCTTAAAAGGATGAGTGAAGGTCTATGAATAGTTTTATACTCTAACAACCTCAAGGCTTTGGAATGATGATTTCATCCATTTTACAAGGGAAGTTGCTTTCTACCATCTAGGGGGAAAATGTTTTCCCTCGGAAAATCTTTTCCACTGAATAATACGCGCCAAACAATGGAAAATAGGAAAACTAATTTATAAAATCTAATTTTTCCCATAAACAAAAACGGAGCCAAAAAGATTGTTTGGTGTGATTTCCTGTTTAAAGCTCTTGGCTTTTAAAAATATTAAAAACTAGATTTTAGAAATGATTCTTTGTTATTATTTTATTTTTTATTTTAAGATTTCAGTCAAATTTGAATGAAACAAAAAAATAAGAAAAATCAAAAGTCAGAATTTCTTTTTTTTTAAATCTAATTTTAAATTTCTTATAAAACAAATCTAATAAAAGAAACAACCAAAGATGCATACCCTCAGCAACTTTCTAGAATCCTAGGGGAGTAAATCTGCTCGCGAGCTGGCTTGCTATAAGGCTTGAAAGGCTTGACACGTTTTGAGCTCGAGCCGAGCCGAGCCCAGCCAACTAGTTTAGTTTATCGAGCTGAGCCTACCGAAGCTCGAGCTTGCAGGCTCACGATCCTAACAAACCTTTCTTAATATAATAAATTTATTAAATATGGCCAACGAAGCCAAATTTGAGCATAAATGAGCCAAGCGAAGCTTAAAAGACCCCGAACGAGTCTATGTTGAGTTTAAATTAGCCGAAATATTACAAACTCAATTCGAAGCTCATCGAGCTTAGATCTAGCCCGAGCTTTTGATGAGCCGAGCTCGGCGCACAAACGAGCTAAGCCTCGAGCCTAGCAGGCTTGGACTCGACTCAGCTCAAATACACCCCTATAGAATCCGTGATAATTTTTTTTTTTTTGGGAAAAAGAGGAAGTCCTTTGTTGCGTATGTGAGAGAGAATGATAGGGATTGTCATGACATCCATTTTGATTATGATTTTGTAATAAGTTTTCTGTAATAAGGCCATGACAAATGATCTTACCTCATATGAAACTGCTACTATCCCAATTAAATTAAATCAAGGGTTTACATTTTTTTTCCGACAATTATCGGCAAAGCTGTAGTATATACCGAGACCTTAACCATCTGATAAACAGAGATGGGTACAAAATCCATATCAAAACATGTATTCAATAATTTTTTGATCTACAATGAGATATTTTTCATAGTATAAAGTTAAATTTATTTAATAAAATAGTCTAATTGATAGTGTGTGAGGATATAAAATAAGCCCTCATCCAATTTTTCTCATTTAGTAGTGTTATAGTATTGTGATTCTTGTATGAGAATGAGATAAGGGGATTAGTGAGAAGATTATAGGTTTATCAATAAGTAATAACAAGTTTAATACCCTCACACACGTTCTTCTTCACTACCCACGTCTTCGAAAGTGTGGATGGCGGTTTATAATTGGTGGGATATGTCGATGAGTGTAACTGATGACCTGTGTAGCTGGTTCGACGCGTGGCAAAATCCTCCACTTCTTAAGTTGCAAAAGAAGATATGGATTACATTATTCTTTGTAGTAGTGCAGTCAATTTGGAATCATTGGAGTGATATAGTATTTAGGGAAAAAAGTTTGTCGGAAAAGGAGCTCATATGCATTGTGAAGCATCGATTAGCATATTGGATGTCCTCATGGTTTGATGGAGCGGGCTATACTTTTGACTTTATTGTGAAAAATATTGATGATGGGAAAGCCTGGTCTCTTTCCGCTTGCCTCGGATCGGCAATCTCGTGGAACACCCCCGGGGGATGGTTTCCTTAAGTGGAGCATGGATGGTTCGACTCTGGGTAAACTGGGACCAACTAGGATTGGGGGGGGGGGGGGGGGGGGGGGGGGGGGGGGAGGAGATGTTGAGGGATCATGAGGGAAGGTTTAGCGTGGTATTTTCAGCTCTTGTGGGGTTAATGGACTCTAATAAGGCAGAAGTGGAACCCATTTGTTTCACATAGAAGTTTCTGTGTGTAATGGAGAAGCAAACATTATGAACTTAATTGTGGAATCAAACTCGCAGAATGTAGTGCAGTGGATCACCGGGGATGCTAGCAGGCCATGGAAAATCAATTTTCTCTTAAATAAGATCCATTTCCTTTCTTCTCAATTCAGATCCATATCTTTTATGCATACGAGGAGAGAAGTCAATTATCATGCTGATACTTTAGCAAAGAATGGAGTTTTCAGGAGTCCTCCCCTTAACATACGGTTTTAATGTAATGAAGATAGGCCTAGTTGATGTGGATGATTGGATTTTCCTATTTTTCGTAAGCTCTTATGTTTGCTAATCAATGAAGTTAATTATCAGGGGGAAAAAAAAGTTTAATACCCTCACATACGTCATTTTGAGCTATTTTATTATGTATATCGAACTTTTTTATTACAACAACAACAACAACAACAGACTCAATGTCTTAAGGGCACCCGCCTAAGCGGGGTCTGGGGGGTGGATGCACGAAGCCTTATCCCTTTAGGGTGTAACCCTACTAAGAGGTTGTTTCCGAGGACCTCCAACCTTATAGGGTTGGTAACATGAGAACTTCCCAGGAGGTCACCCATTTTGGTACTACTCTCGCCCAAGCATGCTTAACTTTTTTATTAAAAAAATAGAATTAATATACAAAACTGCAGTACTAATATGTAATTTATTATTAAATCAAATGCAGAGAGTTGATCCGATGGGAGAAAAAGGAAAAACAAAAAGACATAGGGACAGAGACAAACTGATTTCATTATGTTTGGCTCTAATACCACTCGTTAGGACCATCTATAGACACCGAAACCCTAAAATTGAAATAGCAATCACAAACAAAAAGGGATTGGGGAGTAAAATCAAGAACATCGGAATTTACGTGGTTCAGCTGAAATCTACATCCACGGAAGGAAGCACTAAAATTCAATATATTGTTCAAAGATTACATGAAATGTCTCAACTCTGAATCCCTTCTCAACTTTGTTGTCAACATACACAACTCTAGTATATATAGAGAGCTTTTTATATTAAAAGCATGTATGTCATGGACCTAAATCAGATTGGCTCAGCCCTCCACCTTATAAACAAAGCCCAATAGAACCAGATTCCATACATAATCTGAAGCATGGCATGGATGAAAATTTAGGGAAACAAAATCTTTAACGGCCTTCCTCAAAATTTTTATTGCTAAAACAATCAGAAACAAAGAGGAATAAAGTCTAACTAAATTCTCACATCCCGAGAATTAAAAAGAACATATAAAAGGGATAAAAATATGTTAAGTTTTAGTCGCAAAAACTTCGGATCTTAAACAAAAAACTTCAGATCTTAAAGAAAACTTTAGTGAATATTATTATAGACTTTCAGATCTAAGATTAAACTTGTAACTACAGCAAAATAAGTATCAAAAGAAAGATCAACACACACACAACAAAGAACACTAAGATTTTCATGGTTCTGCCTTTAAATAAGGTCCTACTCCACGGCTCCCTATTTCTAGGGAAGTCTCTCTATTATAGTTAAGTTTCAAGTTATTACAGACCAAATCACCAAGACAATAACGAAATACAACCAGATCTTAAAAGTTCCTAAGATAGAAACCTTTACCGTACAAACACAAACCAGAAAGGAGAAGAGATACTCACAAAGAAGCCATTAATGGCTTCTCAAAGCTTCAATAGGATTAGATCGGAACATGCAAGTCTTAACTCCCACGGATCTACAAGATCTCCTTCAAATCGCCTCAAGAAGTAGAGAGAGAGAGTGCCGTTTGAAGAGGGAGAGAAAACAGTGGAAATCCCATTCACAATTAGGGTTAACCAGAACAAGGGGCCCTTATATACTCGAGGGGCTACATGGTAAGATAGCAAATCTCAGCCATTCATCTTAGAGCAATCAACAGTGGTGATCATCCCAAACAAACACAATCTGGAGCCTCAGAAGGGTGACACGTGTCCCCTAAGTTAAACCAGAATTGAGAAGCTTCCAGAGCAAGCTTCGGGCAGCAACGGGAAGATCATGTGTAGGCAGGGGCAAGTAAATACAACTTATGGGTCGGGTATTAAGGTAATACGCCTTAATGTCCTGATTTTAACTAATATAAAACTACCCTTATACATATACTTATTTACAACATATGCCACTCAAAATTACATATATACCAAAATACAATGTGTTCCGGAGTCTGCTTGATCTATAATACTTGAATAATACTTGACTAAGATAATATTTGTCATAGTTAAGTTATATAGGGACCAATAATACAACAAAATATCTAAGCAATTGAATGAATAAAGCCCTAGGTTTCATATTCCTTAAATAGAAAAGCTAATTCATCTAAACTAAAACACTTAAAAATTAAAAGACAAAAAACAAAAATAATTATTAATTATCTAAATAACTAATAATTATCTCCTAATCTAATATTAACTATCCTGTTACTAGATAAACTCCTCTAGCCACATTTGCAGGGAGCTCGAACACAGGGGACAACTCGCTTTGCCCATCACGCCAACTTATCCGCTAATTATATTGGAGCTACTTCATGAACCCGCTCCTATGGTTATCTCACTAAGCCTGCAATCCCGCCAAGATAAACCCACCAACATCCCTTCGCCCTATAACCCGCCAAAAAATAAGGTGCAGCTGCGTCATAATCCAACACATTCGTAACATATCAATAGAAATTTGGGTGTGATAGCCATTTCTGAACTCTTTTTGTTGTGGTAACGAGGGATTAGGTTACCCCAACCAACCCCAACTCATGAGGAGGCCTACAATCCCTATTAGTAGGTAAGTCATGAGTATATTCTCAGCAAGAATCGAACTCCTGACCCATAGGCGATGACCGTATAAGTAAAAAACGCCACCAAGTGAGATGTTCTCATGATGGGCCATTTTTGAACTCTTCTAACCCTTATTCATATATTAATACTTTCTCCTTAAAAGACCCTTGTATATGCGTCCAAACCCGTGTTTCTTTACGTTTATCGCTATTGTTCTTATTGTAGATGTCAAATAATCAATTTTCTGAAAAGTTTAAGCTGACAATGATGGTTCAATATTGGTTTTGTACTCTAACATGCTCCTTCCAGCAAATGCCATTAAAAGAAAAGAGCTGTTGGGATTCGAACTTGTAACCTGTTGGTCAAAAAAATTCTAATATTATATTAAAAAACTAACTTTTTAAAAAGTCTAAGATTGGTTTTATACTATAACAGTGGATTGGTCCCTTTTTAATGTATTCGGCCGAGCACTTTAATAAATAAGATAAAATAATAACAGCTTAAATCAAAATGGGCCTAGTAAACCAAAACTAGGCCCAACATTTAATATAATCAGCCCAATTTGCCATATAGCCCAAAAATTCCATCGATAGTGGCATAATTGTAATTTTGTGCCATTTGCAAACCCTTTTTTTCTGTCTAGGGTTTTGAGATATCTCGGATTTTGGATTAATCAAGTTGGGCTATTTTAAACTGCAGGTCAGTTTAGTTGATATAAAATTGTAATTTCTCTCCCGTACACAAGAATTGGAATGTATTATTGATCGGTTGCCGAAATTCAACCTGCACACTAGAGAGCAAACTTTTATTTACCTAATTTTGACCCAGTTTGTCCTTTCGTCACATGTGGTTAGGTTTCTCCGTGTTGTCTGCAAATTCGCTCATTTTCACTAAATTTCACTGCTTTTTGAGTCCTATATGGTTCAGCCTATTAAAACACAAATGGCAGCAAAGTACGTATGTAATCACCCAAAATGTCACGATAATGTGAAATAAAACATATAAAAATACTGCACATGATTTTCCATAAAAATCTAATTCGATTAAATTGTGCAATACAATTATAACAATAGGATTAGTATGCTAGATCCCGATTCTAATTTCAACCTCGATTCTAACATTTAATTCCCCCATCATCAGTTGAAATTTGAATCTCTTCCTTGCCCATCTGTTGACATGTCCTGTTTGTCTATTCAAAACGAGCTTATGACATGCCAAGCTCAAGACGACAAAAGTGATATCGAGCCAAGCTTAGAACTGCCCGATCAAGCTAACTCAAACTTAGCTCATTTGTGCTCTTAACTTGCTACTTTACATGAGCTATGTTCAGATCTTAATCAGCTAAGCTCGAGAATAAATGAGATTGAATAAGTCGAACACGAACCTTATAAATAAGTATGTATAGCCCAAGCTCGGTCACGAGCTCACATATACAAGTTCAAGCTCATTCAACTTAAGCCTATTTCTTTCTTAAAGTCTTCAAACTTGGCTAACATGAACTGAGCAAAATATTAGTAAAGTCAAGTCTCGGGATCTAATTAGGTTAAACTAGGCTCAACTGCTTTTCCATGCATCTATGTTGATCTAGGCGTATCCTTGTACGTTATGAATATAATTTTTTTAAGAAGAACCGTTTTAATTAAGAATCGATCCAGTGCATCTGCTCGAATAATGAAATACACCATAAATATGAATCCAATCTCACAAAATGAGCACGCTTTTTAATCGGGTATAAGGATAATACTAGGAGCATTGTCGATAAATAGCCTGTCCCGGTACATTATGTCTCAAAAGTAGCCAGGTCCCTTATATATTGCCTTCAACTACTCCTCTACCCTATAAGAAATGACCTATATTGTCGATCGATCCACTGCTTGATTCCCTTCTCGGAACGCATGGTAGACTATAACTTCCCTACAGCCACACAACGTTTGATGAATGTCCAATATAATATCAGTTTCAACAACAACAACAACAACATGCCCAGTGTTACAAGGGCTCCCGCTTGCGGGGGGTCTAGGGGGTAGGATGTATGCAGCCTTACCCTATTAGGGTGAGATCCTAACGAGAGACTGTTTTCGAGGACCCCTAGCCTGATAGTTGAGAGGTTATAAATGACCTGTATAAAGAGCATGAAAGGGGGAAGTATGGAGCATGAAGGGAGCATATAGGGAGCATGCACGGAAGCATGTAGGGCCTAGATGTCATACGTGGCATGTATGAATACAGACAATTAATCATATAAGCATATAAGCAACTGCTCATGCAAGCATACATGTAGCATGTACACATGGGGCATAGAAGCGGAAGCAAAAGGCAAAAGCAAGCAACATGAAGTGTCCATAGAGTATTGGGAGAGAAGAGAGAGAGGGAGAGAGATAGTAGAGAGATATATATAGAGAGAGAGAGAGAGAGTATAAAAAGTACTAAGCGAACAACGTATACTAGTACTGCAGATGTCCAATATCATATCAGTTTCAATGTGAAAAATTCTTGTGAAACCCATGTTAATGCAGTTTTGAATACCCACCATAGCAACAATTGCCTCGTCAGCAATAACTAATGTAGCTCCGACCCTTTATAGTTGATGCAGCCCAGTAATTGGCGGATGAGGCTTGGCGGCTTGATAGCTTGGCAAGATCCCGAGCGAGGCGAGCTATGGATAAATGTAGCTAGAAATACGCGGTTAAAGATATGGCAATAGGAGTTTGTCATTTTTTAGGATATTTAACTATTACGCTATAATTAATTATTAATATTTATTTGTACTTAACTTTAATTCTTTAATTTATCTTTTATCTTTCAAGTCTTTCTGGTTAGGTAAGTCTTTTCCTCTATTTAAACAAGATGAAGACTATGATTAATTTAGCTTTCATAATTTTCAGACTTTATTATCAATTTTGTAGGATTTTTTTCTCTTTCTCAGGTTGTGAGAAATTGAACTTCTTCTCGCTTGATTTATTATTTTTGTAATAAAATTGAAGAAAAGGCCATTGAACCTTCTCGTTCCCCAAATTTTGTACTTACACGCTGCATCGATAGTTTAAAGCCATATGTTGACCCAAGTGATTTCAACTTATATAACCACTAGCTGTAAATTCTCCTTTTCTTGGCCTATCGAAGTTTACCTTTACTCATCTAATATGCAGCAATTTACTTTGTATTAGGGGTCTAAAGGATCTGAGTCGCTCACAAGTAGCTTGTGAGTAGCTCGAATAAAACTCAACTTGAACTCAAATTAACCGAATTCGAGTTCAAGTTCAAGTATTAAAAGATACTCGATTAATAAACGAGTACGAGTCGAGTAGTGAACTACTTGGCTCAATACTCGATTAGATTAAATACTAGACTCGATACTTGGTTAAATACTCAACTCAATGCTCGATTAAATAGTCGAATCGATACTCGAATTGGTACTCGATTCGTACAAAGTAGTTCTTTGGTATTATTTTCTTTTGAAATAGATGGTTTGCGACATTACTAGTAGAATGAAAGAAGAGAGATGGAATCCCTTATAAAAGATGACATGTTATATTTGTGGTGGAGTGAAAGAACTTGTATTTTGTTTGCTTGTATTTTTTAAAACATAGGTTTTGATGCATATTTGCTATTAATATATCATTGATTTATGGTTATATATGTTTTTTTTTTATAATTGAAAATTTATTGATCATGGAGAAAAGCAGGACAATAAGTCCAAACCTCCGAAGAGATCAAACAAAACGCATAAAAACACACGAACCCCTAGAACACCAAAAAAGGAAAACCCCAAACACCCAGAACACCAAAAAAACACAATCAAGACCCCGAAAAAAGGACAGCTCAAAACACGCACAGCAGAGCAACACGCGAACAAAATCCAGGCTCAAACAAACACCAAAGCGAATCAAAAAACAACGGAGAGAAGAAACAACACAGCCAGCCAAACACGAGGAAAGGACACGCGAAGAAAGACCAACAGCAAGCACCCCACACCTCCACCACAGAAAGCAAACACCAAACCTACCACCCAAAAGCAACCCGCGGGACAAGAAGACACCACAAACACACTAAAAAACCAAGGCTCAAAACGCAACCACTCAAGAACCCAAGTAGCTTCAGAGCACTCTATATCTTAGTTTTTCCTTTGTCTTTTACCTTCTTGCTTCTTTTAACCAACCTTTTAATACCCTTAGCATTTTTCAATAGTTTTTCCACCACTGTGTCATGCATGTCCTCCCATCGTAGCCCCAAAATGTTCGTCATCTAACAAATCTTCGCAGCCTCTTTGTCTATCGGTCTTGTACTATCATATATGATTCTGATTCAGTGAAATCACTAGATATTATTGAACAAGCAGTTTTCTTCACATTTTCAGGTATGTTCTTCTTCCCTTTGTTATTTCCTTTGGGTCCTGATACAGCATTCCTCAAGACAGGCTCCTCACTGATTTGCACATCAAATAGATTCACGAAGCCAGGTGGGAATTCCTCCTCTGAGCATATCTGGGAACCACCACCCTCCATTCCTTTGTCCCCCTTCGAGCTTAAATTGTGACCCGTCTTATGAATATCGGTCAAGGCTGGCCAATGATCCTCGTTCTCCAATTCCAAGGACGGTAGAGGTAATCTATCCTCACTAGCACCCTCCTTGTCCTTCAGGCCCTTAGGCTGGGCATCCACCAATTCTTCATCATCGCCACGGTCCATGATTCCATCAGCATTACCTTCCTGGGCAACCCCTTCAACCTCTTTGACAGCATTAGAAGGGACATCCTTCGACTTAGCCTGGGTTTCGACACTGCACCTGATGAAATTTTCAGATAAAACCTGACCTCCTTCGATGATGTGGATTACATGTCTGCCTTGGCCCACAACAAAGCTAACCTTCTCAGCAATACGATGGGGCACCACAGTCTCGACTAAGACTTTACCCACTTCTAAGGAATCGCGCCCCCCCCCCCCCCCCCCCAACCCTGCGTAGGCGGGAGCCCTTGAGGCATTGGGTATGTTCCTTTGTTCCCTTTCCAATTCGATTGAGGTCCATATCACACTAGGGTTTAGTATAAAAGGCTCTATATATACACAGGGTTGAGAAGAGTTTGAGTGAAGAAAGATTAAGAGTTGAGACGTCTCATGTAAACTTTAATAATATAATAAATTATTGTACTCTCTTCCGTGGATGTAGGCTTCAGTTGAACCATGTAAATTCCATTGTTCTCCCCTATCCCCTTTGTTTATGATAGTCACTTTGATTTATAGTTTGTACATCCCATGGGTGATCTTAATAGGTTGTGTCAGGGCCCCTACACCACCTAACACCGATGAGTTTTAGAATGGAATAACTTGGAATTATCTATGAATCTCATGTGTGCCAACTCTGTAATTTGAGCCAAAAAGTCTGGTAAAATTTAACATATATTGTTTAGATATTTTAGGATAGGAGTGTAATCAAGTTGAGCCGAGCCGAGTATCTCAGTACTCGACTCGAACTCAATTAACTACTCGGGTACTCGAACTTGTACTCGAACTCAATTCGAGTAGTTAATTTTGCTCGAACTCGAACTCGATTAACTATTGTAGTACTTGTTTATTGTGCATATGAACGTTCAACAAATTATCTCCATTATAATATTATTCCATATATTCGAACATTAGCTATATTCAATTATTACCCGCACTATATTTTAACATATACAACAATAAATCATTGATATAATAATAGTAAATATGCATCAAAACTTAAGTTTCAACAAAATACAAGCAAACGAAATGCAAGTTCTTTCACTCCACCACAAATGTAACATGTCATCTTTTACAAGGAATTTAATATTCCTTCTTTCATTTTGCTATTAATGTCACAAGCCATCCATTTCAAAAGAAAATAATATACAAGAACTACTTAATACAAGTCGAGTATTTAATCGAGTATCGAGCCGAGTAGTTCGTTACTCAACTCGTACTCATTTATTAATTGAGTATCTTTTAATACTCGAACTCGAACTCGATTAATTTGAGTTCGAGTCGAGTTTTATTCAAGCTACTCACGAGCTACTCGTGAGCGGCTCGAATCGTTTACGCCCCTATTTTGATGTCATAATAAAATGTGAAAAAGGGAGCACACGAGTCAACAACGTAGGCTACAAAGTTCTACCATTCCGGCCATAATAAGTATGCACTTTGCCTATTATCAAAATAAAAACAAAATTGTTTGATGTTGATTATCAATTTGAGATAAATTATATTAAAAAATGAATTCGGTATACTATGAGTCCTTATATTTTATCCATTATAATAATTAGTCCTTATACTTTTAATTGTGTCAATTTAGTTTCTCTACAATTAATATTTGTAATGGTGACTCCACAAGTTGATTTGTAATGAGATACTTGCATCCACCATAATTGTACCGTTAAAACTTACATTCATAGTTTAACTTGAATTTGATCAAGGGACTAAATTGATATAATATAAATTATAGAGAGACTAAACTGACACGATTAAAAATGCGAGGACTTACAAAGACTTCTTGTATAAATAACACTGGAAAAAAAAGAAATTCATAAATTCTTTCACATCGTTATAAAGGGAAAAAAATAAAAGAGAGAAAATTCAAAGAGAGGAGATAAAAACGCAAAACACACCTCTTGTTGGTTCGGAAACGAGATAGGTAAAAACATGCTATTTGTGAGTACCTGTCTTGTTCAGAGCGGCTACGACTGTAAGTGAGACAGATAAGATACGATATTAGATATATGTCATAATATATAACCCAAGTTGTATTTGGTCATATTAAAAACTAAAAATAATATATACCTAATTTAATTACTCAATTTGTCAGTCAAATACCAAAAAGGGTACCAATACGCCGTCACCGGATCCCATTAGAACTCCTAAATTAAGCGTGCTTGGGCGAGAGCAGTACCAAGATGGGTGACCTCCTGGGAAGTCCTTACCCTCAGGTTGGGAGCACTCGAAAACAGCCTCTCTTCGGGGGTAATACCCTGAAGGGGGAAGGCTGCGTACATCCGCCCCCCAGACCCTGCTTAGGCGGGAGCCCTTGGGGCACTGGGTATGTTGCTAATTTGTCTGTCAAATACTGTAAAAAAATATCATTGGGCTGTAAAAAAATCAATATCAAATAATTACACATAAGCAGTAATTATGAGTATTATTGGGTGGCGAGTATGAGCATAGAGGCCTGTTAGAATTAAAACTAAAATTAAATAGAAATATAGTTTGAATTAATCGTGTGATCTATTGCTGGTCAAACTTTACGATTAGGAATTAAAATGAAAGAGAAATATGGTTTCAATTATTTTCTAGTAATAATTAGATATATAATTATTTTCCCGTTAGAGGTCTGTATAAAATTATAGTTGTTTTAGAAGTTAGCTTTAAATGTTTACGTTGTTTAAAGGGTTTTTAATTTATTTGTTCAATTCTAGTCAAGTTATAGTTTCACATTTTCAATTATTTTAAGAGTTTTTAATTTCTATAAGTAATGGTCTCATAGTAAAATGGCTTTTGGTTATTATGATTAATTAAATTGTTATTTTTCTGTCTACTAGTTGTCTCGGTATCCTTTGAAGTGAAAAGTTGGCTTATAATTCTATAAATTCGACATTGTTATTTGCTAGCAATACTTAATCCTTTACAATAGTGTCTTAGGCTCCTTCGTATCTGTCTCGCCCCATTTCCATTCCTAAATAGGCAACAAATGTGCTACTTCGGCCTCAACTAGCTGAAATTGGTCATTCGGCTAGCCAGGTAGCCGAGTTGTTCGTTTTTTTGGCAATAACAACATTTTTCATGAATCAATCGAACATAATCGATCATTCGGGATTGTATACGTTTTAACAAATACAAGTTGATTGGATCAAAATTTGATCCACTAAACCATGTAACAGCAACTTGAAAGATCGAAGTTTGATTTTTGCTTTTTATAAGAGGTTGTCTTAGCTGTCAGACAATTTGCACAAAGTGTTCAATTTAAAGTCTTTATCCTAAAATTATGACCCCATTTAGTAATGGAAAATAATTTTCATTTTTTATTTTTATTTTTGATTTTTCTTTTTTATATGTTTAAAAGTGAAAAATTGTTAATATATTTCAAATATAGAAACTGAAAAATAAGTTCAAGCGATCATATTTTTTAATTTTTCTGAAAATTGAATATTTTAGATATAAGTAAAAGCAAAAGCAATATTCCTAGTGTTTCAAGGGCTCCCGTCTAAGCAAGGTTAGGGATGGTGGATGTATGCAGCCTTTCCCCTTCAGGGTAGCTCTTTTCGAGAATCCCCAACCTGAGGGGTGCAACACGAGGACTTCCTAGGAGGTCACCTGTCTTGGTACTACTCTCGACCAAGCACGCTTAAATGCGGAATTCTAATGGGATCTGGTGCTTGCGTGCTGCTACCTTCTCAGGTATTTTAGATATAAGTAATACCCGTAAATTCAAAAACTCAACAATCCTATCTGAACCCAATCGAAACAAGTTATAAATTCGAAAATGACTGCTTCAAGTATATTTTATTGTCAAGGAACTATCTGTCCCAAAAATTTAAGCTGGTGGATGAAGGTCCAGGAAGCTGTTGAGATTCGAACTCAGGACCTCCTGGTCAACAATTTCAAAGAACTATCTGTCCCAAAAGTTTAAGCTGATGGGTAAAGACCTATGAATCGTTTTATACTCTAACACTTATCAATGAAACTTTGAACATCGGTTTGGTATAAATACCACTTTGAAATATGCAATTTTAAAAGGTTGGCTCTCTATACTCATAGCACTTATTCGAGCACAAGAGAGATAGTGTAGACTCATTGTTAATGAAACACCATACAAATAAAGCATATACGTACAGCATGTTCAATCATTTCACATACTAACCTTAAGCAAGGTTTTTAAACTTTACAGTTTTCTCGAAAAAAATTTCATGCAAACCGTAATTTTTTTCATTTATAAACAACCTCTAAATGTTTGAGGGATAGATATTCTAAAACAATTATTTGAAATTACTAAATTATAAAAATAATTATCGACATCAACAACAACTGGTCGAACGCCTCAAGGGCTCCCACGTGAACAAGGCTGGGGGGTATTATGTACGCAGTCTTACCCTATCAAGGTGATACCCTAACGAGATGCTATTTCTGAAAGCCCCCAGCTTGATAAAATTATAAAAATAATTATTTTAATAATACAACAACAACAACAATCCCAGTGCCTCGCGGCTCCCGCTAAAGCAGGGTCTGGGAGGGGTATATGTACGCAGCCATACCCCTTCCGAGTGGAAAGGAGACTGTTTCCGAGGACCCCCATCCTGAAGAACAGGAGCACCTGCAAATAAAACCATCAATTTATCGCCAAATGAGTGAAGGAAATAGACATGCAAGCATTTAAGTATGTATGTAAGCCAAGGAAACAGCCGAGTAATCAAAGGATAAACTTATTAGCATATAAGTGCACCACTTGCGGCTATGACTGCCTAAGAATCTTAAACTACAAGTCGCTCGCCGCCCTATTCTACGTTGCCACATCCGCTACCCTTATGCTAGCCCTCCATCGTGCCCTATCTGAGGCCATCTCCTCTCTCAGGTTTAGGTGGGTTAAGTCGTGGCGAATCGTCTCCAGCGAACTCTTCTTTGTCCTTCCCCTCCCTCTTCTACCTAGCATCGTCTGAAGCTGTTCACACCTCCTGACTGGGGCTGTAGTCGGTCTCCTGCTAACATGTCCAAACCATCTTAGGCGGTGTTCCCGCAATTTATCCTCAATCGAGGCTACACCCAGTTTACCTCTTATTACATCGTTCCTGATCCTATCCTTCCTTGTGTGGCCACACATCCAGCGTAGCATCCGCATCTCTGCTACCTTCATCCTCTGTGTTTGATTCTGTTTCATTGGTCGACACTCTGCCCCATATAACATAGTCGGTCTTACTACCGTCCTATAGTATTTTCCCTTTAGCTTTAACGGGAACTTTCTATCACACAGCACCCCGGATGCCATCCCCCACTTCTGCCAGCCTACTTTAATCCTGTTGTTGACATCCTCATCCACCTTGCCATTCTGGTGTATCATGGATCTCAGGTATTTGAAACTTTCCTTACTCGGTAAGGTCTCCGATTCGATCTTGACCTCCTCTGTGCTAATCGTGGTGGAATGATCGAATTTGAATTCCAAGTACTCAGTCTTAGATCTGCTAATCCTTAAACCCTTCGATTCTAAAGCACATCTCCACAATTCCAAATTCTCGTTTATGTCCGTTCGGGAATCCCTTACCAAAACTATGTCATCTGCAAAAAACATACACCAAGGTACCTCTCCTTGGATGTGTCTAGTGAGCTCATCCATCACTAGAATGAACAGAAAGGGACTCAAGGCAGAACCCTGGTGCACCCCAACTGTAATAGAAAAAGTGTCTGTCTCCCCTTCTCCCTGTGCGCACATTAGTATGTGCCTCATCGTACATGTCCTTAATGGCCCGAATATAAGGCATTGGGATGCCTCTCCTATACAACAATAACAACAACAAAAAACCCAATGCCTGAAGGGCTCCTGCTCGCGCAAGGTCTGGGAGGGGAAGGATGTACGCAGTCTTACCCCATCAGGGTGAGACCTTGACAAGACACTATTTTCGAGGTCCTCCAACCTTTTAATTTGATAATATTTGAGCTTTGGGTTATTTACACAAAAGGTTCCGATATTTTATTTATTGTATTAATTTAGTCATTTTCTTTTAATTGTGCCAATTTAGTCCCTGTACAATTTAAATTGTGTCAATTTGGTTATTATAGTAAAACTTATGTTAAACTTGTAATAAAATTTTTAATAGTTTGGCTATCGGTTACCTACACCTAACATGATTGTGCTGTTAAAACTATGTCATTAATTTAACTTTAATTTGACCAAAGGACAAAATTGCCATAATATTAATTATAAAGGGTTTAAATTGACATAAGTAAATACAAGAGCTAAATTAAAATAATAAAAAAGGACTATTTATATTTTAGTACCCTAATATTTTTTAAAATAACAAAAAGAACCGTGACCTTTTTAAATTATTAAAAAGGCCCCTCTCAAGTGTGATAACGTTATCTTCCACTGACAAAGTTGACGTTGTAATTGCTTTTTATTAATACCATAATAAAATGACATAAAATATGCTTCAACTCCCTTATTTTTACTTTATAAGCACAAAATTTGAAAAGATGTGTTATGTAAAAGCTATCTATGTTCGCTTAATTTGTTTCAAAATATGGTTATTAAAGAGTATTTTTGCCATTTTACTATAGCCCTAATAAAAACACACCTGTCACATCAGCTCTGTTGACTAAAAATGACATCATCATGACAGAAAAAAAAATATTTTTATTAATACAAGAAAAACTTAAGGACCTTTTTATTAATATAACAAAAATTTAAAAATCTTTTACATAATTTAAAAAATCAGAGTTTTTTATTATTTTTAAAAATATTAAAATATAAATAACCTATAAAAAAAATATAAACCTTTAGTATTTTTTTGACCAAAATATAAATTTTTAGTATAAATAACCATTTTGCAATGTAAATTTCGAGAGTCAAAAGGGGCGGCCATGTGGACCAACAATCGCCGCATGACATGCATCTTATCTTCTGACGTACCCATGCACCCATCTTATCCAAATAATTATGAAAAATTATATAACTAATAATTTAATTATACTGCCTTTTTTTTATAATTAACGATAAAGTTATAATATAAAACAATTAACTTTTAAAAACTAGTCTTAAGTCAACCCATTTACAGACGAGAAATAAAAATAATACAACCAGGAGATTAAACAAAACTAAACGAAGCCACGTACGCCAAAATTTGAAATTTATAAAAACAATATTAAATAGTTATTTTCTTGTATGGTTAATAACTTTTTATTATTACATAAATTATAAGAAATTATCACTTAAACATACGGGATTTGATAGTTTATTACCTAGCTCCCTTTACCTTTTAATATATATAGTTATAGATTCTTATATTTAATAATTTTATTATTTAGGAACCGTGCTTAAATTTGATTGATTTTCGTTAAAAAATGACAACATAAAATATATATATATATCTTCCATCATAATATAATAAATCTGCAGAAACTCAACCACTCCAGGTTGGGGGTCCCCGGAAACAGTCTCCTTTCCTACCGGAAGGGGTAAGGCTGCGTACATCATCCCCCCAGACCCTGCGTTATGTGGGAGCCGCAAGGCACTGGAACTGTTGTTATTGTTGTATTACTAAAAATCACTTACTTGACATATCATTACAAGAATATATCTAGATAATAAAATTTCTATATCTTGTTATAATGTGATCAACAACAATAACAACAGATTCCCGTTAAGACAGAGTTTGAGAAGAATAAAGTGTACATAATATTATACTATTGCTCATATTACACATACCTTATTTTTATGTTCAATTTAATATACAATAATGTAATAAAATATAATTAAATTATAAAAAGCAATGACAAATAATTTTACTTTTATAAGGTAATAAATTTCATGATATATACGTAAATATTAAATATTTAAATAAAGTACATGTACTATTGCAATCCGTACATAACACCCATCTATAAAAGGAAACAAAATTGCAACCAAACAATTACCTCACATTACCGAAACAAAATCTTAAACTTTTTTTTCGGTAATTAGCGAGAAAATTTACTGTATAAGATTGTTGATATAACATATGATGAAGGGGGCGGTATCATTTACATTGGTAATGGTGATGCTATGGCTCGTCTCTGGTCCGGGCATGGGCAGCGCCACCCCGACAGCGGACTCGTGCATAGACCGGTGCACCACTGGCTGTGCCAGCCTCGACCCTAAAGTCGTTGTCCGCTGTGAGCGCAAATGCGACATCAGGTGTCGCAATGCACCCCCCAGAGCTCAGCGTTCTAGTCCCCAGGCCCAGCCATGATCCTAGTCTATGCCCACGATCTTTGAAGTGTTACGGTCCCAAAAATATCGAATTTGCTGAATAACGTATTTGTTGGAATATTTTGTTGGATATTTCATCATGTTATCTTTAATATGATTTTATTGTTTGTACGTTACATTTTTATAAATAAGAGTGATTGTAACTAGAATTGTGGGAGGAATGATAATAAATGAAATCTTTATTTTCTTAGGATCTTTATCGGTCTTCGCAATTTCTATCGGTTTAATTTATTTCATTACTTTAGTTTTTAGTTTATTTCATTGTTTTAATTTTAGATTATAACATATAGTTTCTAGTGTTTAATAGAGTAATATTATTGTCTGAAGTTCATCTCGGACCTAGCCTAGTGTTAGCGAAAGCTAGGGGCGGAAGGCATACCACCCACGTTCGATTCCCATAGCACCGTTTACCCCTTCTGACCTTTCCAATGTAAACCAAATTCAGTATTGCCTGAGAAAACAATATTGTCAGAGTAATTTTGTGAAACTCTACGGTTGAGTCATGTCATTCTTTGATATAAATCTGATAATAATAATTCCCTTTAAATAAATTTTTTTTCTTATGTTTATCTTTGCAATTTCTTTCAATTTAGCTTATTTTAATACTTTACTTTTGAAATGAACCAAATTATTTGATGGTAATATAGGAAAAAAAAATTAAATTTCAACAGTCTTCACTTTTAGTATTAACATAATTTAAACACAAGATATGAGCTGGGCCTATGCAATATTCACGCTTTATACCTAGTGACATTTGCACAAGGGGGCACATCAGAATATAAAATCAATCTTGTACGTTCATTCATCAGCTTAAGTTTTTAGAATAATTAATTTCTTAACAAATAGAAATTAGGGCAAAGAGATTAGAAATTAGGGTTATAAGGGAGGGGGAAGAAGAAAGAAATAGGTTTGAGTTACTTCCATTATAATATTTCTATTTATAAAGAAACATAAAAACTTAGATATAAATATAAAGTTTGTAAATATTACTATAAAAACTAAAATCTATTATAACTAGATATAAAATTTAATAAATTGTTATAAAATATTTACATAATATTAATGTAAATTACTTAAATATTACCGTAATTATATGGTTATTTTTGCATTTTCGGTAAAAAATTATCAAGTTCTAACAAAGATACTAATTTATTGTGAAAATCATGTTCAATTTTAACACTTTTTAACAAAGACTTATTGAATTTTGATAAAAACGTATTTGTTTGATAAAATTATAAAATTTCAGGATGACCTAAGAGATAAAATGTTAAAAATTCGGATATAAAATTCAAGTTATCTGATTATATATATTAAAATGTCAAAGTACGTGTTAAATTTCATCGGATCTTTGAGCCTGGCCATGGATTTAGGAACACATGAGATCTATATATAAGCCCAAATGGTTTTCCATTTTAAAACTAATTAACATTATATGGAGTAACCTACTAGACTTATATGATGATCTCTTCTCTCTCATTATACAATAAAAATAGTGCCTCAAAAGCTTCCGCATAAGCGAAATTTGGAAGGGGTGGATGTACGCTGTTTTACCCCTTCAGGATGTAACCCTGTAAAGAGGCTGTTTACGAGGATCCTAATCTTATAGGGTTGGCAACACGAGGACTTCTGAGGAGGTCACTCGTTTTGGTACTACTCTCATCCAAGCACACTTAACTTCAGAGTTCTAATAAAATTTGATGCATTAGTGCCTCATAAATGAACCCTCTTCTCTCACATTATGTGGATAATAAATGATTAAACCTCGTATTCGTAATAATAATTTTCAAAAAAGAAATAACACGAACACAATTTTTCTGCGGCTTACTAACGATGAGCTTCGTTCTCTATCCTCAGTCCAAATTCAACAATCAATCCCCAATTTCTTCCATTACCACTGCAAATTCAAACCCTAACCCATCAAAAATCGAAATTAGGGTTTGTACGAACAGGACTTGCCGCCGTCAAGGCTCTCTCCAAATCCTCCAAAACCTCTCCGGCGTCGCTCCTCCAAACGCCGTCGTCTCGTCCTGCGGGTGCCTCGGAAGATGCGGTGCGGGGCCGAATGTTGTGGCGTTGCCGGGCGGAGTGGTAGTGAGTCACTGCGGGACAGCGGCGCGCGCAGTGGAGGTGATGGCGGGGGTGTGTGGCGCCGGTGGGGGTGGCGGTGAGGCGGTGGTGAAGAAGGGGTTGGAGGCGCTAGGGTTGAGAAAGAGGGGTGAGGTTGAGTTTGATAATGGGAATTTTGATGAAGCTGAATCTTTGTTCTCACAGGTAATCACAGGCCTGGTTCGGTTGGTTGTCGAATGAATTGCATTCTCGAGAAATATAACAATTAGAACTTTCCTCGAAAGTAGGTACAAGTCCTCAGAGGGGACAGTAAAGACAAATGAATTAGAACTTACCTGGAGTTTAAGTAGGTTACTTCCTATATTTTGAATTATTTTGAAAATTATTAAAAAATTTTCACTTTCTCAGACAACCATATAAGAGGGAAAATGTGCACGTTCTATGAATTCCAGTTTCTAACACTTCCTGGTAACCAAACAAGGCCATAGAATAAGTCCGGTTTGAAAATGGAAAACAATTTTTTATTTTAATTGGAAAACATATTTAGATTAGAAAATCGTTAACAGCTTTCCAATATAAAGAAGGCGGAAAATGCGATCAAGTGAACTCCATTTTCATTGGAACTTATAGTTATAAGTAATAAAATACAGATATAGCTACACGTACAACATGTTTAATCGTTCCATATATGAACTCACATGGTCTTTTTATACGCAATCGACCTTGAAAGTCATTTATGTGGTACGATTCACTCCAATAGGGTGTCAAAAACCAGGAAATATTTGGATAACCTATACTGCCGACATATTAATAATTCATAATCAATTAATGATGTTACTATTGAGTTGCAAGCTGAGTATCAAATACATTAATATTTAACCAATTAGAGTTTGAATAAAGGTCTGAAAGCTTAACAGATATTCGGCTCAAGTTTGAACAAGGGGCACTCGGTTTGACTCAGGTTGGCTCGTTTACACCCCTGCCCTTGCCCAATACCCTTGTTTGATGGCTCAACTAGATGAAGATTGTTGCGGATTTGGAAAAGGGATTCTTAAGGGGCTAAGTCCATGGAATGGAGACGAGGACACTCGGATTGGAGGCTATAAATATATGCACTAAGGTTGTGTTTTGAGAATGTCTTGTCGTTAATTCTTCATACATTCTTTCTCGTTTAATGATATTTTTTTTTCGATCAAAAATATATGCACTAAGGTTTTTGCGAGTTCTATATTAAGAGCTGCCCTCTTGTACTTGTCTTGTCTCCCAAAATATGTGGCTTTGTGTACTTGTGCGAAAGTAATTGAACCATGTACCTTGTGTCGTGCTTTCGGTTTTTGTTGATTCATTCTTTTTCACTTTATCATTTCCCTAACGTTGGTTGTCGTGCTGATTCCGATTTCTTTTTCATCTTGTCGTTATTGCAGGCCATAGATCTTAAACCGTTTGGAGGTCTTCATGTTGCATACAAGTGCAGGTTTGTAGTAGCAACTCTCCTTCTCACACAATATAAGAGCAGTTTAACATAATGGTCGTTACCGAACGAATTTTGAACTAGGCGTTACGCGATTTGCCATTGCTATCATAATAGCCTCCAAAATACATATATATAGTATTTTAGTTATTAAATTTAGTATAAACATATTTACCTGTTAGAAACTATCATTGTGATCATGTGATATTCTTATAAAACAAACTATAAATGTGATATAAAAATTAATGATTGTATAGCTATGCATTCAAATTTTCATAAATATGCCGGCTTAAAAGCAACTTATCTTCCCCCTTAGAAACCCAAACAATTGTTTTGACCTGTTGCATAACGTCTGCTTCACCTAGTGCCAACCGCAACTGCAATGCCCCTTAAAGAACTCACTTTGCATCATTGTTATTTTGATTCTTTATTTTGCTTCAAAGTATGTGTCTCGGGTAAGAGTACCCAATCATTAGTGTGACATTTAGACACTTTAATCTGGACCAAAATGGTCGGATAATATCAAAAAGTAAACGAGTCAACTTTTGAAAACTTTACTCATGTCCAACTCCCATATCCGAGTCCGAGTAACATTAAAATGAGTCATATCGGAGGGTGAGGAATGTTAAAGTGCGCATCGTTTTCCCTCATATTTTTCAGTACTCAGGGCTGCTGTGAGAGTGGCATCTGGCAACCTTTCTGGGGCTCTTGAAGATGTTGGGCGAGCTTTGTTGTTAGCTCCTCAGTATGCCGAGGTATGCATATTGGACTATTCTAGTCGTGGAATCAAATAAAGGTCGTTATGCAGGGACATGCCCGTTAATATAACATATATTGAGTTGGCCATTACATAATTGTACTTTTGTAATGGCTTCTACAATGCATAGAGTATTGCATTTTATTTATGAACATATTTATAAGTACATTTATGTTTTAAAAAACAACCCCAGAAGTTACGAGTATATGACTATTCGTTCAAATTTTGAGAACGTAAGGCCTAAAGTCAGCTTGAGTTGCATGAGAAATCTAACACCCTTGTTGTTTCCCATTTTGGCATAGAAATGTATAGGTTAATTGATAGGTTACCGACCAGGGTGAAGTCTATTTCACCACCTTGGTTTGCTAGGCACCATGTCACCTTTATGTGCAGCTTGATGCATGGCTTCCATGATACTGCGATTGCAAACCGAGATTGGTCCCATCATTCTAGTTTTAGGGGATTGCGATGCAGCTTTATTAAGGCTCCGTTTGTTTTGCAGGAAAATGTTTTCGTCTCAATTCTATTATTTCTTTGCATAACTTCATAGAAACAACTACAAATAATGTAAATGTTTTCCTTCGTTAAGGGAAAATTGACTTTCCATCAACGAAAGAGGAAAATATTTTCCATGGTTGTCTCATGTCATATGCTTTTGATGGGCATTACATGAGTCCCATTACATAATGGAGAATCACATAATTACTGGCTCACATGACGTTACATAATGTGAAGGTTGATGATATAATGACAGGCTTATATATGCCAAGGTGACGCGTTTTGGACAAAGGGCGATTTGAAAGCAGCTGACATGTCATATTCAACGGCTTTGGAAATAGATCCTTCCCTTCGCCGCTCCAAGTCATTCAAAGTATGTTTCATTTATTTATTTTCTTTTAAATTGGTAAGGTCATTATAGTGGGGGAGAGGGGAAGGTGTCTCAAACCCGGGACCCAATCCCCAACTACTGGAATACAATGGTGTTGGGCCATTCAAAAATTTTACGGATGCAATTGCCGTATTACGAATGTTATTTAATGGGTCACAATGGTTGCATTTGGTTTGAGAGAACATAAGTTGCTTTTAAACCTTATGTTTGCAAATATTTGAATGGGGAGTCATATAAACGTGATTCTATGGATGTATCTACTAGTTTTTAGCATCCAAATATATGGTTTAGATAATATATGTGCGATATAATCATGTAACGGTCAACGCAAAATTTGTTACATAATGACTGTTATATTGCATAATTCACTTTATTCGATTCCTTGACTTTACCAAATAATTAGACATTTATCCTAATAATTTGACATGTATGGTCCAACCTATAATAACAAATAAAGACACATATGTAACGGATTTTGAACTAGTTGTTACTCAATTGACCATACTCTTTGTAATGGAATCAATAATGCATTTTCTATTTTATATATATATATATATATATATATATATATATATATATATATACACACACACACACACACATATTAGAACTACGAGTTTTTTTTAGCACGAAACTAAAGTTATTTACATCACGTTGTACTTTGTGTATTGTGTCAATTTAGTCCTTGTAAAATTTAATTTATGTCAGTTGAGTCCTATGGTGAAATTAAAGTTAAGTTAATGACATAATTTTGAATGAACAGGTCACGGGTGGGGTTAAATTGGGTCGACAAGTTGGTTTGTATTAGATTACTTGGATCTACCCTAATCATGCAGTTAAAAATTACGTTAACAACTAAGTTTGAATTTTCATCGTAGGACTAAGTTGAAACAATATAAATTGTATGTGGACTAAATTGACATAATTGATAAAGTAAAAGGGACCATTGACGTAAATTACCTAAAGACTATAAAACAACATACTAAAATTAATGATCATACGGAACTTCATTAAATTTTTTTTGAACGTGATATCTGAAAGCAACTTATATTCTCTAGAAAGTACAAACCCCAATTACTCTATTGTCGTGACCCGTTAAGTAATGCTCCCCAACACCTTGCTTCCATGACGCTACGGTGCAACCATAAACGACAACATAATTTCATGGTACAACCTATTATTAGATCAATAGCTTTATATGTTGGCTTAGGCTTTAATCTTAACATCATTCGACCAGTATGTGCCTTATCTATGCTTTATGCTGCGGACCAACTTCTCTGGTTGGGGGTCCTCAGAAGCAGCCTCCCTTCAAGGTAGCTCCTGGAAGGGGAAAGGCTGCGTACATCTACCCCCCAGACCCTGCTTTTGCGGGAGCCCTTGGAGGCACTGGATTTGTTGTATTATTCGACCAGTTTGAATGTTGCATGCTGTGTTTGATTGACAGGAAGGACAAACAAAATGACCTAAACGAGAGGGACGATTGTTTACACCTAGTGTCAAATGGCAATTAGATTCATGGTTGTGTTGCAGTTGTGGTCATAGGGTCATGAGATTTGGGGTGTCGTGGGAGTTATATTAACACATTAGGATAATCTCGTAATTTAAGGGCCTAGTTGATATGTTTGCTGTTTTTTTCGGTTTTTGAGGAACGAAAATCTAAATCTTGAAAATGATTTATCCTGGTTTTTGTTCCATGTCTTCGGCTTCCGCTTAAACTGACGAAAAACTGAAAATGAAGAATTAAAATCACAAAAAAAAAAAAAATTTGTTTCCAAGAGCTAGTGTTTAGTTTCTCTAGAACAAAAAACCGTAAACAGAAAATGACAGCAAAAGTCATAAACTAGCATAATCACCTTTGCATAACTGATTTGCACCACATGTTAATTAGCTGTTACATGATGACACTTTTAGCGACTTCCATGAAACGTAGAACATGGGTGTCCATGCCAACATCCGCTCACTGCAGCTAATCCTCAGTTTGCACACGCAGTCCATCCAGAAGTTTCCTCGGTGTACGAGGTAAATTGGGGCTTATAGATCCAGTCGGTGGCTTACAAGGAATTGTTTGTGCCCGATGGTAGCGTTCAAACTGCAGACATAAATGTGTTTTGTAGTGTCCTTCATAATACATATACATCTTAGTCTTAGTCTTGTCTATTCAAAGAAGGTAAAACCATCAAAGATGTACGAAACTCAACAATTCTTTATCTATTCATTCAAATTTTTGCAGATATGAGCTTTAAAAGCAACTTCTTTTCATTTAAATTGTTGCAACTCGCTATTTAGTATTTGCAACACCTCGCTTTCACAAAATTGAAACTGCGACCATTACTTATCTATAAACCGCATTTTGATTCCGTTTTAGTTGTCTCAAGAATTTAATATACTTGACCTTTTCTATGTAGGCAAGAATCACGAAACTTCAAGAGAAAATGAGGTCTTCAGCTGTTCGTTAAAGTGAAGTGTTGCAACTTCAGCTGCTCCTAGTACTTATATACTACGGGTAAGGTTGTCATTGCAGGACATGACCTAGTGCCTGGGATCCATGATGTTTTATTGTTACTTGAATGCCTACATGTCTGATACTGCTTTGTTTGACTGTAACTGCGACTGAGACTATGATTTTGACTTTTGACTTGATTGGGTTTTATTGCTTAATTCTTTGTTTTTTTTTTTTTTAAAGAGTTGGGAGCCCTTGAAAATAACTTCCCTTCAGTTTATCATGCATCCCCCCCCCCCCCCCCCCCTGATGGGAGTCGTTTAGGCATTGGGCTATTGTTGTTGTGGTCTAGTGCCTGGGAACTTCAGGAGCTAGAGGCGCCACTCGAATTCGATCCTTGCTAGAAGCATTTACCCCTCCCTACTATACTACTATATATATATATATATATATATAACAGGTAGGGCTGGCGCACAGAATATCGGGAGAAGGTGCTGATGAGCTTCGTGCCATTCTTTTTCATGAGTCACGTCATGGTCTCGGTTGATGTCTTGTATATTGCGAAGAATTTAAGTTATTTTTAAGTCTTATTCTTGTACAAGTGTGAATTAAACGAGTGATAATATTACATACACGAAATCTCGGATCATATCAGTATATTATGGATTTTCTTAATGTATATAACTAATTTGAAAATACTTTATAAAAAAGAAAATATCAAAACCTATTGTCATTTACATATATATAGATATAAGTAGTTGGTTTGTGTTTATCTGAAGTTGATGAAATTTTTAATGATTCGGGGGTGTGTTTGAGTTAAATTGAATCAATAAGTGTATTTGTAATGGATTACCTGTATCTAGCGTGATTATACCATTGAAAATTAGGACATTAAAGTAGATTCAATTTGATATAAAACTAAAATGATATAATATAAATTATATAGGAACTAAATTGACACTATAAAAAATATAATCACTAAATTGATATAATGAGTAAATAACAAGCATTGCCTATATAAATAATCCTAATTTTTAACATATAAATATAGCCCTTCTATTGATTTCATGCTTTAGGACCTAAGAAGGTACCAATACGCAAGCATTAGATTTTATTAGAACTTTGAAATTAAGCATATTTGGACTAAAGTAGTACCAATATAAATGACCTTCTAGAAGTCATTGTGTTACACCCTCAGGTTAAAAGTTCTTGAAAACAGCCTCTCCTTCAGATACGGATGGCAATGGGGTGGCTAAAATCCGTTACCCATAGGTGTCCACCCCGTTTTGAAGTGGTTATGGGTATAAGTGAGGCAGGTAGCGGGTATGGGTATGGATTTTGATGGCAAATATGGGCATAGAGGAGGCACCCCCTATACTTGCCCCGGCCCACCCTACCCTATCCTAGTGCCATCCCTATTACTAGGGAAAAAAATATATTATAATCAAAGTAATTATATGGCTTATAATAAATACCAGCTATAAAATTTTACAAATTTGTTCTGATATTAACATTTATGTCCTAGAAATAATATTACCCGATCACCGGGGTGGCAACTATGTCATGAGTTGACACACCATTAATCTATGAAATTCCTATGACTGCAAGCACCACAAAACGTATGAATTTATGTTCATGCAAAGTCGAGTCATATTTATGTTTTGAATTCCCTTTTGACATCTTTGTGTCATGTTGACATCACATTATTCTGTCATCAGAGGCTTAAACTGAGAGACGAGATTTGAAAATTGTTTTCTAAAAACAAACAAATCTGATACAGCCAATTACGTATAAAAGCAACAATCCTGGCGCCCCAATGGCTCACGTCTAAGCAGAATCTGGAAGGGGTGGATGTACGCAGCCTTCCTTCTTCAAGATGCTAAGACTGTTTCCGAAAACTACCAACGTAAGGGGTGCAACACGAAGACTTTTCAGGAGGTCACCCATCTTGATACTACTCTCGTCCAAGCACGCTTGACTTCGAAGTTCTAATAGAGTCTAATGTTTACGTGTTGGTACACTCTTAGGTATATTAAACAATTACGTATAATAATCAAAATATGATTAGATATATGAAATACCTAACAGCTGCTTCGAGACACGCATTTTCAACTGTCACTCAACTCTATCTAAGGCCAGCTCTTCAATAAGTATACAACACAAAAACTTCTCAATAATTAATTAAAAAATTTACGAACAGGAAAAGGCGGAAAAAATTAATCAAGTACCAAAATATATCAATTCAACCTGTTTTTCTCCACCTACCCATTTCATCAGTTTCTGGACACATACTAATATCTCAAATAATACAAGGTGGAGTGGAGTTTCTACAATGAATTTCTCCTACATTTTAACGAAATTTAAGCAATTTCCGAAAAATAATTCAAAAAAAAGGAGCAGAAGAGGGCTTACGAGATTGAACTTCATACATGAATTGCAAGTTTTCTCAACTCTTTATGCTTCTTCGGGGCACTAAGTTTGAGAGAAAGAATAACGTAACATGTTTCAGAAAAAGGAAGAAGAAAGGTATCAATGTGACAATTGATCGCCAAAATACTGACTCGAATGCTGGAAAGCTAATTGTGAATCTTACAAAGAGATAATATTAGAATCGGTATACAACATTCCATTTAATATACTTTTTAACATTGAATAGGCAGCGCATCAACGTAAGTAACACGATCAGCTTTCCAACAGCTCAGTCGGTATTTGGATAGCCAATATCGTTCTCATATAAACGCATGAAACATAGCGCTTTTCTTTCCCTTTTGTCAAACATAATGCTCTTCTAAGGTATTTGAATCCATGTTTGGTAGAGTAAAACGAACCTGAAATGATATTCATTGCAAGTGAGTATGTATGATCATACTGCATTTCAGTTGCTAACTTGTGTACGGCCAATATGCGATAGCCTCGAGGAGGATAGGACTAGAGGTGCTTCCTCGTCAACAATTATTTCAGGAACCGAATCATTCCCTTTATGGCTTCCTCCATCATTCACGGTGTCATCGTTTGGTGAGTATATGTCGGATGACTTCTTTTCAAACTTCCAGTCCTGCAACATTACAACAATGGTTGACGTACACAGATTGGACAAACTAGTGGCTGGAAGTACATATTCAGTGGCTAAACCAGGACTGTATATGAGCCAATCCAAGCTAGAGGCTTGAGCTTGGCTCATCATAGGCTCGGACTCAGCTTGGCTTGGTTGAACCCGAACGTAGCTCAAGCCCCAAACTAAGTTCACCTTTTACACTCATTTAAACTTGACCTAGGCTTCTTGTTTAGGCTCAAACTTGGTTGAATTGGGCATATATAAACTAATCAATTGTATTAATGTTAAGTTCAGTGATGTTAGTGAGCCTAAAAACTTGAATTTCACTAGCTCCAGTTGGCAAAAGCCCGAAACAAGTCAATCCTACCGAGCTTTATGACGAGCCGGCTTGTGTGTTTACACCCCTAGGCTAACATCAATGAAGGATCGAATGAATGCAACAAAAAGGGCGTAAAAATAACATCCCGGTGAATGTAATTATTAAAGCAGAATTCCAATCTAAGACTTTGGTGTGTGTTTTGATTTGTGTTTGAAGTGCTTTTTATACACATTATAACACGCTCATAAAAAGGAGAAAAATAACATTTTCAGCCCTCACTATAATAGCTGCAAAAGTAATTATTGTTTAATATTATTAAATTTCATATAGAAGTATGAACTTAATTTCCATTTCATTTAAATTAAAAAATGTGCATTATGTAATATCAACATTTAAACAAAATATTATTTTAAATTATAATATAACTTATTAAATTGATTTTTAAATAATACCAAATTATTTTTAAGTCATTAAAATAAATTGCACATATTATAATAGATTTATTCCATAAAATAATGAGCTATAATTAATTTCATCACACTACTAATTACCCAAAAAAAATGTCATCACATTAATGGCCAAATGGTCATTTTGGCATCCCAGACCTCAAGAAAACTTACCAAACACAACAAAAACAGTCCAGTGCTCAAAGATGCTCCCGCCAAGGCAAGGTTCGGGAGTAAGATGGACTCAACCTTACCCCTATAGGGTGCTATCTTATAGAGAGGTTTCCAAAGGGCCTCCAACCCTAGAAAAGACTTACCAAACACCTCAAGTATTATTCCTACCTAGAGTTACAGCACAACTGTAACTAAAGCTACAACTCTTAATGAAAGCCTTAAAAGAAATTGAAAAGATGAAGGGAAACCCGAAAATGACTATAAGAGAGAAACCGAATACCTTAGCAACTCTTTCTGGAACCTTTTCCGGTAAAGCAGACTGAGATGCGCGAACATCCTTGATCTTCAAGTAGTTGTACATGACAACCCCAATCAACGCTGCATGTTTGTCTCAAAATGGTCAGGGGAGGAGAATGATCGGTAACGATAATCTCAACTGGTTAGCTTAAGAAGTAAGCCTTTTGGACCTAGTGGTTCATGAAACAATTCAGTTTGCAGATCAATCTTGTTCTGGGTGCAGATAATCCTTTGGGGCCACCAATTGGATCTACGGCCCCGACTTAAGTAAGGAAACTTCTGAAAAAGCGGTGCATGCTGCACGGAGACTAGTCAAGGTGAGCTTAAACTAACTTAGACATCCCAACTGCCAAGAAAAATGCTAGACAATTTCTTGGAGGTAATACAAAAGTGGTAAGCTTCATACACTCAAATAAAGGTCATCATGCAACATAGTGACTGTTAAAGATGGCATTTTAAATTAGCTGTTACACTATTGGTCATTAAACAAGGGCATTACTGAACAGTTATCATAATGCATGTGATACATGTTGCTCCATAAAACATACATATAAATATGTTTATATGTAAAAACCATCAAAGGGACTTCAAAATTACTTATTGTGTAACCTTTAGTCTGAATTTCGGCAAATATAGGGCTTAAAAGCATTTGCCTTGTCCTAAAAACCTAACGCAATTGCCGTGAACTATTAAAAACCGTTCACAACACTCCAACTGCGATTTGATTCAATAGTATGCATGCCAAACAAATAAAAAGATTAAGGCAATAATAAGAGAAGCTTAGTACCGATTGCATATCCAATGATGTTGAGCCCCGTAATAGTTGACTCAGGAAATACGACAGTAGAAAGAGCTATTAAGATCCAGTCTTTTAAAACTCCAGCAACGCGGATGGTCACTGCTCCAGTTCGCCCGATTACCAAGAATATCGAGAAATTTAATGCTAATGCGCATACTGCGTTGGAGAAGAAGATCCAAAAATTGAACTGAATTTGCGACGGTTTCATCACAGGCTGCTCAATTAGGTACCAAGGTATGAACAGAAACAGGAAACTGCACGTGTCAATATAATGGAGTGGTCAGATACAAAATAAGCACAGACTTCTCAATGCTCACAACCTTGCAATAGCCATAGACATAGGCAGTTACATAACAGGCATTATGTAACAGATTTTGAGTTGACTATTACGCAATTATAGTCTTAAGCCACTATAATGTATTATATGTAATTTGTTATTAAAACATACTTAAAAGCATTTACATATTAAAAGTTATTGAAAACGGCATTGAACTTAAGGGCCTTGTAAACCCCTGCCACCAGGCAAATTCAAGAATAATAAATGTCGCATTTGTACAAGTCTATTCATAACGGATAATGAATTGAAGGTGTCAACTAACTCAAATAGTAAAGTCTTAGGAAGGTGGCGCTCAAGACCTGGGATCGCATCCCGCCTTCATCAAAGGGAGAAAGGCTAAAGGTATTCGACAAGGGCTGCCCCCTTATGCAACCTATGGGGCTTCAATACCATCATCTAGGAAAATGAGATCCGGAAATAAGTGTAGACAACTAAATGATGCCTATTCATTGCTCTTAGGGCAATGAACTGCCTGAAATTAATGCTAGTATGGTTTTTCATTCAAATTTGTCCAAATACAAGTAAAAGCAACTTTGTTTGAGATTCATTACGTAACATTTGCAACACAGTGACCATGACTATGACGTGTCTAGGGTTCAACTCCATGGCCACAAATTGCATTGCAATAACACAAACCGCAATAACCACGGGTTGGAGGTTCTACAGCCTTACTAAATTGACACAAAGTTACGATTAATAGTGAGTGGAATTGGCTTCTCCAACCCTCAAGCCCTTGAAGTTATCCCAAATAACAAGTCACACAATCAGTAACAAATATGATTCATAGTGCCAGCTGTACTGACGAGAATGTCAGCTAAACCTGAGCTTAGCTGATGACATACCTATCTTCAATACAATTTCAAATGTGGGAAGGTGAAATTAATACATAAACCAAGAATCAAAAAACAGAACCAGTTTTTTGAAGGAGAAAACGCAAAAAATGCTTTAACATTGGCAGAAAATCTGACACAGATATGTTCTTTTAATAACTATCCTCACCAAATTTCAACAATTATAACGCCGTAATTTTTTATTTCGCAAAAGCTGAATTACAAACAATAGCTACGTCACTTGCAAACTGCTACCCCCAAAAGCCTAGGACGGTCGAAAATAATTCAGTAGAAACCAATAAACCACTAATTTAAAACTGTTATTGATCGAGCTATTAATGTTGTTTCTTCAAGATTCGAATGGTAGGCAAGAATATTTATCTTCGAAAAGGATAATATGCATTTGGCAAAAAAGTGTCAAAATTTTCCTCCAGAAATCATAATATGTATGTCAAACACAAATATCCGATTTAAGTAAAACTATAATATCTAAAATAACTTTATACTACTAATGACTTCACTCAAATTATAGTGCCATATAATAGAAAAAAATAGCTGATTATACAATACAAAGTGAACACCTGCAGTCAATTGAGCAAGTCAAGACACATCATTACCTACAACTCTGGATTCAAGTGGATTTAGTCAAAGTATGGAATCAGATTAGGGCTATTGTGTAACATAACAATCATTATGCGATTAACTGCTAAATAAAAAAGCACTTCTATAAAATTGTATTTTATCAACTAAAACATACTAATGTGCTTACATGTTAGAACTTGAAACTTGTCAAAGGGATAAAAAAAAATTAATAATTGCAAGGCTATTCATTCAATTTTTTTGTAAATAAGCTTTAAAGCCACTTATGTTTTCTTATAAACCCAATACAATTGCTGCAACCTCTTCTGTAATGCCCGGGACACCACAGCTAAAAAGGTTACATAAAGCAAACTGCAATTGATTACATGGGTTAAAGCAAATACTATATTAACTCACAAAAATGTCCCAAGACGAATGGAAAAGAAAAGGAAATGACTTCATTTTTATCAGGAAGAGGCACTGAAAGATTTACCTGCATGGAGCTATGTAATATAAGCTGGTGATAGGATTCAGAGTCAAGCCCTTCTTTTGGAGAAGAACTTGAGTCAAAACCAACCTAAGAGCTTCAGCAAATATTCCTGAAACTTGATATATTGTACCGATTATGTTAAAATGGATTTCGCCATATGAGGAAATGACGACCCCAACACTGACAAGCACCATGTTGAATAACACGTCACATCTTAGTTTGTCAGTTCCACACACCACCGCCATGAGAAAAGTTGCAACAGGCACTGCAATAATAATATATCCAATTAGGAGCAATAATGAAGTTACAAGGAAAGGCCAATGCGTAAAGAATTATTTTTACATACTCAAAGCTTTAAGCATTTGGATGAAAGCCACAGATATATGCAAATAAGCAGTGTTGCCAAACCTGCAGTAGCAAGAAATAAAATTAGCTGATAGATAGACTAGGAGATTGGATTGGGACGGATTAGGGTTAGGACACTCCAAGTTTGGTCCTTTCGAGTTCGTGGCACTTGAGGTTTGAGTCATGGGATGCGTGACCCAAACCCCAAACTTTTAGATTCGACTCAACTAATCAGATGACAAGTGGAAACTCTTCCAGTTTTTCTATCATTTCCTTTTCAACAGTGTTATGAAATTACCTGTGCTGAGTCAAAATTAAACAACAGAACCTATTAATTTATAAGAGAAAAAGCAGTCACTCCAGAAAAATTTTCAAGACAAATTTGATCAACAATCTGGTATAAAATTGACTCCAAGAAATTGCACTAATAGTCTAATCATGATCTTGTCTCAAGTTTGTATCACGAGCTACAAGCTTCTATTTAACAAATTATGTGAGAAATGAGTAATCCAACACAAACACAATTACAAGTGACAATTGTCCCAAATATTAGATGTTCAATGTCTCGTCTAAACAGAAGAATTTACTGCATGAGAAGTGAGAATTGGAATTTTATTTTTTTTTTTTTTTTGGTTTTTTTTTTGGGGGGGGGGGGGGGGGGGGGGGGGGGGGGGATGTTTTTGTCTCTAAACCATCGGCCTAACAATAGTTTTTTGGGGTTGGGTAGGGGTGATGCATCACAACAGGTAATTTAACACTCCCAAGTGTAAAGCTAATCTTTACTCCACAAACTTTCTCTTCCTTTTCTTTTTATATCATTTTGATATGATATTCCTTTCCTCAACTTTACTCTACCTTCAAACATATAAAAGACAACAAAATCCCCCTCTATTTTTCCTTTCGTTTTCTTTCCTTCATGTTTTCTTTCTCTTAGATTTAGCTAGGCCCAAATACAACCCAAGAAATGCAGTTAAGTAAACACTTCTAATCAAATAAAGCATGTTGTGATATGATCAACCAACAAATATCTGAAACAGGCCTTTACTGCATCCAAATAGCCAACTCACGTTGGTTTCAATTTGCTCCTCTTTATTTTTTATAAGAATTTGCTCTATTTATTGTACAGAAATATTCTACACATCTACCTTTTTTTTTTTTTTTTTTGGGATAAGTTCTACACATCTACTCCATAGCTTGCAGTCCCTCTGTCCATTACCACCATCCCTAGTGTAAATTTGATTACACAAAATTGTTGAACAATGGCCATATTTTTTGTACCTAACATCATCTCATCTGTAAAAATCAGAGGTGCCAAGGCCACCACTAAGCAGAATGCAAGCCAACCCAACCTTAACATCCCCTTTAACATGAGGAAACAATATATAGTTACACCAACCAATGCTACATTTATGAACCTCACAAAAGATAAAATGGCACATGGAAGTACTCACCAAAGGCTTGAGGCAAAGAAGGCACTAATAGGAATCACACATGTTGCATATCTGAATATTGACAAAAGGCAAAACAATGAACTAGGTTTATGGCAAGACTCTCCAACAAAAAGAAAAGCGCAATTATTGAAATCAAAAAAGTTCATGAATGCTACTCACATTTCAAAGGTCATTTTGACAGGTGTTACAACCTGCACAATTGTAATGAATAAAATGTTACCACCAGAGCCGACAAACTGAGAGGTATGATAAGAAAAGATCTGAGCAAAAATTCAAGTGACAAATACACGGTTCGGTTGCATCTACTAAAATTTAGTTGGGTAGATATCAAATGTGTCCCTCGTCAGAGGATGGAGGAGAGAGAAGATATATCATCAAAGAGAGAAGTGCTGTCTACTACTCACAGATGTAAATGACACAGTCAGGTGATACTTGACTAGGGCGGGGAAAGTTAAAAGGCAAGATTCTTCAGAAAGAAACTACATTAAGCTGGATAATGAATCAAATGAAAGGTTAAGAGAGAATGCAGCATACCCTGGAAAGAACAAATGAGGAATAATAATCATTCCAACTAATTGAGAACATCGAGGCAGTTATAAAGTAGAAAGACGGTACGAACAGTAACCAGCAGTCAGCCAAAGAAGTGCAACAGAGACAGCATGCAAGGGTGATTATATCGTCAAATTTATTCAAACCAAGTCCATCTAAGCTTTGGCGCCATAGGTGGGGTTAACTACATGGATAGTATGGAATTTACTATGGAAAAATCCAACAGCTCCCATTACCCTTAATTCTCTTTATTTTGAGTGCAAACCCTGATTGCCCTTTAAGGGCATGTGGTAGAATAAGCCAATCATCTTTCAACAAGGTGATTTCAAATGGTAAAGCCAGTAGTTGCATACAAAACGCATTTACTAATAGGGTCTGGATTTTAGATTTTGACATTTGGGAGGGTGCTAAAAGATCTTATCAAAAAGTTATGTGGGTAAAGGAAAGGTAATCTGTCAGCTATGCCAAGACAATCCAGAACTAAATCTTCTCTAGGAGGGTACAGCTAAATGGATATCACCCCCCATTCAACTTTTCCCAAAGCCATACATAAAATCAAATTACATATCGTAGTTGCATCATGAACACTATATCATGGGTCACGAGGAACATGTCGAGATTTTTAAAGGAAGTTGTTTTTAAGCCCTATGTTCACAAAATCTTGAATGTGCACCATACATCTATAAATTTTAGTGCCCCTTATGAAAATTTTAAGCATGTCGAGGTATGCAAATTATTGAGGTCATTAAATGTAGCATAAACACTAAATTAACAAAGTCAATGCAAAATTGCAGCATGCAACTAAAAAGCCAAGGAAAGTTGTTTTTAAGCCCTATGTTCACAAAATCTTGAATGTGCACTATACATCTATAAATTTTAGTGCCCCTTATGAAAATTTTAAGCATGTCAAGGTATGCAAATTATTGAGGTCATTACAAAAGTAAATGTGGCATAACACTAAATTAACAAAGTTAATGCAAAATTGCAGCATGCAACTAAAAAGCCAAGGAAAGATCTACTAAGGTTTAACAAGTTCATAGGATTTTAGAAGTAGGGAAGGGGGGAGAAATAAAAAATAAAGGAGATATATAGCAATTGCCATTACTTTTAAGGAAATCATACCTTAAAAACACGAACAAGAAAGAATGCTACAATTCCTGAAAATCCCATATGAATCATGGTGAGCGTTATAGGGAACGGGAAATTGAAGTAATTCTGCGACAGAACCCACTGCAAAGTTTTGCAAATAATAATAATCAGTTAAACCATACTAGGCATGTAGCTGGGAGAGGATACAGTTGCCATAGTTTAACAATGCTGAAACACACCAGAAGCCTACTAATAAACAACAACATAGGAGGATATTTCCAAGCTTTCCCAAAGATGTGAACGACCTAATATCTGAAGAATATAGGTGAAGCAGAGAAATGGTCGTAAGTCCCTTATAAGCCTGATGCAAATGAACTAATCCATCACGAGATTCTTCAGCCAACAATCAATTTAAACCTGTGCTCTGTCTACTTACCTCCGTTTTAAGGTTGTTTTGCTCTCAAACACTCTAAAGCTGAACAAATTATTGTTTTAAATTATGAGAGACAGCCTATGTCCAAGCACTTGTCATTTGAGACTTCTAATTCCTTAACCCTTTTGCTTGCATTCTCACAAAGGTACTTTAGCCATTACAAACAATAATCTCATTCTTCCTCTTCTTACATTTCATATTGAATAATAATTAGAATGAGTTTACATGAAACAACTCTCTGAAATGATTTGAATAACTTACTAGAACTAAAGAGGAATACTATGCTAACATTGTCAACAGTAGGACCTAGTCCATGACTAATACGATTCTAATTTCTTGGTTGGAGGTGTAAACGAAACAACATTCAATGAACTACTTGTATTCAAAGACAATAATCATTTTGGGCAGCTTATCAAGACAAGTTCAAGCAGGCTCGTGTTTAATGAGCCGAGTTCGAGCAAGAGTGCTCAATTCGTTAACTTTCACAAACAGTTTGACAAATTCACAGCTCATTAAGATTTGGTATTACCTAGAAAATGGTTCAGTAATGGCTCGATAGTAACTCGCATAGCTCAGCTCGTAGCGAGCTTGACTCCATAGCAAGCTTGACTAACTTATAAGCACGATTCGGCTCGATAATGAGCTCGAAGTAGCTTGATTAGACTAACTAGTGGAGTATCAAACACAATAATATCTTATCGAACCAAGCTCCAAAACAAAGGATTGAAAGCTCGATAAGAGTTCGGTCAAACTTGAACTTGATACCTTATCAGCTCGAGTTCAAACAAGAGGGTGTTCAACTCGGTTTGGCTCCTTAACAGAGAGCCAGATGTGAAATTCAGACTAAATGAGACAATTCAAAGCTTGGTAACAAAGATTCCAAATTGAATTATTACCTTATTGTATAGTATAACTCCAGATGAAAGCAAAATGTAGATAAGTAAGTAAAAATAAGTTAACGCGAGTGACGTGCTGATCATCATCTTTCTCCCACTTTGATCTCATAAAGCAATCCTACTTACAACAACCAAATCCCTTTCTCAGTAGGAAATGAACTGGGAAACACTTGCTATGTACCAATCACCAAGCTCAGTGCAGTAGTAGCCAGAACCCAAAGGGGGAACTCATCTTCTCAAGGAGAGAAAATCAATCTGCGGATCAATGCAAAGTCACCATTGTAATTCAATCAAAAACCTAGACATCAAAATTGCCCAATTTTCAGCTAAATCAACAACAACAACAACAAACCCAGTGCCTCAAGGGCTCCCGCATATGCAGGGTTCCAGCTGCAGGGTTTTACGCAGCCTTACCCCTTTAGGGAAGGCTGTGTCCAAGAACTCCCAACCTAAGAAGCATAAACACTCCAATCAAGCATGATAAAGTTAAAATCAGGAAGAGTGGCTAGATTGCCCTCTTTGAAGCTTAACTAGGGTGATAGTAGAAATTAAGGAGGAAATGAAATAAAGCTCAGAGAGGGGAAGAGAAGAAATATTAGGGGGGGACGGGGGGAGGAGATTTCATTTCAACATTCATTTCCATAACTGCCACACAATCCTATTACTGATTTTATACTAGAATGAGGGAAGGGGCCAATACGTCAACTACCCACTATTGAGAAAGGAAGATTTATCTAAATCATCAATAAAATAAGGAGTCATTATTGTCATGGAAAAACTATTATTGTCAGAGCAACGATACAACTTCAAATAGTGAGAGCCACAAAATTGCTTTGAAAATAACGATTATGCTCAGGCAATAACAATTTTGCCCTCATAATAACATTACACTAAAATAAAACTATCTATTAAGATAATATCTATCACATATCCTTGATTAATCTATTTCCCCCGTAACAAATCGCAAATCAAACAAGGAAAAAGAATCAATTGCAATAACCAAACACGAAAAGAATCAAAAAACAACATAGCAAACAAAATTAAATGGCGAAAATATTAGTACTGGCAGTAGATTCACTTTATATGGTGAATCAATCTCAAATATACATATAAAATCAGGTAAAAGTCGAGAAAATCCACATTCATAAAAACTTAAAAGATTAAATTCTTGGCATTTTCTCGAGTAATTTATTATGTTTTTAAGCTTGTTCAAATTGGTCCCTCTTCTTTTCTTTTGTTTAAAATGATCACTAATATTTGTAATTTTGTTCAAATTAGTCTATCGTCTTTCCATTTATTCAAAATGGTCCTTAATGCTCTATTGTATAACAAAGTTAGTCCCTCACTTGGTAACCAAAATTAGGTAAATTAAAAAGATGAGTAACCAATATGTAGAATGTCATGACCATAAAAAGATAAGATGAGAGACTAATTTGAACAAAATTACAAACATTCGGGGCCACTTACACAAAAGAAAAGACAAGGGACCGATTTAAACAAACTTAAAAACATTGGAACCAATCAATCGTAGACCAAACGAAGGAAGGAAACAAAATCAATTGCAGTAATCAAACACAAAAAGAATCAAAATACTGCATCAGATAACAAATTGAACAGTAAAAATACTAGTATTAGCAGTAGATTCACTACACATAGTCAATGAAACCCTAACATACAGATCTCAAAATAAAATCGGAAAGAAACAGTGAAAATTCCATTCCGCAAAACCTAAACATTAAATTCTCGACATTTTCTCAATCACTTTACCTAGTTGATTTGCAAACAGACTGAGACGCTACGCTATTAGTTTATGGGTTTTTTTCCTTTTCTTTTTTAATTTTGAGGACATTTTATCCATACTCTCTTTATATTCTCTCTTTCTTAGTATTATTTCTTTTTTCAATCAAAACAAAGAAGGAAACAAAATCAATTGCAATAATTAAACACGAAAGAAAACAAAATACTTCACTAGATAGCAAATTAAATAGCTCAAACACTACTACTAGTACTAGATCTACTTTACATAGTCAATGAAACTCAAGCACCGGATCCCTAAAGAACTCCAAAGTTAAGCGTACTTGGACAAGTAGTACCAAGATGGGTGACCTCCTGGGAAGTTCTCATGTTGCACCCCTCAAGTTGGGGGTTCTCAGAAACAGCCTCCCTTTAGGGTACCCTGAAAGGGGAAGGCTGCTTACATCCATCCCCTCCCCCCCCCCCCCCCCCCCCCCCCCCGGCGGACCCTGCTTAGGCGGTAGCCCTTGGGGCATAGGGAATGTTGCTTTTTTAGTCAATGAAACTCAAACATACAAATCTCAAAATGAAATGAGTTGGTGAAAATCAACATTTGAAAAAAAACCTAACATTAAACTCTCGCCATTTCTCGATCACTTCACATAGTTGATTTGCAAAGGGACCGGAAGACTTTATGTTATTACTTTATAGTTTTTTCTCTTTTTTTTTTTTGTCCGTATTCTTTGTATATTCTCTCTTTCTTAATATTATTTTTTTTCCCTATCAAAATAATGAAGGAACGAAACAAAATCAATTGCAATAATCAAACAACGAAATGAATCAAAATACTGCATTCGATAACAAATTAAACAGCGAAAATACTAGTAGTAGCAGCAGATTCACTTTACCTGATCATTGAAACCCTAACATACAGATCTCAAAACAAAATCGGAAAGAAACAGTGAAAAATCCATATTCAATAAAACAAAGGAAAAAATCAATTGCAATAATCAAAGCACGAAAAGAATCAACACACTGCATTAGATAACAAATTAACCGGCGAAAATACTAGTGCTAGTACTAGATGCACTTTACATAGTCAATAAAACCCTAACATACAGATCTAAATACAAAATCCCAAAAAAATGGAGAAAATCAACATTAAATAAAACCTAAAGATCAAACTCTCGTCATTTTCTCAATCACTTTACATAAGTTGATTTGCAAAAGGGACAGGAGGCGCTATATCGTTAGTTTATGGTTTTTTTTTTCCATATTTTTTTTTCTCAATCTCTTTGTACATTCTCTCCTTAATATGATTTCTTTTTCCAATCAAAATAATGAAAGGAATCAAAATACTGCATATAAAACAAAATTAAACGGCGAAAACACTAGTAGTAGTAGTACTAGATTCACTTTACCTAATCAATGAAACCCTAACATACAGATCTCAACACGAAATCCGAAACAAATGGTGAAAATCACTATTAAACAAAACCTAAAGATCAAATTTCTCACAAATTTCTCATAGACGATAAAAATCGAAATCAAGATGAGAGAGAGAGAGAGAGAGATTAGAATTACAAGCACGAATTAATGAATCGGTATGGCAGTTAGCGCGAAGAGATCCTTAGTTTCGCTGCTCACTCAACGAGAGAAACTGTTGGGATACTGAAGCTAATTGATTTCTTTCCCACTCTTTTTCTTTTTGTTACTCTCTCTCTCTCTCTCTCTCTCTCTCTCTCTCCCCTCTTGTGTTTTTTTATTTTTTACCAGCCGCTCATTTCTTGAAATTTTGATTTTTTTTAGTTATTTAAGCTAAAGCTTTTTATACTTTATTTATTATATTAATTTAGTATTTATACTTTTAATTATATCAATTTATCTTCTGAATAATTCAAAATGTGTTAATTTAGTCCTTTATTTAAATTTAAGTTAAGTTAATGACATAATTTTGAACGCGAAAATCATATTAGATGCAAGTAACCATTATAAATTCATCCGTCTATTCAATTTAATCTAATTTATGGCCGAATTATTAAAAATTTTATTAAAAACTTAATATAATTTTTATTTAAGGGTCATATTGACACATTTTGAATTGTACAAGGACTAAAAGACTAAAATAACAAAGTACAGGGACTTTTCATGTAAGTAATCTTTTTTTTTTTTTTTGCCAAGCTAGAAAATTTAGTACAACATGAGTTGTATATTTAGATTATCCCCAACCCAATCCCTATTTTTAAAGCCTCATTTTTGACATATCATCAAAAATAGAACTTCATCTAACATTGAGGCTTCTTTCCTCTATTCCAAGCCTCTTTTTTTAACTTTATCTTTATTACAGAAAATTTTCACGTCTTTTACTTTAAAAACAGAAAGCTTCCCTCATAAATAAAAGCACTCACAAAATCTCCTTACTTTTAAAATTTATCACCTAACCCCCATGAAACTTTTTTTTGATAATTTTGCCCCTTAAAAGTTAGGGAGTTAAATGTTTAATTATATTTTTATAAGGGGGTCTTATATTATTAGACAAAAATTAGAAAACTTTTATATTTTCCAACAAAATTAAGGAAATTTTACATATTTATAAAAATTATAATTGTTTTAGTTAATTATAGAAATGACATTATAAGCTTGGAAGATAAAAAAATATTTTTAAAATTTTTATAAAAAATATTATAAGATAAAATATAATATTTTTGTTAATATTATAATGTCACTACATAATTAATTAAAATAACAATTTTTATAAATATAGAAAGCCCCCTTTTTCCTTAAAACAAAAAATCCTACCCAAAAATAAAATCATATACTTAATTATTTTATTTTAAGAGGCAAAATGGTCAAAAAAAGTTATTTGGGGGCAAAGTGATAATTTTTAAAAATGAAAGGGTTTAATGAGTGATTTTATTTGTGAGAAAATATTTTATAATTTACTCTTATATTTTTTATCTTTTAGTTATTTTAATAGTTAATAGTATTTATATTATTTTATTCATTCAAGACAAAAGATGAAATGGCATTAAAAACAAGCACAATTAAAAAATAATTAACTATGTTAAGACAACGAATTAAAATTATGAAAATTAGGATTTATATTTGTAAAAAATAACTTAATATGAATAATTAGATAGAACAAATTATTCAAATTTAATATATAAAATTTTATTAATATTTAGAAAAAAAAGAAAAGGAAGCCCCATATTCTTGGGAGTCCCAAGTCTTAGTGTTGAGGGGCTCGAACAGCCATTCTCGAGCAAGATAATGAGGTCGTTATTAAAGCTTGAAGAGTCATTCTTAAGGGGCTCAACGGAATACACTCCCTTCTCTATGATATCAGAAGAGGAGCTCGAAAAGTCATTCTCGAGGAAGATAATGAGGTTGTCATTAAGGTACTCAAGGGGGGTGTATTTTGTTCCAGTAGATATTACGACCATTGTGGAAGATATTCGATCCATCAGTTCTTTTCTGGATTAGATTTCCTTCATCCACGTTTTTAGAGAGGTGAACAAGTCTGCTAATTGGTTAGCTAATGTCAGTCATGAGAGTATTTGGGACCATGCTTCCCCTTGTGCTCTTCTCTCCATTTCGCAAGTTGAGGCATTGGGATTCCCTCTCTTGAGAGGTCGTCTTTAAGGTGTACGGCTCTGTTCTTATATATATTGTTGATCCTTAATGCATAATAATAGGGTTATTAACACCGAATATCCTTATAGTGTGTCCATTGTTTAATTCTTCTACTTTTAACTGTGTCAATTTAGTCCATGTATAATTAACATTGTGTCAAATTTGGTACTTAAAGTAAAACTAATGTTAGATTGTTAATGAAAATTTTAATTGTTCGGCTATGAATCAAGTTAAATTAAGCCAATGTGTAGATTTGTGGTGGGTTACTTGCATATAACGTGATGTAACTTAACTTAAAATTTTTTTTGGTCGAACTTAAATTTAACGAAAGGACTAAATTGACTCAATATAAATTTAAAGGAATTGAATTGACATAACAAGAAAAGTATTGGGACTCTTAATATAAATAACCCATAATAATAATAGTAACAATAATATTTGGGTATTTACTTCATTAGTCTCTATACGTTGTTTAATTTTTTATTAATTTAACTGTGTCAAAATTATTTCCCTCGAGTTTAATATTAAAATTATTTGTTGGTAATCAGAACACATTCACTCTTCATAAACATTGAACTCTTTCGAGAAAAAAAAAAAATTGATCTCTTTCGAAACACAGATACGTCCTTCACGTGGAAGGCATATGTAAGTGTTGGTTAAAGTTAAATATTTTTGCCATAAATTAAGATTAGTTTCAATATTTGATTTGACTGAGATTATTTTTGTAATTTTACAGTGACTAAATTGGCACAATTAAGAGTATAAAGGTTTAATTGACATAATACGGGAAGTATTTTTTTAATAATGTATATAATCCTAATATTTATAAATTTATATGAAGTATTTATTATATTTTAAAATAAAATAAATTTTAATATTTTTTTATGATAAAAATGTTTCTTAACTTCCAATGTTTATCGATTGCCGGGTGAGAAATTTATTTTGTTATAAAATAAAATATAAAAGATTATTTTAGAAAAACAATAACGAAATTCTTTGAATAAATTTACAAAAATATTTACGACGTCGAGAGAGTATTCGAGGAACAAATCAAGGCATAATGCAAAAGAAAAGATAACTAAAAGATCGTTATTCTTTTATTATTTTTGATAATTGAATAAGAGAGAACAATAAAGCCGCTACCAAATACTAGAGTTGAACAGAATAAACGGAGATATCAAATACATTATACAGTATATATGACAAGGAAAGACGAAAGCTAATCAGAGAACAAACGTATAAAAAGGTCATGGGAAAGAACTGAACAAACGTATAAAAAGGCCACGGGAAAGAACTAACACAGCATGATTAAATTCAGGCAATGAGAGAATCTATAAAATTTTCACAGGGTTTTAAGCCCAAGCCATTGATTTGGTATATATGAAATCCATATATAAGCCCAAGTAAGTATCTATCCTAAATCCAAGCAATCCAGTCTCTTCTTTCTCGTAACTCCAGTATGACATCTCTTATTAGACTCGCATGTAAAGTCCTCAGCAGAATTAATTCTTGAAACACTTTCCTTTACAAAATGGTCCGCGACAAAATTAGCCTGAAAAAAGCAAAGACTCTATTCTAGAGTTCTTACTTATTTGTTTCTCTTCAAGTGATAGATAATTTTGTTTTCTATAATTAGCAAAAGGGTCACGGTACAATAAAGGCAAATCCATAAAAGCGGGGGCCTAAGCTAACCCGCATAATAGCATGCACCAAAAGAAAAAAAAAAAAAAAGACAACATCACAGCTAGAAAGAGCAGGAGAAAAGAAAATTACAAGCGATACGACCTGTTACTGGAAGACTACACCATCATTGGAGAGGACCAGGAACAGGAAGTGATAGAACCAGTGTAACAAAACAATGGAGGGGATAGACAATCTTGCATGATAAAAACAAAATGGCCCACAACAAAATCAGTTATTGATATTTCTTGGTAAACTCACATGTGAAATTTTTAACAGAATCAGATCAGTTATGAAGACACTTTATTAGACAAAATGGTCTACGACAAAATTAGCTTAATTCAGAAGCGGAAAAATCGAAGGGGTTGTTTACATTTGGTACCCTGACATTTTTGGAAATAATAAAAAGGACCCTTACCTTTTCTAATTATTAAAAAGGCCCTTAAGTTTTTATTGTATTAATAAAAAGGTCCCTCTCAAACGTGACGACATCATTTTCTATCGATAGAACTGATTTGGTAATTATTTTTTATTTATGCTACAATAAAATAACCTAAAATACACTTCAACTCTCTTATTATTACTTTGTAAGCACAAAATTCGATATATTGTGTTATGTATAAGCTGTCTATTTTTGCTTAATTTGTTTCAAAATATGCTTATTAAGGAGTATTTTTATCATTTCACTATAACATTAATAAAAACATAACTGTTACATCAGCTCTGTCGGCTAACAATGACATCATCACGTCAGAGAGAAGCCTTTTTATTAATGCGACAAAAATCTAGGGGCCTTTTATCAATACGATAAAACTTAGGGGCCTTTTTAATAATTAAAAAAAATTAAGGTTCTTTTTATTATTTTTAAAAATATTGGGATATTAAAATGTAAATAACCCAAACCGAAGCCTGTATTCAAACTTAATTGTTTGCCCTTCAAGAGCGGTAGGTAGTCTACAATGATAAAAACATGATTGGTTAGTTGGGGCAGTTAAGTAAGGTAGTTGTGAATGTAGTTGATTTCATGCAAATTGACAAGTTTCATCATTGGTCGGAATTTTTGTAACTTGCCAATTGCAATATTTATCGAGCGCTAATGCATCGAATCCCATTAAAACTCCGAAGTTAAGCATGCTTGTGCAAGAGTAGTACTAGGATCGATGACCTCCAGAGAAGTCCTCGTGTTGCCAACCCTATAAGTTGGGGATCCTCGAAAATAGCCTCGCAACAGGGTTACACCCTAAACTAGAGATGGCAATAGGGTGGGCGGGGCGGGTATGGGGTGTGCCTCCTCCATATTTGTACCCGCCACCCAAATTCTATACCCGTACCTGCCCCATCACCCACCACGGGTATGAAATGAATACCCATACCCACCCCGCCGGGTACAAATTCATACCCATACCCGCCCTATTACCTTCGGGTATCCATTACCGGTCCCGTACCCTCCCTAATGTGCTTAAAAAATGTTATTTATACCCGCTCATATTAGTTATTTAATACTATTTTTAAAAACCTATTATATCTTTTTATAACATTGATAAATAATTTTGGTTATTGAATTTAAGTACGTATTTTTTAATTTGAAAGTTAACTATGTACAAAATGGAACGGAGCGGGGTGGGTACAAAACTACACCCGTACCCGCCCCGTACCAGTGGTGAGTAGGGGCGGGTACACCCAACCCGTACCCATTATACACCCCATTTATACCCGTGCCCGTCCCATTGTCATCCCTACCCTAAAGGGGTAAGGCTGCGCCTTGAGGCACTGGGTCTATTGTTGCAACAACAACAACAATAACAAACACAGTGCCTCCAAGGGTTCCTGCAAAAGCAGGGTCTGGGGAGGGTAGATGTACGCAGCCTTCCCCCTTCAGAGGGCTACCCTAAAGGGAGGCTGTTTCTGAGGACCTCCAGCCTAAAAAATTGGTCCGCATCAATCAGCCAAAGACCTGGCAACAGGAGAAGCATAAAAAATGCATGAGTATAGCCAAAAAAAAAAAAAAAGACTCAAAGAATGCTACACAGGCACCGCAACACAGATAGGTAAGATAAAGAAAAGGATATACAGAAAAAAATATAGACAGAGGATAGAGATAGAGGTAGAGGAGGTAGAGAAAGAGAATGAGAAATGAGAATGAGATAGGGATAGATAAAGTAGAGCCAAAGACAAGGTAGAGACAAAGACTACCCTACTCCAACCGGATCATCTACTACCCCTATGCTAGCCCTCCATTGGGCCCTATCTAAGGCCATCTCCTCCTGACGGTTTAGGTGGGTGAGGTCTTGTCGGATCATCTCAAACCATCTCTTCTTTGGTCTGCCTCTGCCTCTTCTGCCTAATGTAGTAAGGGGCTGTTCGCATCTCCTGACTGGAGCGTTGTCCGGTCTCCTTCTGATATGTCCGAACCACCTCAGACGTTGCTCCCTTAATTTATCTTCAATGGAGATTACGCCCAATTTGCCTCTTATAATATCGTTTCTGATCCAATCCTTCCTTGTTCGCACTGGGTCTGTTGTTATTGTTGCCAATTGCTACAATGTAATAATAGAGAAAAATTCTTAACAAAGATTTTTCGTGTACAACATATTATAATAATTTTGATAATAAGATTTACTAATATTAATACTTTAAAAAATATAACCCCAAAATTTTAGGTGTTTTAAGCAGTTGCTTGAGGTTATGTCCAACCCTACTTATGGTATGGGATTTTATACAATTTGCACTACCAATCATTCTTTGTTTTCTCTTTCTTGTTAGGCTTCTTCATTCTTTTCCTTTCCGTTTAACTTACTTCAATTTTATTATTTATTTGCATAACTTTATAACAATAATTATAAATATGAAAATATTTTCCTCTGTCGAGTAGAAATTGGCTTCCCTTCTATAAAAGGGAAACACATTTTCTACAATGATATCATGTTATATGTTTTACTTCAACCTTAAATTAGCCAAACATGAACCTCATATAAATTTATAGAATAAAATCATTTTCTTTGCCTAGAGAAAAGTTTGAAGCCCGGTTACCCCATAAACCCTGACACATGCAACTACCCACACACCACATGAACCAGTTGAGTCAAGGATTCCTTAGGGTGAGGTTCAATGGGGGAATTAAACTCCAGACCTTTTGATCTAAAGCAACACTCTGTCCCCTCACTTGCCTCCTACCACTAAGGCAAAGCCTAGGTGGGTTTGATAGAAATATTTTTTTAGAGAAATGTTTACATAAGAAAATGTCTTCCTTTGAATAAACTGGAGCCTTACTGTAACCGTCCTCCTACAACGTGGTTTCTTAGGTAGTCCAATTAATTGGAAAAAAAATATATATTAAATTTTTTTCTGAAATAATTTGCAATTAAAAATATTCTTTTGTTAAAAATTTATAGTATCATTAACCAAAGTAAATAATTTTATTGTATAAATTGTATAGATACATGCTTGGCCAAAAACTTAATTAAATGAAGCACATGAATTTTTAGCTATTAATAAGAACTATAAAATAAAATTATGTAATTATTATATTTTATAGACATGTTATTAAATAAAATCAAAGTATTACAAGATTTGCTAACTTTCATTGAAAAATATGTTTAAAATTGGAAAAAAAAACAAAACTCGGGTTTGATCTACTAAGACCAAGAGTATAGGTTTGACACGTGTTAGACCCATAGCTCGGACCAACTCGCTTGCCAAAGAGACGACGTCTCCCTAAATTCAATCAATTCCAAGAATTATTTTATAGAATCAACCTGTTTCGACTTACCTTCAAACCCGCTTGACCCATATCTATCACGACTCACATGGGTTGGCTCATCGGGCAATCTATGTTAAAAACTTCATATGTGAGCCTAGTAAAAATCTCATATTGAAGTTGTGAATCATTATAGATCAACATAAGACTAATAGACCATTCCACCTAATATCAATCAGTTTTAAGATAATACCCCACTTAGACTTATATATAAATTTCATATATGTTAACTCCGTAGATCCAACCGCTAAATTTTAAAAATTCTGATCGACCTTTGGCATATGTATTCTTTACAGTGCATCTTTCACCATTTACTTCTAATAGGAATAACAAGTCAAAATATAAAGTCAACGGGGATGCAGAGCTCTAAAGCGCAAGAAAAAAAGAGCAAGCCAAACGAGATCTACATGAATTCCTTACAAACATGTCACCCGAAAGTAGTGTGAAGAGGCTACCTGAGCCTCCGAGTAATGAAAGAAGTAAAAGGAAGGCCCGAAAAAGGGTCGATAAGGTTATAATGTCTGAGAAACTTCTCGCGGAAAGCATACACGGGAGACTGTAAAGAAGCTCGGGTTGATTTTTAATTGCAACGATGCTATTATGATCGAGCAATTTGCACTGATGGATTATGTATTTTTGTTCTGAGTACCTTCCATCCTTCCTGATTTTGTTGCTGTGCTCTCATCTCCCAGTCTGAGCCTCACACGCCTTGTTTGATTTTCAGTTCTAGAGTCCTTTACCGTGCTATCTCTGTTGGTTTTTTGCTTTTTTTGCTCTCATGTCTTCTTGTTTTGATCTGTTGTTTGTGTTTATCTTTTTTTGGTCCCCGTTTCCTTTCCGGTGTCCTAGGCCTCGATTTGGTCGAGTGGCCTGTATTGTATTGCGACCTTATCGCTAATTATCGAAAAACAAAGTCAAAATATAACTAAAAAAGAAAAAATAATAACTTTTTTTTTGGGTACACATAACAAATTAATTTTCAAGAAATTAATCACATGTCAAATACCAAATGATGTGTCAATTGCTTTAAAAAAAAAATTGGGTTGCCTTTTTTTTTTTGGGAACCATCTCAATAGACTGTACAAGTTCGATCTAAATCCGACTCAGAAAAAACTCCCGTTAGTCAGCTCAACATGATCAAAAAGCCTTTAAGTTAGACCAAATTAGCCGCCTTCTTGTATAGTCGACGCTTCTCGATGGCTGGAAGAACGATATCTTTACGATGGCGAAAGAACCGATGCAAAGAATATCCATATAGCATGTTCTGCATACCGGAAAAACATCCTTTCATTAGTTCGACATGGTCATTGGCATTTTAGGCTCTGTTTATTTTAACGAAAAACATATTTTGTCTTAAATTTAGCGTTTCTTTATTTAACTTCATTTCAAGAACCCCAATAACAGAAAACAATGGAAGGGGAAAATTTTCCTTCATGGGGGAAAACGTTTTCCGTTGTATTCTTATGTCATATGCTTCACTTGGATCTTAACTAAGTAAACCTGAACCTTACATAAATTTATAGAACAAAACGCTTTCTTTAGCTAAAAAACAAATTTTTAACGAAAGAAAAAATTTTGAATTGAAAACAATTTGTGAAGAAAAAAATTTTGTCGAATCAAATGGAGCCTCAATGTTTGGCCATGCTACAAAAAAACAGCTTTTTCATAAGCATTTTTTGCACGCTTTTGTAAAACCTGCTATCAATACAGTCATTTTATCTGAAAAACTTTTAGTTTTTGTTTGCTTATGTTTTAAAGGAGAAGCACTATATAAAAGCAAAAACTCAGCTTCTGCTTCTATTTAAAAGCATCTTTTTTGCAGGCCAAAATCCTTCAAGTTCCAGAAAAGTGCTTTTTCCTAAGAAAGCAATTTTTTTTTTCCAGGAAAGAAGTTTAGCTATAACGAAAAAGAACAAATGTTACAACGATCCAGCCCAACACTATTGCAACACAATCTTGTTGGACCAATAGCAGATCACTGAAGCCCAAAAGAGGAAGGCCTTTGTAGCTTTTACTGTCGGGGTGAAGTCACCTATAAATTGGTTAATTCCGTATATTTAACCAATGTTTGATTGGAGTGTCATAGACGCGAAGAATCTCAAGAATCATGTTCCAAATACCTGAAAAATGCGCCCTTTTGTCAGTCAAAATGGCCTCAATTTAGAAGCTTCTCGATGTCTTCTTCACGATATATTCCCGATATCCTCATCTGGCACGCCTCCCAAGTAAGGATTCGGTCTGTACAGAGTCATCATAGGGTCTCTTCGTATTGTTCTTGTCGATACGAGCCTTACGGACAGCATATTGTATTTGTTTCTCGTGTTCTTTAAGCATTTCCTCGATATTACCAGCCCCAGGTAGCAATGGCCCTGAATAATGAATCCGGTTCGTTTGATTGTAGCCCTGAAATGTAAGCTTAGATTCATCAGATTTCTACATATAAATCAATGTCAAGAGAATTCGTATTACGTAGATGTTATGCTAAATCAATTTGAACGTGAACGTGTCAGCTAGCTCATTTGGTAAAGTCTCTGTCGGTTGCTAGTCCAAGAATTGAATCTTGCCTATCATCAGGGATATGGCGCAACCCATGTGGACTTTTTGCCCTAAAATCACCATTCCGTGCCAACTCAAAACCTCAAATGAGCTAACCTGATTCATCAGAAAGCCCGATGACTCAAACTTTAAAGAACTGACTCAAACCCAACTTGAATGGGCCCTAATAAAACTGACTCGAAACCTCATGACTCAACCCAATTCAAGCGAAACCCATAAGACCGCGTACCCAAATGACCTGAACCAACCTAGAGTCAACCCAAGTTCAACTCAAACCCGAGATGATCCAACCCAACAAAATCAGAAACATGAAATGCCTTTAATTACAATTCTATTCAAACAATGAAATTTTAATTCCTTCCTAATTCTATTTCTCCATTATAATTGGAATAAGAATTGCAACTCCAGAATTCAATTCCAATTCCCAGTGACAAACACGGCCAGAAAATATTAGAAGAACTCATACAAGAGTCCCTTGATTTTTCCGCGATTATAGATTAGAACCACCATTTAGGAACTGCAGTGCAAAGTAATGTACATGCTACAACAACAACAAAAACAAACCCAATATTACAAGGGCTCCAGCCAATGGCCCGGGGGGGGGGGAATATACGGAGCCTTACCACTAAACAGAGGCTGTATCTGAGAACCCCCCAACCTAAAAGCATAAGAACCCCCCAGCCTAAAAGCATAAGAACAAGCGGGACATAGAAAGCATAAATGTAGAAATTCAACGGGCTTATATTTGAGAGATGAGCTAAAGAGAAGATATTTTTGTGGTCCTCAACTATGTAGTTTAGTGCTTACAACTTGCTACTCAAAAACAAGACTCGATTTCTCTAAAAGCTGAAAACTAATAAATTACAAAACTATATATATAGAAAAGTTAAGATAACATCGAATAAGATAAAGTATGATAAATGCTAAATCTAAAGAAAAACTACTTTCTTTTTTGACCAAAAAAAACTACCTTCTTAAATGTAAGACAAGATAAAAACTAAACTATAAGACTCTGCTACATCATAACGCCTGAGGTTTATTGTTCGAAGTTCTATAATAAATGTCACACAATGTTGCTTGAAACTGAAAAGAGTACGTCCATGGAATCAAACCGTGTTTATAGTCACATCATGGTTGAGTCATGGCATCAAGGGAACAGAGTGACACAATAACAAGTCACCCTAAACTGAGATTTTTAGAGAATATTAGTTGCTTTTAGATCCTACATTTGTGAAAGGTTATGAAAAGGATGTACAACGTTAACTTTAGTACCTTCTTGGAAGATAAATATGCTTTTATCCGCATGTATTATAGAAGCCACCATAGAAGTATATAGTGTAACGGTCAATCACGTAACAACTGAATTTGGTCCCAATACGTAATGGCTGTTTCGTTATGTAGTGCAAAACTTGCATTTGTATAGAGTCAAAAAAACATACCATAGGAAAACCGTTTCCTAGTGGTCCTTCATCTGTTTCCGCTGAAGATATCGGCCTACCTAGCAAACGTTGGGACCAGTCATGCTTGTCTGACGAGACGCCATTATCCAGATTGTCGTACCTTTTTGACGATGAGAAAAGAAAATTGTATTAAGAAAGGAAGAGCACAAAATGTCATAGATAATGGATTAATAAAGGCTCAATCATATTCGTTTTGGGGCTTGGCAATTTATCGAGCAAACTCGATAAGCTTGATGAGCCGAGTTCGACAAGAAGGGCGTTTGGCTCATAAATATCTGTGAGTAGTTTGATAAAGGCTCATTAAGAGTTTGTTAAAGGCTTGATAATAACTCACTAAGAGCTCAATAAGGGCTCGTTAGCAGCCGGTATTAGCTTCAAAATGATTCAATAATGGATCGATAGTTACTTGAATAGCTCAATTCGGTACAAACTCAACTCGACAGCAACTCAGCTCAAATAACAAGCTCAATTCAGCTAGATAAGAGCTTAGGCCGACTTGATTAGGATAACAAGTCGAGTATCGAAACCACCAATATCTTACCGAACCGAGTTTGAACAAAGGCAACAAAACTCGATAAGAGCTTGACTCTAATTCAAGCTCGATCACGCTCATCGAGCTCGAGTTCAAACAAGAGGGTGCTTGCTCAACTCAACTCGTTTACACCCCTAGTCAAAGAAAAGATGACATCGAACATAAAACAAAATACAAATACATGTTCTAAGAAGACATCCCTCCAGATAGCTATACCTTGAACCAAATCGCTCCTCTGGCCAATGGGAAGCCATGCTAGCCTCTCTCTTGCTATCCGATTGTGTACTATTAACTGAACTAGCAAACCTAGATAACTTGGACGAATCTCCAGACGCATAAGATCTGTGTGCCGTCATTTCTGGAACTTTCCTTGAAGGAACCTCACGCTCCCTTCCATGTGATGGCCCCATATAAGTTGAGTTCATAGATGGCCGAGAATGAATGCCACCGTTTGGTGCTGCATCCATAGGAGGTTCAATACGGAAGCCAGAGCCATCTTCCTGCTCGTTATTGAACTTCTCGCCGTTACTCTTGGAGTTCGATAGCCCATACCGTTTCTGGTTCATCAAAGAAGTTAGCAATATGTTAGAAATCAATACAAAGTGCATAACTTGTGGCAGTAGTGTGGATATCTTATGCTTCATAGCTAATGAGATATCTAGATCATGGATTCAAATAAAGGTCTCATTGCATGTTGAACTAGTTGTTACCGTGACACTAAAACACGTGAATTGTGGTGTGTGGAAGAGGGGTTCAATGGATGTCGTGTACCAGGTCGAGGTGATAGCATTGGGTTTTCTAAATGAACTTAAGTTGCTTTAAGCCTTGTGGTTACAAAATCTCAAATGAATAGATATATAATCACTATGTTTTATACCCGCTATAGTCTTTAACATATAATTACATTTTTATGGTCAGTAAACAAAATCCAAAAGACACGCACACCCATGGCTATTACACGATGGTACTTATTTAATAACCTTCATAATGCATATAAGCATTTGTTTTATTAATTTAAAACATGATTATATATAAGTTTACAAACTACCAACCGGTAGTAAAAATTAATGATTGCATCGTTTTTTGTTCAATTTTTTTACAAAAATAAGTCCTAGAAACCACTTATGTTCCTTTATAAGAACCCAACATAATTGCCACGACTCATTACATACGTCCACTACCCTATGACAACACCCGCTATGCCACTTCAAATCATGATTTGCTTCCGTGATCTAGATGCAAGCAAAGTTCACACAAAGACAGTTAGAGAATTGCTACCTGTATGGATGTTTGCAGTTCAGCATTGGCATCTGGTGCTGGAACAGCTTTAGATTGTCGGGAATCCTTTTTAGCAGATTCTTGCCCTGGACCTTTACCAGCACTAGCTTTGTGCCTGCACAACCAAGACCGATGCAAGATATGATGAGGTTCCAGAAAATCATAAACATCCAGCATTCTTTCAACGAAAAAATAATATGAAGCAGCTTGTTGCCAGCCTTCCGTCAAAAGAAAGTTAAAATTTTCAGTCATTTTGAGGATAAGATGAGGAATTGCATTTGACATGGTTTCAGTTTGTGAAGCAAACGCCAATAGATGTGCTTATGAGAAAGAACTGAGTATACGGGAGAAAGATAACCACTGTCGAGTGAGAACCCCAAAAAGAATTTGGTTCATTGGAGCTTCAAGAAGACACCAGTCATGAGCATACCTTGATCCATAAGGAGATCTTACCTAATGGAAGAACTCTTAGATTTTTGTTTTCCTATGCAAAAAATTTTGAAGCATTATGGTACAAAGCAAGATCGTCAAGAGAGAACAATAAGTTATAACACAAGGACAGACTTGTATTAGCAACATAGTGTACCTTCTTGCTTCCTCATCTCGTCGCCTTGCATCAAATTCCTTGCTTGGTGGGTATTTGGGCAAAGTTGATGGATCACACGGAAGAGGCTCGGTCATGAAAAACTGCGAAGTAAAAACCACAATAAGAAGCACAATTCCAATGCTCCTAAAACAGAGGCCGTTACTGAATTGGTGGATGCACACTAAGAGTATCTGGATGCATGGATTTGGAACCCCTTCTGAATTCTAATTTGTGAATTCCCCAGAAATCGAATTCAAAAATTCCCTATCCTATCCTTGAAATTTTTTTTTTTAGGGTAAATTACATATTAACCTTGAAGTTCGGTGTATTAATTTTTTAGTCCACAAACTTTGTGAAATAATTTTTTAGTTCAAAAAGTTATATGTATTTAATAAAATAGTCTAAACGATGGCATAAAATGATGTAAAACTTGTCATTTTTTTAGTTGATTTTACACTGATATGTGGACTATTTTATTAAATATATGTAACTTTTTGGACTAACAAATTACTTCACAAAATTTATAGACTAAGAAATTAATATATAAAACCTCAGAGTACTAATATGTAATTTACCCTTTTGGAATTGAAGACTATTTGTTATTGGTATGGATTTCTAAATCCAGTATCATATGGACTTATTAAGCCCCAGACCACAGGTTTGGATTTGAGATACCAATTGCAGATCCAGGCCTCGGATTCTATGTGAACCAACACATCTTGATTTTCAAAGGGGTTCCTTGATATTCCTTGCGATGATGGTGAACATATGAATTAATCTACGTGACATTGCCATCTTCACAAAGCATGATCATGTTCTCCATTTCAGGGTACCATACATTTGTCTATTTACCTTTTACAGAATTTTGTTTATTCTCTTTTTTTGTTTTGTTTTCCTTTTCTCACTTATTACTTGTGAAAAATACAACGGGACTTAGGACCAGACCCTCGAGTTGGCACATATGAGGCTGACATAGAAACCCAAATGAGGTTTCATCCTAAAACCAATTGACATCAGATGGAGTAGCTCAGTAGGCTCATATGTTGATTTCCCCTTTCACAATTCCAATGTAGGACATTTTAACTACACTGACTTGTGGAGTTCTCTCATGCCCAGATATTTTGCATTCACCATGATCCTGGACAGTGCTACAAGGATAATTTCAAGAATGCGTTGAAAAGGTAACTGTTCTTGATATCCATCATGGAATCAAGTCATGGTTCTGGCAGCGGTTGGGGTGTCGCCACATTAAGTAATGGATCTCAATTATCGTGTTAGGCTGTTTATAAGTTACTTTTAAACATTACATTTGCAAAACTTCGGCTGAACAGACATAATCATCAAATTTTCAAATGCATTGTCTGGTAAGTAAGCGAGGCATTAATCAATAGTATGGCAGAGACAGAACAAGGGTCTTCTCAATAGTCAGGGATACAATTGTTGTTTTATATGTATTAAACTATGTTGCAATACTTGACTGATATGTAGAGGCAAAATGTAGAATGATTAAGGTTGGTTTGCTTGACAAGGTTTATGGCATTATATCATTAACTACCATACCCCTTGATAGTTTTGAAACATTTAAACAATATGTTATTATAAATAAAACGCAATATATATGAAATTATGGCCGCCTTCAATCCTAATCAAGGAACCAAATGAAGGTTGCTATGTACTGTAATCCATGTTATTTAACAAATTTTGAGTTAACGATATATAAACAATGGCACAATGTGTCATCTAGCTTACTCAACGTTCTGCTTGCATGATACAGCAACGGCGACGATGAGAGCAACCATGATTTGATACCATGGTCCTAACATTTTTTTTCTTTGGGGGAAGGGGGGATCTGAAATGAAACGTGACAAGATTGGAATGCAAGCCAGATTCCTGTTCGCTTACCTCACTTTGAAGTTCCAAAGAAGCCGAACCTCGGTGCTCGGGCTCTATAGCAAGGAGAACATCCATAAGGGCCAAAGCTGAAGACGGGAAGTCTTTAAATGTCTCTACAACACAACGTTTGTAAGGATGTTGGGGTTTAAAAATTGTTGCATGCCGTAGTCTTGATTTTTTCCAGTACTCCTCAGAAGGCGATCCACATAGTTTGAAGATCTTGTGAAGTTGTTCAACCTACAAATGATGAAGATGAGATCATCAAAATTATAGCACCAAAATCTTGCTGATTAAAATGTTAATATAACAAAAAAAATCATTGCAAATAAAGATGGAACTTAATAACGGCCATTAAGTGTTCAAAAAAAAAAAAATAAATAAATAAATAACTGCCATTACATAACACATACAGAGCTGGCAACATAGAAACTAAATTCATAACGTAGTGGCCCCTATATAGTTCTACTAGTTGAACCAGAATTGGATCTACCTAGCATGTGCATCACAATTAATCATATCACATTCAAACGTCGCACAAAATAAATGAACTGTGCAGCATTTAAAAGATTGCCTTGAGCTTCTAATATTGGAACATATACATGGTTGAATCTTGCTTGTGTTTCAAATATTGTGTGATACAAATGGTCATATCATGGTCCGCCCTTGATGAATTTGCACCAGTCAACCCATGCAGACACACATGCAGCCAAACACAAACACACACAGCATGAACTAAGTCACGCTCGTTATCTCTGTCGGAGCATTGCAGCAAAATTCCCCATTGCTGGTGTCAATCAAGGCAAAATATTGCTGCACAATTAGGGACGAGACTCTTGACTGGCTTATATGAATCTCAAATTTAGTAAGGAATATGACATAATTGGCGAGTTTCATGCTTTTCTATTCAAAAACACATGCACGCCTAGTTTTCTATTACTGTAATGGTTCAAAATAACTAATGGGTTAGCCAATATTTTGTTTCCAAATGTTTTAAATGAAACATGTATTGTTGCAAGGGTCGGGGATAGGATGTTGCTTCAGAGGGTTGCCTGTTTCACACTAGTTTAACGCAACCAGGCAGACACGTGACTAGTCAAACCATATGTAAGGCTAAAACCAAAAAAAGTTTCATAAGTATTGTGGCATGGACATAAATAAAGGCTGTTAGTTCGTGCAAAAGAAATTACACAATGGATTTTGAACTAGTAATTATGCAATTGCCCATTAAGAAAGGGGCACCATTCCTATGGCCTCCATAATGCATAAGTATTTGCATTTTATTCACTAAAAAGCACTTGCAAATGTGTTTAGATATAAACAAAAGGGCATTGAAATTAATCATTATCTGGCTATTCTCCAAATCTTGGCAAACATGAGGCCTAAAAAATGTTTCCTAGAAAACCCAATACAAGCACCACTACCCATTTTTTGTACACGATTACATGACTGTGATGGTATGGAATCAAATACCTGACTGTAACATAAGAGATGTTAAGCTAGCCACCATGTAAAAATGTTGTTACATGAGGGTTACTTTTGTGATGGTTTCCACAATGCATATGTACGGTATTTATGTGCCGAACTTCTTTAAAAATGTATTAATATTTGCCCCACGTGACCGCTACTCATGATTCAATTCAATGCTTATAGTGTAGGCTTGGTAGAAGGACTATTACAGCATGGTTCCTATTGGGTGATTCAAATATGCAATCATGTATGCAGAAAATGAAGTCCTAAACATCCAAGATATTCAATAAGTGAAGTTCTTTCAGAAGGATTCCAACCTCTGTTCTCCCGGGCATAATGGGCTTCCCATTAAATAATTCTGCAAGGATGCAACCAGCGCTCCATAGGTCTACAGCAGGACCATAATTTGTAGAGCCAAGCAGAAGTTCAGGAGGCCGATACCACAATGTAACAACACGACTTGTTAGTGGTTGCTTCTGATTAGGGCAGAAAAAGGTCGCCAAGCCAAAATCGCCAATTTTAAGATTTCCATCATTGTCAATCAAGAGATTGGATCCCTTGATGTCACGATGAAGCACTCCACGGCTATGACAGTGCTCCAGCCCACGAAGCAATTGTTGCATATAGCACTTGATCTACAAGAAATCCAATAGATTGGTAAGCATGAATCATCATTCAATCCGTATATGATACATAAAGGCAAGCTATGTATGATACATAAAGGCAAGCTGTGTATAAAAGTTAAATACAATAAAGGCAGGCTGTGTATTAGGTGTCATTCAATGGCAAATTACGTCACAGGAAGCTAAAGACCTTATGACTTATGAGTGATTATCAACTACATCTACCTAACAGGTGGAATGATGGAAGACATGAAGAAACTCTAAGTTACTATCACGAGTTCGAGTTTGATTCCGCTAAACGTAGACCCTATCAGGCCTAGCCGTCTGAACCCAAACTAGATCCACCATTTCATCTCTCACCCAAAGTATACCAGGTGGTCTTCCCTAATAACATTTTCCATAGCTCCTAATACAAACAAAAAGCCCAGAACCATTGACAAAGAAGTGTGGGGCAACTAAATCACAAACTTATTTTATAAAGACGTTGGATTCTCTCTCCCTGTTAAACAAGTATGAAAGTTCTATCATTGTCCTCATTTGAAGACTTCTTTGTTTGATATATAATTAATGTTTTATTTATTGAAGGTTTTCAACTATGTTCAATATTTGTTCATGTTACTTTAATCATCATCCTATCTGTGTGCATGGTTCATGCCCTAGTTTCTAAGATTGGCATGCCAAATGCTTGTTTCCTATGGCCAATGCAACAACCACCACCAAGCGCCTAAAAGAGGCTCCTGCAAAGGTAGGGGTTTGGGGAGGGCAAGATGTACACAACCTACCTCTACAGGGTTCTACCGTGTAGAAAGGTCGTTTCCAAAAGGCCACCAACTCTAAAAAGTTTTTGGACTTCGTCAAAGAATCATGTGACCACCCCAACCATGTAAACAACAATGCAACGGCTCGTTGAATTTCCTTCCACTGTCCCTGTGCAGTCTTTTTTTTTTTTTTGGTGTGGAGGGGGGTAAAAGATGGAAAATACAAGTTTGCATTATTCTACATCATACAGGTACAACTTGGCAGTCAGCACTTCTTTAACAATGAATGTTATTTCTGATTCAAAGGGAGCCCTTGAGGCATGCACGGAAACCCTTGAGGCATTGGGTTTATTGTTGTTGTTGTACAACAACAAATAGAAGCTTTTGGAGCATAGTTCCTTGTTTATATATAGTGTTATGACAATAACAATATTTACATGAAAGTTACATTCAACAATTGCTAAGCCCTTAGAGTTAACATAACTAAAGCGGTTCTTTTATGAATATCACTAGAGGTCTAACTGACAACAACAAAAGAAGAAAAGTTGTACCTGAGGTTCAGTGAACTTGATTCCCGGCCTTGCCACAAGGCCAGCTAGATCATGCTTCATATATTCAAACACAAGATATATACTCCCAGACACCCTGGAAGTGACTAGACATTCAAGTTTCATGATGTTTGGGTGATCAAGCTTACGCAAAATATGAATCTCCCTTGCCATAAAGCGGACACTTTCAGGATCCATGTTGACGAATCTCACCTTTTTCATCGCAACAATTTTTCCAGTTTCGAGGTCTCGAGCTCTATATACACTGCTGTAAGTACCTTGCCCAATCTGCACGAGCAGAGTAACAGTTAAATCCTCAAGCGAACTAAAACTTCACATATAATAGGGAGAGAAAATTACTTGATTGGCACACATGATGCAGCCAAAGAATACATAGCTATAAAAATTGGGTCCGTCAAAGAGTAAACTTGATCTCTCAAACCACCCAAAAGGATAGCTGATAAGTAATTCACACAAGATGCTGCTAAGTGGATAAGAAAATGGCATATCTTGCATAAGTCTACTTAAACCCAGCAGAAAAGAAGTTGAATACCTGCCATATTGGCAGGCACCTCCAGACTCTTTTACTTCTGATGAGCATTCTTTTCATAATGGATTCTCATGCCCCAAAGAAAACCTCCAATCCACATGAAATCTTGGAAGCACACTGATCGTTTTGTTTTCGTAAATTTAGAAGCTAAGCTCGAGAAAGTACTCTTTGATGAAGTCTTAATTTGTTTGTTGGTAGGCTACACCCTCAATGTTCCTAGCTGGCAGGTGAAGCCTTGGTTCGGTGATCGGACATAGAACAATCTAACCTTCATTCAGCAAATCAGTCTAATGTCATGCTTCCTCAACGTTCCTGACCGCATGGGAGGGGTGCAGCCTCACCGTAAGGAAAGCAAATCACTATGACTAGTCCCAAATGTGCGGACAATTGACATAATTCAAATTTGAAATAATGCAATCTAGAAATTTCTCTTGACTGATCAGCAAGTGATAATGTTGACATAGACATATAGGACCGCAACTAGAATGCAATCATAAACCACACATCGATTCTATTATTAGAACACACAAAAGTCTCTCAGACAATTCCAGATATAATCATCCTAGGGTAGAGGTGAAGCTTGTTCTATAAGAGAATATAGTTGATTTTATGAAAACAGTGGCACCTTTAAATTGTAGAGCTGCATTACCAGCTAACAGGGAAACAAGTATCACACATATGGCACCATAAACAAAAAGCCCGCTGAACTCATCCACAGTTCGGAATCACACGAATAAAGGATGATTAATTCTTCTAAATCTAACTTGCACTTCATATTGGACAAGGATCAAAAGACAACCTACCAAAGTGAAGAATCAGTAAAGAAGTAAACCAGGAAATGTATTGAGGGGCCCGTCTTCAAGTAATATGTCACTCAAAAAAGGGAAATCAAATTGATTCACATGCAAGGAAGGTTATAAATAGTTTCTAAAGAGTCTTCAACGACTCGTAACCAGGAAGCAAGATAACAATATGAATACCAACAAATATGACGATAAAGAGAATATGCAATTAACCTTCTCTAACTTCTCAAACGAATCTGCCTTTCGAGGAACCCAACCACTAATGGCTTCTCCAGCGACTGCACTCAGCCACGAGGGCCAGCCAGCTGCAACCTGTGCTGCTTCTACCCCATTTGGCATGCTAACAATCCTAGACATCTTCGTTTGTACTCCACTGCCACCATGATCCATTGTTCCATGCCTCTGGAGTTGGGACTTGCTTTTTTGCTCATGTATCATAGTGTCATTCTTCCTCATATCTTCCCACGCAATCGGGGTTAACCCAGTGGTCTCCTCCCTAGCTCCATCAGAAATTAACCTTGTGGTGGCATCATTGCCACCGCCATCACTCTCCACTACAACTTCATCTTTCCTCGATGAAGAGACATGTCTCTTCGACAATCTTGCTTCTATGTCTTGACAAACATTATCAAAATGCTCATCTGAACTAGCCCCTTTTGAGCAAATGCACCCCATAATCTTGCTTCAACCTTGCTAGGCCCGAAACAAAGTTCTATATCTTTCGATAGATAAGCAGACCCGAAGATTTGAACCTAGGACCTTTTGTCCTAGGCCCGAAATAAAGTTGTATTGACCTTTTTTTCAGCAGATAAGCAGGGTCGAGGATTTGAACCTAGGACCGCTCGTCCTAGGCCCTCAACCTTGCCCTTAGGCCAAGGATCTCAAACACATTCCCTTCTTTAACCCTATGAAACACACATCTGAAGTGTTCTTCTCCTTGATCAAAACCGAAATCCCCGAACTCGCAATGCGATCTCAACCCAGATCACCAACAACAACCCAGTGCCTCAAAAAACAACCAGATCCACCAGAACCCTAAATTCAAGCGTTCAATCCAACCCCTGTATTCAAATCAGCTAACCCCCCAGAAGTTCACAATGCACAAAAAATCAAATACAATGATAATCAAGAGACAAACCAGAGAAACCCTAACACTAATTACAGAGGAAAGTTACGATTTTTAACACAAATTTCTCAAATTACACACCAAATAATCCTCAGCAGGTCCCCAATTGATCTGAATCATATAAAATTGAACAATTGAAGAGAGAGAGAAAATAAGGGCAGAGATTATACAGAATTTATCGCCAATTTTGTTGATAAATCTTAACTTTGATGCGATAATTTCCTCTCTGTCATCTTGTCACTCGAAAGATTTCAAGAAAAAATTACAGCTTTTGATTGAACTCCAATCCAACCAATCTCCTCAAAAATTAACCGCAAATTACCTAATAAAATGGGTTATAATTATTTTTTTGGAGTTTGTTTAACAAGAAGTAATATAGTTAGTAAAATACAGTACAGAAATTAAACGAAATTTAATATATTTGTGTATTACTTGGCTTTATATATAAAAAATTCGGTTAAAAGTTCATTGATTTATATAAAATTTATATATGATTACAGTGATGTCTATAACAACTTCATCTCAAATAATTATAGAGTGAAAATGGACGTAATTTTATGAATTTTGACTTCTATTTGTTGGTATTACCTATAGTAGCAGCAATAAGAACCATAATACATAATAAAAAGCAAATGACCACCAATTAGCCAAAACAAACATTCCATCCAAATATTCATTTTTGGCTGACGGAGGGTTTAACTGGTGGTTATTTGCGATCGGAACATCTTTTTTTTGGTTTCTAAATGCAAGACAAAAAAAATTCGGATGGTTCAAAGTTAGATAGAATAAAATATAGGTGGTCATTTGTAAAAAAATTATAAATTATTATTAGAGATAGCGATAAAAACTAACAATTAAATTCAATATATGTATATGTTGAACATGGCGTCAATAAAGCCCCTCGACCACTTAATGACAGAAACAAAGATGCGGGTCATAATTCTTATGAAGCATTAAAATCGTTAATTAGGGTGACATTATAGTGATTTACTTATGGTCTAAGACTTTAACAAAACAAGTTTATCTTATTATGATTTACATTTTAAGATACGATAAATTAAAGAATTTAACTTAGGTAATGAATATTTATAAGTGATCAATTATTTTTGGACAAAATATAGTAAGATTCCCTGAACTTTGCAATTAATCACAAGTACACCCGCTGTACTTTTAATTTTGAAAAATAGCCCCTGAACTTTGTAATTAAATACAATACATCTGCCTGCACTTTTAATTTTAAAAAATAGCTCATGAACTTTGTAAATTAACACAACACACCTTCTCCACTTTCAATTTCATAAAATAGCCCCATAAACTTTATTATTGCACACAACTCACCCCCCGAACTTTGTTACCAACTATAATATATCACTTAGACATTCATAAATTTTAAATTAAAAAGAGTATGAAATTAAAAAAAATTGAATAAATTATGAAATATATTTTTTTAAGAAAAAGTACGAAAAAATATAAAAATATAATAATAATTTTAAATTTTATTTTTCAATGTTTTAAAAAAATATTTTTTTAGTATTTATTTTCAAATTTTTTATTTTGTATATTTTTTTAGTTTTAAATATTTGATCTGAATTTCGTATTTATTTTTTTTTAAATTATTATATTTTCTCTTATAGTATTTTTTTATAACAATTTAAAAAATATTTTATTATCTTCTAAATTTATAATATTTTTACTATATTAATTAAAATAATTATTTTTTATAAATATTAAAAAACCCTCTTATCTTTTATCTAAAAATATAAAGCTCACACCTTTTGTTTAAAAATATAATTTTCTATTTTTTGTATAAAACTAAAAAATCTATCATTTTTAATTTGATAAATAGCCATTACATTTCGTCTAAAAATATAAATTTTTATATTTTGTATAAAACTATAAAATCCCTTAATTTTAATTTGATAGATTTTTTAATTTTTAATTTATTATTTTTATTTTTATTAAAGTTAAAAAATATTACTAAATTTATTTTAAGTTTTTCCAATTTTTTTTTAATAATTCCTTTAAAATTTTTAAATTTCATATATTTTTCAAATTTTATATTTATTAATTTCTAAGGGGTGAGTTATGTTTCGTAATAAAGTTCGGGGGTGAATTATGTGTAATAACAAAGTTCAAGGGAGCTATTTTATGAAATTAAAAGTGCAGGGGGCATGTTGTATTAATTTGCAAAGTTCAAGAGGTTATTTTATGAAACTGAAAGTACATGAGGTGTGTTATGTTAATTTATAAAGTTCAAGAGGCTATTTTTTGAAATTGATAGTGCAGGGGGTGTGCTGTAATTCATTGCAAAGTTCAAGGGGTCTTACTATATTTTTTCCATTATATTTTTAGTATGCTCATTTACACAAATTTAAATCATAATAATCTTAGTATAATCTTAATATAAATAGCTAATGTTGTGATCTAGTGGTAAACATTACCCGGTTGCCCCCTTTTTTGCCACAAGTTTGATCCTATATAATGGCCCACTTTTCCATTTCTTTTCAAAATATTTTCAGGTTGAGATACATAGGAAGCGTAGATAATTCATGTTATGCGAAAATTTACTACTCGTGTGTCCAAGTGCAGGATACCATGATTTGCACAAGAAAATAATATAGATAGAATTGACAAAAGTTTTTATTTAGCCTCACCATTGAGAGCATGTTTGATACGAGGTTAAGAGAGATTAATGGTTACAGGGATAACTATTACACCTATTTTAACCCAATTTGACTTACCATTAATATTTAATCCATAAAAAATTTATTCCCATTAAAACATTGCACTACCTCCTACTAAAGCAAATAGTCATAACAATGGAAGGGTAAAAACTGCGCAACTTATTTTTTGGCTTGTGTTGAAAGATTATAAAGAGTTTTTTTTTGCGAATGACCGCCTATATTTTATGCAACCTAATTTTTAATCACCTTTTTTTTTTTTTTGCATTTAACCGCCTGAAAAAGTTTCATTCACAAATAACAACCAGTTAACCCTCTGTCAACCAAAAGAATATTTCATCCCATTTTTGGATGAAATATTCAATTTTGGCTGGCAAAGCGGTGAACTGGTGGTTGTTTGCTACTGGAACATTTTCTGAGGTGGTTAAATGAAAAAAAAAAAGAAGGTAAAAACGGGTGGTTAAAAGCAAGACGGCATAAAATATAAGTGGTCATTTCCAAAAAAAACCTATATAGTTTACCTTTTCCGAAAGCACACGAACTCCCAAACCATGAAATATTAGAGAAAGACCTTTCACATCTCAAATACATTTTAATATGCTCAACTTTTTGTTAAAACAAATTATCGGAATACTTGCAAAATACTTGCAACCGGGTAACCGAGAGATCTCAGGTGTTGAGACCGTGTAATCACTTTCCTTAAGGTTTATTTCGCTATATGAAATATCCTCGGGGATACAACAACAACCAAAATGAAGTGATAGTGTGTAAAGGGAGAGAGAGATCAAGATATGGAGAGATTTATTTTTGTTCAAGAAAACAACAAGAAGAACACTTTGAATGCAAAGAACTTTTCAATCTTGTTTTCCCTTGTGTTTTTCACTTCATTATTAAACCATCAAAGTGTGGAATTATATATATGTATCCTTGTCAAGAGGCGTCCCAAAATGAAGAGCCAAAACTGAAATATAGAACCGGGAAAAAATCGTGCAGACAAACCGTCAAAACCGACTTGTGTTTCGAAGCTGTGTGTCGACACACAGCACACACAGGTTACTGTAGATCTGTGTGTCGACACACATTTCCTATGTGTCGACACACAGACTTCCTCCGTGCGCTTCTGTAAAGGGTTGTGTGTCGACACACGGGCCATGTGTGTCGACACACAGTTGTTTTCCCATCGTTTTGTAGGATTGTGTGTCGACACACATGGCCCATGTGTCGACACCACCCCTAACAAGCTCTTAAACATTCAAACAAGTATCGGGACAATCTCAAATACATCTTATATATATATAAACAACATTTAACATATACATATGCATTATTCAACACATTTTGAAAATACACCAACAATCCCCCACCATTTTCAAAATCCAACCAATCTCAAAATTACATCTCGGTTAAAGGAGGCCTTATTGTGCATCAACAAGGGTGTCTCACGATTGAACCCGCAGCTAGTAAAAAGACCATACAGTTAATCGGATCGAAAATGGTAGACCAAGCTTTAAACCATACAATCCATTTGACTAACTGACTATCTAATCACCTACAAGGCGTACTCCCTGTACACACCCTACAACTCCCACTTCGACACATTTGTGTCCTTGTGTCTTGTACCCTTCGTGAGTGTTTCAGGGCCAAACCCTTAGTCAAAAATCACCCCTTTGAAGCGGCCAAACTTCACCACACACTAAGGTGGACCTCATTGATCATGTCCCTGCGATGCGACATTCAATAAGTTCTAAAACCAGGTCCATTAAGAGCATTAGCTCATCCTCTTAAAATCTCTGACACAGGTACCAAGCACTTCACCGTTGGGATGGAAAAGTCTCATTTAGTGCTTGCAGTCACACAGATGACAAGTCTCTCTCATTGAACCCAACACCTAGTGTCGTACTAGGTGTCGAGTTAAGGGCCTATCATGGGTGACTAATAATGACAGGTTTCACACCGTCCCTTTAATTATCAAGTCTCTAGCAATTTTCTCAAACAAGAGATCTACTAGTTTCAGACTTACATTTCAAAGTCCATAGTGACCACTCAATCTTTCATGGGTTATCTCACTTCACAATATTTGACACTGTTATGTCCGGACTTTCAGTGATACATCTCACTCTTTCACATTTAAAAAACATCTCACTATCACAACGGATAGAAATAGACAACATTGGCTTGCGCCACAAAGGAATCTTAAACACAAGATCCTTTAATCACTATGTTTCTTTACAAGTAGAAACCAGAGCAATAAACTCTATTATCACAGTGGAATTTATAACATGTGTTAGTTTCTTAAAATTCAAGGAACAACACCCCCACCACTTTGGCATTTACTAGCTTTTAAAAGCTTAGTCATCCTTCTCAGATGTTCAACTGGCATTCAAGTATTCTTTTAAATAGAAGAGTATTAATTAAAATAACACCACAACTCGTGGTTATACCAGTACCTTGTGTATACCATGTCAGTTACCTTTACTTACATAGCTAGTTATTCACGCTCAACCATCCAACAACAAAGGCTACATCTAACCTTTTCAATTTCCAATTATACTATTGGAGCATTTTCATTTGGTTCTAAGTATTCATACCAAATGTCAACATGTAAACAACGTACATTCACATAATGAATCCACTGTCATTATCAGACTATTCATTTACACTTTTCGGATTCATTAACTACCTCTTACAAGAGGTCACATCGCAAGATTTCATATATTCTTCATAGAATCACAATCTATGACACAATAATATTGAACTTTGATGTTCATATTATCTCTAGTTCATTCTTCTAGAAATGTGCAAGTCCAATCGCTAGGACTTCTCTTTTCACACTTTTATTCTTTTAAAGTTCTAGAGTCTTTCCAGGGATATACTCTTAAACATGATTTTCATCATCTATACTTTACTTCACATTACGACAATGTATAATTCAAGATCAATGAAAGACTCAGTGTTACTTCGTATGCATTCATTAACAAGTATATCTCAGGATGTTCAATTCACCCATAACCAATTCATACGAATTTACTTGCCATTTATATGCATCAAAACTTATGGGTAATAAAGGGGTCATCAAAATTCAGTATTTACATACTCTTTAAATGTGTCACGTTGATGACTAACAACATCCTAATATGTGAATATATTATCACACATCACTCAATAACTTTATTCACCATGCAACAACTGCATATAACAACCACTCTTTTCGAGTATTTTAGCATTCGTTGTATAATGCACATCTTTTTAATCGACTATACAATCATCATACACACATGCTCTTTAAGAGCAAATATCATTTACTTCAATCGCATTAATCATGATAATGTCGGTTTCCAATGAGACATTACATCCAATAACTTCGGAAACCCCACCGAAGATATATGGTCAGTTATGAATTTATTAACCATCATTCCCAAGTGCTTTAATACAATTTCTTTCATCATTCTTAATCATGAACTTTAATGTGAATTTCTTTATATCAGTCATACTAGGGATCAACATAAGTAAAAACACCATATTTTCATGATCCACTAATTTCACTCAAATGCACTCACTTTCATTTAGTCAAGTAGGCAGACGGCATCCATTTTCATAAATTATCAAACCGTAGAGTTCATCACCACATTATGGTTCTTGGAAACATTGGTCTCATAGCCACATCAACATATATAGTTACACAAGCATTTCATGAAGCATCTGCTTCAATTTAATATAATCATATATCCATAATCGTATCAACATGCATATAAGCATTAATCGCATCACTGCACAAGCATCCATGCATAATATCGATTGAACATACATCAACCTTGTAACTCTATCAATACACATATATGATCATACTCAAACTCATTTCATGATCATGACCATATAAACATTGCTTTTCATGATTTGCCAACTCTACTATTGTTCACTCCATTGTTCGTCAATATAAATACCGTCAATGAACAATACGTACAGGAGACTAAATCAATAACCGTCAAAGCAATTATGAATCAGCATACCCATATTTATTATGGGTTTATTTTCACATAATTGTTCACATACGTGCATTAAACCACAATCTAATTGTTGTTCATATTTCTATTTTATACAACAATGAATTTACCACACATAATGCACAATTTGTACTTTATCCCAATCATCAAATCTTTTTATGAATTATAATCATAGTTATACGAAGTGCCCAGATCTTTATATTACCAATTTATAACAGAGCATTACCCAATTCTTATTATTATTAGTTTTGGCATCATCTTGGCGTTTGGTTTCAACAACCACGCTAAAAGACTTCTCTTTTAGCATCACCTCGATGTCCGGTTTCAACAACCACCCAAAACATTCATTTTCTTTTATTTTAATGCTCAAATCATACATACTAATTTATATCAAGTATGTGTTCATAATATAATTTGTTATCCATTTAACTCCAGTGCACTTATTCTTAAATCCAAGATGCAAGCTACAACTAAACGGTGCCTGAATTGAATATTATCATGATTTCTCAATTTTTACATGTATACTCATCATTGATCAACGTTCATGATATATAACTGCTGGGTTGTGTTTCAAATTTTTGAGTCTAGATTTCAAATAGAGGTCTGTGGTGGAGCGGAGGGATCAGGCCCTCCACCGATCTCCAAAATGGGGGGTGCGGGGGGTGAAGCCCCCCGCGGTATAGATTGTTTCTTTTCTCGGGTCGGCCTATATTTTGTTCTCCTCAGTCTCAAGAGTTTACTTTTCATATCTTGGATATTATTCACCCTTCAATAACATATCAAAACAATGCCTAAACAGAAAATTATGAGTTCTTATCTTTGAAATTTCAATCCCACAAGTAAATATACTTTCATGCATAAACAGCAATGCATCAACCACTCCTTCTTAAGCATTATAGAACTTCATGATTTTATCCCGAATCAAATGTATAAGTTTCACACAACTTGATTCCATTAATGGGATGCAAATCAAAAAGCATAAAGGCATTTCACTATTATCCTTGTACATGCACAAATTGATCATCATCATGAATTCTTGATTTATGTTATGAAACCATATGCAAAATAGTCAAGTGCATCATCAACAAAGCACAAACAAATCCCATTCATCTTAGTGCCATGGTTTCACCATTTACAAAATTAAATGACATACCTTTGTCCATAGCAATTCATACAAGAGATGGTTCCAAGAAGATGTCCCAATTCTCTCCATTCATCTTTCCTCCAATCTCACACAAACATCGCCACCAAAACACGGAAAGTGAAGAAGCCATTCTCAATTAACGAACATAAACCTTAAGAATGTTAAAACAAATTATCGGAATACTTGCAAAATACTTGCAACCGGGTAACCGAGAGATCTCAGGTGTTGAGGCTGTGTAATCACTTTCCTTAAGGTTTATTTCGCTATACGAAATATTCTCGGGAATACAACAACAACCAAAATGAAGTGAGAGTGTGTAAAGGGAGAGAGAGATCAAGATATGGAGAGATTGGTTTTTGTTCAAGAACACAACAACAAGAACACTTTGAATGCAAAGAACTTTTCAATCTTGTTTTCCCTTGTGTATTTCTCTTCATTATTAAACCATCAAAGTATGGAATTATATATATGTATCCTTGTAAAGAGGCGTCCCAAAATGAAGAGCCAAAACTGAAATATAGAACCGGGAAAAAACCGCGCAGACAAACCGTCGAAACCGACCTCTGTGTCGAAGCTGTGTGTCGACACACAGGTTACTGTAAATCTGTGTGTCGACACACGGACTTCCTCTGTGCACTTCTGTAAAGGACTGTGTGTCGACACACGGGCCATGTGTGTCGACACACAGTTGTTTTCCCATCGTTCTGTAGGATTGTGTGTCGACACACATGGCCCATGTGTCGACACGCACCCCTAACAAGCTCTTAAACATTCAAACAAGTATCGGGACAATCTCAAATACATCTTATACATACATAAACAACATTTAACATATACATACGCATTATTCAACACATTTTGAAAACACACCAACACTTTTAACATCCTAATTGTGTTTTTGGATTTAATATATAATTGGAGAGAAAAAACATAAGGATGAATACAATAAATTTTAATGTTCAGAAAAAAAAAACATTAAATTTTAAAATACAGTGAGAAAAATAAAATATGGACAAGGAATATAGAATAAAACTAAAAGTATTGCGAGAGTTATGCTTGCCCTTCCCTATCTAAAATTTACGAAATGAAGTAATAAAAAATGATTCAGGCTGAACAAATAATATTTGTTAAAATATAAATGCCTCCGTACATTACACGAGATTAGACTAATTTCATTTAGGGTTATTTACACCAAAAGTCCCTGTACTTTGCCCTTTGTGTCAATTTGGTTCTTATACTTTTAATTGTGTAAATTTAGTCCCAGAACAATTCAAAAGATTATAATTTAGTCCTTTGGTCAAATTTAAGTTAAGTTCGTATCGTAATTTTGAATGGCAAAATTATGTTAGATACAAGCAACTTATTATAAATTCATCCGTTTACTCAATTTAACCCAATTCGTGATTGAACCACTAAAAATTTCACTAAAAACTTAACATAAAATTTTCTCTAAGGACCAAATTGACACATTTTGAATTCTACAGGAACTAAATTGGTATAAATTAAAGTATAAGGATTAAATTGACACGATAGATAAAGTATAGGGATCTTTAACGTAAATAACCCTTTTATTTATCGAGTTATATACGATGTTGTATGATGATTGGTGCTTGAAATATATGTTCATTTGTTGTGCTTTTTCTCTTGTTGACGCTGGATTGCTGAGGACACTGTAAGTAACAATATACATATACATGATAACAACAACAACAACAACAAACCCAGTATCTCAAGGGCTCCCGCGTAAGCAGAGTCTGGAAGGGGTGGGATGTACGCAGCCTTACCCCTTCAGAGTGGTACCCTAACGAGAGGATGTTTCCGAGGACTTCTACAACTTGAGAAGCATGAAAGTATGGAAGCATAAAGTATACAAGCATCTAGGTAAAAAAAGCAACCATAACGACACAATGCAAGCATATAGAGAATATAAGCAGCGAGTAGGCAATACAACAATAAGGCGACAGAACATAAGAACACTAAGCAGCCAACATACGGCAAAACTACATAAAAACAAACAGGCATGCAAAAATCCTCATAGCACTAGTATTAGCTTAGAAGTGCTCGTCGTTCCTAAACCGTTATATCAGTTACACCTATACTAATCCTCCACTGAGCTCTATTTAGGGCCTATCTCCTCATTTAAGTTGAGATAGGCAATGTCCCGTCGAATTATCTCCATCCAACTCTTCTTTGGGCGGCCTCTCCCTCTCTTCCTGTCTATACATGATAAGTAATAGAAAAATAAAAAATTAATTATTTAATTTTATATAATTTGTGGGTACATAATTTGTATTATAGTCCATTCTTTTTGATTAAAAAAAGAACAAGATAAATCAGTAAATGGGCTTAGTCGGCCCAAGCGGATAGGCCCATGTTAAGTTAGGCTTAGACGGCCCAAACCTGAGATTTACGTTGTTGAGCTCTTAGACAAATTTACGGTAAATTACGTATTAGTATCCAGAGGTTCGGCGTAAATATTTTTTAGTCTGTAAATTTATGAAATAATTTTTTAGTTTTAAAATTAAATGTATTTAATAATGTAGTCCAAATGATAGTTTAAAATAATATAAGATTTGCTGTTATTTGTTGGTAAACCTACCATCTTCTTACTATTCCCCCATCCTATACACGAATTGCAATATTTTAACATTGCTAATGAAGAAAAGTTGGATGGCAGGCCTAATTTACACTCCTACACACTGCTACATGAATTATTTAATTAAATACATATAACGTTTGGACTAAAATATTATTTTACAAAGTTTTTGAATTAAGAAATTAATACACCAAATTTTAGGGTTCTAATGTGTAACTCGCCCAAAACTAAACTGAAAAAGTGGTAGCGCGAGGCTCTGCCTGGCGCAACGTCTCAGTGAGCAAAAGCACCAACGCTTGGCATAGTCGAAGAAAGTTGAAAGAGATCGGGTTAGATCTTGAAGTAATTTGGAGTCGGTTTTTCATGCATTATTTGGAGTGAATTGATGGGGAGAATCAATTGCTCTGGACCTAGGGAGACAATCCTTATATCACTCTAATTGCTTGTATGTTTCAAGTTAAGACAAACTTTTTGAAACTATTTATCATTGTAATTATTATCTTTCACAGTGGATTTTGCTGTCACTTTGCCCCGTATTTTTTTTCCTGCTATTCTGGAGGATTTTCTACATTATATATGTTGTTCATGTATTTTTGCTTATTTTTCTCTTTAATATTTATTGATCATAAGGTGCATTTAATACATTATTATTATTGATTTAAGTGGTCGATTATGAATCGGGTTTAGTGTTATATACCCCAGCATTATCAACATATTACAATTCATACAGATAAAAATTGCTCTACTAAATCAATGACAAAGTAACATCGGACTCTTATAGTTGTAAGTTATCTTCACTTAAAAAATATATACTAGATAATATTTTTCAAAAATATAGGCTATAACACTTTTTATTATAATTTACCAAATATTATTTTCTCAGGTTGGGGGTCCTCGGAAACAGTCTCCCGTCAGGGTCTCACCCTGATGGGGTAAGACTGCGTATATTTTACCCCTCCCAGACCCTACGCGAGCGGGAGCCCTTGAGGCATTGGGTATGTTATTGTTGTTGTATTATTTTCTAGGGTTATTTATGCCAAAAGTCCCTATATTATGCTTATTGTATCAATTTAGTCCTTATATTTTTAATTGTGTCAATTTAGCCCTTGTATAATTCATATTGTGTCAATTCGGTTCTTAGAGTTAAAATTGTGTTAAATTTTTAATGATTCAGCTATGAATTGGGTTAAATTGAGTCAATTAGTATATTTATAGTGTGTTATTTACATCTAATGTGATTATCTCGTTAAAAATTATGTCAATAATATAACTTGAATTTGACTAAAGGACTAAATTGACATAATATGAATTGTAGATGGACTAAATTGACATTATTAAAAGTATACAGACTAAATTGATACAATGATAAAAGTACAGAGACCTTTGAAATAAATAACCTTATTTTCTAATTATAATACTCAACGTAGGGTGTAAATTAAGCACAATGAAAATAGTTCAAGAGTACAAATCACTATTAGTACAGGCATAGGGGATCAATGCCACTATTTTTGGCACCTTATTTCAAAAAAAAAGAAAATTCACACTTCAAACCCGACACAAGGTGTCTTTGTAATGAACAAAAAAATGCACACACGAAGCAACACGTTAACCTTTATTCTACAACAAGCGCGCTTTCTGAATGCATACATTTCTAATCTTACCAGTGGCTCTCTATAGCTTGAGGAATACAAACTCTTCAACAGCTGATACATTTCCAATTTTTCTAAGCGCTTCAGATTCAGGTTCTTCGTCAACTCCGATTGCCATTATAGCCCTTTTGCCTCGACTGGTCCTTCCAACACTCATGAAGCTCACATTCACGTTATGCTCACCAAGAATATTACCCACATGTCCAATCATCCCCGGCTGATCTGTCTGTTTGCATAGTATAAGGTTCCCTTCGAGGCTGACATCCACCCCAAAGGACCCAACCTTAGTGAGCCAAGGGATCCCGTCCTTCACCTTACCCTCTATACAGATCTCTCCATTTTCAAACACTGCACTATCGAATTTGGACACGACGTTTGAGACTTTGATCTGGATCGAGTGGATGGGTTTCCCAGGGCAGGACTCGAACGAGACCTTTTCTTCGCTGATACGTAAACCCTTTTGTTTGGCAATGAAATCGGCGTTGACTAAGTTAACAAACGTGTCGGAAATGGGTTCGATGATGCCTTTTATGACCATTGCACGTAGAAGTCTAGTGTCAAGGTCATCTGGGCCTCTAGATGACTTGTAAACCACTTTAACTGAATTAACTCCGCTTCCACCGGCTACCAATTGTACAAAAAGCCTCCCTAGTTTCTCTGCTAGTGTTACGTATGGAGCCAGCTCCGATAGGACCTGTCATAAACGTCACATATCCTGTCATGTCATGTTCGTGTTTGTGTCATACGAGGACTTTAACAAAAGGGTTGACATATGCGACCAGTTCAATACATGGACCTTGAGGATCCCTTAACCTTCACCCGACTCAATTAGCAAACGGATTGGCCCGTGATTTATCCATTTATAATAGATTTGATAGGAATTCTGTGTCATGTATCTATTGGGTTACTTGTGTGGAGCTTGGTTTTACAGTGTTCGGTCAAGCTTGATGGAGGGGTTGGGACCTAGGTCGAGTTCTAGGCCTGTTTTGGAGGTCTTAGCTAAAAAAACTAGGGTTTCATGTCATGCGTATATCTATACCCGGTTCTAGGGTTTGAGAAAGAAGAACAAATTGAAGAAAACTCTCTATAACAATTATAAAGCAATAAAATTCTCCCTACAACTCCACAGACATAGGCAATCTTATATTGGAATTATAAGAGGGAAGAATATGAGCTTAATGAGCTAATCCACCGAGTGTGGATTGATTAGATTTAGGACGAAACTTTACCGGGGCTATATGTGTAACTTTATTTATGTTATATGTAAACTTCATTTATGTACTCCGACTAGTTTACTAAATGGGTCAAGAGCCCTTAACCTTCAGTCAACCCAATCAACAACGGGTTGACCCATGAGTTCTTCAATATGGGTAAGGTTTCTTTACATGTTAGTTCGTCAACCCAGCAAACATATAACGAAAATATGACATCTGAGCCCTTGAGTTACCCGTTTAATTATTTTTAATTTTTTGATTATTTTTGGGTTTTTTTTTAATTTATTAAATGATGAAAAATAGAGGTACCTGAGGGGGAAGCATAGGAGCATTAAGAGCAGTAGCAGAGAGGTCCCCTTTGAGTGCTCCCGTTACTGCCTCTGCTATCTCTATTGCTACTCCTTCCTGCATTTAATTAAATTAAATTAATTTTACAAATAAACTATCATAGGGTTTATTTACCGGGCACTAATACAACTGGATCCCATTAGAACTCCGTAGTTAAGCGTGCTTGGGCGAGAGTAGTAACAGGCTAGGTGACCTCCTGCGAAGTCCTCGTGTTGCCAATTCTAGAAACAGCCTCTCGGCAGGGTTACACCTCGAAGAGGTAAGGCTGCGTAAATCCACCCCTCTCAGACCCCGCTTATACGGGAGCCCTTGAGGCACTGGGTCTGTTGCTGTTGTACTAATAAACTATCATATAAAAATATCATAAAATAATCTGGAATTATGTCGAGTCCAATTGGGAATTATTTCCAATTGAATATGACATTCATTGGAGACGCCCTCGGAACATCAAATTCAAATGCACTCGTCTTTCTGCATGATGCATCAACAAGAGCTCGGGATGGGCTTTAGGCCCAACCCACAAAGTTGACACATACAATATCCACATATGAGCTAAAGTGAGGTTTTATACAAAAATCAATTGGCATTAGGTGGTAACGCCACTAAACTTAAAGTTCGATTTCTTGTCTTTGACAACTTTAATATGTAATTTTTACTAGACTCACATGTGAAGTCCTTAAAAGAAAGAAAAAAAAAGACCTGAGCCTCTTTGGTGCTAGCGCCAAGATGAGGGGTGAGGGTGACGTTCTCGTGTTGCACCAACTTGCTATCCTTTGATGGAGGCTCTTCCCCGAACACATCCAGCGCCGCCTGCCCCCATTTTTAATAAAAATCAACAGATAAGACTCGTAAAGTAATACTTTTTTTTATTTTTAATATTTGAGTTTTAGACCATGTTAGAATATAAAATCATACTTAGAAATTCATTTATCAACTTAATCTCATTGGGACAGTTGGTTCCTTGAGATTATATCAAGATTTTCTTAACTGAGAAATCATGAGTTGGAATCCAAATAACCCTTATAGTAAATATTAACATATTTCAAGCAGAAAGCATGGGCGGGCATGTGCATATCACGCTTCAAACGCAGTTGACATTTGAATGAGAGGACAAGTATAAAATCATTAAACTCTGAGCAATTGGTTCCTTGACAATTTTTACCGAGATATTTATTTCGATGCAAATGGAACGGTTTCTTATCATTGTGACTTACATGAGCGACCACGCCACTATCAAGAGCTCGAACAAGGGCATCTTCATCAATAACACCACCTCTAGCGACATTGATGATACGGGCCCCTCTCTTCATCTTAGAGAACGTATCGTCATTAAAGATTTTCTTAGTCGTTGGGGTGAGAGGCATGTGAAGGGAAATGAAGTCCGAGCTCGAGATCGCCTGCTCGAACGAGACAAGCTCAACGCCAATGGCACGTGCCCTGTCTGCCGGGGCATAAGGGTCATGTGCGATCACGTGCATTCCTAGACCTTTTGCCCTCCTGGCAACTTCACTTCCAACTTTTCCGAATCCCATCACTGCTAATGTTTTTCCCACTAACGATACCCCAATGTACTTGTTTCGTTGCCATTTTCCTGTAAATAAGACAAGTATCTTAATATCTGTGAAAAATTATCTTAAGAGAACATTATGTTTGAATAAAATAATAAAAATATATTAACTTGGGGCTCATCGACCTATCCATTCTCTCAATAACCTAAGGTCATATTTGGCACATGGAATTGGAGCCTGAAATTGGGTTTGTTTGTGACTGAAATTGAGGCCCAGTATTTTAATTTTGTTGTTTGGTTCATCTGCTTGAACTAGAACAACAATTCCACTGCGCAGCTGCATGAAATTGGATTTTAATTAAAAATCATAAATTCCAATTGTTTGGAATGGGTCCTATAATCTTCTCGTTTTGTAATTTTGTCTTTCTGTAATGCTCTGTCGGTAGCTTAGCTCGGCTCAGGCCTCGTGCGTACGAGTCTGCCTATTTTGTATTGCGTTCCAACGCTATTTATTAAAAAAAAAAAAAATCAACTTATGTGAAATCTAAAATGACCTTACTTGATTAATCCAAACTCAAGATGATTCAAAATCGAAATGTTTAGACACAACCGAGACCTAGACCTTGAAATCATCCAACTCGAATCATTTCGACTTGAAATGACTCAAATCAACTTGACCTACCCGATTGACCGAAAACCCGAGATGAGTAAAATCTAAAAAAATGGAATTACTCAACTTGAATGTGACGTAATCAAACTGAGTCCAAAGTCGAAATGACTTGGCCAAATTGATCACAAAACCCAACATTACTTCATCCCAAAATGACATGACCCATCTTACCCTCAGCCTAAATTTAACCTGACTCTAGATAACCTGAAATTTGATAAGATGCGACCCGATTGACCGAGGATTAAGATGACTTACAAGTTTGAAATGACCTAAATCAGCTCAAACCCGACATTCTAGCTGGAATTGCAAAACATCTAACTTGATTAATTGAAACCCGCAATGACTTAAACACAAAATAATCCGACGTAACTAAAGTTTCACCTAATTTGACTCCAAACTCAAATAACTCAAACTTAAAGTAATTCGACTGGACCAAAATCCAAATCTAACTAATTCAAAACTCAAAATGCTCCATCTTGATTGATCGAAAACATGATGACTCGAATTATTATGAAATTATAATTTCAACCTCCGATTCCTTTATTTAACCAAAAAATAAAATTTCAATTCCATCGGAATTCCAAATTTACCATAATTGGAATTGAAATCGGAATTTCACAGCTCAAATCCAATTTTATGGGTGACACAAATCCTAAATTCTCTCTCTCCTACTCTACGTTGTCTGAACCTCCTACCACTTTTTTTTTTTGATAATTAGCGATAGAGTCGGGATACAAAACAGGCCGCTGGAAACTGAACCTCTTATCTCTCTTTCATCAATATCAAACTTAACCGTGTTAGAGTATAAAACAAATCTTTGGCCTTCACCCATAAACTTAAGCTTTTGAGAAGATAGTTTCTTTACATAGTATCAGAGCTTTGATGACCAAGAATTTACGAGTTTGAATCCCAATAGCCCCCATTCAATTTAAAGATAATTTAAGCACAAGGTATGAAGTGAGTCTATGCAATATCCACATTTTAATCCCAATGGACATTTGCGTGAGAGAGCATGTTAAAGCATAAAACCAATCTTGAGTCTTCACCCATAAACTTAAGTTTTTGGAAAAGATTGTTCATTGACACACTGAGCTTAAACGCCCATGTGATAAATGCTTTGACCAGACGATATTTAAGCGATAAATTTTTATATAAAATAGAAGAAATAAATAACAAAATTAGCACAAAATGGTGCAAAAAAAATGTAAAAATAATTGAATGAAAATAGGAAAGAAAACGGACATTTCTATGGTGTAGAAAATTTCTGAGCTGTATATTAACACACATTTTTTATATGTTAACACATAGTTCAAAAATTTGTATAAAATTTAACTAAATTTTATATCGTACAGAAAAATAATTTTCTGCAAAATAGACAAACGGGGAAGGAGACATGGCCACAAAGAGTAGTACTAAAAATCAGAAGTGCTTTCAAATAATAATGCAAACAAAGGACAGAAACATCATGAGATGGCTGTGCCCACTTGAATTGTCCATTTTAACCTTCTTGGTACAAATTTCCCATCTAGGAGGCTTGACATTTATTTGTTGGAATTATTGCTTTCATTGATTGGATTATCATCTTATTTTATAAAAGAGTAAATTATATAAATTTTTTTAAACTTTTGATTCTATAACAGAAAACTCCCCTCACAAATAAAGACACTCACTAAACTCTCTTATTTTTGAAAATTTTTCGCTTTGCTTTTAAACAATTATTTTTGACCATATTGCCCTTAAAATTAAATGGTTAACTGTCCGATTTTATTTTTAGGTAGGATTTTTTATTTTGAAGAAAAATAAGGATTTTTTATATTTTTAAAAAAATAAATTTTTTTATATTTATAAAAATTATTATTTTAATTAATTATAGTAGCGGTATTATAATAGCAAATGTTATATTTTTTTCTCGTAATATTTTTATGAAAATTTTAAAAATACTTTTTTTTCTTCTATACTTATAATAACATTACTATAATTAATTAAAATAATTATAGTTTTATAAGTATAGAAAATTCTCTTAATTCTTTTGTTAAAAACATAAAATTTCTTAATTTAATCTAATAATATTAAATTCCTTCTAAAAATAAAATTAAAAATTAGGGGAAAAATAGTAAAAAATAAGTTGCATGGGGGTTAAGTGATAAATTTTTAAAAGTGAGGGGTTTTGTGAGTGCTTTTATTTGTGAGAAGGGTTTTCTATTTTTGAAACAAAAGACTGGAGGGTTTTCTGTAGTTTACCCTTTATAAAACTAGTTGGATATTGAACCGGTAAAGCCCAATTGATAAGTGATCCTTAAAATCTGGGCCTAAATTCGTCTCAACTTATTATATAATTAATAGTGTGGTATGTAAGGTATTGGGCCTAATTAAAGACGGGCTTTGATGGGGGACCCATACAGTTACTAACCCTAGGCTCGGTCTTCTCTCTCTTCCTAAAAAAACCCTAGCTATAAAACAAAGCTCAATGGATGACTTGCCCCATTGGTAGTTATCATAAAGAATTGGAGAGCGAGAGGAAGACCAAGTTCTAAGCGCGATCGAGAGATACGTTCTTGCTTATTTGTGATTGTCTTGTAAATCAAACCAGATTTCAAATGACTACAACAATGACTTCTGCTCATGGTATGTTTACAATCTCTAGCCCTAATATTTACATCCTTAAAGAATTTTCTACATTATTATCTAGTTCTGCCGCCAGCCGACATAGCCCAGTGGCAGAGAACGTCGTTAGACATTCATGCCACCTCGGTTCAAACCCTATTAAAGACTTGTGGCTTCCCTTTTATGAAGAATTTAAGGGGAATTCCCCCCACCCCCCAACACACAGAGTTCTGGTGAGCTTGAAGTTCTTGTAATCCTCCAATTTAGATCTAATGAAGTTTCCATCATTTTTGCTGTGGTTTTTCCTCGTTTGAGGATTTTCTACGTAAATCTTAATGTCTTTTCTCTCTTTTTATTCTCGTTTGTTATTCAAATGTAATTTTGATATTAAAATCGAACCCAATTCTTGCATATTTTGTAGCAGATTTTACCATCTCATTGACTATTAAAGAAAAAACAAGAAGTGGTTGAGGGGGGCCAGGGCAGGGAAATGCAAAACACGTTTGTCTGTCAACTTCTTTTTCTTTTATTGATGGGAATGAAAAAAGAACTCAATTATTGCAATTCCACTAACATGGGTGTCAGTGGAAGTGAAAGGTCTAGATAGAACCCAACAGAGGGCTAGTATAGGGGTAGTAAATGTAGCGCCTTAGAGTAGGGCAATCCAGCCTATTTGGGGGGGGGGGGGGGGGGGGGATATCACCGGTGTTTCTAGGCCTTTTACTTTCTCTTTGGTGCATATATATGCATATTTGATCTCCTAATTTACTATCTGCTTTTCGGCTTATTTGCAAACTACAACTGCTATTTCTCTGCCTATTAATTGCATAACTTGCTTGCATTGAGTTTGCTAGTAATGCATGTCTTCTGTTTTGCCCAACTCATATGCTTATTGCTTATTACTCTCTTGCTGCCAGGCTTCCATGCTTCGATGTTGCGGACTAGCTCATCAAGTTGGGGGTCCTCAGAAACAGCCTCCCTTCAGGGTAGCTCCAGGAAGGGGGAAGGTTGTGTACATCTAACCCCCCAGACCCTGCTTATGCACGAGCCCTTGGGGCATTGTGTCTGTTGTTGTTGTTGTTGTTGCCACTAACACAGGTGTTAAAATGTTGGATGCTCTACATGTGAATCTTGTGGATTCTTAGATTAGAGTTGAGATAAAGAAGAGATCGTCTTATAAGCGTAGTGGGTTACTGCACCTAATGCCAATTAGTTTTAGGATGGAACCCCGCTTGAGTTTATATGTGGATCTGTATATTCCAACTCCAGTGGGTTGGGCCCAGTGAAATTTAACATAAAAGAACAATTTTTTTTTTCAAAAGTTTAAGCTGATAATTGAATGTTTAAGAATGATTTTATACCCTAACATGTCCCTTCACACAAATACTCATAGGCTTACAGTGTGATATTAAATATGCCCACCTTATAACTTATGTTAAAATTATATTAAAGTTAAAAGTGGGGGTTGATCCCACTAGGGTCTTATTTTAGTGGTAGGAAGTAAGTGAGAGGATATAATATCGATTTAGGCCAAAAGGTTTGGAGTTCGATTCCTCCATTGAACCTCTCCTTGAGGAATCCCCGAGTTAACTGGCTACAACAATACGTGGGTCATCAAATGGACCAAGGTTTACCAGGCAACCAGGTTCCTCATTAGCAAAAGAGTTGGGGGCTGTTGAGATTAAATGAAACTCACTTATAAGTAGGGATGGCAAAGGGGCGGGTAAAACCCGTTACTCGCGGGTACCCGCCCCAAGTGAGGCAGGTAGCGGGTATGAGTTGGGGGTACCTGCTGCAGGTATGGGTAAAATGTTGTACCGCCCCGCTCCACCTCCCCCCCCCCCCGTATACCCACCATGCGCATTCCATTTTGTATCTAATTAACTTTTTAAGTAAAAAAATATATGCTTAGATTTAATAACCTAAATTGTTCATCAATGTTATAAAAAATTATAATTAAATTTTGAAAATAGTATTAAATAATTAATACGTGTGGGTATAGATAATCCTTTTATACACACATTAAAGTAGGTATGGGATGGGTATTGGATACCCATCGCGGGTACTGGGGCGGGTATGGGTATCTATTTTATACCCATGATGGGTATGGGTATGAATTTAGGTGGTGGGTATAAGTATAGAGGAGGCACCCCCGTACCGGCCCCGGCCCTGGCCCTGACCCATTGCCATCCCTACATATAAGGGCAAGTATTAGAGACTCTACGTGTGAGTCTAATGCAAAAATCCTACATTACAGTAGTAAGAGTGAAGAGATCAATATATAAGTCTAATAGATTACCCTACTTTTTGCCAATTGATTTTAAGATGGAATCCCACTTAAACTTATACGTGGATTTTATATGTGCCAATTCCACTTATCAGCTTATTTGTCAACTTTTTTTTTTTTTTATTTAATTATTGATTGGAAGAAAAAAAAAAGCTCAATTATTGCACTTCCACTAACATGGGTTCACTTACTTGGCAATATACATAGAACCCAACTATCTCAACAAAATTTTCTATTTTCACGTGCACTTTTTTTTAAATATATATATTCCTAATCATTGTTTATAAAATAAAATTTAAAATTTATCTAATTTTTATATTATTCGGAATCATTTTGGACCATACTATATGGTCCATTTAAATGGAATAAAGGCAACTATATTTTAAAATAACATATCGTATAAATGAGTAGAATCGAATACAATCCTGCTAATTATATATAAAACTAAATATTCGAAATAAGGATCGTTACTATTCTGCTTCTTTACCTAGAAGTGTTAAGTCAGCTTATTGCGCATCGTGACTAGTCTTTGGATTGCACGTATAGTGCACTCTGCATAAAATTCGTTGGATTTTCGTTGGAAAATATTGACGTAAAAGATGATTAATCCAACCATATGTAAGTTCTTTCTGTCATAATTTGTTTGTTCCTTTGCTAGAAAATATTGACATGAGGTTTGATTTCGCCAATATGTAGTTATCTTTCATTAGATACGGTGCATTATGACAGTGATTCGCTATATTTTTCCTAAACATAATGAATAACTAATATTAATTTGTAATCATATAATAAATCAGCATTTTTTTATAAAAATTTGCCAGTTTTTTTATCATAATTTGCTTAATTCTAGCATAAAATTCTTAAGCAATAAAATTTCAAATATCAGAATACTTTATTATTTATAATGAATTGTCATTGCACTTTATAACAAATATTCAAACTTAGTATCTAAATGATAAACTCTCTATTAACTAATTATAAATTCCATGTAAAATAAGGTACATTATTAAATTTATAAATTAGTTGCTGTTAATATTTTGGTTAATGAAAAAAGTAGTAATTGCAGTGAAATATAGCGACTTTCACCTCATTATACCTGAATGATAAATTTTTTATTAAGTAATTAATTTTTATAAGTCAATAAATTAATATTGTGTCAAAAAAAGCAAAAACAACATTCTCAATGTCCTAAGAACTCCTACCTAAGCATGGTCTGAGGGTAAATGTACGCACATGGATGCTATTTCCGAGAACCGCTAAACTGAGGAGTGTAACACGAAGACTTTCCAAGAGGTCACCCATCTTGGTACTACTTTCACCCAAGCACGCTTAACTTCGAAGTTCTAATGAGATCCGGTACTTGCGTGTTGGTACTCTCTATCAAGTTAGATCTATAATTCGGTATATAAATTAAATTATAAATGTTTTTACTGTATTAAGCATAATAAAAAGGGGCAAATGATTGGGGTAAATTAAAGTTACCGGCTTTCATGGAAGCATCAGCTTGGGCCACGTTCCGAGCCATGGACACAAGCAATGCTATCCCATGCTCTGCGGCTGCCACTGTGTTTGCGGTCGGTGCGTTCACCACCAAACATCCGTACTCGGTTGCAGCCGACACGTCAACGTTGTCGATCCCGACCCCTGCCCTGCCCACCACCCTCAGTCGCCCCTCTGCCGCCTCGAATACCTCCCTAGTCACTTTTGTCCCGCTCCTCACTATCAATGCCTCGTACCTGTTAGAGTATAAAATTATCATGATCAGTGTATATATGCTGAATTAAAACTTTTGAGGTAGAATACTCTCATTCATAATTTTAAAAAAAATAATTTTGAAAAAATAGTTATTTTTACCGCACGCATAATTAGAGGGTTAAACGTTTACTCTGCATCATACATTTGGTTCTTTAATATGATATCAGAATCTTTTAACTGAATAGTCTAAGGTTTAAACCCTTTATTATATGGGTATTGTCGGCATTTCAAGTCCAGTAGACATTAGTTATATAATTAGTTTTTTTATACTATGTATCATTTCATAGCACACATATAATGAAAACGATCCACATATTAGTTATGCTTTACCAAAAAAGGTCCCATCCATCAAATTCACATTTAACCCATAAAATCTCGAGACTAGATTTACATACGAGGAATATAACTACATTTAAAAGCATTCTTAAAATTTTCATCCAACAGCTTAATCTATTAGTAACAGTACCTCTTGATGTTCTTACGCAACTCCTCCGGGGTGAGATCATAGAGGCAATACACGTCAGCAAACTCTCGAAGAACATCCAACCCTGCCGCCCCTAGCTTCTCAGCAACCAAGATCGCGGGCCGTGTTCCCCGCCCCTGTGCAACCTCCACAGGGCGAGGATCTGCCACAGCGATCACATTGGTGATAGTCAAGGGACGGGCAGAGGGACATGAAATTGTACATATCTTATGTATACTCACAGCATTGCTGTCGAGTTTAAAGGAGAGATTGGTAGGGGATAGTTTCGAGGAGGAGGAACTGAAAGATGGAATGGAGACGGGAATGAGGTTTGCAGACGATGCCGACGCCATCGTTTTTTTTTTTTTTTTCTTTATTAAAACTCTTGTTTGTAGTTGATGTAATATTTGTATTAGAGGTGGAGAGGGGGTTGGGGGGAAAATGAATGGGGAGAGGGGATGTCTAAAAAGTGGATGGTGTTAGAGGCTAGTGGCCTTTTTTTAAGCAAAAATGAGTCTTTTTATTTTATGAAAATTTATTATTTAAGTATTTTTTATTTTTGTTTTTTTATTACTTGGAATATATATATATAAGATAGTGTTTTTATAAGAGAGTAAGAGGAGCAAATTCTGATCTTTCGTTGTTGAGTATTGAAAAAAAATAATTTCTCTCCCTCACCCCTTTTTTCTTTTTGCTCTTTAAAAGGGTATGGGCTGTAAATTTTTATTTTTTTAATGTTTAACAAATCTTGCCTGTCTATTACAATGAAGGGCCAGGATTCGCCCCTCTCACGCTCTCATAAGAACGTCATCCTATATATAAGGAACATACCCAATGCCTCAAGGGCTCCCGCCTACGCAGGGTCGGGGGGGGAGAGGGCGGATATACGTAGCATTCCCCCTTCAGGGTGTTAACCTGAAGAGAGGCTGTTTCTCAGTGCCCCCAACCTGAGGGTGAGGATTTCCCAGGAGGTCGCCCATCCTGGTACTAATCTCGCCCAAGCACGCTTAACTTCAAAGTTCTAATGGGATCCGGTGACAACGTGTTGGTGCCCTTCTTGGTAAGAACGTCATCCTATATATATATATATGCTGGTGTTCTTATGAGAGTATATATATAGGGTGGCGTTCTTATGAGAAAGTGAGAGCGTGAGAGGGGCGAATCTTGGCCCTTTATTTTAATGGACGGCCAGGATTTATTGGATATTAAGAAAATAATAATTTACAGCCAAAATTTGTTGAGTATTAAAAAAAAAAAAAAAATTTCCTCCCTTACCTCTTCATTCTTTCTGCCCCATGAAGGGGTATGAGCAATAAATTATTATTTTTTTTAATGTTCAACAAATCTTGGCCGTCTATTACAACAGAAAGTTAGGATTCGCTTCTTTCATGCTCTCACCCTCTCATAAAAATACTATTATATATATAACAATCCTTTCTCAGTTAGCCTAGTGGTCAGGATGGCTATATGCCAACCTACAAGTCAGGGGTTTGAGGGACATGTCCCCACCCCAAAGATGATATTATCAATATTAAAAAAATATATGTAAACATATTCATATAATCATAATTATGTATCACGCCAGCATTTAAATTGATTAAATTATGAGAAAAAAAATATCATATTTCAAGGTAAGATAACTAGGTGATACAATTTTAAAACTTCAATATATCTTACGTGTATATTGAAACGTCATATTATCTAGTTAATTTTAATTCATAAATCCCATGTACGAAAGTGATAAGTTATCATTTAACTGTGATATTTAATTTAAATATTTAATAAATCATAAAAATATATTATAATAGGCAAACTGGACACACCATATATAATATATTTCCTTTTGAATTAATCTAGCTAATATGGAAGTCTTTTAATAAAATTGCTTCGATTATTCTTACACTTATATAATATAAAATATAAATAGTAAATGTCAGGGTAATGTCACTGTCAAAAATATTAATATCAGAGTAACTTTATTAAAATTTATTACTATTATTTACTATAATTACATTATTACTTTGATAATAACATTTTTTACTATGACAATATATAATGAGTTCGTGAATATTACTCTAACAGAAAACTAATATTAAATATTATTTGATAATATTTAATAATTATTATTAAACATATATTAGATAATTAAAGGAGATAGTGACCAGCCATTGCAGTACAAGTCTGTAAATTAGGGTATATTTGGTTCAGCTTATTTCAGCTTCTCTGTTTCAATAAGCTGTCCATTTAAGATCTATATTTTTTTACAATGAAGTGTTTGATTGTGCAATATAGCAAGATCTTTTTTACATAATAAAGTATTTGGATACAAGTTTAAAAAAGAAATTTATCTATTATAATCATAAAAATAACTTAATAATATAGAATAATTAATAATAATCTGTAAGAGAGAATTATAATAATAGTTGGTCATGGTAATAGAGGGTTGTGAGTATAGCAACTCATGGGCATAAAAAGGTTGTGGTAGGTGAGGGTAGTGATAACACATAAAACTAGATTAAGGTGATGAGTATTTAATATTAATATAGCATTTTTAAAACATATTTCTAAAATAAGCTATGGAAAAGATCAAGTTTTGTGTCACTTCCTGCCTAGTTATAAAATAACTTTTTTATCTTCTAGATAAGCGTGAAAAAGATGTAAAAAGATCTTTTTTATCAATCAAATACAAGCCTTATAGTCAAGTAAATTTTTTTCACAACTTTCAACGGTTAAAAACCTAAACCAAACACAAGCCTTCGTGTCCTAGAATTATCAAATCATAGAAAATTATTTTTCTATTTGAAAATTTTTGTTATCTAAATATAAAATTCTTTTGTTATATATTTTGTTAGTTTAGTTAAGAAAAATAGTCTTATTATCTATACGTATACATGATTCATACTTTATTTTCCTTTTGTGTAGTGTCTTATCTGGTGTTGGTGAGGTCTTACAACGCTTTTTAATTTCCATTTTTGTTTACAGTTTATTTAGAGATATTCTTGTATTGATCTTTTCTGTTGCTTGCTTTTTTCCATGTACACTCAAGTTTCGGTCTTGCGGGTGTGCCTGCTTTACATCTGGACATCTATCGCTAATTATTATCACAAAAAAAAAAAGAAGTTTAGAATGAATTAAGGTACATAATGGCACATCCTAACGAAAGATGTTTTCCATCTCGTGAAAGGAAATGATGTAAATCCCCATAAAGAGGAGCCACAAATACCATAACGGAGATTCGAATATGGGTGGAATGTAAGGCTACCGATATTCTCTACCACTAGGCTATGTCCTTAGGAGACAAGTTATAGAAATATGATGAAAAATGCTTTTCATCAAAACAAACAGAGTCTAAATTATGGATAAAATAATTGTGTCTATAACATTATGTTTATTTGGACTATTTACACCAAAGGTCCATGTACTTTGTCCATTATGTCAATTTAGTCCTTATATTTTTAATTGTATAAATTTAGTGCCTCTACTATTTACATTTGTGTCAATTTAGCCTTATAATCAAGTTAAAGTTGAGCTAATAATATAATTTTTAATCAAATAATCATGTTAGATACAGCTACAAATCCACCAATTGACTTAATTTAACCCACAACTCATAATCAAACTATTAAAAATTTCATCAATAAATTAACATAAATTTAACTTTAAGGATTAAATTGACACAATATAAATAGTAGAGGGACTAAATTGACACAATGAACAAAGTACATGAATCTTTGACGTAAATAACCCTTTTTTATTCAAATTTTGGTGGAGATTCTCGATTTGCAAGTGGCGGGAATATCAGAATATTTATTAGACCTTCCTACCAAGATGCTTGGATTGGTAGAGTGGAGGGAAATAAATTAAAACCAATAAAATAAATTAAATTATTTTCCTTCTATTTTAAATTATTGTTCTTTCTTAATTTCCTGTCTCTATTTGGTTAATTAATTTGAGAGTTATTTATATTTTAGTACTCAATCTTTTTGATAATTATAAAAAAGGATCCTAATGTTTTGAAATTATTAAAAAGTACTCTAAATTTTTATCGTATGAATAAAGAGAATTATCTTCGGCTACCTGAATCCTGAGAAAATAGAAAGATGAAATTACCTTTAAGCAAAATGATATCGTTTTAGGTCTGATTCTTCACACTTACCAAAACAATGTCGTTTTGGGTATGATTTTTTACACTTTCCAAAACGACATCCTTTTGGTTAAAATAAATAAAAGAAAAATAAAAATCTGCATTTTATAATTGGGTAATTTAAATTAAAAAGACATATTATTTTGTTCAAAAGCTCCTCGTCTTCCTTATCTGTTGCTTTGCCTCCATTAAAGTTAAAAAAAATAAAGATAATACTAACAATATTTTAAACCTACCACAGCAAATTAAGTTTAAAAACAACATTAAAAAAAAAATATTGTGAAAAAGTTCAAGGTGAAGAAGAAAGAAGAGGAGGGAAGATGAAAATATGTATTTAAATTAAAAAGAAAAGGTGAAACACTTGAGCATTCAAAGAAAAAAAAAAAAAAAGATTAACATTAATGGTGCAATGAAGAAAATGAAAATGATGAAGAAAAAGAAGAACTTGAATTTTTTTTTTTTAAAAAAAGCCCGAGGGTTGGCGGCGAGGTTAATTTATTTTTTTGGCTAAGAGGTAATTTGATCAATATACTGTAGCAAATTTTAAATAGTCTTGCCAAGTTAGCACCAGTGACGGAAAATGACATCAGATGGCAGGAGAGTGTCTTTTTTATTCATACAATAAAAAATTAGGGTCCTTTTTAATAATTCTAAAATATCAGGGTTCTTTTTATAATTATCGAAAATATCAGGACTAAAAATGTAATTAATCCTCAAATTAATTAACCAAATAGAGACAGGAATTTAAGAAATAACCATATTTTAAAATAGAAGGAAAATAATTTATTTTCTTTTCTTGGTTTTAATTTAATCCTTGTCGTTTTAATTAAAATTAATTTTCTTTATATATAATTTATATTGTGTCAATTTAATTTTAAAGTAAAATTAATATTAACTCGCGACAAAGTTTATAATAATTAGGTCACGAGTGAATTTAAATTTGGTCAACGGGTGAGTTGGTATTTGAATCACTTGTGTTGATACTCCACATGTGAGTCTAGTAATTGAAATTCCACTTATGATTTGTGAGAGAAATGAGATCAATTTATAAGTCTAGTGGGTTATTACTCCACCTAATGCCAATTAGTTTATAATGGAATCCCTCTTCTACTTATATGTGAACCTCGTATGTTCCAATTTCGTGGGTTGGACTAAAGCCTATTGAAATTTAACAACTTGCATTTAGCATAACTGAGTTGTTAAAAATTATACTATTAATATAACTTTAACTTCACCATAAAAACTAAATTAATACAATAAATTTATGCATGAATTAATTTAAAATAATTAATATAGGTATAACTGATATAGCGGTTTAGGATCGAGGAGCATTTCTAAGCTAATACTAATGACCTGATGCCTTTTTGAACATGCATGTATGATTTTTACACATTATTGCCGTATAATGGCTGCTTTGTGTTCTTATTGTCCGTCGCCTGTGTTCTATTGCATACTCGTTACTTATAATATCTATATGCATGTTACGTGGCTATGTTGATATGTGTCGTGTGTCTACTCGTACACCTTGTTGACTATACGCTTTGCTTTCATGCTTCCATACTCTTCATGCTTTTTGTGCTTTTAAGTTTCTCAGGTTGGGGGTCTTCAGCAACAGCCTCTCGCCAGGGCATCACTCTGAAGGGATAAGGCTGCGTACATTACACCTCTTTCAAACCCTGCTTTTGCGGGAGCCCTTGAGATATTGGGTATGTTGTTGTCGTCGTTGTTGTTGTAAATAATAAAATTAACATAAAAAATAAATTACACCAACATTTAAATTAAATAACCCTTAAAATATATGTTTGGTGAGCATCTTAGCAGTACAATTATTCGCTAGCAAAAAGATTTAGTCAATTATAGTTGATTGTAGTTAAAAATATTCACCAATTTAATTATATAATATGGACAAATTTATTTTTAAAAAAAGTTCTCTATCAATGGAGGTGGGACCAACTTTTAGGGCTTGTTTGATTACGCAGTGAAATTAATTGTCGGTAAAATTAAGGCTCCGTTTGTTAGAGGGAAAAACGTTTCTAAGAATTGATTTTTCCCTTTTTCTTTGTTTGGCGCACATTTTTTGATGGAAAAGATTATCCGAGGAAAAAGGTTTTCCTTCTAAATGGTGGAAAATGGCTTCTGCTGGAAAATGGGAGAAGTCATCATTTCAAGGCCTCGTTGTATTCATCAATCCGAGTTTGGATCAGATCGAGTTTATGTTGGCTATAAAAGATATAAGATGATTGATAGAAGATATTTCTTTTAAAACAAAGGAACATTGTAAAAGTGAGAACAAGTTTTCTGTTGAAACAAACAGCCGAAAACCTAAATTAGAAGTTAATTTTCCTGGGAAAATCTTTTCCAAAGGAAAATATTTTTCAAGGAAAAACGATATCCCCTCTACCAAACGGAGCCTAACTCTCTTTTGTTTAATCGCATTTTTTAAATCAAATTTTCTTTCAATTAGTTATTGTCTTAAAGACTTTTTAATAACTTTTATTCTTCTTTAAAGGAGAGCAGCACTATTTTCCTAGTTATTCGGCATCACGTTGACTCATGTACATCTAGGAGTGAACAAATACTGACCACACCCCCCCCCCCCCCCCCCCCCCCCCCCGGGGCCTTGCCTCAATGGAGGGAGGCAAGTAAGGGGATATAGTTTTGCTTTGGGCCAAAAGGTTTAAAATTCGATTCCCTCCTTGAACCTCTTCCTGAAGAATCTTTGATTTAACCGGCTCCTGTGGTGTGTGGGTCACCGCATGGACCGAGGTTTACCGGATTCCTCGTTAGCAAATGCCGGCCCAAACCGGTGTACCGACCAAACCATCCATTTCAATGAAGAACCGAATCGGACCGACTACATATTGGTCTAATCTTTGCTCTAGTCCAATCCAAGAACCGAAAACCAAGAGGCTAGACCAAAGACCAATCTACACTCATTTCGCAAAATATTTTGGGCACATAATTTTTATATGGAATTAGGTCTATACTATATATATCAAAAACTATTACAACAGTCCCAGTGCCTTGCGGCTCCCGCAAAAAGCAGGGTCTAGGATGTATCAAAAACTATTAAATCCTTAAAATTAAATATTTGTTTTTTTTGTAACTCGAAGCTCCATCTATATTTGTTACAACAACAACAAACCCAAGGCCACAAGGGCTCCCACTAGAGCAAGGTCCGGAGGAAAGATGTATGCAGCCTTACCCTTTTAAAGTGCTACCCTAAAGAGAGGCAGTGTCTGCAAGCCCCCAACCCCAAAAAAGAAAGCCATATAATATTTATTACATAATTATTTTTAAATTGTATATATCATTATCATCCCTTCTAGGGGTTTTTTTTTTTTTTTTTTCCTAATGTTTGGAAACTTTATCCCTTACCTTCGCGCTAGCTAGTTGAAAAGTCTGTCCAAATCAGTTCAATTCAATCAAATTTCTAACCAGTCCAGGACTAGACCAACCCAATTCTAATCATCCAGTCTATAGACTCATGATTTGAGATAAATTCGGTCTTTAGTCCAGACCGATCCATCCATTTCAGTCCAATCTAGTTTGGTCCGGTCTTACAAATTAATGGACTGCAGTTCCACAGTACTGAGTTACCCTCAAAGTAACACAATTGCTTTTACACTGATATACAGGTTAAGACTAGCATACTCGGATGCCAAAACGACATCGTTTCACAGTTCACTTCCTATGCACATACAGAATCTTCCAAAAAAAAAAAAAAAAAAAAAGCCCTCTAACCTTTATATTGACAAAGTTTGCAGCTTCGCTTAGCCTACAAGCAACTGCAACAATCCTATCCGATTCGTTCTCGCAAAAGCTTTAGCCCCACATATCTGCAAACAGAAGATGATATCAAAATCAGTATCTTGCTTTAGCTTGGTGCACATATGTAAATAATAAGGATAGAACGTCGACCAGTATACATGAAAAGGATAACATGTGTCAAACAAAGAAAAAGACGGGTCATTTACTAAGAGTTTAGTTTAGAAAATGGAACCATTGTTTTTGTGTCATAAAACATAAGAATCATACCAGCAATTGATATCACATTTAGGGGCGTAAACAAGCTAAGGTGAGCCAAGCATCCCTTGTTCAAACTCGAGCTCAATAAGGTTTATTGAGCCCGAGTACGAGCCAAGCTTTTATTAAGCTTTTGAACCTTTGTTTGAGCTCGATTCGGTAGGATATTAGTGCGTCAAATACTCGGCTTGTTAGACTAATCAAGCTGAGCCAAGCTCGTTGTTGAACCAAGCTTGCTATCGAATCAAGCTCACTTCCCAGCCAAGCTATTGGGTTACTTTATTGAGCCATTATTGAACCGTTTTAAGCTCATATCGACAATTAAACAAGCCATTAACAAGCTCTTAATGAGCTCCTCTTATCCATTTTCGAGATCTTAATGAGTGCTTATCAAAATATTCGCAATGTTAATGAATTGAGCACCCCTTGTTCAAACCCAACTCATTAAAGTCATCAACCTTGCTTGAACTCGGCTTGATAAACTATTAAGCCCCCAAAATCAAAATGAACGAGCCCTAATTGCTTTCGAAAATGCATTAAATATTTAGTTTGTTTACAAGTCACATTAAAGCTATCATTGTCCTTTCTAAAGCACATGCTACCCTCTTGATGTATAAAGTTATGTCATTCTTGTTCATTTCCGGGCGTTGCATGGCCAAAATAAGATAGCTTATTCATAACATATATGACAACAGACTACTCACCTCCCAAGCATCAACAGAGTCGCCTGGGGATTAGTTCCAGGAGATACCGTGAGTATCGACCCATCAACAACTCGAAGAGCGTTTATACCTATCACGCGAAGATCTCGATCAACAACCTTGCCCACGAGGCATCCTCCATGGTAATGCCATATTGTGTTCACCGTTCTCCTACAAAATTCTCCCATAAGGATATCATTTGATTGATCTAGGGGCAATGTAGGCCCCACAAACCTAAAATCCCGGCCCCCAAGCGGTGTCATAATCATGAACTCTTCCATAGATCTACTTCTAAGTACGTCTCCTATCTTCCGGAGCCCGCTAATGCACTTCTGAACATCGCGGGGGTCGGCAAAGTAGTTGAAACGGACAACAGGGCTGACCCGAACATCCGTGGACGCCAACTGGAGCGACCCAGAAGAATCAGGCCCCGATATCTTCTCCATTATGGTAGCTACTGACAAATACAAAGGTGCAGAAGGTGGTCTAATAAAGACAGAGTGTGGAGGAGAGGCAAAAGGGACCACATTCGACGCGGCCTCAACGTACGCCTCCGAGTTTGTGATTCCGACCACTTGGATCAGAGAATGCTCCAAAGGTATTGGCGGAACAATCGAGATACCATTTCTGGGGTTATCGTAGAGGAACTGACCGACATATGGCAAGTGATGAGCGACCGGGATGCCCCAAGAAGACAAGTATGGCCTAGAACCAACCCCACTCAATAGAAGGAGTTGAGGACTCCCGATAGCGCCAGCTGAAAGTATTATCTCTCCTCTGTCTCGCACCATAGCGTGATGATAACGACCCAACGAATCCCGGTACACGACTCCAATGGCTGATAGTTTCGAGTTATCTAACGCAGAAGAAGTCGCTAGTAGGATCCTGTCCACGGTTGCATGGACCGACACCTTTATATTTGACGGGTTGGCATGGTTCAGCAGATCAGCTGCACTATGGCGCCTACCCAAGCTGTCAAAAGTCGAACCACCAATCTTGGTCCCTATCACGTGTTCCAAGCTGAACCCATTGTACGGGTCAACCCCCGCTTCTAACAACCCATCTCTCATGGCAGACTGCCAGTTCTGTAACTCGGGTTGAAAAACAATACTTTTCTCCACCCATTCATAGGACTGGTTCACCATTGTTAAGTCCCAGTCCATACCAGATTTCATGTAGAAATCTTGGTCTGCTCGGCTGTAGAACCCCGCATTTATGGCGCTGCTGCCACCAAGGACACGACCACGGGCGTTGGGCACCCCCTCTTCTGAAGTGAATGTTTGTGCAGGTGAGTCAAGCGTGTCTGCTTGTAAAAGGGTCGTTAAGAATCCTTCTTGGGTCATCAAGTGTCGGTCCCCGTAAGGGACACCGCCTCGTTCAAGCAACAGAACAGTGTACTTTTCGGATAACGTTGCTGCTAAGGGGCACCCAGCAGTGCCGCCTCCTACGATGATGTAGTCGTAGTAGCTTTCAGGTGGTAATTCGGTTGCATTCAATACGAATTTGTGGTAGATTGGAGCTGCAAAAAGGAGTTGTAGTAGTCAAATTTCTTGTACCAGCAAAGTCTACATGTTAGTATTATGTTAGGAACAACATATAACTATGGTCTGTTTGGTAAAGTAAAAACTAAGTTTTGAAACAACCTTTTTTGTATTTGTTTTTAGTTTTTCCCCCCTAATTTGAGTGAAAACTAAAAATAGAGCACAAAACAAAAAAAAAAAAACAATTTTTTTTTTTCTTTTCAAAACCTATTTTATAGTTTCTAGAAACTAAAATTTACAAATAAAAAGCAATGTCAAACACATGCAGGTGCGTTTAGGTGTTTAGGTAATGGCCTTCATAATGAGTCCATATTATATTTTGTGGAAACTGATATTCAAAAGAGAAGATTGGTCAATCGCAATATTGGTTTTGGAATTTGCATATTTTGTGGTCATTGCATTGAGTATTGTCCCAAACATTATCAACGAAACCCGAAAATTTTAGGTGGAATGGAGATTATCTTAGTATCGATTTTAGGAGACCTACAACGTGGTCAGGAATAGCAGCCTTAAGGGCCAATAGTAGAGGCATGATCTTCTCTTTCAATTAAAACATATTGATTAATATAACAACAACAAACCCAGTGCCTCAATGTACAACTATTCATTGTTTTTATCATTGTACAAATATCCATTTCAATCTTTGTAAATATAAGACTTAAAAGCAACTCATAATCTCTAAAGTATCTAACTTGACCACCATGAGCTGTGAAATACGGTTTGATCCATGTACTACTAAATTTGTAGCAGGCAGTATAGAAAAGTGATGTTGTTAACGATTTTACATGTGAGTCTAGGAAGATCCCACAAAAGAGTTGTGAGAGTGAATATATCAATCTATAAGCCTAGTGGGTTACCCCACCTAGTGCCAATTAGTTTTAGGATGGAACCTACTTGGGCTCACATGTGGATCTCATGTATGCCAACTCCATGGGTCAAGCCTAAAAGCCCGGGAAGGTTTACCAGCCGCAGACATAATGAAGAATCCGACATCACTAAACAAATAGAAAGAGAAGCAAGTGCAGTAGTGATATTTAGCATCCGCATCAAGCATGCTTTACAGAATTACAAGGTTCAGGACTGGATCATACTCATGGCGTAAACCATGTGTCCAAAAAGATGATGTATACTTAATTTCTATAAATCTAAAGAGACAATTGATACAGAACGGAATCTACTCCTAACAGGCATTACTGTTAAAATTCTATTCATTCAGAAAACTGCGCTATTTCTATACACAGAATTCCAATATTTCTTTCCGCAAGGGCCTATATGGTATTGTTTCTATTTGTAGCTTTTGATTTCGTGGAAACTAAAAAGCGGGTTTTGAAAACAGGTTTTCCTTGCTTTTTGGTTCCGTGTTTTCAGTTTTCACTCAAACTAAGAAAAAGCTCAAACAAAGAACCGAATATAAGAAAGAATCGTATCCAAAATATGGTGTTTAACTTCCTCAAAAACCAAAAACTACATACAGAAAACGATATTAAACATATGCCCTAAATGATCCCTTCGTATGCAAGCTCTATAAACAGAGGTGCTTACCATCAACAGGTTTATATTTCTTAGCGAGTGTCCAATCCAAACTGGGGCAATAATAATACACAGTTAATTCTACTTGGCATCCAAAACCCCAACACACCGCCCCGACCCTGCAGTGGCGGAAGCCTTTGTGGCACTGGGCTTATTGTTGTTAATTCTACTTGGCTTCAGTGACGTTTTCACTACAGCTAATGCATGCAAATTGTAGATCTCACATAAGGCTAAATCCAGTTGATACGGGCTATGGGACGAACTGGCATTAGTGAGATATTTGTGGATTCTCTTAGTCAGTTAATTACTATTTCTGAACTTTCTAATTGAATATCAAAATGTGGAAAATTGTTTTCCAACTTCCCCAAATGAAAATTGGTCGTTTGACAACTTCTCTAATTTTCAATTTCCATGGAAAAATTTCCCAAAACAACTTGGAAAATGCAATGTTTCTAAACAAGTCCTTAAGTTCTCCAACTTCCATCCTGTTAAATTTTACCAGGCCTAAGATCCGACCCACAGAAATGACATACATGAGATCCAAATATAAGCCCAAGTGGGGTTCCATCCTAAAACCCATTGGAATTAGGTGGAGTAATCCACTAATGGGAACGGTTGAAGAGTCAAATGTTTTGGCAATTCCTCACGAGCGGATGAATCAAGATAATTTTGAATTAGAGCTCTAGATTTTTGTTCATCCCTTGCCATAATAATATCTTGGAGTTTGCAACGATAACTTGGTATATCTACTATACGACCATTAACTAAAATATGTCTATGGTTAACTAATTGGATATTACATAAAGGTTTTCAATGATCGCACTAAAATCTTCTAGAGATCATAAATTATTGGTAAGCATGTCTATAAGTATGCTTTCATAAATAAAATAGAATATAGAACTCCTTTTATAGGCCATTACTCACATGACAACCAATCACATAATAACTAGCTCAAAATCTTTTACACGATTGCTGTGACACTGCATGATGGACTTGATTCCAAATTTAATCCCCTAGACATTCTTTTGACATAATCATTCTCAAAATATGCTACATAATTGTCATTACACTACTTTCTTTTTCTATATGCATCTTATCTTGTCCTCATTAGCATCAAATTTTACATCATTATAAAATGCCAACTTCATGACGGTGACGATCTAAATTAAGGAACTTTACACACCCATTGATATTAAATACAACAACAACAACAGCCCAGAGCCTGAAAGGCTCCTGCCAAGGTATAGATAGTTTAACAATAGATGAGCCCTAAACAACACCACCTGTCTCTCATAAAAATGCCTCATCAAACCTCAACCTTCCTTTCCCTCTAATATCCAAAATGGGAGCCCACTTCCTTAACAACCACTCCAAGCAATAGTGCAAAAGGTTTACAAAATTCTCCATTATTCTTTTAGTAAGTAAGCACGGTTGATGGAGTAGAGATTTGAACATAGAATTGCTTGTCCTAGAACCTCAAACTCGATGATATTTTACCAAGGCCTCATCGACCTCCTATTGTCATTTTAAAACTAATAGGATAGTATTTAACAACAGTAATGTTGACACATCAGAGCTCTACTGACAAGCATTCAAATGACTAAAATTGAGATAAAGTGACTAAATTTTATTTGATCATATGCATTTGCTAATGTAAGAATAAACTTTAACAAGCGTGTCAAAGTATACTCCTTCAATTTATCCTATAGTCTTTGGTTCCATCTTCATTTTATACATTATAGTATGAAATGAAAAAAAATAACCCCACAAGAAGGAAAAATGAAAAGAAAGACACAACACACCTCTGACCTACCCTACTAAACAAATATCAGAACAGTCCCAACTCCCATCTCAATTATATTCAACTTATAAGTTCAAAGATGCTAACGTGGCCTTGACACTAAGGGCTTTTTTTATCACCACGAAGTGCTTGTTTGATAAGTTTTACGTTTGCAATTTTTTGTTTTTGAGAAACAAAAAGTTAATTTTTGAAATCAGTTTTTCTTATTTTGGCCTTTTGTTTTCAGTTTCACTCATACTAGTAAGGAAGTTGAAAACAAAAACCCACTAACAACAAAAAATGGTCCCAAAACCTAATTTTTAATTTCTAAAAATTGCAAAACTAAATGATACCAAATAGGGCCTAAGATTTTCCCAATTTACAATCCTCTTGTGAAAGCAATTATTATAAAAAACAGGGATAAGAACTTCACCTTTGACTTGTTTCCATTTTCCACCACAGTTCCATTCCACACAACTACGCGGGGGAAAAACCGAAGAATCATGACTAAAATTGGCTGTATTCGGTTCCTTCAAGTCAACTTGAGATAAGACTCTAATGAAACTAGTTTTGATATCGAAGCTCATCAACCCTTTTCCTCCAATTGTTACTTAAGAAAAAAACTACAACCTCTTTACATATATTCTTTTACCCTGGTAAGAAAGGAGCATTATGACAATACGGCCTAAATCTAGACTGAGCTAATGAAACAAACCACCAATATTGTGACCCTACTTCACAAACCTCTTTACCGATATAAAAAAAAATATCAAGACCCTAATGAAACTACAAACTCTAAGCATCGTTGCTCTCAAAACAGGCTAAATGTTAAATTTCAAAGCTAACCAGTAGAGTTGACTTACATGAGATCCATATAAAAGTTCAAGTGGGTTTTATCTAAAACTAATTCATACTAAATGGAGTAACCTATTAGACTTATATGCTTTTTTGGTCAAAATTAGACTTATATGTCGATCTCTTCTCTTTTGCAACTACTTAGAATTCTTACTAAATTCGCATATCGCATATCGAGTACTTTAACATTGAAACAACACAACAATCCCCATGGAATCAAGAACCAAACTTCAGAATCAACCAATTACATTCCAGGAAAAGAAAATTCACACAATAACTCATTGAACCATTTCTTCAAACACATTACACACAAAAGATAACAAACACAAAATCAAACCCCTCAACAATTAACACAAATAACACATACCCGCGTGCGATTGTTCAATGAAGAACCCAAAAACACACGGCAATGACAAGATCAAGAACACCCTCCCCAAGAACCTCAAAAACACACATCCAACCCAACTGGGTCGCTTCATTTCTCCAATTTTCCAGCGAAAATCTTCGGTTTTTGGGTCAAATTTTTTACTGGGTCGGAATCAAATCATAAATGGAGTAAACCAAATTGAGGATTATGGGTGCCTTGTAGAAATTGCGGGTACAGTGGCGCACTTGTGGCGCGCACAACACACACAGAAGCGCACAGAAAGAGAGTGTAAGTGAAAATTGGGTTAGAAATGGTTAGTTAGTTAAGATTGAAGTGCAAGATTCATAAAAAAATGAAGCTGCTCTCTTTCTCTCTCTCTTTTGGTTTTGATTTTGATTTTGATTTTGATTTTGATCTTGTTTCAATGTGAGATGAATTTGATTTGATGTAATGAAAAGTTGCATTTGCAATTGTAATTGTAGCGCCCTTTCTTTCTCTTTCTATGATTTTTCAAAATAGTATATTTTAATTATTATTAAAAAAGTGCGAATTTTCTCGTAATGCTCCTTTAATTTATTTAGTCCGTCCGTATGATGTTTTGGGGGGCAGCTATTTTATGAACTAGTTGTGAGGGTGGTGAAGTTTACTCACCCAGCCAAAACTCAAGTAAAAAGTAACAAGCACAAAAGCACTCAAAGAAAATATAAGGGACAATTTTTCACACGAAACCAAGGGCCATTCTTATTGATTAATTTCTGAGATTACAAGACACACAAAATGAGTACAAATTATACATATTTATAGACCTTGACAACTCCAAGGTCATGGGTTAACCGTTCCTGCCTTTTTTCCTCTTTCTTCAAGCCGTGTCCCATGTCCGTCATGCATGCCTTGGGCGGTTATGGTCAAGCTTGGTCAAAACACATGTTCTTTAATTTGGGCACCACATTTAAACCGGCTGTTACCCATCTTCAAGCCCACTCTTCCCTTTTTCCCGCTCTTTTCCCTTGTTTGAACTGGTCAAAGGTCAATCCCACTTCTTCTCCTTTGGTAACCGTTTCCCACATGTATCACGTGCTCTTTTTTATCATCTTTCAAGGTCGGGCTTAGTTGGGCCTGCGCGTTCCCGGGCCAGGCCCAGTGCCTACCGCTACTCGTTCGCGCCCTTGGGCCGGCCCGGTGCGGTGCCCAGGGCCTTGTCATGACACTGTCTAAGCCGTGCCAGGGCCTTATCATGACACTGCCTGAGGCAGAGCCAGGGCCTTGTCGTGACACTGCCTGGGCCGAGCCAGGGCCTTGTCGTGACACTGACTGGGTCGTGTCCGGTCCTTGTCGTGACACTGTCCTGGGCCGTGCCCGGCCCTTGTCGTGACACTGTCCTGGGTCCGCGTCCGTCTCGGTTCCCAATTTGTCCATCACTTAGGCCTAGGTCCGTGGAAGCCTAGTGCACCCTTAACTGAGTGCGCACCTTGTCCACATGATGCCAATCTTTGGCAGCCCATCTGACACGGCACAGGTGCAAGGTGCACACCTATGCCCCGGTCCGGAGTGTCAACGGGTCTTACAAACCTCCCCCACCCGAAAGACCTGACGTCCTTGGAAGGGTATTAAGGTACCCCGTAAATTTGCCCCAAAGTTACATCACGTTCCCACGTAGCCTCCGATATATGAGTGCCTTTCCAAAGAACCAGGAAGTCTCGTCTCCTGTTCTTTTTTACTTTGACCACACACCCAGTGGTCAAGGACCTTTTTCCACTTCCTTAGACAATTGCTTCTGAATGGTGGGCGGTGCCATATAGCGTCTAGGTGAAGGTCCATTGCCACGCTAGTACAGCGCATCCACTCGTGCGCTTTGGACTCAGCTTTTCATGCCTTGCCCTTGCTTGTGCACCTAAGGCCCCTGACCCGCACGCCTTGGTTCAGTGCCGTGCAACAAGCGCTTGGCCCTCGGTCCGTTGATGCCAAGCTCAGGCTCATTTCCGTTAGGCCCGATTCATCCGTCCAAAGGATGCGCACTGCGTATATACTTGTGCCCTATTGATGTCCATCTCAATTTTGACGCAACGCATGCGTTTGCACTTAGCCATGGGTTCGTCCTTAACTAGTGCGGCACAACTAACGTGTGCCCACTTGAGCATAATCATGCGCTTGACTAGTGACCCTTTACTATGTCAATGCACTGCTTCAAGCGCGCATGCCCTCTCCGGGTCATGCTTGGGTCAAGGTTCGTTATGTCCCGTGTCGCAGCTTAAACCTAGGCACTAACATCAATCAAGCACTAGAGGTTTGTGAGTCAAGTGCCTATGGCGAAGCACTGATTGGGTCATGATGTGCTTAACGCCAGGCATCATCCTATGCATGGTATTCCAATGTCAAGGGTCTTACAAACTTCCCCTACCGGAAGAACTGATATCCTCGGCAGAAAGAGTAAGTACCCCAAGAACTAACTTAGGCCACCCATTTCCTTTAGTCGTTCATGGGTACCAGCAACATCTTGTTCCCATCATGCTTCACAATAGACCAAGGTTCACACACACTAATTAGGCTTAGCAAAATTCCTTATGCACACAAGTCAGTTAGTGTTTTGACACAACCTTGTTCGTCTTAGGCTAACACCAACCCCTATGCGCACAAGTCCTTGAGGTGCTTTGACATAGTTTTATCCAAACTAATGTCCACAAGTCTTTATTGCACTCAAGTCCTTTAGGTGCTTGAACATTGTCTCATTCATCCTTTTTAGTCTTTAACACATATATGGTAGGTTACATTCAGTTAGTTGTACCATTCATCATTCATTCTTTTCAAGGCTCAATCTTGTTATTAGGGTGCGTTCAAGTTCCTTTTGATGCACCACTAACCACACATTCGATAATTCATTAAAGCATGTATAATCAACATATATGGGTATCGAAACAACATAAATGAAAGCCATCAAAACGAAACGAAAATTACATCCAAAAACCTCCAAAACAACGGAGCCCAAAACAAAACATAACCATAAAAACATGCATAAATCATAGGCATAAACAGCAGCCCGACTATTCTGCGTGGATGACCAGCCACTTGCGCATCATCTGGAAGCTATTTTGTCCATCAACTTTAGTGAATTCATCCTTACATGAGATGGAGATGGCTCACGATCCTCATCCTCATCATCATCTTGCTGAACTATAGCACTTAAGGGTTGTTTGTTAGGGCAATTTCTTGCAAAATGAGGACCATCACATATGAAACAAGCAATAGACTTAGTACCCTTTTCTTTGTCATTCCCATCATTTCTAAATGAGCCTTTAATGTTGTTGGGTTCGGTGGCAGGGCCCTTCTCCTTTTTAAGGGACTTAAAGCCATGTTTATTTCCCTTCTTAAAGTGATCTTTTCTATTGAAGTCATGTCCAACATTAAAGTCCATTAATGACTCAGCCACAACCAAGGCAGGGGCAAGGTCATGGACCTTTTGGCGCCTCAACTCTAGTTGAGCCCATGGTTTAAGACCCGAAATAAAGTTAAAGAGTTTGTCCTCATCCGACATATCTTTAATTTCTAAAATTACAGAACTAAAAGCATTAACATACTCACGAACCGAACCATTTTGTTTGAGGTCCTTCAAGGCCTCATGGGCCAACCAAGAAGCATTAGTTGGGAAGAATTGTTCACGAAGGTCTTTCTTTAAGGCATCCCATGAACCAGTTCCAGCACGACCAGCAGCACGATCCTCTGACACACGGGTTCTCCACCACAACTTTGCATCACCCATTAAGTGCATGGAAGCCATGACAACCTTGTCTTCCTCACGGACATGGGCAACCATAAAGTATTGTTCCATGTCCCAAAGGAAGTTCTCCAAGGTTTTGGCATCACGTTCACCCCAAAAGGCCTTCGGAGTAGGAACCTTAATGGTACTCTTGTCAAGACCAAACGTACCTGCATCAATAGTCTTACGCAGCACCAAGATTTCTTTTTGTAAACTTTCCACCGTAGGGATGGAAGTCTCACCAACATGAGGTACATTAGGGGAACTACTGCCAACCCCATGAGGGCCCAACCTACGAAACACATTAGGGGGAGTAGGGACTGGAGACAGAGTCCTTTGGGCAGTACTTAGAGACTTAATCATTTCTTTAAGGGACCCGATATCATTAGATAAAGATTTCATTGCACCCAAAACTGTTCCCGGAGGAAGGTCATCAACATCATACTCGGAACCTAAGATTTCCTCAATTCGGTTCAAACGTTCATTAGTCTTAGGACGTTTTCCTAGTTCTTGATGATTTTGAACCATGGTGACAACAAATACCTCAAATCAAGCAACCAACCAAAAACAGTCACAAGGACTCCAATTACACAGCCAACACTAATTTCCAGCACAAGGGGGTTATGATTAACCCAACCCCACACAATAACAAGCACGCACAAGATAAAATTCACACGATCCAGGAAAAATCACACGCAACTCATCCAGCAAGGCTCAGAACAAGTGATAGGGATAAGGTCCACAAGTTCGCAACCAAGCAATGCTACAACCAACACTAGGTCAGGCCCACAAGTACCAGCCAAGGCCTAAATTCGAAAATGAGATCTTGACTATAATTTCAAAACTAAAATTCGAAAACAAGGGGCAAACCTGATTTTAGACTCTGCCACGAAGACAACCACAAGCACGCAAGGTCTGGACAGCAAGCACGCAAGTTCTGGGCAGCACACACGCAGGGTCTGCACGCACGGTTCAAGCGAACCTGGCTCTGATACCAACTGTTATAGTAAGAAACTTGTTCCATATCAAAAAAATATAAAGGAATGATACCAACTGTTGAGCTTTCTTATTTTGTATTTGTGAATACTTTGTATCTTTGTATACATACATATTTTATACTTTAGAATATTTCTTGTAATTAAGTAGATCTAAAACATTCTTTGTAGTTAAGCTAGTGTTCAATTCCTCTTCCCCCTTCCTTGCTCTACCAACCGGCCATTAAGGGCATTTTTACTAGAATTTTTATTGCTTGTAACTTGTAAGTGGAAGCTCTAGAATTTAGACTCTTTATGTAATTGTTTGACTAATTTAGCATTTTATCACAATTTAAAAAAAAAATTTAGCAAAATATCACATTTTTGAAAATATTTAGCAAACTATCACATTTTACTGTAGCACACTGGGTGCATGACGTACAGGACGTCGTGCACCCACTGTTGCACGACGTCCCGTGCGCCGTGCAACGTCGGCACTGTTGCACGCCGTCCCGTACTGCGTGCAACAATGAACAATATATATATATATATTTTTTTTAGTGTTACATCTTTAAAATTAAAAAAAAAAAATAAAACTTCTTTTTCATTTAAATTATTTTTATTTTTAATTTTATAATTTGAATCACTAAGTACATATATTTGTATTTTTAATTACGGGTCTGGGAAGTCCTCACCCTTAGGTTGGGGGCACTAGGAAACAGCCTCTTTTCAGGTTAACACCCTGAAGGGGAGAGGCTGCGTACATCCGTGCCCCCTAGACCCTTTGTAAACAATCATTTCATATAGTTCAAATTATATATGAATTTTTAAAATACATTTTATAAACTATATGAGGGACACATTTAAATGAAGAGATGTCGATATTTCCAATAAAAAATTACGAGTTTACGCATTTGTACATTATTATTTGAATTATTTTATTAGATATATGTAACTCAAAAGCTAAAAAATTATTTCATATAGTTCATAAAATATATTTTAAAAATTCATATATAATTTAAACTATATGAAATGATTGTTTACGCAGGGTCTGGGGGGGACGAATGTACGCAGCCTCCCCCCTTCAGGGTGTTAACCTAAAGAGAGGCTGTTTCCCAGTACCCCCAACCTGAGGGTGAGGACTTCCCAGACCCGTAATTAAAAATAAAAATATATATATATTTAGTAATTTAAATTATAAAATTAAAAATAAAATTAATTTAAATGAAAAAGAAATTTTTTTAATTTTTTTAAAAATTTTAAAGATGTAAAACTAAAAAAAAAAAAAAAAAAATATTGTTCACTGTTGCATGCCGTACGGGACGACGTGCAACAGTGCCGACGTTGCACGACACACGGGACGTCGTGCACCCAGTGTGCTACAGTAAAATGTGATAGTTTGCTAAATATTTTCAAAAATGTGATATTTTGCTAAAATTTTTTGTAAATTGTGATAAAATGCTCAAATTTTTTTTTTTTTTTGGGCCATACTTTCGCTTTCTGATGTTTGTCAAGTCTTTTGGCTGATAGATGCAAGACCATCATCTTAGGCTGGGGGTCCTAGGAAACAGCCTCTCTTCAGGGTAGCCCCCTTTAGGGGAAAGGCCGCGTACATCTACCCTCCCCAGACCCTGCTTTTGGCCGGAGCCCTTGGTGGCACTGGGCTTGTTGTTGTTTTGTTTTGTTAGTCTAATTGTTTCTAGTATAAATAGCTTAGTTGATGTACTATTTCAGTCATCCAATAAAATTCTTTCTTCCATTGCATTGCTTATTTTTTTCAAGTACTTCATTGGTCTTATTTTTTTTTTATATAGTATCAGAGTAAGTTTCGATTCCGTCTTAATTGTTCTTGCATTTTTTTGGGACTTGGCCGAACCCTGCAGCAAGTAACATTACCTTCACTGCATTTTTCCTTTGGCCGCAACACTATTACAGTGCCATTGTGAGCTTGTACTCTCCCTTGTCTTGTTTCTTTGTGTTTTGCGTATAGGTTTTATAGGTCATGACGGATGTTAACATTAAAAAAGATAAAATTAACGCACAAGCAAATGCTAATCAAGTTATTATGCCGGTTCCCACGACAGGGGGGAGTCATTGATGTTAACTCTCCATTTTATTTAAGCCCCTCGAATAATCCGGGTTTGATTTTTGTCCAAAACGTTTTTAACGGGACCTAACTATCAATCTTGGAGAAGGTCCATTCTCAAGGTTTTTAAAGCCAAGAGAAAAATTGGATTTCTTGATGGAAGCATCACAAAGCCGGATGATGACTCTCTGGATTTTGAAAATTGGAGTGCTTGTGACTCCATGGTTGCGACTTGGCTTTCAAACTCCGTTTCAAAGGAGATAAATGAGAGTATCACATATTTAGAGACTGCGCGTGAAATTTGGTTAGATTTGCATGAAAGGTTTTCTCAAGGTAACGTTCCCCATATCTACGAATTAAAACGTGAAATCTTGCATTTGAAACAAGAAAATTTACCAGTGTTGACTTATTTCACTAATTGAGATTGTTGTGGGATGAGTTGTACACTCTTGTTGAAATACCGCCTTGCACTTGTGGTCATGCTAAGGCGTTTTCCCAGATTCGTGACATGGAAAAAATTATTGGATTTGTTAATGGGTCTTGACCTATGCTTTTCAACAGCTCGTTCCCAACTCATGAATACCAAGCCTTTAACTACCGTTGGAAATGCTTATTCTATTTTGTGTCGGGAGGAAAAACAACAGAATGTAGCAGCGGGTTCGGTCATTGCACCCGAGGCTGCAGTTTTGGCTGCCAAGGTATCGGCTGGAGGAGCCGGTGGGAACTCGGGGAATAATCATCGTCGTACTAATCATTTTACTTGTTCTCACTATAAGAAACAGGGGCGTACCAAGGAGCGGTGTTTTGAACTGATAGGGTATCCTCTAGGCTGGAAAACCAAGGCATCGGGGAACGGATCTTGGGGGGTGGGGGTAGCGGCTGCAGCATCCGACCCCCTCTCGGCTGGTGACGGTAGCCCCATGGTTGGGTTGTCGCCTGCACAATATCAACAACTTCTTACCTTGCTCGGACCCGGTTCGGCCTCTCCTAGTATAAATCTGACAGGTCGAGTTTCATCATCTTGTGATTGGATTATTGATTCAGGTGCCACATATCATATGGTCTCTTCTTTGGACTTAATGTTCAATGCCCAAACAAATGTTTTCGTTGGACCTGTAAAATTGGCCAACGGGTCAACATTAGCAATTACCCATGTCGGTAAGGTTAAGATCTCTGTGAATTTTATTCTCCATAGTGTCCTCTATGTGCCTGATTTTCGATTCAATTTACTTTCAGTGAGTAAGCTAACTGAAAATGGAAAATGCGCATTAACATTTCATTGTGACTTTTGTTATATACAAGACTTGTACTCAAAGTGGCTGATTGGAGTAGGTAAGCAACAAGATGAGCTATACCTGTTGCAAGTGTAGCCTACTGTTCGCTCGGCTCTCACGGTTCAGACAAATAAGGATGCGTTTCTGTGGTATCATCGTCTTGGTCATGTTTCTTTTCAAAAATTGTGTGTTTTGCCTCATTTGGATGTTAAGAGGACTGATGTTGTTTGCGACATTTATCATCGTGCCAAGCAGGCACATTTATCCTTTCTGTTATCTGTCTCAAAAACTCATGGTTGTTTTGATTTAATACATTGCAATATTTGGGGGCCTTATCGTGTATCGTCTTTAACCGAGGCTCGGTATTTTCTCACAATTGTGGACGATTTTAGTTGATGTACTTGGGTTTACTTGTGAGGGAAAAATCCCAAGCACATAGGATTCTTATGGATTTTTGTTGTATGGCCAGTACGCAGTTTGGTTTGTAGGTCAAACAAGTAAGAAGCGATAACACGCAAGAGTTCAAATATGGGCCATTACTAAATTTTTATGCACAACACGGGATTCAATTCTACACTTCGTTAACTAGGATGCCTCAATAGAACGGTGTGGTAGAGCGAAAGCATAAGCACCTACTTGAGGTCGAATGGGCACTTCATTTTCGAGCCGGGTTACCCAAAAATTTCTGGGGTGAGTGTATTTTAACTGCGGCATATCTTATTAATTTGACACCCTTAACCATCCTTAAAAACAAGAGTCCTTATGAGTTGCTGTTTAGAAAAATACCGAGATATGAACACCTATATGTTTTTGGGAGTCTTTGTTATTATCATGTGAAGGATAGGACTAATGATAAGTTTGAAAATCGAGACACGTCAGAAGTTTTTGTTGGATATCCACACGGTCAAAAGGGGTACAAAATTTATAATCGTGAGGAGAGCAAAATTATTGCGTCCCGGGATGTTCGGTTTTATGAAAATTCCTTTCCTTACATTAAAACTCAGGAAAACAGCCCCAAACAAATTTCCCAAAATTCAATACCGATTTTATATGAAGATGGGCCGGTTCAACGAGACCCAACCCACGTACCGGTCTACGGCGGCACGCAGCCACTAGCAGAACCACCTGCTGGTGGTTCTGCGTCGCAGCAAGCAGCAGCTGGTGGCAGTAGCAACCACCAACCAGTCGGGGTAGAAGATTTCATGATTCAGCAAAATTTCGGGGTTATTAGAAGAAGTACTCGCTTACGCTTGACACCCGCTAAGTATCAAGATTACATTTGCGACATGCCCACGACTATAGCCCATACTCTTACCTCTGATCCATTAGCTAATTTTGGTATAGTATATCCAATTTCAAATTTTGTGTCCAATGTGCACTTTTCTAACACTCACTGTAATCTTTAAACGCCATCACATCATATAATGAGCTGAAAAGTTTTAAACAGGCGGTCGAACACAGGCATTGGAGGGACGCTATGGAGAAGGAAATTCAAGCCTTGGAAGAAAATCGGACTTGGACACTTGAAGACTTACCTAAGGGTGAGAAACCGATAGGCTCGAAGTGGGTGTACAAGGTGAAATACAAGTCTGACGAGACCATAGAGCGTTACAAGGCAAGATTGGTTGCAAAGGGGTTCACTCAGGTAGAAGGTATCGATTATCATGACACCTTTGCTCCTGTAGCAAAACTGGTCACGATTTGTTATGTCTTAGCCGTAGCAGTTGCGAGAAGTTGGATAATCCAACAATGAGAAGTAAATAATGCCTTTCTCCATGGTGATCTTGATGAGGAAGTTTATATGAAACTTCCACAGGGTTTTGAATAACAACATAAAGGAAAAGTTTGTCATTTACAAAAATCCCTTTATGGACTTAAATAGGCCTCACCTAACTGAAACCAAAAATTTGCTTCCAAATTGCTTAGTGTCGGGTTTCATCAATCAAAGTCCGACTGCTCACTGTTTACCTTTCACAATAAGGGAATTTTTACTACCATTTTAATATATGTGGATGACGTTATCATAACCGGCAATAATGTTGAACATATCAGCACAGTTAAGGAAACTTTGAATAAGTCTTTTGGAATTAAGGACATAGGACCCATTAAATACTTCCTAGGGATTTAGGTAGCTCGGTCTCCGAGTGGAATTGTCTTGAGCCAGCGGAAATATGTGTTGGACATTTTAAGGAGGTCAGGCTGTTGGGAGCCAAACCAGCTCTCACTCCCATGGTTCAAAATCATGGACTAGCAGATTAGATTGGGAAGAAAATTGAGGATATGGGCAGATACCGTAGACTTGTTGGACGCCTCTTGTATTTAACCATAAGCTCGGCCTGATATTAGCTATGCAGTCCGTATTCTGAGTCAATTTATGCATGATCCCAGTGTCCACATATAGAAGCTATGATGCGTGTGTTACGATATTTGAAAGGGGCGCCTGGAAAAGGAATTTTTTTGCCCTTGGAAAATGATTTTAGATTATGGGGATATTGTGATGCAGATTGGGCCGGTTGTCCCACCACTAGATGTTCCACAACCGGATTTGTGACTTTTCTGGGAGGGGCGCCAATTTCATGGAGATTAAAGAAGCAAAGTGTTGTGTCTCGTTCTTTGGATGAGGCAGAGTATCGTTCTATGGCTACTACTACGAGTGAACTCATATGGTTACGACGTTTGTTAACTAATCTTATTGTTCCAATTAACGATGCATCTATTTTATTTTGCAAGAATCAGGCAGCTCTCCACATTGCCTCGAATCCAGTATTCCATGAGAGGACAAAACACAATGAGATCGATTGCCATTTTATCCGGGAAAAGCTGTTGTCCAAGGAAATATTGACATCCTTCATTCGATCTTCAGAACAAATTACTGATGTTTTCACCAAAGCTCTTGGTCGTTCCGAGTTCTCGCCCCTCCTTTGCAAGTTGGGCATTGTGAATCTCCATGCTTCAACTTGAGGGGGAGTGTTGAGCTTTGTTATTTTGTATTTGTGAATACTTTGTATCTTCGTACACATACTTATTTTATAAAATATTCCTTGTAATTAAGTAGATCTATAACATTCTTTGTAGTTAAGCTGGTGTTCACTTCCTCTTCCCCCTTCCTTGCTCTACCAACCGACCATTAAGGGCCTTTTTACTAGAGTTTTTATTGCTTGTAACTTAAGTGGGAGCTCTAGAGTTTAGACTCTTCATGTAATTGTTTCTAGTATAAATAACTTAGTTGATGTATTATTTCAATCATTCAATAGAATTATTTCTTCCATAGCATTGCTTATTTTCTTCAAGCATTTATTGGTTTTATTTTTTCTACACCAACTTCTATACCTAAGTAACTACCTTACCCATTGTCAATTAGTATTTAAAAGGAACCTCTTTTAGTGTGTATTAATGGTATCAGAGTCGTTGCGCGTTGAGGAAATGGCCTCAACCACATCAACCTAAATGAGGAGATGGCTCTAGATAGAGCAGAGTGGAAGGCTAGCATAAGTGTAGCCGATATAGCGGTTTAGGAGTGAGGAACACATATTAAATAGTACTAGTGCCCATCGGCTTATAAGTATGCCTGTGTAATTTTATTTGCTCTGCCGCTTTGTGGTTTTATTGCTATCGCTGCTTTATGACTTCATGCTTCATGCCTTATGCCTTGTGTTCTATGCTTTTTGCCTTTTGCTTTATGCTTCTTATGGCTGGCGTTTTTTATATGTTTTTTCTATGCCTTTCAGGTTGAGGATCCTCGGAAACAGCATCCTTTTCGGGTAGCATCTTAAAGGGGTAAGGTTGCGTACATCCCAACCCCCCAGACCCTGCCTATGCGAGAACCCTTGAGACAATGGATTTGTTGTTGTTGTTGTTTTAGAGCCATCGATCCTCTGATCAATTCCAAGGAGCTCAGTTTGGTATGGGATAGACCTTGCTTTCGAGTCCTACTCAATCTGGTATGTGATGGATCGTGCTCGATGGCTATGCTTGACAACCCACATGTAATGTAACGGGCCCAAGTTTTGAAAAGGACTACTTAGTAGAGGGTTGCTTAGAGTAGAGTGGAGCCGTCTACATGAGAAAATGGTTAGCAATTCAAAGTGAAAACTATCTAAAATGAAGCTATTGAGGACGACTGTTCCAAAGCATGGTGGTTTATTACAATACAAAAATTGTCCCACATCGAAAAATATAGAGGAATGATACCAATTTATATACCTAAGGAGCTACTCCACTAATTGTCAATTAGTTTTGGGATGGAATCTCATTTGATTGTATATGACTATTGATTTGGAGCCACACCTAGGGGCACAAGTGAGCCAAGCTGGCTCATTTGGCTTATCAAGCTGAGCCCTAGCCTAATAAAACTCAAGCTCATGGGCTCGCAAGTCTAAACGAGCCTAAGCAAGTTTTATCTTAATATAGTTTATTAACTTAAACATGTCAAATTGAGCCATGTTTGGCTTGAACATGCCAAGCCCAAGCCCGACATGAAATGAGCCTAGGTTGAGCTTAAATGAGTCAATAAATTGAATGTTTAGTTTGAAGCTTATCATATGGAAAATAATATTTGAAATGAAAGAGCACCTGGGTTCTCAAAATTCATCAAGCCTGATTTGGGTAACATGATAATATTCATACCCTCCATGTCCTTAAACCCAAATCCTAAGCACCTTAGGCTTTGCTATATGTAGGGTTGGCAATGGGGCGGGGCGGGGCGGAGAGGGGCGGGTACAGGGGGTGCCTCCTCCGTATCTGCATCCGCCACCAAAATTCATGCCCATACCTGACCATTACCGCCACGGGTATGAAGTGGATACCCATACCCATCCCGGTGGATACAAATCCACACCCATATTCGCCCCATTACCAGCGGGTATTCAACGGGTATGCATTACCCGCCATGTACCCGCCCTTGTATGTGTACAAAACGATTATATATACCCACACAAATTAATTATGTAATACTTTTTTTTAAAGATCCACTTATATTTTTTTTATAATATTGATAAAAAATTTAGGTTATTAAATTTAAATAAGTATTTTTTTATTTGAAAGTTAACTATGTACAAAACGGAGTGAGTATGGCAGGTATAAGGCGGGGGCGGGGCGGGGCGGGTATAACACTATACCTGTACCCACCCCATACCCATGCCAAGTACGAGGCGGGTACACCGAACCTTACCCTCCACTCACCCCACTTATACCCGTATCTCCCCAAACGGGACGGGTACCCGCCCTACTGTCATCCCTAGCTATATGCCTCCAGCCCACCAAATGGATATGGGGCTCATCATCAACCTTTCTTCTTAATCAAAATTTGACAATAAGACTATTAATTCTTCTAGAAAAGTAGAAGACACTTTAAAACGGTGACACATAAGCACTGGTTTATGAAAGTGGGGACTCTGTCCTGAAGCCCAACAAAACATCTCAATGACCTTTTTAACATCTCTAATGACCTCCAACTTCGCTTCACAAAAAAAAAAAAAAAAACCAAAAACACAATCATCCGTAAAAAATAAATAAGACAGCACGGGGGAATGACAAGAGGCTCGAAAAGGCCGCTACAACTAAGTATGGCAATGGGGCGGGGCGGGGCGGGGCGGGGCGGGTACGGGGTGCCTCATCCGTACCCGTATCCCGCCACCAAAATCTATACCCATACCTATCCCATTATCTGCCAGGGGTATAAAGTGGACACCCATACCTGCCCCTAGCGGATACAAATCCATACCCGTACCTGCGTGTATCCAACAGGTATACATCACCTGCCATGTACCCGCCTTTATGTGTGTAGAAAATGATTATATATAACTGCTCATATTAATTATTTAATACTTTTTAAAAAGATCTACTTATATTTTTTTAATAATATTGATAAAAAATTTAAGTTATTGAATTTAAGCAAGTATTTTTTATTCAAAAGTTAACTATGTACAAAATGGAGAGGGTATAAGGTGAGGCGGGGCGGGTACAACACTATATCCGTACACGCCCCATACCTGTGGCAGATACGGGGTGGGTACACCAAACCTTACCCGTTACCCTCCCCACTTATAACCATACCGGGGCGGGTATCCGCGAGTAGCGGGTTTTACTCGCCCTATTGCCATCCCGAGCTACGACCCATCAAAAACTGACGCCTTAATAAGCCTATAAACATTTCCATCACTATAACAAATAGATTTTTTTTTTACTAAAAATCACCTAAGTTTTAGGTGCATTTAAAAAAAAACCGTCTAAATTTTATAATTTTTCAATATAACACTTAAACTTTTTAAAAATTTTCAATATCACTTTACATAATGCCGTTAATGTCTATTGTTTTTGGGAAATCGTACGGATTGGACCCCCCAGCCCCCCCTTAATGTTTTTTAGACCCCTTTAACCATAAATAGACTCTTTTGGACAAAAATGCCCTCCCACCTCACCCCCCCCCCCCCATCCGTCCCCTCTCTCTCTCTCTTTCTCTCTCCTCATTTAATGCAAGGCAGGCAAAAGTACACTCTTTTGACCTTTCACTCTCCTTTTCTTCATTTTTTTTTCCTTTTGAATTTTTTTTTGTCCAAAAAAAATATAATTTTCAAATTTGCCCTTTTTTCTTCTTCCCTCCCAGACCTTGTTTAGGCGTGCTTGAAGTAATTAATAAAATCATACACTGGGTATGATTCCTTTTAATGGTGTAAAATGAGCTTATTCAGGTGTATCACAAGAAATTAGTGGTAAAAGACTTATCATACACAATGTATGATAGGTTATAATGGCATAAAATCAACTTTTGCTTTTTGTTTCAAGTAATTAGACGTACAGTTGGATGAAATCGAATCATACACTGGGTATGATGCGTTTTAATGGTGTAAAATGAACTTATTCAGGTGTATTCCAAGCAATTAGTGGTAAATGACTTGTCATACACAATGTATGATAGGTTATAATGGCATAAAATCAACTTTTGCTGTTTTTTTCAACTAATTACTGTTACAGTGGGATGAAATCGAATCATACAATGGGTATGATGAGTTAAAATGGTGTAAAATGAACTTATTCAGGTGTAGTTCAAGCAATTAGTGGTAAATGCCTTGTCATACACAATGTATGATAGGTTATAATGGCAAAAAATCAACTTTTGCTTTTTTTTCAAGTAATTACTGTTAAGTGGGCTGAAATCTAATCATACAATGGGTATGATACTCTGAAATGGTCTAAAATGAACCTTTTAAGGTTTTATTAAAACAATTAGTGGTAAATGACTTATCATACACAATGTATGATAGGTTATAATCGCATGAAATCAACTTTTGCTGTTTTTTTTCAAGTAATTAGACGTACAGTGGGATGAAATCGAATCATACACTGGGTATGATACGTTTTAATGGTGTAAAATGAACTTATTCAGGTGTATTACAAGAAATTAGTGGTAAATGACTTGTCATACACAATATATGATAGGTTATAATGGCATAAAATCAACCTTTGCTGTTTTTTTAACTAATTATTGTTACAGTGGGATGAAATCGAATCATACAATGGGTATGATACATTTTAATGGTGTAAAATGAACTTATTTAGGTTATTTTCAAGCAATTAGTTGTAAATGACTTATCATACACAATGTATGATAGGTTATAATGTCAAAAAATTAACTTTTACTGGTTTTTACTTCTAATTACTGTTACAGAGGGCTGAATCGAATCATACAATGGGTATGATGTGTTTAATGGTGTAAAATAAACTTATTCAGGTTTATTTCAAGCAATTAGTTGTAAATCAATTATCATACACAATGTATGATACGTTATAATGGCATAAAATTAACTTTTGCTTTTTTTTTCAAGTAATTAGGGGTAAGTGGTCTGAAATCGAATCATACACTGGGTATGATTCGTTTTAATGGTTTAAAATGAGCTTATTCAGGTGTATTACAAGAAATTAGTGGTAAATGACTTGTAATACACAACGTATGATAGGTTTAATGTCATAAAATCAACTTTTACTGGTTTTTTCAACTATTTACTGTTACAGTGGGATGAAATTGAATCATGCACTGGGTATGATGCGTTTTAATGGTGTAAAATGAACTTATTCAGGTTTATTTCAAGGAATTAGTTGTAAATGACTTTTCATACACAATGTATGATACGTTATAATGGCAAAAAATCAACTTTTGCTGTTTTTTCAAGTAATTAGGGGTAAGTGGTCTGAAATTGAATCATACACTGGGTATGATTCGTTTTAATGGTTTGAAATGAGCTTATTCAGGTTTAGTTCTAAACAATTAGTGGTAAATGACGTATCATACCCAATGTATGATAGGTTGTAATGTTATAAAATTAACTTTTGCTGTTTTTTTTTCAAGTAATTAGGGGTACAGTGGTCTGAAATCGAATCATAAACTGGGTATGATGCTTTATAGTGGTGTAAAGTGACCTTATTCAGGTATATTAGAAGTAATTAGCGGTAAAGAGCTTGTCATACACAATGTATGATAGGTTTTATTGGCATAAAATCAACTTTTGCTGTTTTTTTTTTCAAGTTAATAGGGGTACAGGGGTCTGAAATCGAATCTATATACGTGTAGTTCAAGTTTTATTGGTGTATGATGCACTTCATACACGGTAGAACCCGTGGACGGAGTAGGTATTCTCCAAACCGTGGTGCATTTTTGCAGCGAAATCCTTGAGCTTCCGCACCAAGAATTTCCAGCTCAAGGATCCCCATGCAACACGATTGAAAGAGTCCACATCGTCCACGAGGGCCAGGATGTTCGGGTCAATGCCCGTTCGCTTGCGTTTGGCGAACAGTAGACCCTCGACCAGGTACGCAACAGCAAGCTTAACCTGGTCCTCCATGATGGAGCAGGTTCTGCATGCATCAAAAAGCTGCTGCCTAGTCATCCTCCCCCTCATGCCATACTTGGCAACCAGCCTGTTGGGACCACCGCGTACATCTTCCACACCGGCATATCTCAAGCCGGTGAGAATGCAAAACTCCCTCCTCCCAAGGTGCACTACCTTCCCACCAAATAAGAATGATAACTCCTCGGGATTGGGGTTGGCCACCTGGTGGAGAAGGACAATGTGAATGAGACTATGCCAGAAGCTGACATTGGTCTCACTCAGCCCAAGCAGATGCCCGACATTGTATTGTGAGGCAAGGGCAAGCTGTAATGCAAAACACTTTTAGTTAATATGGTATCATAAATGTCATTGTCAAAAGTCAACATAATTAAAATGGATACAGTGTCAAACCTTGGCTTCGTCGTCCTTCAAGATTTCCTTTATCTCCGTAACAACCTTGGTTGACAAACCTATTTGGTTGATTTGGAGGAATTTCCAGAAACCCCTCGGGAAAATGTAATCAACCTCAACGGCAGGACGGCTCTTCCTACGTGTGTAAAATGCCATCTGAAATAAAAGCAATACACCATTAACTGAACACAAACAGACACACTTTGGTTCTACATCATTGAAACAAATCATACAGAGTGTATGATTGATTATACACCACCACTAATTACTTATAATACACAAACACAAGTTGGTTATACACCATTAAAACCAATCCTACACACTGTATGGTTGCTCATATGAAACATGCAGAAGTTCACTATACCACAAAGGTCGATTTTACGTGAAAAAAAACCACAAAACATGCAGAAGATCATTTTACACAAATAAAAAACACTAATCACAAAGCCACTAACACCAAAACCCTAAACCCTAACAAATACTATGCACTATGTTCAGGAAATGGTACGAAACAAACGGATATTATACATTGGAGCACCAAAACCCTAAACCCTACAAAAATAACTCTTACTCACCTTCGAAAATGGTGATTAAAGACTGGAGCAGCTATAGATCAAGGATGAAGGTGTGAAAATAGAGGTCAGACCCACGGGAACGACAATCGCAGCTGAAGTAGAGGAGAAAGAGGATGAACAAATTCGGAAAGAGGAGAGAGAGAATGAACGGGTGAGAGAAAGAGGAGAGTGACTGGTGGCTTGTAAAACAAGTTGCTTATGGAGAAGACAGAAAGGCGGGAAGGGGTTTTACAGCTGTAAGTAAATGAGGCGAGAGCAGGGGTACGGATGGGATGGCATTAAATGAGGAGAGAGAAAGGGGACGGGTTGGGGGGGGGGGTGAATGGGAGGGCCTTTTTGAAGGAAAATTGTACGGATATACTCAAAATGTATATTTTTTTCCCAAATACACATCCCAAAAATACACAAATAAACGCTGATTTTACACAAATATAACCCATCATACACCGTGTATGAAGTGCATCATACACCAATAAAACTTGAAATACACGTATATAAGCAGATTTCAGACCACTGTACCCTTAAATAAATGGAAAAACCTGTAAAAGTTGATTTTATGCTATTAAAACCTATCATACATTGTGTATGACAAGATCTTTACCGCTAATTACTTCAACTATACCTAAATAAGGTCATTTTACACCATTAAAATGAATCATACCCAGTGTATGATTCGATTTCAGACCACTGTACCCCTAATTACTTGAAAAAAACAGCAAAAGTTGATTTTTTGCTATTATAACCTATCATACATTGTGTATGATAAGTCATTTACAACTAATTACTTGAAAAACACCTGAATAAGTTCCTTTTACACCATTAAAACGTATCATACCCATTGTATGATTCGATTTCATCCCACTGTAACAGTAATTAGTTGAAAAAACCAGTAAAAGTTGATTTTATGCCATTAAAACCTATCATATATTGTGTATGACAAGTCATTTACTATTAATTTCTTGTAATACACCTGAATAAGCTCATTTTACACCATTAAAACGAATCATACCTAGTGTATGATTCGATTTCAGACCATTTACCCCTAATTGTTTGAAAAAAAACTGCAAAAGTTGATTTTATGCCATTTTAACGTATCATACATTGTGTATGATAAGTCATTTACCACTAATTGCTTGAACTAAACCTGAATAAGTTCATTTTACACCATTAAAACGTATCATACCCAGTGTATGATTCGATTTCAGACCACTGTACCCCTAATAACTTGAAAAAAAACAGCAAAAGTTGATTTTTTGCCATTATAACCTATCATACATTGTGTATGATAAGTCATTTACAACTAATTACTTGAAAAACACCTGAATAAGTTCCTTTTACACCATTAAAATGCATCATACCCAATGTATGATTCGAGTTCATCCCACTGTAATAGTAATTAGTTGAAAAAACTAGTAAAAGTTGATTTTATGCCATTAAAACCTATCATACATTGTGTATGACAAGTAATTTACCACTAATTTATTGTAATAAACCTGAATAAGCTCATTTTAAACCATTAAAACGAATCATACCCAGTGTATGATTCAATTTCATACCACTTATCCCTAATTATTTGAAAAAAACAGCAAAAGTTAATTTTTTGCCATTATAACGTATCATACATTGTGTATGATAAGTCATTTACAACTAATTGCTTGAAATAAACCTGAATAAGTTTATTTTACACCATTAAAACACATCATACCCAGTGGATGATACGATTTCAGACCACTATAGCACTAATTACCTACAAAAATCTGTAAAAGTTGAATTCATGCCATTAACACCTATAATAATTTGTGTATGATAGGTCATTTACCACTAATTACTTGAAACATACCTGAAGAGGTTCATATTTAACAATTTTAACTCATCATACCCATTGTATGATTCGATTCAGCCCTCTGTAACAGTAATTAGAAGTAAAAACCAGTAAAAGTTGATTTTTTGCCATTATAACGTATCATACATTGTGTATAAGAAGTCATTTACAACTAATTCCTTGAAATAAACCTGAATAAGTTCATTTTACACCATTAAAAAGCATCATACCCAGTGCATGATTCGATTTCATCCCACTGTAACAGTAAATAGTTGAAAAAATCAGTAAAAGTTGATTTTATGCCATTAAACCTATCATACGTTGTGTATTACAAGTCATTTACCACTAATTTCTTGTAATACACCTGAATAAGCTCATTTTAAACCATTAAAAAGAATCATACCCAGTGTATGATTCGATTTCAGACCACTTACCCCTAATTACTTGAAAAAAATAGCAAAAGTTAATTTTATGCCATTATAACGTATCATACATTGTGTATGATAAGTGATTTACAACTAATTGCTTGAAATAAACCTGAATAAGTTCATTTTATACCATTAAAACACATCATACCCATTGTATGATTCGATTCAGCCCTCTGTAACAGTAATTAGAAGTAAAAATCAGTAAAAGTTAATTTTTTGACATTATAACCTATCATACATTGTGTATGATAAGTCATTTACAACTAATTGCTTGAAAATAACCTGAATAAGTTCATTTTACACCATTAAAATGTATCATACCCATTGTATGATTCGATTTCATCCCACTGTAACAGTAATTAGTTGAAAAAAATAGCAAAGGTTGATTTTATGCCATTATAACCTATCATACATTGTGTATGACAAGTCATTTACCACTAATTTCTTGTAATACACCTGAATAAGTTCATTTTACACCATTAAAACGCATCATACCCAGTGTATGATTCGATTTCATCCCACTGTACGTCTAATTACTTGAAAAAAAACAGCAAAAGTTGATTTCATGCGATTATAACCTATCATACATTGTGTATGATAAGTCATTTACCACTAATTGTTTTAATAAAACCTTAAAAGGTTCATTTTAGACCATTTCAGAGTATCATACCCATTGTATGATTAGATTTCAGCCCACTGTAACAGTAATTACTTGAAAAAAAAGTAAAAGTTGATTTTTTGCCATTATAACCTATCATACATTGTGTATGACAAGGCATTTACCACTAATTGCTTGAACTACACCTGAATAAGTTCATTTTACACCATTTTAACTCATCATACCCATTGTATGATTCGATTTCATCCCACTGTAACAGTAATTAGTTGAAAAAAACAGCAAAAGTTGATTTTATGCCATTATAACCTATCATACATTGTGTATGACAAGTCATTTACCACTAATTGCTTGGAATACACCTGAATAAGTTCATTTTACACCATTAAAACGCATCATACCCAGTGTATGATTCGATTTCATCCAACTGTACGTCTAATTACTTGAAACAAAAAGCAAAAGTTGATTTTATGCCATTATAACCTATCATACATTGTGTATGATAAGTCTTTTACCACTAATTTCTTGTGATACACCTGAATAAGCTCATTTTACACCATTAAAAGGAATCATACCCAGTGTATGATTTTATTAATTACTTCAAGCACGCCTAAACAAGGTCTGGGAGGGAAGAAGAAAAAAGGGCAAATTTGGAAATTATATTTTTTTTTGGACAAAAAAAAATTCAAAAGGAAAAAAAAAATGAAGAAAAGGAGAGTGAAAGGTCATAAGAGTGTACTTTTGCCTGCCTTGCATTAAATGAGGAGAGAGAAAGAGAGAGAGAGAGAGGGGACGGATGGGGGGGGGGGTGAGGTGGGAGGGTATTTTTGTCCAAAAGAGTCTATTTATGGTTAAAGGGGTCTAAAAAACATTAAGGGGGGGCTGGGGGGTCCAATCCGTACGATTTCCCATTGTTTTTGCTGATGCAACATTTTAAAAAGACTATATATATATATATATAAATATATTTTAAAATTTTAGACATTTAAATTTTTAAAAAATTTTTAAGTTATTTTAAAATTAGTTTCTATGTTTCTTTTTTCAAAATGCCATGTCATAAAAAATTAGAGGATATTAACGACATTACATTAAGGGTCTGTTTGGGATTGCTTATTTCAGGAAAAAAACACCTTTTTAAAAAAAAAAAGCACTTTTCTGAGATTTGAGGATGTTTGGCAACTGTGAAAAACACTTTTTATTAAAAGCGGAGCTGTTTTTCTATTTTTAAGCAGAAGCAGAAGTAGAAAAAAAAACTAAACAATTGAGAAAGTTTATTTCAGGTATCATTAAATTTGTTAATATATTTGAAAAACTATTTATATATTTCACAAATAGTTTATATATTTTAAAAAATATAAAAAAATAGTTTAACAAGTAATAATATATTTATGATATTTAGAAAATATTTTGAATTTTGAAAATATTTTAATTTTCTTAAAAAATATTTTATAAATATTAAATAATATTTTAAATATTAAAAAATATTTTAAATGTTTAAGAAATATTTATATATTTAAAAAATATTTTAAATAATGAAAAATATTTTAAATATTTGAAAAATATATTAAATATTTAGACCGATTCATGGGTGATTTTTTTTAACTAAGAAAGACTTCTGTTAATATTTTTTCTGGTAATTTTATAAAAAATAATACTTTTTTTAACATTGGCCAAACACTCCCAATAATATCATGAGCGCTTTTTTACTGGTTGGCCAAACACAAACTGCTTATTTGAAATATTACTTTTTACAAAGGTACTTTTGTAAGAATCATGACCAAACATTTTTCAAATAAAGCATCATGACATATATATATGAACGTTAAAACAAAGTATCATGACCAAGCATATTTCAAATATGTCATGACTAATATGCTACAAAAGTACACGTAATACCGGTTGAATACAAAATAAAAAAAATATGACATAACTATATAAACGAATTAAATATATTCAAAATTTATTAATCTATCCTAACCCAAATTCAACCCCATAACTTAAACGTGTTGAAATTATTACATAATATTTTACTTGTATTTTCTTATATTTAGTATTGTATTTAGTATTTTACATATTTAATAGGGTAGACATCAAATTAAATTTGGTCCATTACTCCCCCTTGTAACCGGCTGCTTTGCCATCAAGAGGAAGAGGGAGAGTTTTTGCTTTGTCATTATTTTCTTCATTTACTTTCATTTGTTTATGTAATTAACTTAGGATTCCCTTTTGCAAGTATACTTTTCATTTGTCCTTAGAGGTTGTATAAGTAGAAGATTGTTTTGATAATGAGAATCATCCAATTCAATTCTCTCCAAATTGTTCTAAATATTTTCTTTTAGTTTTTAACAAAACGGGTTAAATGTGTCAACCAAAATGTAACCCAACTTTACAAACCTCGAGCCAAACTTGTTATCTTGGAATTCTATGTGTGTCCTATTTTTGTATTGTGTTAGATTTTGCTAGCTCATGAATAGCCCAATATATAAGGGTTTGTTTGGTATTATTTTGTACTTACAGTTTTTAACTTTTTAGAATCTAAAGCACACTTTGAAAGAATTTTTTTTATTTTTATTTTTATTTATAGTTTTCTTTAATTCCAGTAAAAATTAAAAAAAGAAAACTAAAAACTAGAAAAACTAGGGTTAGTGCCATTAGTTTGTGGTTGAGAGACATTGATGGGAGTTTGTAGCTTCCTCTATCCAAAACTACGTTTTGGGAGGGTTCGTGGCTTGCCGTGCAGAAACTATATTGAAGAGGGTTGGTGACTCGTCGTGCAGTAGTTATACTTTTACGAGGGTTGGTGGCTCCCCGTGCAACATCTACACTTTGAGAGGGTTGGTGACTCCTCGAGCAGCAGCTACACTTGGAGAAAGTTGGTGACTTACCGTGCAATAGTCACATTGATGCTGATAATTAATTGTTGATGATTGTATAAGGTTTGGGGGTCATAATTCGAAATTGTAATTCTTAAATTTCATATTGGACTGAGGCACCCGTTGGGTCCCATGGTTTTTTTCCTCTAGTTGAGAGAGGGTTTCCACGTTAAAATATAGGATGTTGATTTTCACTGTTTTTGTTGTTTTTTTGCTTTCGTGGTGCTTGGATTGTGCGAATTTTCCCAACAAGAAAGTCTGTAAACAAAAAATTAATGCATCATCAACAACAACAATAACAATCCCAATGTTCCAAGGGCTCTCGCCTAAGCAGGGTTTGAGGGGTGAATGTACGCAGCCTTCTTCCTTCAGAATGCTATCCTGAAGGGAGACTGTTTCACTCTAAAGAGAGGCTATTTCTGAGGACCCTTATTATCAGATAAAAAATTAATACAACATGACCTATAATTATCCAAATAAAAATGTGCCAAGAGGCCCTAAACGTTTGGAATTAACCCTAGTAAGCAATTTTGGACCTCAGTCCATGACAAATGACCCATATGGCCCAATTTTTCCGTTGCCTTGTCTCTTGGAAAATAAAAAAAATTATCTTTAATAAATAGATTTTCAAAAATATTAAAAACCCAAAACCCCCCACCAAATTCAACAAAAAAAATAAAAAAAAAAGATTGGATTTTTTTTTTTTTTCCAAGGCATGTCACTTCGTGGAAGTCTCGTTCTGCAGGACAGCGACGACCTCTCTGCTCTCATTTGAATCCTCAAAATAATTGTATAGAAAAATATAATTACTTTAGGATTCAATTTCTCTTTCCTCTTCAATTATCAAAGTTTCAATCTTTAAGAAGAGGGGTTCAGTTGGGGAGTTTTTAGATCCATAGTTGAGCTGAAAAGGGTTTTTTTTTGAGTGTTTAATTATCTGGGTTGAGGTAATTTTAGTTGTTTTTGTTTGTATTGATGGTTTTTTAGCTGTTTTGGGTTCTTTTTCTTGTTAATTTTTTCATGTTTAATGTTAAATTTCATCGGGTCTTTGACCCAATCTATTGAGTTGGCATATATAAGATCAGTATATAAGCTTAAATGAGGTTTTATCCTAAAATCAATAGGCGGTAGGTGGAGTAGCCCTATGTAGACTCACATGTGAAAGTCCCGAACATCTAATGATGGAGGATTCATTAGATCTACAGTTGAGCTGATCCTTGGGGTTATATTGAGTGTTAAATTATGTGGGTTGAGGCAATTTTAGTTGTTTCTGTTTGTATTTTATGCTATTTTAGCTGTTTTGGGTTCTTTTTCCTGTTAGTTTTTGCATATTTAATGATTTTGCTGGTGGTAGTGGTAGTTTTAAGTTGATTGATTGAAGGGTCAACTCTGGTTCATTGTTGGCTCTATGCTGATCTGATTAGCTTAAGTGGTGTAGATTTGGTTTGTTGTTGAGGAATCAACTGTGCCAAAAACTTAAGTTGTAAAAAAAGGCTCATAAATGATTTTATACTGTTGATTAAAAAAAAAATGGTTTTATACTGTAATATAATCCCGTGTCTAAATACTCATTAGACTAAAAAGTGTGAATGATGCTTACAGGCACTCACAATATCTCGATATTAATACTAATATTAGCATAAGATATGAAGTGCGTGTATGTATCATTACACTGTTAATGCACTTTATATCTAATGCTAGTATTAAGACTGATAGCTTTGGAGATTTAACCGTGTATTCTTAAGTCAAAGAGACCTGGATACCATATCAAGGAAGTAGCTACCCTGATAGGTCAAGCTGTTAGATGAAGGTCGAGGAGTAATTCTATAGTCTGGTATTCATTTTGGATGCAGAAGCTTCGTTACATTTGCTATTGTGTTTGAATGAACCTGATCAGATTTGAATTTGTATTTTGGTTGCAAAATCCTTTGTACCCAATATAAGCATCCAATGTGCATGATGATAAATCATTGGATTGTTAGGAGCAATTACTTAATGTTATCATCCAGTGACACGTGTATTAGATACTCAACCGGATGCTTAAATTTGGTACATAAAGTATTTTCATTCGAGATAATATATGTATCAACTTGTATAAAATCATTAGAAAGAGACATTTTTCTGGTTGTTTTTCCTTCTTTTGTGCTGGCGGGTGGATTGAAGTTGCTCTGACATTTTTAGGGTCCTAAGCGAATGTTTCAAACGGGGCCCTAAGCGAATGTTTCAAATGAGGCCCTTTGTATTTAATTAAACTTCTCTTAACAACATAATATTAATACAACAAATTATGACAATTTTAATCCTAAAATATATTAGTAACATTTGAGTCCTTAAAAACACAACCTATAAAATTTGGGGCCTCTAAATTTTGGGGGCCCCAAGCGATTGCTTGGGATTATGTCTGGCCCTGGGAGGAATAAATGAAGCAATTGACCTTGGTTTAAAGAAGCTAAGCTTAGAAATTTGGTGCATTTAGGTAAATGATGAATATGATGTAAATACTTTCATTTTCTCATAAATGAATCTGTCTAAAATGTTCAAAAAAGAATCTGTCTGAAGTGCTATTTTGCAAGCCGATTATGACCGAAATGTGATCTTAGAGCCACTGTTGACTTATGCTTCACGTTGTGAGTAATATGTTTCTAGCTTAAAGAAGAATAGAACAGTACAATCATATGGTAATTAAGAAAAGCGCAGTATATGGATATTGCGGATTAACTCAAGGAGAAACCATTTCAGGAAATTAACTTGTAAGCTAAAATCCAGATGGGATATATTGATTAAGGGGTGGTTTTTACGTGTTGCAGGAGTGAAAAGGGATCTAGCTGAGTTTGTAAATGAACAAAGGTTCCAACAGAGGAGTTGGAGCTAAGGTTGCTTAGAATGGAGGTAAATCATATACTTATCTCTGTGGATAATTTTTCATCCATAATATAGATTACACTTTCCTTTTGATAAATTAACTAAAGCTCATTCTAGCATAACTTCTAGAATTGTTTTTTGGGTGGGGAACGGGGTTGTTGTCGCACCTGGATCGTGAACGGAAGAGTGGGTTCTTCCTAGAAGCTGATAGGGCAGCTAGAAATTAACTTGGGTTAGACATTTTATACCGTCATTGGGCTGGCCCATCGAGTTCTTGAAGCTGCACGTTGCTTCTGTTTAGGTTGTGAAAGAACAGTAATCAAAAGTTACCTTTGTCGTTGTTCGGGTTGTATTGGGATAAGTCATACTTCGTTGGTGATGCTCCTTGTCTTGCCAAGGATAAAGTGTCGTGCTGGAACCAAAGCTGCACAACTTACTTCAACAGCACCTGCACAACAACAAAGTAGAGTACTTGTTTGATCATGGCTCGTTAAGGTTACATTGGGATAAGCCCTGCGAGCATTGCTATATTGTTTCTTACGTTAGCTATACAATCAATTTGACGACAAGCTTGTAATCCTCCTAAGATATTAAGCTTGCTTGAGCTTGGCTTGTTTACTTATAGAGCCCCCAAATCAAACATGAACAAGCTTATGTTCATCTCAAAGACAAGTAGTTTATTGAACACTTTGTTTGTTTAGACCCCAAAAAATATGAATGCCTTTATAGAATTACCATATCCTGATGGTGCATCATGTAATATGTAGCTCAAAATTTGTTATGTTACTTAAGCTTTTATCGATTTCACGAGTATGGATAGTTACAGATTTTATTTTTCAGCAAATTTCTGTTTTCTCGCCTGTTGAAGTGAGTTACTTTAAGATCTAGGATTAGCAGACAACTTATAAAAGAAGAAAATAGTTTAGTCTATGCTATACTTTTTTTCGCTGCTAGGTACCAATTCTCTGATCAGTATGTTGTTTTTCCGTGCAGATTTCTGTTTCCATGAATGAGAAGGTACATCATGACTTTGATGAGGAGATACCTCTCAGTGCGCCTAATGGTCATAGGAAGGTAGATAGTCTAGATTTTGAGATGTCTCCTATTGCGCAAAGAGGAGATGTCTCTAGTTTGCAGATGTTCAAGAAGTTGCAGATCAGCCCACTTAGGAGTATACATACGGTTTTGATCAAAGCCAAGCTAAATGTTCTGCTACCTTTCGGGCCGTTGGCAATATTATTACACTACCTGACTGGGAAGCATGTAAGAAGCTGAACCTTTCTTTTCATGAGTATTGTTTCTTCCATTACAACGGAAAGAATCTTTGAGTAAAAGGATGGAACTTATAATTTGCGTTTCCTTTTCCTTGCCGTGAGCTGTGCTGTTGTATTGTGCTTTGATTGATGTAATATTCAACATTATTTCTTGGTTAATTACGGATTAGTACCTTGAGGTTATATTAATTTTTTAGTCTCCAAACTATGTGAAATAATATTTTAGTCCAAAACTTATATTTATTTAATAAAATAGTCCACACAATGGCGTGTAAGGGTGTAAAATAGGTCTCTCATCCAACTCTTCTTTATTTTTAGTGTCGTGACATTGCGTTTTATATGTGAAATGACAAAATTAGTAAGGGTGTGGTGGGTTTGCTAACAAATAACGACAAGGTTTACAACCTTTCACTACTTTATTTGGACTAGTTTATTAAATAAATGTAACTTATGGACTAAGAAATTATTTTACCCTCCTTTGACTTGATTTATAAGTATTGTTTTGTTTTTGCTTTTTCGTGTAGCATGTATGATCTTTCCCCTACATGCTTCTTTACTTTTACCTTTTGCTCTGGCTACTATGTTCCCATGCACACATGATTACATGTTATTTGCTTAAATGCTTACTTGATTACATGCCCATATGCATACATTGTTTGCAGGATCTCTATACTTTATATGCTCCACATGCTCTTCATACAGACTCTTTATGACTATCATATCTATCATCTATAGGGTTTGGGGCCCTTGAAAATAGTCTCTTGTCAGGGTCTTACCCTGATGGGGTAAGGCTGCGTACATCCTATCCCTCCCAGACCCTGCACAAGCGGGAGCCCTCTAGGCACTGGGACTGTGGTGGTGTTGTTGTTGTTTTCGCTTTTTCGGGTTGGGCCCCTCAAGGCTGTGTACATTTCATCCCGCAAACCCCGCCTTGGTGGGAGCCTTCCAGGCATTAGTTTTGTTGATGTTGTTGTTATTTAACTTTTGGACTATAAAATTATTTCACAGTCTTTATGGACTAAAAAGTTAATACACCAATGTACTAATATGTAATGTACCCTTATTTCTCTGAGTTGTATTTGCAAATATGGAATCAAATAAAAGGTAATGGAACAGCTGTTACATCACGGGTTTTTGAGTTAGCCATTGTGTTATGTAGTAGCTGCAGCTTGTTATATCATCGTCTGCAACCCCTGCTTTGGTGTCACTGCAACCGTGACACAATCATTACCCGTGATTTGGTTCATGCTTGCAAATATTTTGTTTTTTCCCCACCTTCTTCCACCCCGTTATGTGATCAAGTTCTATTTGTTGCAGGGATGGGTATTCTTCTTCAGCTTACTTGGGATTACCCCTTTAGCAGAGCGCTTGGGTTATGCAACAGAGTAAGCTCAGTTTGTTGAATAAAATTGTTACTGCTTTGGTTGGTAAACGATGCATATTGATTATTGCTGGTAATTTTTGCATAATGCAGGCAACTTGCATTCTTTACTGGTCCTACAGGTATGATATTGGTCTACCATCATTAATGCATCGTGAACTATTAGAGCTTATTTGATGGAAGTTGGAAATATGCAACGTGTACTTATGTGCATATATACAAGCAACAGAACGCACATATTTTAGGAATTTTGTTGATTATGTTAGCCTATTTGAATTAAGATATTTATGTCCTGATGCATAATTATCCGCAAGAAATCTGTTTCTTGTGTATCTCTTTTTCTATGTCCATGCACGTGATATTCTGTACATATCTGTCAGGCTCCTCTCGTTCACAAATATGACTCGGGTTTTGATTCCCACACTATGCATGTTGTGATACCCTTTCCCTCCTTAACGTACCCCTTCTGCTGCATGGTATACCTTATCAAAAAGGAAAGAAAGAAAAAGAAAGGTCTTTGTGTGCCTTTTCTTTTCGTTTTGTCACTGAATGCAGTAGTAATTTAACTCAAGATGTAATACTTATTCAAATTTTGCATGCAGTTCTTTTTACTTGATGCAACAACGTGTACAGGACAGTTTGTCAACATTTCATAATCATATGCCGATTCCAGTTTTTCCATTGTAGTTGAAACTGTGTTTATAGCATGTTTTTAATTGAAATTGAACATGTGCTTTGCTAAATTTTTTGGGTTTCAGTTCTTCTACCTACTATGCAATATATTTGTTGCAGTTATGATCATTCTGTTTACATAGAGAGTCAGTAATTGAAAGGTTTGTCTTAAGGGTAATTGGACAGTCAGCTTATTTCTCGTCATTTTGATTCGTACTGGGTCTACTTAACTGATAAGACGTGCTATGTCTAGTTGGAGGTCTTCTTAATGCTACATTTGGAAATGCTACCGAGATGATAATTTCAATCTATGCATTAAAGATTGGGATGATAAAAGTGGTGAAGCAGTCTTTATTGGGTTCCATATTGTCAAACATGCTGTTGGTTCTTGGATGTGCCTTCTTCACTGGTGGGATGGTTCATCACCCAAAAATTCAGCGTTTTGATAAGGTATGAGGTTGTAGCTAGTATATAGATGGAATTGAATGAGGACTGTTAAATGGCATTAGTTAGTTACATAATGGAAGTTAGTTTAGCCGTTAGGCTACACGACCCATCATGTAATGTCTGTAGAACCCTGTTTTTGCAAATTCGCGATTTCTAACCAGTAGGATATGTCTTCCTCTCGAGAATTCTTAATGAAAGTTAGCTCTTTTGCTGTTCTCTTTTAATAGTCTGGTTCATATTTAAGTCCCCATTATTTTATAGTTATATATATATATATTTTAGGCATAATTTCTTAACAACCATCATATAATGGAAAATGTTTTCCTTCATAGAGGAGAAATTAACTTCTTCTCAATGAAAGAGAAAAACATTTCCCTTCATGGAGAAGAAAACGTTTTCCACCATAATCTCATGTCATGCTTCGCTTAAACCTCAACTTGGCCAAGCATGAACCTCATATAAATTTATGGAATGGAATTGTTTTCTTTAGCTTAAAAAACAAAAAAAAGGTTGAGAAAAAAATATTTTTTAAAAATTTAAAATATTTTGTGAAGTTTTCGGTTGAACCAAACATAGTCTAAGTGGGATTATTCTTCGACAGGCCGCTGCAGTGGTGAACTCTGGATTGTTGCTGATGGCTGTCATGGGTATAATGTTTCCTGCTGTGCTTCATTTTACCCACACAGAGGTGCACTTTGGGAAGTCAGAGCTATCTCTCTCGAGATTTAGTAGCTGCATCATGCTGGTGGCATATGCAAGTTACCTATTCTTTCAGTTAAAGAGTCAAAGTAATCTTTATAATCCTGTTGATGAGGTGTGTTCTTGGTTCCTTCTTACGTAATCTCGAATTTGAATTCATTTTCTTAACCATGTTTTCTTTTCTGCTTAGTTTGTGGTAATAAGTTTGATTTTGCATAGCAATCATTCTTCACGAAGACATTAATCTTTAAAATGTTGTACAGGTTCTTGTTGAAATGATGATGCTAACTTGGTTCATGCATTACTTACTATTAGGTTACATTCATATTTCTACTTAAGTTCCTATACCACGTTTTCTGGGTTTATCCTTTATTGTATTCCTTTGTATAGCCTAGATGCGTGGATTGGAATATTTAATGCCATTCATGTACGGGTTATTATTATTCATGGATGAATCAACTTTTACTTTGAAATAAAGGAGATTCAGGTGCAATTTCTTCTATGAATTTTGGTGGAAAATAGTGCTAAAAGTGTCAAAGCTACACCCGTGCAGTAAAGGAATTTTTGCAATAATTTATAGCAACTTGGGGCTTGCGATAGTTGCAACAATGGGATAATTGATGCTGAATTTGAAGATAGAGAGATGTCAAAAGCTGTTGGAGATGGGATTTGAAGGTCTCTTGATGGGAAAGGTGCCTTATGAAGTCCATGGTAGGATGCCTGATGGAAACCATAGAATCAAGTAAAAGCCTTCATAATGGATTTTGAGCTAGTCATTATGTGATTGGTTGTTATGTTGCTGTATTTTTATAACAACCTTCATAATTAATGATAATGCCTGAGATATTTTTCTGTTCAGTTGTGTGTCTGATTGCAACTTCTATACTAAAGATATATGCAATTCACGTTTCTTCTGTACATTGTACGCAATTCTATAGAAAACAGTATCATTACCTTTAGAGAACTCTGAAGATGAGGAAAGGGTTGATGATACAGAAGACTCTGATGACAAAGAAGTTCCTGAGATAAGTCACTGGGAAGCAATTGCTTGGCTTGCCGTTCTGACCTTATGGGTTTCAGTGCTGTCGGGATATCTTGTTGATGCCATACAGGTATCATAGATGCTAACTTATCATTGCTCTTTAACATTGGATTTCTGTTATTGGTAACTCTTTAAGCTATCGGGTCATGTTGATGTTGCAGTATGTCATGATGTAATGGTACTTAATGACCCCCATAATATATATATTTTGTTTTATTTATTAAATCATATTTCAAAATATATTAATACATTCAAAACTGTCAAAGAGATATTAAAATTACTGATGGTATGCTGATTGATTCTAATTTTTACAAATATGAGGCTGTAAAGGGTCTTATATTACTTCAGAAAACCCAATGCATAACACCCAGAATACCCTGCAAGGAAACACAACCACCGCAACTGCAAACCACAATTTGATTCCGCAGACAAGACTATTGATTGTCATTTTCATGTGCAAGAGATTGACAGTTTGTTATATTATTGACTTTTTTCAGGGCGCTTCTGACTCATGGAACATGCCTGTTGCTTTCATCAGTGTCATCTTGCTTCCAATTGTGGGAAATGCTGCTGAGCATGCTAGTGCAATCATGTTCGCTATGAAAGACAAGCTCGTAAGTGATTAAATTTCAGATAGTTATTGCTCTCTTGATTCTCTCGGCATGTTATTTAGACTATCCTTTCTTCCCTAAAGCATCCATATTGGATAAGGGTACTGAGACATTAGTGTAACACTCGAACACTTCAAATTGGACCAAAAACATGTAAAAATATTAAAAAATACCTGAGCCTAACCTTTGAATGCATACCCATGTCTAATTGTGTTGTTTGCTATTACAATAAATGGGTTCATTTACCAGGCATTAATGCAACCGGATCCCATTAGAACTCCGAAGTTAATCGTGCTTGAGCGAGAGTAATACTAGGATGGGTGACCTCCTGGGAAGTCCTCGTGTTGCCAACCCTATAAGGTTGGGGGTCCTTGGAAATAGCCTCTTGACAGGGTTACACTCTGAAGGGGTAAGATTGCGTACATCCACCCCTCCCAGACCCTGCTTATGCGGAAGCCCTTGAGGCACTGGGTCTGTTGTTGTTGTTGCAATTACAATAAATGATTCAAATCTTTCTCAATTCTGTGTTTTCTTTGTGCTACTTTGAATCTGCAGGATATAACACTTGGAGTAGCGATTGGATCATCCACGCAAATTTCGATGTTTGTGGTAATGATTTCACACTGCTTGCATTTGACATTGAGAATACCTGCACCTATTGAATTCACTCACATTTATCTCGACTGTATTCTAATAAAAGAGCCCATGTTGTATAAGGATACTGATCTTATGGCACTTGGAATTATGAAAAATACATAGGAAAATATTAGAAAATAACTGAGTCTAGCCTCTTGACACATGCCCATATCTTACTGTTCTTCCGGGGTCTGAGCTTAGATAGGTCACCCTGTAGGACTATAGCAAATACATATGCATGTTTGGCAAAATATAAAATACATATACATGTATATTATTTCTTAATTAAATATTTGCACTTATAATTGTATACTACGACAGATTAATTTACTATTGATTTGCTTTTTAGTATTGCATGCATTGTTGTTTATAAAATTAGCATGGAGTCTTGTATTTTCCATCTCGATTACAAATGTAGAGCTCTTCCCTTTGCCATCAATGTGGAACCCTTGCGATCTTGCAACTTCCAGAACTCATTATTGTTTACAAGGCAATTGAGCCATCAGATGACTATGGAAGCTTGTATTCATTATGGAATCAAATCATTGTTTACGTTTGTGATTGTGGTTGTGATATCACGAAATTTGAGTGTCATGGATGTTCTATAACATATTATGGTGATCTGGTGATGTAACCATGCCCCAACCCAGCACCAATGCAACACAACCCACGAATGTAGGAAGTTTCCTATTGTGCCCATAATGGCCCACTTGAGCCTGAAAATAGGAGGCCTTATTGCTTGATAGCGGTGAAATCACTTATAAATTGGTCGAACTCCCACATCTATCCAATGTGGGATTGGAGCGTCACAATAACTACCAGCTCAGAATCTGCTTTGTAATGGCCATTACCTTATGTGATCCGCAAAAACCGATTACGTAACTGCTATTACGTTACATAAGAACCTTTATTTGATTCCGCAGCACTCACATTTCAACTGCTCCTGACAATAGCAACCAATAACGTTCCCTCTGCAGTACCCCCTTAATGCAATTCTGCAATCGTAAACCCAATTTAAAAGCATAGATGTGACAATATGACAATTTTAAGATTCACTTTGATTGACAAGCTTATGAATATTACTTGCTGATATTGCAGATTCCTTTCTGTGTGGTCCTTGGGTGGCTCATGGGGCAACCTATGGATTTAAACTTCCAACTCTTTGAGACAGCTACCCTTTTCATCACGGTTCTAGTAGTCACATTTATGCTTCAGGTATTACAAAAATTTTCTTTGTGTATGCTTGTGGTCTATGTTTTTCTTCCTCTAAAATCTAGTCTAACTGGATCCCATGCTCATTTACATGCCACAGACATATTATCAGTGCAGTCAACAATGTGGAATCAAATCGATGTTCATGGTCCTAGTATTAGAGATGCAGGGTGTCACAGAAAATTAATTAAATAACAATTGCTACGTCCTTTGTTCGATTCTATGATCAACTACTCTCCAGTTGATAATAACAGCTGCTACGTCCTTTGTGTGATTTTATTGTAGATGCTTTAAATACGAATGACTAGTGTTCTACACTTTTCTCACCATACGCTCTTATGGGGGAAAAAACTAAAATATTTGTAAGCATGGATCTAAGTCACGGTTTATGGGATATGTAGAACTATAGTGTATTTTTATTTAGGATAAATTACAGAAAACCCCCCTGACTTTTGCTTCAATAATAAAAAACCCCCCTCACAAATAAAATCACTCACTAAACCCCCTAACTTTTGAAAATTTTTCACTTTGCCCCCAAATAAATTTTTTTGACCATTTTGCCCCTCAACCAAAAAAAAGTTATATTTTATCTCATAATATTTTTTCCTGAAAATTTTAAAAATACTTTTTATCTTTTGAACTTATATAATATTACTATAATTAATTAAAATAATTATATTTTTATAAATATAGAAAATTTTCTTAATTTTTTTTGCTAAAAACATAAAATATTTAATTTTTGTCTAATAATATAAAACCTTTTTCTAAAAACAAAATTAAACATTAGGGGCAAAATGGTCAAAAATAAGTTATATGGGGGTTAAGTGATAAATTTTTAAAAGTGAGGGGGTTTTGTGAGTACTTTTATTTGTGAGGAGGGTTTTCTGTTTTTAAATCAAAAGACAGGGGGATTTTCTGTAATTTACCCTTTTATTTATTAAAATACATTTACAAATGCAGAGTCACGGATGTTATATATCAGGTGGCAGCGGTTGTGCAACGTACTTTCAGGGGAAAATAGGTTGCTTTTGATCCTTATGTTTCCAAAATGTTGAATGAATTAACAATCATTTATTTTACATAATTCTTCATATTTTTATTATATAAATGCATTTGTAAATGTGTTTTAACAAATAAATACCATATATTTGTAATACCGAAGCCAATAGAAGAATACAATTACGTAATAGCCAATCTTGTAGTGGACATCTTAAAATTCATTATGTAAGATCAGTTACATTATCTAATAACCTTGATTTGATTTCATGCTGTAAGTATATGATCAATATGATCTTTTTGCTTCATAGGTGTTTGCGATCTGAATCATAGCTATTCTAGCTTCTCATCTTTTATGCTCATACCGTGATTGCGTATTTTTTGTTCTTCTATTGGTTTCTTGGGTATGCCCAAAGAGTAGTATATATATAGTTTTGATACGATATGAATTTTTTTTTTTTTTTTTTTTTGCTTTTATCAGAAAATAGGGGTAAATTACATTTTGGTATCTTGAAGTTTGGTGAAACTATTTTTTATTAGAGAAACTTTGTTTTTGAACTTTTTAGTCTATTAGTATGATGAAATAATTTTTTAGTCCAACTCCAGTAATTCCTTGATTGGATTTTACAAAGAGGTTATGTCTATGATGGGAAGCTGATTTCATATGCAGGAGCAGTGACGTCATATGCCGGATGTTTGACTAAGAATAAGGGTGATGTCATAGGCCGGATGTTTGACTAAGAATAAGGGTGGTGTTATTAAAAGGGCCAAAAACATTATTGTCAGAACAACAATATGACTTGTAGTGAATAATAGAAATAAAATTTCACAAATTGGCTCTGATATTAACATTTTTACCCTGTAAATAACATCACCAAGAAAATATTCCACCATAAGTGGTGGACTAAAAAAATTCAAGCAAAAAGTTCATGAACTATAAAATAATTCACCAAATCTCATGGTACTGAAGTGTTATTAACCCGAAAAAAGTATGATGAGTGTTTACTTTTGTCTGGATCTAAGATTTTCACATTGACTATTTTTCAGGAAGGGACCTCAAATTATTTCAAAGGCTTGATGCTTGTGCTGTGTTATCTAATTGTCGCGGCCAGCTTCTTTGTACATATTGACACTGACCGTAAGTACTTCTCTCGACGCTTAATTTCCTGCAAATTTATTTCACGTACTTGTTAATAGTATAGGCCATGATCAACAATACCCTTCACATAGCGTAAGATTTGCTTCACAACCTGTCAATAGGTATCTTTGGGACAACGTGTAAACTATCTCACAAGGTTCACAACATTTAGAAATATCTGGTCATGTGAAAGTGAGATTCTTTAGAGCACCTATAACACCTATAGGAGAGCCGAACTCAAACTTTTGAAATAAAGCAGGACAAGAGAGTATATATAGAGCTAAAGTCGCGTGTTGGAGAATAGTACGTCCGGTATGAGCCAATCTCGTATTTCAAATATAGTATCAGGGGTTCGATTCCTTTGGGGTGACATGCTTACAACCAACGATTATTTGCCAATGCTCTTAGGTTCTCATTTCGTTCCCGCTTCCAGTTATTGCACGGTGACCGATGTTACCCTTGCCTCCCGGTATTTCTGGATCTGGTATAATTACGAGAGTTATTTTAGTATAATGAGCAATCGTCAAGCAAATTTTCCTGTGTGCGTGAAAGAGTAAACCTAGAGGGAATGGGATTTTAATTGGTTTTGTTGTAGCCATGTTTGTGTTCTATAAAGTGAAGGCCAAATGGGATGCATCTGACTTCACTGGCAAGGAAATAGTGTACAAGTCATCTAGGTCCTTTATGGTAGAATATTTTCGTAGTTGCACACAGCGGGAGCAGGAACAGAAGCACAAATAGGGAAGCAAGCAGCCATAGAAGTTTCTAAAGTTGAGCTTGGAGGGAGCGTTTGCATAACATATCAAAACCAAGTCAATATTGAGTAGTACAACCACCACCACCACCACCGACCCAGTGGAGAATGTACGCAGCCTTACCCCTTCAAGGTGTTACCCTCAAGTCAATATTGAGTAATAACCAAGAAAATTGAGTATTCAAGTGAATAAGATCAAGAAATTGACTCCAACATGTTGTCCCACACGATTCAATCATTTGCTCAATCTTTTCTTCTATGTTGCATCACTATTTCAACCTATTCTTGATTTGGCTTTACTTAATGTGGACTGAGTTTAGTTTCTGTTGAATATTAGTCGGAATATATAAAAGGTATTATGTTGGAGAAAATAAAAAGGAAAAGACATCACCTTTCATAAATACATGAAAAGCGCAACATGTTACGGAAAAAGAACAAGGCGTTAATACAATAAAGTATGAAAAGCGCAACATGTTACGGAAAAAGAACAAGGCGTTAATACAATAAAGTAAGTGGTCGCGTAAAATCTGACTATAAGCTGACTCGATGCTTACAGTTTCTGACATAGAGGGCTTGCTTTTCAGCGTATCACTTTAGCTTTTCGATGTTCTTACGTTGTGTTTGGTAAAAATAGCAGTAGCAGGTAGCAGTAGTAGTTAGCAGTTTGAGTAGCGGTTGTATGTAGCTGTTTGTGTAGCTGTTGAGATATGAGAGTTTGGTAAAACATAGTATTATATATGTATAACTTAATTTTATTATTTTTATATAATTATCAGTTTAAATATGTAAATATTATTGCTAGGGCAATATTTAGAAGCGATTTTGTAGCTATCATTCTTTCCCTGCTCACACGGGAGCCCTTGTGGCACTTCTTGTTGTTTTGTAGCTATCATTCTTTCAAGTAATATCATTGTCTTGGCAGTAATATTAATGATGTAGCAAAATTACCAAGATTGACCATTATAAAGTTTATTTAAATGCATTTATAATTCATAATTATGTTAAAACATATAACTAATCCTTTACATCAAGGACACTTTAAAATTATATTGATATATATGAGGGTAATTTTGCTTTTTACGAGCTGTTGGGTTTGTTGCAGCGGTTAGGCTATACATCCCCGATTGTGAGAGCTTGAGTTTAAAGCTCGTATCCCCTGCCCAATTGTGTTGGTGCCCTTATTAGTTATTAGGGCAATGTTATAACTCTTTGACTTTCTAATCTTTTTTTAACCATTAATTGCAGATGATAACTGAACACTCGTTAAACGACGATTCATAAGACAATGCATTACATTGAACGCACGATAAGCAACTAGTATCTCGTATTGAACATTATGGCTTAGTCGGAACCAACCGGGCATCTAAAATCAAGCAAAGCGAGGAAGGATGTAGCATTATGCTCTTGTTTGGCCAAGAAATCGTGATTTTTTTATATGTTGTGTCATTGTTTTGTACTAGTTCTTAATGTAAACTAGTGATAGGTCTTATAAAAAGATAAACTTATGTTAACCTATGTTGCTTAGACTCAGGTGTGAGAGTTCGACACTGTTTGAGTGTCCGAGGGTCGAACTCGAGTACTTTTTGAAACTTATTTTGTATGTTTTTTGCTTAATTTGAATTACGGAAGTTTCATATTACCGTCTAGATATCCTTATTTGATATTGGTACTTCGAGACACGAAGGAGAATCAAAGCGACGTCGGATTGAAAATACGAATACAAGAAAGTTGCCAAGTTCGGCTACAAAAATGGAAAAACGTATTTAGAGGATACTTTGGATCCGTGTTTGTTAATATTCAGAGTAGAGACCATTGAGATTCGAACTCTTGACTATTTGGTCATCAAGGCTCTCATATCATATTAGAGAACTAACTTTCTTAAAAGTTTAAGTGATTTTATACTTTAAAAATATATCTAGTTTTGATCTTATCTTTAGATATATGAGGAATATTTTAGTCTTTATGATTCCTTTATACTCTAAAGTATTGAAATTTTCAATTATTGAGACATAATTGTTAACCAAATTGAAATTCTTAGCTAATAAGTAGTCGGCTCTCGAAAAATTGGAAGAACAAAATTTTTTTTGAAAAATAATTACAACGATGGTATCCGAATGGATGCTAGTGTGGCTCCCGTATTTGTTTTGCATGCCACACTACCTCAACCGCGTTTTGAAAACGCAGTTTACCTTTAAAGAAATACCAAATCTATACTGCATTCCTAAATAGCGGTTATATGTCAGACTAGTTTTATGCATTTTAGAGCTTCTCTTGTAGAACGACTTTGTCGCTAATTATAAAAAAAAAAAAAAAAACGTATTTTAGAATTATGTTTAGCAAATACACATAAATGCCTTGGTGGTTGAAGTGTCAGAGTATGAATGAGGGGTCACGAGTTTGTGATTAATTTTTAAAGTATTAATTGTTAACATTAATAAACTTTTACAATTAAAATTCTTAGAATTTTTTATATTAGTATTATGTCACTAAAAGAAATATTATTATATGTGAAGGGTCTCATCTGAAATTTTTACTTAGGATTCCTAAGATTTTTTAATTTTTTTTAAAGGTAAAGACTGGAATCTTAAAGCATCTCTCTTTTAAAAGGGACCCTTAAGGCAATAGCTCGCGTAATAGAGAGGAGGGCCTTGGAAGGGCGTGATCCCAAATAGAAATGCCTGAGCCCTTATGTTTTGCGTTCAGTAACCAATCAGCAGCTTTATTTGCTTCTGTGAAACAATGATTAAAGAGGATCCCGAAGATGTTAGGACCGAGCATATAACAACAACAACAAACACAGTGCCTTAAGAGCTCCCTCCAATGCAAGGTCTAGGAAGGGGTAAAATGTACGTAGCCTTACCCTTTCAAGGTGCTACCTTAAAAGGAGGCTGTGTCCGAGAACTTTCAACCTGAAAAGCATAAAAGGTAACCACATGCAGAGAACATAAAGCAGCAATAAGCAACAAAGCAACAAGTAGTAAAGCACAAAGCACCTCCGAGCAACAATACACCACGCGAGCAACAAGTAACAAATAACCAACAGCACACCATAATAATAAATAAGAGCAAACAGGCATACATAATAAGCCCGAGGGCGCTAGAATTAGTTTAGTTGTGCTCCTTTATTCTAAATCGCTATATCGGTTATACCTATGTTAATTCAACGTGTAGATAGAGAGAGAGAGAGAGAGAGAGAGAATGAGGTGACGAAGCAACCAACAGTCTCAACCTTACGCGTCGCTGTTCTTTCTTATCTTACCCCCACAACGTGACGAATTTTTTGCCATAATTTCTGCTTTTCTTAATGTTCCCCCCTTTCTCCGATAATTAACGAAAAAAGTTGCGATAAAAATAGGTACATTATTAAAACCGAGGCTGCAGCTTGTATAAAAATACAAATCAAAAAAAAGATAGAACAACAATAACATCACAATCTGAAATTCATGAAAAGTATAAACTTAGCTCTTTTTTGGTTGGTAGGAAGTAGACAAAATGCGGGAAGTGGAGCAATTTCCAACTCTTTCAAAACGCAGGAAGTAATTTACCTATTCTCACAAGGTAAATTCTAATTCCTTTGCTTTTAACTAGCCTTCTGAAGAAGTTTTATTTCTCATCATGACAACCAAACATGTTTTAGCTACTTCCTGTGAAGTTAACACAGAAATTAAATTCTCAAAAAATATTACGTCCTGCAAAAATTTAATTCCAATGGCAATCAAACCACGTCTTAATTTAAACAAACTTAATATATATTTTTTTCTTCTGAAAATTACCTTAATTTTAGGTGCGATTTCAAAAAATCACTTAAATTTTCTAATTTTTCAAAAAAAAATAAAAATCTGAACTTTATAAATTTTTTTAATGTCATACCTTAATATTAATGCTGTTAACATCCGTTAGTTTTTGCTGACGTAGATTTGAAAAAGAAAAGAAAATAATTTAACAATGTTCGAAATTACATATAAAATATTTTTAAAATATTTAAAATATCTAAAAATTTTGTAAATATGTAAAAAAAAAAAATTCTATACTTTTAAAAAATAAATTTTTAAATACCACATTATAAAAAAAACTAACATATGCTAATAATATTAACAATAAGGTATAATATTAAAAAAATTTATTTAAAAAATTATAAAATTTAGATAACTTTTTAAAACAACAACTAAAATTTAAGTGATTTCTAATAAAAAATCCAAACTTAAATAACTCATATTTTATCCTTACCAAAAACCAAGAAATACGTAAGACACTTCTTTCTCTCTCTCCTCTCTCTCTCTCTCTCTCTCTCTCTCTAATGGCGGGCAATCCAATGACACCAACAACATCAAATCAACATCAAATTCCCACCTCAATTTTTATTCATCACATAAAATTAAACTCACCCATTTCTTCCAAACATCTCTAATCTCACCTCTTCTTCACTTTTTCTCTCACGGGTTCTTCTAGATTTCTCTCCTCTCTTCCATTTTGGGGCTCTTTAAACTGATTGTACTTGTAGATCTTGGTGTTTTTCCATCTGGGTATTGTTCAATTTGGTCAGATGGCTGTGGCTATGGCGGCTGGGGGGTTTGGAGTCAACGCATTCACCAAAAATGTGGAGCGTTGTTTGTGGGGTAATGGGTGTTTCTTGAAGGGTGTGTTTGGGTTCTCTTCTGGTCGCAGGGTTTGTGTTAATCGCAGCAAGAAGTATGATTTTTTGGCTCACTTTTGATTTGGAAGTTGTTGTCGGGGCAAAAATTGTTGTTGCTAGAGCAACGATATGATTTATGAACAATTTTGAGTTATAAAATTGTGTTGAAAATTACAATTTTACTCTGGCGATAACACTTTTGCCATGGTAGTTACCCTTTTATAATACTCGTAAGTTTATTGATCTAGGGTTTTGTCATTTGTTAGCTGATACACCTAAAGAGGTTCTATACTAAAATTAATTGGCAATGAGAGTAGCTACCTTAGTATATATTTTGGCATGTCTATTGTGAGGTGGTGAAGTCGGAATTATAGTGTTCGCTTGGGACTAATATCTAGTACAAAGCCAGCTTGCATGGACATGAGATGCAGAGTGTGGTGGATTGATAGATCCCACATCGATGGGGTAAAGCAAGAAATGCTGAAATATATACTAAGGGAGCTACTCCATCCATTGTCAATTGATTTTGAGATGGAACCTCCTTTAGCTGTGCTTGAAATAAATTGATATTTATATTGGAGCTATTATGGGTTTGAACTTATGACATTTTAGTTAATAAAGCTTTAATATTAAGTCAAGAAACTGATTATTCCAAAAGGTTAAGCTGATGGATGAAGGTTTGTGAATGATTTACTCTAATAGACTTTATATATAGGGGATGGTTTCAACTTTGGTAGTAGTTTAACAACTAGAGTGTCTTAGGCCGCAAATGGGTCTCTCTATCTCTCTCTTTCTACTTTTTTTAAAGGTAAGAGAGTTTGATTGGGGATTAGAATCGAGAACCTTGTGTATGATCACTTTAACTTCGATAGTATTTTAACCACTAGACTTGAGTCTCATAGGCTGCAAATGGGTCTTTCTCTCCTTTTTTTTTTGAAGGTGAGTGAGTTCGAGGAGGATTTGAATCTAGAATTTTGATGTGTAATTGACTCAACTTTCGTAGTATTTTAACAGCTAGACTGTAGTCTCGTAGGCTGAAAATGGGTCTCTCTCTCTCTTTTTTTAAAGGTACTGAGTTCGAGCAGGGATTTGAATCTAGAGTCTTCTGTGCCATTACTTTAACTTTGGTAGTATTTTAACCACTAGGCTAGAATCTATTAGGCTGCCAATGGGTCCCCCTCTCTCTCTCGTCTTTTCTTAAAGGTACGAGCCCGAGTCTATAACCTCTATTTAGCGTTGCTTCAACTTGAGAGTATTTTAACTACTAGACTAGAACCTCTTAGGCCACAAATGGGTCTCTCTCTCCTCTGAACGGTAAGCATGTTGGAGCGGGGATTGAAATCTAGATCCTTATGTGCCATCAGTTCAACTTTGGTAGTATTTTATCTACTAGACTAAGAGACTTATAGGGTGCTAATGTGTCTTTCTTAATTCTTAGATTCCTATTTTTTTAAAAGTTTTGCCAAGAGGGTCCTCTTGAATGTGAATCTGATCTTTTTCCTGATTTCTGAATGGAGCTATTCTGATCTCTAGGGTGTGGGGATTTGGTTATTTATCTAGAGAGGCCTGTGACTATGCAGTTAGGTTTTAGAATTTGGTACCATAATTAGTAGAGACAACGGCTTTTATTGAAATGTGTTGGAGAATGCTTCATGTAAATATTATGAAGTATCCAGTTGAGTACCACAACTTGGTTAGATAATTGTGTTCCATGAATTGTTGTTTTTTGATCAAGAAAAGAATGATTGTTAAGAGAAAAAGAATGTATATAGTATTTACAGACAAGATATGCTCAAAAACATACATAGCAAACAAACCGAAAAACCAGAAGTTAGTGGCACAAGGCACTCTAGTCTCCTTGCAGATCAACCAAGTCTATGTTGGCAAAATCCCTGAAACTCTTTGTCCTAAGAGACCCCGTGAAGAGTATCCTTTCCCATAAGAAATTCAGTAATGTGTATTGGTTTTTAAAAATCCTTGCATTTCTTTGAAACTATGCGCTAAAGAATTGCAATCTTAGCAGTGAAGAATAACATTTTGACGTCATTCCTTCTTCCCCGTTCCACCAAATTTGATTAAAAGGGCTTTTTTAATAGACCTTGGACGCACCCATAGCTGTATATTTTAGCTTCTGCTATAAAGCTTTTGTTACTAATCAAGGTTAGGAGTATGTTCTGATTCTTGTTAATGTGTTCTCTATCAGACTGTCTCCTGCTACATCCACAGTCACTCCACAAGCATGTTTGGCTGCGGCCGTGGAGGTACTGATCAAGCTTTATCTGGTTGAATTCGAGGGATTCATTCTCTTCATTTGATCCCTTTGTTTGTTCATTTCGGTCTTAATTTTAAATTAACATCGAGTTTTGGTGGTTTCTAGGATGGAAGCTATCAGGACATGGAAACAATACCTACCCCCAAAGTTATAATAGATCAAGATTCAGATCCAAATGCAACCGTGGTGGAGATCACCTTTGGCGACCGCCTAGGAGCTCTTCTTGACACTGTATGATACCACTTATACTTTTGTTTATATGTTTGCTGAACCCCTTTACAGATTTAGCCTTAGTTTATATTTTATGGGGTAACGATGCTATGGTGCTCGTATTGTTACTTACAAGATCTGGTTTCAGATGAATGCACTGAAAAATCTTGGGCTGAATGTGGTAAAGGCAAATGTCTTTCTGGATTCATCTGGGAAGCACAACATGTTTGCCATCACTAAAGCGTATGTCATGTGCTGTTGATGGATCTCTTTACAGGATACTTCCCATCATAAGTATTTTTGTTATTGTTGTTATTATTGTTCCCTTTGTTGTTTCGGTTTCGAATTACAAATCAATAATGTAGCTCTTTACTGACCACTGTTAAAATTATGTTCATTGATTTCTTCTCCCTTCCTCTCTCTATATCCAAGTTATTAATAGTTTAGGGTAATGCCCCGATCTCACATCAGATAGATATGTGGAGTTCGACCAATTTACAAATGATTTTACTCCTACATTAAAGTAACAATGTTTTCCCCCTTTTGGGATTTAGTGGTCTATTATGAGCCCAGTAGGGGACTTCCAAGGGTTTGTATTGTGGTAGTGTTGGATTGGGTCATTGTATTTAGCATACCTTAGTCCTTGTAATTGTCGAGGGAGAGAGTGAAAGCGACAACGATACGCTAATGAGGCCTTGGCTTAGTGGTAAAACACTGCCAAGGTTGAGGCCCTTGGAAAGATAATATTGCAATGATTAATATTTCAATATAGTGACTACTTGATTTTGAAAGTATGAGACAGATTCGAGGTATGAATGAATGTATTCTTTTCATCATCTCCCTTTTTGTTCTTTGCTTAATATTTCCGCTGTTTGCAGTCTTTGGAAGATGGACCTTCATCTGAAGTCCAGTTGCTATATTTTTTTCTTATCATTTTTTTGTTTTTTGTTTGAAAATAGTTCTGTTCCATAGAAATATATTAAGTTAAAACTCTCAACATGGGACTTCTTGTACAACCGTAACAAATACCATATAACTCTTTCCATGAGGGGCTGAGGTTAAGCCTTGCTAGGATCATGAAAACTACGTTAGGATTTGTTAGTCTAAATTCATTTAGGGGCATTCACTTAACCGTTAAGCTTTTGAAACAATTAATTCCTTAATAGGATCATATAAATTTGTTCTTCTCTACGGAACACTACTGTTGCATTACTCAAATGAAGGGGTTTTCATGCAGTGATACTGGAAGAAAAGTTGAGGATCCCGAGCTTCTCGAGGCAATTCGGTTGACCATTATAAACAACCTCCTTCAGTATCATCCGGTACTTTCCTCTCGAAGGATTCTTTTACATGGCTGTTATGGAGAAGTTATTATTATTGAATTTGGGATTCATTTCTATATTATGATAATCTGATATCCAGGAGTCAAGTGCTCAATTGGCAATGGGAGCAGCTTTTGGAATCACACCACCACCACAACAGGTTCCATTTTACCTGTTCTGGGTTATAAAAATCTTTCCATTTTTTCAATGGGAAAGGAAATAATATTAAGAGAGAAAGAGTGTATCATTGTTGTTGTTGTAATGTAGCTCGTATGCTTGGCACTGCTTTATTTGACTTGGACTTATAAATATTGTGTTACTTCCTTATTTGCTATTTGCTTATTTGCATTTTTTAAGGTTGGGGGTCCTTTGGAAACAACTCTTTTCAGGGTTGCATCTTGTAGGGGTAAGGTTGCATACATCTCACCCTCCCCTAACCCTTCCTTGGCGGAAGACCTTACTATATTTGTTGTTGTGGAGAAAGAATGTACCAGGAGTTATAAGATGTCCTCAGAATTACAAAAAGCAGCAATAAAAACCATGAATAATAACATAAACGCTCTCTAAACCCTTTGCAAATCGACTAAGTTATGTCAACAAACTGCCCAAAGCTTTGTCCATGCTTATATGTGGTTTACTATTGTCCATGCTTACCTTCACGTGTTTCGTTTGGTTCAAAATATCAAATCAAGGTTCACATTCCTGTCATGATTGTCTAAGCAGTGTCATAAAAAGCAGGGTGTTGAAAACGTTCTGTAACACGTGAGTTGATTTCTTAACATACGATTTGCTCAAACTCTGTTATGTCACAAACATGGAATTGGAGAAAGGTCATTGCATAACATAACATTCTCTATCTAATGAATTTTGAGCTGGCTTATCCAATTGGGTGATGTGTAGTGGCACTTTCTTTCTTATGACCTACATAATTTATACATGTTATATTTTGTTTACTACAATGTATGTAGTAGTATATTTCACTTTACAAGTTATTAAAAGGGGTACAAAATTAAGGAGACTAACACGTCGTTCTAGTGTCTACAATGGGCCCTCAACTCCGTGAAGTGTCGTATCTGCATAAGAATACTTAAGGCTTATACGAGTGGTTGGATATGCACAACCTTACCGTAAAGGCATAAATTTTGCAAAGAAAATGTCTCGGATACTTAAACCCCAGGCCATTAAGTCACAATTGAGCAAGCGGATTGCATTAAGGTCACCCTACATTTGTTTTACAGCTGCTTGCTCCCCTGTTTTTGCTTCCGCTCTTACTTCGAGCATCTATGCTCTATCCCATAGTTGTGGGAAAATCCAAAAATAAGAACATTTCATGCTTAGAAGCACAAATTCAGCATTTCGAGGTCAAATTTGTGATTTAAATGCATATCAAAGTCAAAAGAATAATGTTTCAAAAAATTGAATCATTCTAATAAAATGATACTTATCATACGGTTTGTTGGACAATTATATCACTCAATTCAAAAGAGTGATTGAATTGTGTGGACATATTGGGGGGTTAATTTTCTTGATTTCTAGATCTTATTCACTGGAGTACTTAATTTTCTTGGTTTTGGTTAACATTTACTTTGTTTTGATATGTTATGCTTTGATGATTCAATTAATGACATTTCATTAATTTTCCTTATATAACTAACATATAGCAGTATAAACGCTCCCTCTACATTCCTAACTTTAGAAACTTCTATGACTACCTACACCCCTTTCCCCGCTTCCGTTTCATGCAGCTTACATTATAATACATATCATTCTATATCATTTGTAGTATTTATTAGTTATTCACTAACTTTACATTCTTCTTTTCCAATATGAACTTACCAGGTTGATGTTGACATAGCAACACACATAACCGTCAATGATGATGGTCCTAATCGCAGGTAATGTCCTCAAATTGCTTAATTTTAGTGAAGTGCACAACATTTTTGAGGAATAAAAACCTGGATTTTGAATTTTGTTATTTTGATGTCCCTTATTTCGTTTTGGTATCATCTTTTATATACTTTAAACCAGGAATCAAAAACAAGAAAATCATTTTCAAAACCCGGTGGTTAGTTTCTCAAAAACCTTGATGTTTTGTAGTTTCTCACAAAATTTCATCAAATTTCGACATACGGTACCTAAGTGATCAAATATTCAAGTCTCAAGGTATCTCATTGTATATATTGAAATATCAGAGTACTGGGGTGATAATGGTCAAACCTCAGGTATCTAAATGATAATTTCCCAATTTTATTTAAATTATTTTAACCATATTGAAACATAGGAAACAACTTCCCTTTAGAATAGGACCCTGTAGGGGTAAGACTACGTAAATTTCATTCCTCAGACCCTGCCTTAGCGAGAGCCTTTTAAGCACTGGATTTGATGTTGTTGTCATTGTTGTATATTGAAACATAATATTTTCATATTGTTGCTTGTGGGTAAGTTATAAATGCTAGTAGGTTGTTTTATTTTCAAGTAGATTGCAGCTTGGGTCATATAATAGGAGAATTTGTGCTTTACTCCAACAATGCTTTTTCAAAAAGCTAGTTTTGCAAAAGCAGTATTCTCAACAAAATGTACCAACCTCACTTCGGAAGCCACGGGTGGTAAAAGCATAACCAAAGTTGAAGCCTTATGACAAAATATGCAGAGTCAAAATCCCGATTCCCTACTTACCTACCAAGAAGAACCACTCTTGAAAGTTACTGTTTTGCAAAAACTGCAGTAGCCTTTTTCAAAAGCGTATTCAACTACAATCAAGGCGAGTCTCAAGATTTTAGGGCCCCTAAGGGACTTTCCGTTGTCCCTTGGGGACATGGCTTGGTGGAGAATGCTAGAGGCTAGAGAAGCCACGTAGATTCGATCCCCACCAAGGACATGCTCCCCCCCCCCCCCCAAAAAAAAAAAGCCTTACCAGTGTTAAAAAAAAGAGACTTTTGATCGATAGGCCCCTTATAATACTGGCTAATATGTGAGTGTTTTATATTATATATATATATGTAAATAATTAATTTTCAAGAGACTCTTAACAAATTGGGGGCTTTAGGCAATTGCTTGGGTTGTTTAGGATCTTGACTGGCCGTAACTACAGTGGAAAACATAGGTTCAAGTATAAATGTGGGTGATTTTGCAGCTTGCTTTGCGTGGAAACAGCGGACAGGCCAGGATTACTGGTGGATCTTGTGAAAGTAATTACTGACATTAACATTTCTGTTGAATCTGGAGAATTTGACACTGAGGTCCTCTCTCTCTCTTTCTATCTCCCCTTTCGTTTTCTCTCTTTCAATCTTCTACTAAGTGGGCTTGTTTGCTTTTTAGGATTGGGAGCCCTTCGGAAACAGCCTTCCTACAGGGTAAGGGTGTTACCCTGTAGGGGTAAGGCTGCGTATATCTCACCCTTCCCAGACCTTGCCTTAGCGGGAGCCTCTTTGAGGCATACTAAGTGGGCTTGTGGGGTCTTGTTGTAAATTCCCTTCTTTTTCAGAATCACTTTTCTCAAAGTCAACTTTTAAAAACGTTTACACAAAAAAGCAGTTTGGTGTTTAGCCAATCATCCGGGAAGCCTTTTTGGTATTGTTACGGGTATTTGGCCATTGTTTTTGTTGGAGTATCTAAATAATTCTAAACTTTCACTGAACAATTTGAGCTTTGCGATAGTTGCTTCCTTGACGTGGTATCAAAGTCTTATTGACCAAGAGATCACCAGATGGATTCCTTCACTCCACGCACCTCGTTCGCCTTAGTTTGTAATTTTTCTTTGCAAGGGCGGGCGAGTTTGCTTGGAAAGTTCAAAATTTTCCTTATGATTTGGTTCAAAAAGAATCTCTTATTCCCTATTGTTAGAATTCTTGAGTCTTTACCTATCAGCTTAAACTTTTGGGATAGTTGGTTCCTTGATATGGTATCAAAACGTTGTTGACCTGGAGGTCACAATTTCGAATCCCAACAATCCCCACTTTCACTATTAACCTAATTTAAGCATAAGGTATGAGGTGAGTCTATGGACTATCCACACTTGAAGCCCAGTGGACATTCATTTAATGGGGCATGTTACAGTATCAAATTATTTTTGAGCCTTCACCTATTGGCTTAAGCTTTTGGTAAAGTAGGTTATTTAACTTCTACTTCTATTTAAAGGCAAAAAAATAGATTCTACTGTTTTCTATAGTCGCATTTATATGTTATCCATAAAACCTTAATAAAGTGTTTTCTTTTTTTTTCTAAAATTGTTTATTTCTTTCTGTGTGGCACGGACAAACGGACTCTTAAATCCTGTGATTATGTTACCTTGTGTTTCCAAGAACACGATGTTTTGGTGGGAACCTTGTGCACTAGACTGACGTTTTTAATTTTTTTGTAGGGTTTATTGGCAAAGGCGAAATTTCATGTCAATTATCGGGGTAAAGCCCTTATAAAGCCCCTCCAACAGGTAATACTTTTAGCTTTTTTGTCGGGCAAGTTAAGGAACTAACTATTGCAAAAGCTTAAAACAGTTCGGTGAAGGCTCCGAACGGTAATTTATACCTTTAAATGCTCGTCAGGATCAAAGTGCGGATAATGCATAAGTTTGCGTTACATCTTATATTGAAATTATATATATATCAATTATTGGGGGCTCTTGAGCTTCGAGCCGTAACCTATTAGTCAACAAGGCTATAATACCATGTAATCATGTTGGGATTTTTATATGGCTGACTAGCATATTCATATTATCATATTAATCATATAATCTTATCAAACTATTTTTTGTACTTAGATATGACAAAGTATAGCAAATACATTCATTGATTTGAATCATTCAAAAATGGTAAATTATGTTAAACATGAGTGAAAATTATGAAATTTCACCGAGCTTTAGGCTCGACCTAAGATACTAAATGAAGTTCCATCGTCAAATCAATTAACGTTAGGTAAAGTAGCCAGCTAGACTTATATGTTGATCCGTTCTTTCTTATGACTCGAATGTGAGATTTTTTACTAGATTCACTTATAAAGTCCTTAGCAAAACCAAGTCAATGCCGTGTATGTGTTTCTTTTTGTTATTGTGTACAGTTTTTCAGTTTTGTTATCATGCTGTATCAGATTTTGTTTGCCACAATTTGCATTGTGATATATAACATTGACGCATTTTCTCAGGTGGTTGCTAACAGTTTGCGATACTTTTTGACGCGACCAACGACGGAAGAGGCAAGCTTCTAAGCCATTTTTCAAAGAAAATTAAGATCAAATATCGACAAAAAATAACTTTAGTAAAGGTACAACGGATCCCTACAACTCTATAGACGAAGACATGGACATGGTAAAATGGTGGTTGTAATTTTCCTTATTCTTATACAAGTAACCGAAACAAATCATTTACATGAAATTATGACCATGTCATGTATCAATTTGAATCACAAAATCCAAAGAATCATATGATAAATCGGTGATAAATGTCCAAACTCTGTATTCATTGTTCTTTTTGGGGGGTGGGGTGGGTTATTTATATATTCTTCTATAATTGGTAAGAAGTTCCACGGGATTGCACAAGGGGGTAATCCATCGAAACCTCCCGTAAAAAAACCCTCACTTGTGATGACCCGCAGGTTTTGGGTACTACCTTGTAGGAATTTTATTAGTTAAGCTAGCTAATTACTTTGTGCCAGTGAAGGGTATCAATGGGTTGATTTAATTCAGGAGGGCTCATCATAAAGCTCCAAAGCTTGCTTGCTAAGAGCTTGACTTGAGCTAAGTTTGAGCCCCATCCCAATAAAGCTCACAAGCTTTTAAACTCGCAAGTCTAATCTAGCCTAAATAAATCAATCATGATTTGACTTATGAGCATGAATGTGCTAACTCAAGTCAAGTTTGAGCGTCATCGGCTCTAGACAAGCTTAATTAAGGTTAAACAAGTCTAAACAATGAACCATGTTTACGGCTTGCTAAGTTATGTTTAAGTTCATTCGAGATGAGCTTAAACATAAAAAGAATCTAACATTGGATCCACATCGACGCACCCAGTAAGCGATGACTTAAAACATCATAAAGACATTATGGCTCATAAGTATGGTGCGTCATATTTGGTGAATTTTGAAACATCACGGTGGACGTGAACTTGGAACTTTTAAGGCCCTCTTTCATTCCCTTTCCAGCTCTTTTGTTCTCCGACATTAGCAATCTTAACCATTGGATTCCCCCATCACCAAATCCAAACTGCTAATCGTACGCAACCAGAAACTCTAGGAGTTTTTGCTAGAACTCAACCTCGTGCATTCAGAAGAACCCGCAAACCTTGTTAGTAAAATAAAGTACGAGACTTCACACACACACACACACTTAATTTAACTGCAATTATTGACTATTTTTAATTATGATATTTTTTAAATGAGAAAACAAATATGTATTACAATAAACATTATATGACTAACATATAAAAAACTCATTATATCTAGTTGATAATAAATAATGATACGCAAATGCCCTTTTTATACAAGAAAATAGCGTGTGTTCAATATGCATATTATATGCGCTTTTAACGAACAGGGTACACAATTGCCGCGATTAACATGACATTTGTGAAGCGTGTGAACTTAATAAACATACTTACCTTCTTGCGTATTTACTTTAAACAAACAGAACACCATTTTTTAAATATATTCTCCATAAATATAATATTATGTACAAGTTCCCTTTTTTGTTTTCCTTTTCCTACAGTAAGCAAGAAGCATAGAGGAATCACTGATTTGCACACCTAGCATTAGATGCACCTGAAACCCACCCCAAAAAAAAAAAAAAAGAAAAAAAAAAGGAGAAATTAATAGAAATAAAAGGGCAATACAAAAAAGGATTATTAAAATTTAATAACTTGACGTTTGTGAAAATAATACGAAAACCCCCAACCATTTTGATTTATTGTTTTAGTACCTCACATTTTTAACATATTAATAAACAAGACCCTCTCCGACAACGCCTCCTATCAAAAATATGGAAAGACAAAACTGCCGCTCACAAAAACGATGTCGTTTTGGTTCTTGACACTGAATTTTGGACCCATGATTAATCTTCTATTCCTGAGGCCAAATAAACACAGCATTTGACTGGTAAAATAATTAAAATGGCATCATTTTGAGATTCATTGCCCAAAAGAGTTCAACGGGTATTTTCGTCAATATACTTTATTGGGTATTTCGAGGACCCGCCATGTCACAACTTCTTTTCCTGAAATATGACATTATGTCGCTGGAGAGGGTCTTATTTATTAACATAAAAAATCTAAGGTACCAAAAAATAAATAAAAAGGTGAGCCTTTCTATTATTTTCACAAACATTGGGTACTAAAATATAAATAACTCTAAAATAAAATATATAATATATGTGCATTAGCATATATGTGAAAACGCCAGCTCAGTGCACAAGGCTCTTAAAGAGAATAAAATATACGCGCTATTACGCTTAAATTTTATGGAGGTTATTTTCTAGACGTCAACCCTTCTCCTCTAGATTACGATAAAGCAACCATGTGGATTAGGAAACAATAGATCTATTTAAATGCTAAAAATTTATAAAAAGAGGCATTAAGGTTACGCTTATATCACTGTGCATTCAGATGTTTGCAAATAGAAAACAACTCGCGGTTTCTGAAGAGCCATAGTATTGTTCACGATTGCAAACTGCAATTTAATTTGATTGCATGAAGTGAAAATGTTTTTGTTAATTCGAAGAGTTAACAAAGCACTACCCAAAACTCCGCGTGCTGCAATTGAGGCCTTGGTCGAGTTGTAGAGAGAATATCAAGGTTATCCCCCAACTCGCTTCTTACCAAAAAAAAAAAAAACATAGTTTATGGGCGGCTTCTTCCCCCTTTTTTTTTTTTGGGTAAAGAGAAAAATCACCTTCAAAGTAGTCACTTTTCAATTGACATGTTTCAGAAAACCACTTTTAAAGGTTTAAATTTTTTCAATCAATCACCTACATTAACACCATTAGTATTCTATTTAGGTTACACATCTGATTTTGTTTACATTATGTATAAAATTAATGAAAACATAATACATATTGGTTTTAGCTCAGTAGGTAAGTTTTGTATTGTTAAAATGACTGTAAATTCAAATCCCTCCCAGTATACACGCAAACATTGGCTCTTAGACAGAAATATTTTTATTGAGCTGTTCTATTTCGCTATTCTTTGGACACTTTTCAGTAGGCATTATAAATAAAATACGAACAATAATGGTGGTATAAGAATATGTAAGATTACAGTATAACCTTAAAGGAAAACTAACACATTAACATAGGTCATTGAATAAATTAGAACATTTAGAAGTGTTTTACGAAAAATTGAAAGTTTGCGATGGTTGTGAATAATGACTGTTTTTGAATGTGAATTTTCTTTTAAAAAAAGCTTTCTCATGGGGCCACATGAATATTTCATCGACTCAATTAGGATAAAAAACAGAATATCAAAAGACCGCGTTAGAATATTACCTGGCATCAGGAGCTAGAGCTGCCGAGATCAAAATCCATGGTGTAGTCATATTCAATAGTTGGAATCACAGATGCCATAAATTTCAAGAACAGGAACAAGTACCTATATGTTATCAGTGTAAAAGTTAAGGCCAGCGTTATGACAAAATCAAAGAGCGCTTAAAGGAAGAATTCTAACTTAGAGACGGTCAATCCAGAGTCTCTGGACTCTATGAAACTCGAGAAACATATTATTTCCTTTTTTTTAAATATTGGTAAAGAGGGTATCACTTATACTAAATAGGGAGACCAAATCTAGGGGAATGGGAAATATGAGCTTTGAACCCAAGACCTCATGTTGTGGGATGGGAACTTAACTACTACACCAACTCCAATCCTTATTAGTAAAACATGTCACGGTAATTAAATGGGACCTAATACGTACATGTACTATTCGATTCTATGCATGAAAATTTCATTCAAAAGTTAGTTGACTTATAAGAGTAAAGGATAATATCAATCACAACAGCGTTAACAAAAGCATAACACAGTAAAAGATAGGGTATGGTCAATAATTTGAGAGTTAAAGTAACAAATGCAACAAATATAGAGTATGTATATTTAATTTAGGTTTAGATACAGGTTATTTTCAATTATTAACTTTTTAAATGGAAAAATACGGATGTGTATCATACGGCTAACATCAAGAAAGCATGTATTTTACTGTATTATTAGCAATTACAAGTAAAGACACTTTAAATGGGAAAGTACATATATGAGTTAAAAATGATTTATATGCATTTTTTACCAACAGAGACTCCAACAGCGTTAGGACAAATCCCCCACTTACGACAGGTAGGCAACGTAAATACAAGCCCTTTTTATAAAGTAAGCACCCTCAATCCAAAATGAATGAGAAATCTAAATCTAATCTAACAAGAAATAAAGAAAATCAAAATCTTGAGAATCATAATCTGGCCTAGTAAGGGAACTTCGAAAATTCCAAATTTGACTCAAGAGAGTAATGCATGCTCAGCAATTTACAGTTTTGGCCAAGGCTTTGAACTATTTGATATAAAGATGCACAATACTAAGCTTAGAGGATCACATATCAGTGAAATTTAGACAAAAATTGTAAACTTACTTGTCGACTTCTGGCTCAGTTCCACGAGCCATCAAGACATCAATGATTTTCTTCATTACTGCACCGTGTTGGCAGGGATGTACAGATGCATGCTTTCCTGGCAAATGTGGATGATCTCCAATGGTTACCTGTGAGGGTTAAAACAGTAAGAATAAGCCAGAATAGGAAGGAATTACTAAAGTGATCATAAAAGTGGCTTAAGAAGAACAATTGAGATGCCATATGGAATTAACCAAACAAAACAACATCCCAATGCCTAAGAGGCTCTCACCATGGCAGGGTCTGGGAGGGTAGGATGTCAGCAATCTTACCCCTAAAGGGTACTACTCTAAAGGAAGGTTGTTTCCGAGGCCCCCAAACTTAAAAAGAAAGGAAAGAAAAGAAGGAACAATATAGATAGGGTCTCCCAAAGCAATAAAGCAATAGAATAATAATAATAATAAAAAAAAAGCAATAACAAGCATGCAAGCAACATTAGAACAATAAAGGAAGTGCAAGCATGGAATTAAATAAAGCGTCATGAAGTAACGAATACTGAACTATCCAATGGAGCATTACATAAGTAATTTTGTAACAACTTCCATATCGCGTTTATCTTTCATTTTATTTATCAAAATTTACATGTAAGAATATTACTAAATGGGTTGAATATTCAATATAATTGTATGGGAATACATCCAAAATTTGGCAAACATAAAACTTAAAAACAACTTATGTTCCCCTAAAAGGTTCAATACAATTGCCATGATATCGCAATGAAGTTTGCGATACTCCACTTATGAGATACCGTGAGTGCAGCAAGATCACAAATCGCGATTTGGTTCAACGGAGCAAATAACATGACACGATAACATACCTCGAGCACAATTGAAATGGAGAAAAAGGAGAAAGATGGTCCTCTAAAAGGGTTGTACGAGGATTAGACCACCTAAAATATACAGGATTAACAGAATTCATGCAATAGTCCATGTGATTACACAGAATTATATAATTAAGGGAATGCTAAGCATTGCAAGAAATCATCAAAACTAAAGATCAATAAGAATCACATTTTTCAGCTAAGGATTAACTAACAAATGATGCACAAAATTCAATCTAAATCCATGATGGCTCACAAAGTCAAAAGTCATGACATCAAGTAATATCAGAGATATTGCTCAAATCAATTGCAGACAAGAATATAGACCAAAGACAGAATATTGATCATATTCATCTCACCGTTTTGCGAGCATGGTCTTGACTGACATCTTCAAGTACAAGTTCTGGTTGGAGAAGCATCCTTGACTGCAAAAAATTGTCATACAAGTTCAGTGAATAAGGAAAACATTTCTAGCTGTCACTTATCGACAAGTTGATTAACATGGAAAGGCTCCAAATTAGCTTCTTGTCACATTATGCATTCTTTAAGCACAATCTAGACAAATTTACAGTCAGATTATTTTGAGCTAAACTAGTTATCAAAATATACGGATAAACAACAAACGACGACTCTTATATAGTTTTTAATAACCAACAACAATAACAGGTAAAGCAACTCCATACAAGAGTACAGTTCAAGAAGTTCATTGAAACCAAGGGCATTAACCATAAGAGGCGAGGGGCTACATGCACACACCTCATCATATCCAGTAAGCCATACATGAGGAGTTTGATAATATTTGTCATACCTGTTGAAAATCAGTCAGATGATAAGCTTAAGAGTCAAGTAACGAAAGATCTCACCGAAGCAGATAAAAAGAACCACGAATTCTTCTTTTCTAATAATATAGAGCAAAATAAGTGAGTAGATGGAAACATTAGTCCATATGCTATATTTAAGAGTAACTCTTCTAGTCAAATTTCGCAGCTTACAGCAATTGGAGGCCAAATATCAGAAAGCAGGATTCTAAATCTAGTAATCAGAAACCGTACAATGGTATAATACTTCAATAAATACAAAGCTGGCTGGATGATGACAATTGTATGTACCGCCAGATATCAAAAAGCAGAACTTTCTAGGCAATCAGCAAGAACTCGAACGTGACCGTGCCTATATGCAATAAGCAATCACATATTATCTCCTTATGGGTTTCGTTGCCATATTGCCCCTACATATGCAAACTGAGTTACCAAGAATTGGGTAACCGTGCAAGAGTTAAAGCAATGTGTCGATGAATTGTAATTTTCTAATGGATTAGACAATAAATTAGCAGAGACAGAGAAATATGAAGCTTGAATAACAAATTATCCACCTCAAGATGACCAACTATGCAACCAGAGGATACCCATAACCAGCCCTTATACATTTTGTTCTTGGGCATCAAGACCTGATGCTCCAACCTCAGAACCCCCCCGGGGCACGGGTAATGCCACAACTGTTTAGGACACATGAGGTTTGAAAATCCAACATTCTCATTATCATTTGCTAAGCAAGAATGTCAATACACTTGCTCTTCCTTCATCTAATCTCCAGAATCTAAACAAACAACACCCCCCCCCCCCCCCCCCCCCCCCCCCCCCCTCCAAAAAAAAAAAAAAAATAAAAAACCCACAAACAGATATCCATGTTAGGTACCGAAGCCTTTACAACTAATCATGAATCTACGTGTAGATAAAACTTCAAAGAAAAAACTGATAGACAAGGATCTAGGACAAGATTCCTTAAAAGAAAACAATGGAAGAAGAGAGGGAAATATAACCGGAACCAGTCAACACAAGAAAGCCTCTCAATCAAACACTTTGAATATCAACTAATGAATGAGCCAGTGCCAAGGAACCAAAGAGAAGCCACGTAGTAACATAGATGCCATGATCCCAAATAATGTACATAATACCCACTAGATCATAATAATATCCAAAGAGAAAGACAGATTATTACGTGATGCTGACATCATATGTTCTGGTTCGTAGTATATTTTCTTCATCAGGTTCATGAGCCACAAGATATGTGGACTGCAGAGTTGCCTGCATCAGAGCACAAGAACAAACCAGATCCATTAGAACTTTCTGAATCACGAACTGAGTAAACTGCAAATGCACCGATAGATAAATTATTGTAGATCAAGCAAATGCAGCGAAACAATTGGAAAGTAAATAATGTCAGCACCAAGTAGTAACTGCTCGAAGATGGGGGGAAAAAAACCCTGAAATCAACCTTCCTCTATAAAAGGGCAAACAAGCTAATCTCAAAACAAAATATCATATTCTTCTAATAATATGTTAGAACTCAAAATAAAAGAGCACATTCTTGTACTAATAAAAGATAAAGATGAGATTCTCAACCTGGAATGTTCAAAAATGCAAAAGCCAATGCACTAATCTCATAAGGGTGGATTGACCCCACAGTGCCTATCAATTGTGTAATCGACTGGTCCGCATTTATCCTTAATCATTTAAGATCGACACAAGTCACCGAGATTTTGTCTTGTAATCATATACATGATGATTTCCAGCCTAATTGCAAGCCTCAGATCCTTACTATGTTTATGACAAACGGAAGAAAAGAAAACAAGTGTGGCAGACATGGTGCTCTCAAAGGAGAAAGTCGTGGAAGAACTCCAACAAGAATAGAAAGAAAACACAACTTTAAACCAATTTCTCTAAGACAAGAATAGGGAAATCCTTCTGACATATGCAAAAGGTGTCAACTTATGTCACCAAAAAAATTGAATTATTTATTAAACTATAGTTATAAAGGATAATTTACACCAAAACTCTTTGTACTTTGCCTATCATGTTTATTTAGTCCTTAATCTTTTAACTGTGTCAATTTAGTCCCTACAAAATTTATATTTTGTCAATTTAATCAGAGTCAAATTAAAGTATAACCATACCCTCCCCAAACCCTATCTCATCGGAAGCTTCTATGAGACATTGGGTAGTTGTCAAATTGAAATAAATTAATGACGTAATATTTAAGGGCACAATCATGTCAGATGCAAGTAACCAAATACGAATCCACTTGTTTACCCAATCAAACAAACCAATGACTGGACCATTAAAATTTTCATTCTAAATTTTAATCAATGACCCAATTGACAATGTAACTTGTACATGAACTAAGTTGACACAGTTAAAAATATGAGGACTAAATTGACACATTGAACAAAGTATAAGAACCTTTGTCGTAAATAACCCATTTATAAATGTATTTTGCTTAAGAAACTATCAAAGGTATAAATATCTATCAATCATCGCATGACAATTCACTCCATTATATGCAAATAATGGCTTAAAAGCAACTTATGCAACCTTATGAAAAACCCAATACGATTGCCATGACCAAGTGTCTGCAACATCCCACATCCACACCACCTTGGCAATGACTGTAATGCAATTGTGAACCACGTTCTCATTTCATGCTTCTAGCAAACGAGTTTCTGTATTCCATCTTGGCCCTCTTGAGATTGTAGCTTAGGGATTTATGACAATAAATGACATGGAAATCCATTCCAGCAAATACTATGGATTATAAAAATAATAATAATAATAAATAAAATAAAATAAAAAAGCAAGCGCAAGTGAACTAGTGCCCTTTCCAATAAATTCTCAGACAGCGCTGCACATAATGAACTTACCGGATCAGTCTCAATAACATTATCCTGTCCTTGATACTCTGCCATGTCTGGAATATCTTCTTCCTCCTCACCCCCAAAATATGATGAAATTGATTGAATCGTTTTGTTTTTACTGATTTCAGATGCCATCATTGAAGGCAAGTTTTCTTCCTCATCGCTTTTAGTTTCTGCAGCATATTTTTTTCAATTATTAGAAAGAAAACTCTTGATGCAAGAATAGGTGCACTCACCGAAGTGGAGCCCCAAAAAGCCCACAAAAGCAGGACAAAAGAAACAATAGTTTCTGCAGAATATAATCGCATGCTGACTTAAAATGATGCATCTGATCTAAAACATGCAACAACGTAGATGATAAACCTTTCGGTCTTCCATGAGTAGCCAACCATCCATCATTATCTTCATTGTCAAGCAATACTTCACCTCCAGCAGCTTCATATTCTTCTTCTACAGAAGCAGCCCTCCGTAGGCAAGGAACTGAAAAAGAAAGATACGCACGACTTACTGATCAGACGGAAGCAGATAAATGTCAAGCAAACATGTACATAGCAAATAACTCCATGGCTACCGCATCAATAGTCTGCTTGTCTACCCAGGTGAATGACTCGGTAATCATGGTGATTAGAGATAAACACAGAGAGATGATTTTGTGACAACCCAAAAACTAAAACAAGCAATGGCCAATGACTTGTAAGTCAAACAAGAAATGAAATTGATATCACAGGTGAAATACTAGAAATACCTCTTAAATAGGCTTCCTAATGTTTTGGACAATAAATAATGCAATCTCTAAAGCCAAAAAATAGCTAGTTGTCCAAAAAGTCATTGAATTCAAATTTCTGAAACTTACACGACTAAAATAGAACTATTATAATGATATCATTTAAACTGTATAATATAAAAGAAAACCTTCTAAACTTGTTGCAGAAAAATAACTAGATGTCCAAAGACTCATAAAGTCAAATTTCTGGAATTCCACTATTCCACTACTAAAATAAAGACAAATATACTGAAACAAAGTCATCAAGTGAATAGACATTGTTCAAAGTCAAAGTCTCTCGTAAGATAAATATACAAGAAGTTCAAATTTGGATTATAGCAACCAAAGATAGATACGCTGCAACATAAACACATCTAAAGCTCCAGGCGGATGAGGTTTGCGCCTTGCCTGGGGATCTTACTAAAGGGTAAAAGGGTAAAGGGAGATGTAGTTAAAATAAGGGAAACGTCGTCCAAATTTCTTTAAATATTACCCTCCCCACTTTACCCCCCAATTTTTAGGGATTAAAGAAATGGGGGTAACCCCCCCCCCCTCCCCCCCCCCCCGCGCGGCGAGGCAGGCAAAAACAAAAAACATTTACTCCTCAAAAGCATTTTACCCCAATTACCCCGTTGCCAAACAGAAGTAAGAATTTACCCCTCATTACCCTTACCCCCATTGCCAAATAGGGGGGAAGGGAACTTCGTGAATGGCATACATTACAAGCAATGTCATGTCATAGGCATCGCTGAGAATATCAGCACATTATGGATACAATAATTACTCAAATGCGAAAAACAATCTACAACATGCAGAACTTCGTAAAATTCTAGCATCAAATATGAATTAATACATTCTAATCTCCCATCCGTCTCCAAACATGTAGGTAGCTGGATCACGAAGTGTCAAGTGCAGATGTCTTATAAATGATATCAGCGTAGAAAGCAGTAATACTAGATTTACACCAACATGCAGATAAAACAGAAAAGAAAGAAACGAGACAATAAAAGAAAAAATCAATAGAATCAAGCAAAGATCTTTCTCAAAAGGTCAATTGGCATGCAACAAGCAATAGCAGCTATAAGGGAACTATTACCATTTCTTGTAATTAAGAATTGCTTGTCAGGTGGTAAGTAAGACTTCCTTTTGTTGGGCTCGCCTGATTCCCTGTTCTCAGATAAACGAAAAAGAAACAGGTATTAATAATGGGCAGAAACTATCATCTTGAAACATATAAGGACAAAAATAAGTCATAAAAACCAAAAAGAACCATGCAGAGTAATTCTTTCGTTATGGCTCCCTTCAGATTTTATTACTAGTTCATGTGATTATAGCTTGTATTAACAAATTTCTCTGGTACCTTTTTCTTCTTATTTCTCACGTAATGGTTGTTTAAGATGGTTTGACAACTCATGACATAAATTTTAGATAAGCTGGGAAGAAAGTGTGACCAAACAGTGACTATTCAGAGTTTATGTAAAGACTATAACAGTGGAGACAAAAGATTCACATGGCTGACCAAGTGGAACAGCAGGCGAAGATGATGATGATGATGATGATTTCTTTTTTTTTACACGTGTATGTGAAGAACATTCTTTTTAGAAGTACACTAGCACTAAGCGAAGAAAGGACAAAGCACCAAGACAAGGAAACAAGAACATTAGCTTAGCCTAGTTTGTAGGCTCCACTGCCAAGCTAACAATCCTTGTCCCATCATTTTCCTGTGTGGATAACTACAATAACAACAAAAAACCTAGTGCCTCAAAGGGCTCCCGCCAAGGCAAGATTTGGGGAGGATGAGATGTACACTACCTTCATCATTGGTCTCCTATGTGGCCATCCAAATAGAGATATAATGCAAACCAAACTAAGCTATAAACTCAGGATTTAAAAGAAGCTGGCAAAAGGCTCAAAGCAACTCAATGATTTTGGAGGAAACTAGTTACTCCATCCCTCAAAAGATCCAATATTTCAATTGTGAAACCAGCAAACAACATAATCGCATTTAAGTTGAATGACTGATCACTATCAATGCCCGTGATATGCCAGTGGCATGGATAATGTCTCAAGCATGTTGGACTATAGAAACAAGAAAACAAGGAATTTTCTCCCCGGTTTGTCTCAGCCATCCGATCATAAGAAGTACAATTTCTCCACAATCATCTTTCCTTTTTAATAAGAAAAGCAAAATATGATCTTCCATTAGGATGCCACTAACAAACCAAAATAATCGTCCAGACTGCAGAGGACTTTGATCATATTTGAACATTACACTACTAAAATTAGGCACAAAAAACCCTCTTTTTTCCATGATGTAACAACTATATTCACAAGTACCTGAAATTAATAATCTAACTATTATGAATGATTGGTTTGGTGCAGAAATTGACAAGAAAATGCTCACAAATATCTGAAATTAATAATCTAACTGTTATGGATGATAGATTTGATACAGAAATTGACAAGACAATACTCACAAGTATGTTAAATTAATTAACTACTATTTAGCACAGAATTTGACAAGAAGATACTCACAAGTATCTGAAATTAATCCTCTTAACTATTACGAATGATCGATTTGGTGCAAAATACTGACAAGTACCTGAATTTAATCCTCTAACTATTATGGGTGATCGATTTGGTGCAAAAATACTCACAAGTACCTGAATTTAATCCTGTAACTATTATGAATGATCGATTTGGTGCAAGATTCTCACAAGTACCTGAATTTAATCCCCGAACTATTACGAATGATTGATTTGATTCAGAAATCGACAAGAAAATACTGGCAAATATTTCCAATTAATACTCTTGACTATTATGAATAATCGATTTGGTTCAAAGATACTCACAAGTATGAAATTGATACTCTAACTATTACGAATGATCGATCTAGTGTAGAAAAATTGACAATAAAATACTCACAAGTACTTGAAATTAATCCTTCAACTATTCTGAAAGATCAATTTTGTGCAAAATACTCACAAGTACAAGTACTGTTATTTTGAGGGCATCTTCTCCCTAACTCTTTGTGCATTCTTTTTCTCTTAATATATATTTTTTTTTCAGATTAAAAGAATACTCACAAACATCTGAAATTAATTCTCAAACTATTATAAATGATCGATTTGATGCAAAAATCCACAAGAAATTGACATAATGATAGTGTGACTAATCCTCTAACTATCACGAACGATCGATTTACTGCAGAAATCGACAAAAAATTAACATACTTATAGCATAAATAATCCTCTAACTATCACGAACAATCGATTTCGCACAGCAATTGACAATAAGTTAACATAATTATAGCGTAATTAATACTCTAACTATCACGAATTATCAATTAGTGCAAAAATCGGCAAGAAACTAACAAAATTTAGCGTAATTAATCCTCTAACTATCACGAACGATCGATTTTCCGCAGAAATCGAGAAGAAATTAACATAGAGCGTAATTAATACTCTTAACCACCACAAATGATCGATTTGGCACAGAAATCGACAAGAACTTAACAAAATAACAATCAAATCGCAACAACGCAATGATTACCAGGACCAGGTAGGGCATTTGGAGACGAGATTATCGCCGGCGAGGACGAACTCGGAGACGCTAAGGACGCCTTTCTCTTTGAAAGCGGAGACAGTGCGAGGGCGAGTTACCCACTCCACCGTGCCTTTGAATGCCTCGTGAACCCTGTGCGGCAGCACCATCTCTCTCTCTCTCCAGAGGTTAGCGTTTGGGGGATCAACGAAAGAGGGCAAAAACAGTGCTCTCACGGAGTCGCTTCTGCTAAGCAAACTCACGAGATATCCGAATTCTCTTTCTTTCAACTTATTAATGCTTTATTTGACAATTAGATAAAAAGAACAAAGAGGAATAAAAAATATATATAATATTTTATTTTTATTTAGCAATTAAGTATATGAGATAAAAAGAGGGAGGATAGGATAAAATTTTACTATTAATTAGATATATCAAATTAAGAGCAGTAAGGATAAAATGAGGTAAATAAGTTAACTTTATTTGATAATTAGGTAAATGAGTAAGGATAGAGTGGGTTATAGTTAAAATAAAAATAAAATCGTTCAAAATTTTTTATAAAATTAATCTTACTCTCCTTTACCTCCAATTTAAGAGTTAAAAAAAGGGTAAATAGAGGTAATGGGGAGTGGGAGGGTAAGTTTTTACTTCCTATTACTCCTGTTTATCCCTCAACAATATTTGTCAAACAGGGATAAAAAGTTACCTTTTTTTACCTTTACCCCCTTTTATCCTTTTCTCCCATTGCCCAACAAATGCTAAATTATGACTTTGGTGCTTCTTTTTTTTTTTTTTTTTTTTTTCTGAATGCTACTTTGATGCTTGATGTTTGATCTTTTATCATATAAATAAATCATCTAGATATAATAATTGTCATGATAAGAAAATTAATGTCAAATTAACTTTATGTTTTTGGCACATATTTAGTGAGTTATATTAAATATTTTACTCAATTTTGATACAAATTAGTCAAATATCATCAAAATAATGTGTAATGTTTACGTTTTTGGCAAAAAATTATCATATTATAATGTAGATATTTATATATTATGCAAATTATATTTCACTTTAACATTTGAAATACAAATTTATCAAATTTCAGTAGAAAGATAAAATTTTAAAATTTTAACATACCTAAATGATAATTTTTTTAACTTTAGGGTACTCAATCATATATTTTGAAAATTATCATTTTTGTATGGAGGTCTTGGTGGGTTTTTTTTTTTTGGTAATTAGCGGCAAAACCGCCCAACAAAACAGGGAACTCGGCAAAACGAGCCCCTGGAAATCCCAAAACCGGGAGACTTACAGAACAGACCCAAAAGAGAAAAACAGGGAGACAACTACAAGAAACAGGCGCAACCAAACCAAAAAACAGAACAAACCACGACCACCAAAACAGGAGAAGGGGACAAAAAAAAAAACAAAAAAGACAGGACGACGGAAGAAGCTGAAGTAGAGCCACCCAAAAAACCACATGGCTGGAACTCAGCTGAAGAAAAATCAGACAAAAAAACACGAAAAATAGAGCTGGACTGAAACCTCAACCCCAAAACCAACTAATTTCCCCATCTCAATAGCCCGCTCCGCTTGCATAACCATCTCAATACCTCCTGGTGGGTATTATTATTATTGTTTTGATTGCTCCTTTCTCGTTTGAACTACTTTGGAACCCCGTTGATTTTGTTGTGCTTGCGGTTTTAACTACGTCCTTATGTTTTGTGATATGCTTTGAGGCTTCTGGCTCGCTCACCTATGTTTGTTATTGTTAGTTGATGAACGATATTAGTCATGGAGCTTAGAACTTGAGACCATCTCCAAAGGGGTTTGGAAGGGGGAGGGAAAGGCAACATGTGGAGGGAAACCTGAGACTTGGGACATTAAATGTCGGAACATTAATAAAGAAGAGTTTTGAGGTCGCCCAAATAATGATGAAAAGAAAAATTAACACCCTATACCTGCAAGAGACTAAATGGGTTGGCATGAAAGCCAAAGATGTGTTGAGATATAAGTTGTGGTATGCAGGCAAAATTAGAGGTGAGAATGGGGTTGGCATCATGGTGGAAAGCAACCTTAAGGATAAAGAAGTAGGAATGTCCAAGAGTGGCGATAGGATCATAGGCATCAAGTTCGCCTTAGATGGGGAATTATTGAATGTCATCAGTACCTATACACCTCAGACTGGACTAACAGAATACGAAAAAGCTAGATCTTGGAAGGACTTAGACATAGCGATGCAAGGAATACCCCAGAGTGAACAAGTGGCGATAGCAGGGATTTCAATGGGCATGTTGGCACAACCACGGATGGCTACACATCATACTATGGAGGGTTTGGTTCTGGAACCAGGAATGATGAGAACAAAATCCTCATGGACTATGCGGTCATTTATGAGCTAATGGTTGCCAAGACCTTCTTCAGAAAGCGTGATGAGCACATCATCACATATCAAAGCAGTGAGACAAGGACTGAGATTGACTACATATTATTAAGGAAAAGAGCACAAAAAGATTGCATGGATTGTAAGATTATCCCATAGGAAAACATCTCTACACAACACAGGGTGTAGTGGGCTGATGTAAAGGCCGCGGGGGGGGGGGGGGGGGGGGGGGGGGGGAGGGGGTAAGAGAAATATGAAACTATAACAAATACATACGCATTCGAGGGACTTGAAAGGGAACAAGTATAAAACCTATGGAAAAAGAGGAATCTAAGCACCAGTGAGATCTGGAGGAAGATATAAACCAAAGGTGGAACCAATTGGCCCAAATGATTAGTGGTTTGGCACAGGAAGTTCTAGGCGTGTCAAAGGACGGGGCACCAAACAACAGAGAGTCCTTGTGGTGATGCAAGGAGGTCTAAGATAAGATTAAGATCAAACGAGACTATTTCAAGGAATGGGATTGAAGTGGAGATGAGCACAAGATATATCAGTATAAACAAGCTAAGAAAGAAGCAAAGATAGCAATTAGGGAAGTACAATCCAAAGCCTACAAGGATTTCTACCAAAGGTTAGATACCCAAGACGGAGCTAGAGATATATACAAAATCTCTAAAGCGAGAGACAGAAAGAGTAGGTACTTGGATCGAGTAAAATGCATATGGGAGGATGGACAGGCACTCATGGACGAGCAACAAATTAAAGCTAGATGGAAAGCCCACTTTCACGGTTTGTTCAACTAATAATGGGATACAAATATATCCCTAGGTGATGTCTAAGCATCTAAGGAGCATCGGAACTATTGTTACTATTGGCAAATTAGATCTGAGGAAGTTAAGGAAGCCTTAAAACATATGGGTAGGGTTAAGTAGTTGACCTAGATGGAATATCCATAGAGGCATAGAAATGCCCTAGAGAGAAGGGCATCAATTGGCTGACTAAACTATTTAACCAAATCTTTCTAAGGAAGAAGATGCCTGAAGAATGGAGGAAGAGCACATTAATCTCGATCTATAAGAACAAAGGCGATATCCAAATTTGCCCAACTATTGGGACATCAAACTAATATGCCACACGTTGAAGCTATAGGAGCGGATCATAGAAAGGAGGTTATGACAACAAGCAGAAGTGTCTGAGAACCAATTCAAACTTATGCCGGACAGATCGACAATAGAAGTCATCCATCTCCTAAGGCGGACAAAGGATTTCTACATAGTTTTCATTGATTTGGAGAAGGCATATGATAGGGTGCCAAGAGAAGTCTTATGGAGGGTTCTTGAGAAGAAAGGCATCCCCGTGCCCTATATCCGAGCCATTAGGAATATGTATGAGGATGCACAAACTAATATATGTATAGCGAGAGGGGAGACAAATGCTTTCCCCATTACAGTTGGGATACACCAAGGATTTGCTCGAGTCCCTTTCTGTTTATTATAGCTATGGATGAGCTTACTGGGCACATCTAAGGAGATGTATCTTGGTGCATGCCTTTTTGCAGATGGCATAGTTTTTGTGGGGGAGTCTCAAAAAGAGATAAATAAGAAGCTAGAATTCTGGATAAGGGCCTTGGAATTAAAGGGTTTGCGACTCAGTAGATCCAAGATTGAGCATATGCAATTCAAGTTCGGTACCTCCCCCAGGCCTAGCATAGAAGACGTTAAGATTGGATCAGAGATCATATCAAAAAATGAGTGTTTCAGATATATGGGTTCCATAGTATAATAGGCGGCAAAAGTTGACAAGGATGTCAACAACCGTTTTAAAGTAGGCTGGCATAAATGAAGGATGGCTTCTATGGTACATTGTGATAGAAAATTTTCATTAAGGTTAAAGGGAAAATATTATAAGACGGTAATGAGACCGGCTATGTCATATGGTTCGGAGTGTTGGCCAATGAAACAATATCATACACAGAAAATGAAGGTGGAGGAGGTGAGGATGCTGCGGTGGATGTATGGACACATAAAGAACGTTGGTATCGGGAACGACGTCATCAGAGTCAAATTGGGCGTGACTTCGACCGAGTATAAATTGAGAGAACAACGTTTGAGGTGGTTTGAGCATGTTAGGAGGAGACCAACCACTGCTCTAATCAGAAGATGCGAACAATTCCATATTATATTTGGCAGGAGAGGAAGAGGCAAGCCAAAGAATAGATGGTTAGAGATGATCTGACACGTCCTCGCCCACCTAAACCTGCGGGAGGAGATTGCCATAGGTAGAGCTCAGTAGAAGGTTAACATAGGGGGTAACCGATGTAGCAGTTTAGAATACAGGAGCATATTCTAGCTAGTACTAGTGTTCCTAGGCTTATATGACTGTCTCTTTGGTGTACTTGATATGGATGAGAGCTGTTTTATTTACCTATTATTTGTCTCTTGTTGCCTTATGCTTTCATTATGCTTGCCTTGTGCTAGGTTCTTACTCTTGTGCTTTATGCTTTTACACTTCCATGCTTTCATAGGTTAAGGGTTCTCGGACACAGCCTCCCTCTAGAGTAGCATCCTGAAGAGGTAAGGCTGTGTACATCGCACCTCTCCAGATCCTACTATATGGGAGCCTTTGAAACACTAGGTTTGTTATTGTTGTTGTACATGAGTATATTTTCTCACTTAGTTATTTTTTTATGAAAGCATTGACATGACTTTATATATATTATCATAATCATGAATCATACCAGAATTTTTTTTGTACAAAATCGGTTAAATTCTTACGGAAATTTATCAATTCTTATATAGGATATCTAGGTGATAAATATTTAAGAAAAATTATCACTTAAGTACCCTGAGTTTCAAGCATTTGTCACTTAGGTACCTTAACATTTAAATATATACGGAGATGTATCTATAGTTTTAAACATTTTATGATTTAGATATCCAAAAGTTTTAAAATTTTATCAATTAAGTACTTTTTTGTTAAAAATTCAATAGATTTTCGTTATAAATTGCTAATATTGAACATGATTTCAATAATATACAAATATCTTCATTATAGTCTAATGAATTTTTTCCTAAAAATGCAAAAACGACACGTAATTATGGTAAGTTTTAGGTGATCAACATCAACATTCAGTTAATATTTTATCACAATTCGTTAAATTTTGGATGAATACAATGGCACTAGCTTGTATATATTGTCGTATTCATATATTTTATCAACATTTTTTTGTATAAAATTTATCAGATTCTTGCAAGAATTTATCAAATTCAGTTGTAGGGCACATAAGTGATAAAATATTCAAACCTCAGGGTACTGCATTGTATATATTGAAATGTCAGGGTACCTAGGTGATAAATGCTCAAACCTCATTGTACTCCATTCTAGGTGATAAATCTTTTTTATGGTTGTTTGTCTTCGGGCGTTGCCTTGAGCTACTGTGCTTTCATAGGCTTTTAATCCAATCATAAAAAAAAAATATATTGAAACGTCATAATATTTAAGTGACAAATGCTCAAATCTTTAGGTACCTTGAGTATAATTTTCCTATAGTTTAAACATCATAGTACTTAGGTGATAAATAGAGCCTGATAATAATGATTACATGATTATCTAGACTTCTCCCACTACTACAGGTTATTGAATAGACTAAATTGTCTCGTAATTGACCTGACCTACTTTAATCCAGAATCAACTCAACTTATTAACCACCTGGCAAGTTTGACCCATTAGATTAATGAGCCAAATCTGTGAAGGAACTATCTGTCACAAAAGTTTAAATTAATGGGTGAATGTCCAAAATTGGTTTTATACGTTATGTCAAAGAACCAATTATTCCAAAAGCTTAAGTTAATGGGTGAAGGCCCAGGAATAGTTTTATACTCTAACATGCCCCTTTACGCAAATGCTAATTGGGCTTAAACTGTGGATAGCGCACAGGCCCATCTCATACCCTGTGCTTAAATTGTTTTTAATATTGAAAGTGTGGGATGTTGAGATTCGAACTCGTGACTTCTTAGTCAACAAGAATCTGATACCATGTCAAAGAACCAACTATCCCAAAAGCTTAAGCTGATGGGTAAAGGTTCAAATATAATTTTATATTCCAATACTTTAACATGCGCTTCGCGCAAATGTCTATTGGGATTGAATTGTGGATATTGTACAGACCCACTTCATACCTTGTACTTTAATTATATTAATTTAAAGTGAGGGTTATTGGAATTCGAATTCGTGACCTCTTGGTTAACAAGACTCTGATACCATGTCAAGAAATCATCTACCCCAAAAGCTTAAGCGGATTGTTAAAGGCTCAAGATTAGTTTTATACTTTAATAAAATCAACTCAATTTCAAATTTTTATGTAATGAATTTTACAGGCCCATAGTTGAAGGAGACGAGTCTTATCGTGCAATCAACATGATTTAGATTCATTTGTATTTTCAATCTTACTTGTACCACAATTTTTAAAATTTTTAACTTGTTTCATGTAAATATTTTCAAATTGTACACATATTTTACTTCAAGTATAATTGTATAAGTGATGCTGATCACACAATCCAAGATCCAAAATAACACAATTGATAGCAGAAATTGAGGGAGAAGAGAAATAGAGATAAGGGAGAAAGAGAATTGTATTAGCTTTTGGATAAAAGAAACCCTAGAGAATCAACTTTAAGCTTAAATACTCAGCCATAACCCTAATTAAGCAGGAATTACCCAACTGATTAAGTAAAAACAACTAATAATTGCAGAAATTACAATTAACTAACTCAAAAATAGTATCGGGTCATGTGCAGAGCACATGCCCACTTCATCCGCTACATCACGTGCCTCACGCATGCCAGCAACCCGCCAAAAGCTGTTAGAAACTGGAATTCAAACTTCCCCAGCTCTCAATTCTTCACCCGATAAACTTCCCCAGCTCAATTCTTCACCTGATAGAATTTACTGCATCAATACTCCCCTTGCAAAGTTCACCCTTGTCCTCAAGGGTGAAATTTTGGAAATTTGATTTGTAAATCATATAAAAATTCCCAAGTTGCATCTTCTTGAGGTAGATGCTTCCATTTCACTAGCACCTTTGTTGCTGCTCTGTTATTACGGTTCACCATCTTTCTGTCCAAGATCAGCTCAGGTTCTTTTTGAGGTATTGCATCCAGATTTGCAGGAATGTCAACTCGTTCTCTTGGTAGGGGTCCATGATGGAGCTTCGACTGTGAAATGTGAATGACATTGTGTATCTTAGCTGATGCAGGAAGATCCAGTTTGTAAGCCACCTTGCCCACTACTGCCATGATCTGAAAGGGCCAAAATACTTCGGTGCAAGCTTCTGATTGTTTCTTTGAGCCACTGTGAGTTGCCTGTAGGGGTGCAGCTTCAGATATACCCAATCACCCACTTGAAAGCTCCTTTCAGATCTCTTTCTGTCGGCCAGTTGCTTCATCCTATTCTGAGCTCGTTGCAAGTGGAACTTAACTATCTGAATCATCTCCTGTCTGCTTCTCAAGCTTTTGTCTATAGCTTCCACTGACGTTTCCCTAGGCAAATAAGGAATATGTAGTGGGGGTGGCTGACCACACATAATCTCATATGGTGTTTTACCTGTAGATGAATGCCAAGTGGTGTTATACCACCATTAAGCCAATGGGAGCCACTTGGACTAGGTTGAGTGGTTGGTGCTGCACATGCACTGAAGATATGTTTCTAAGCCTCTGTTCACTACCTCTATTTGGCCATCAGTTTGTGGGTGATAGGCTGTAGAAAGGTGTAGATCCACTCCATGTATGGTGAAGAGTGCTTGCCAAAACTCACTTTGGAAGATAGTGTCCCGATCACTCACAATGGTACTTAGAGACCCATGAAGCTTATAGACATTGTCTAAACAAGCTTGGGCTACCTGGAATGCAGTGTAAGGATGAGCAAGAGGATTAAAGTGAGCCGCCTTACTGAATCTGTCTACTACCATGAAAATGAGATTCTTCCCAAACGACGTTGGCAAGCCTTCAACAAAGTCCATGGATACATCAGTTCAAATAGCCTCTGGAATTGGCAGTGGTTGCAGCAGACCAGGAGATGCCACATTTTCATACTAGCAGCTCTGACAAGTAGAACACTGTTGAATGAACTCTTGCATAGTTTTGGTCATTCCCTTACAGTAAAACATAGACTTGATCCTTTCTAGGGTCGCATCACGCCCTGAATGACCACCACAAGGGGAAGTGTGTAGCCACAGCAAGATCTTCTCCTTCACATTGTTGTCATTTCCAACCACCAGCTTCCCCTTTCTCTTTAACAACCCTTGTTGCCAGCAGTACTTAGGGTGTTTGTTAGGTTCTATTTGCAGTTGATGCAGCAGGGCCTGAATATGTGGGTTTGTTTGCCAAGTAAACTGAATCACAACATACAAATTGTCGTCAACAGCTGAGAGAGCCATACAAAGTAGTTCTTGGCTGGTGACCCTTGAAAGGGCATTTGCTACCACATTCTCCTTGGCCTTCTTATAGTTTATGATGTAACTGAATCCATCAATTTTGAGAGCCAAAGCTACTGAAAATGCGTGTGTATCTTTTGTTCCAAGAGGTATTTAAGACTTCTCTGGTCTTTCTTGATGATAAAAGCATCATTGAGGAGGTATTGTTGCCATTTGTGCACTGCAGCTGCTACTGCTAGAAGTTCCCTTTCATATACCGAAAGAAGCTGCAGCCTAGGACTTAAAATTTTGCTGAGAAATGCCAAAGGATGACCAACTTGTATTAGAATTGATCCAATGCCATGATTACTTGCGTCTGACTTAATGATAAAAGGTTGAGAAAAGTCTGGCAGGGCCAGAACTGGAGTTGAAATCAGAGCCTCCTTCAGCTGCTCGAAGCATGATTGTGAAGTTGTTGTCCAATTCCAACTAACATTCTTCAGTAGCCCAATGAGGGGTTTAACAATCAGCCCATAATTCCTGATAAACCTCCTATAGTACCCAGTCAGACCTAGGAGTTCCCTAAGTTGCTTGAGGTTTACAGGTACTGGCCACTGTCTAATTGCTTTAATCTTTTTAGGATCGATGGTTACTACCCCTTGGTAGATAATGTGACCCAAGTATTCCACCTGCGTTGCTGCAAATGAACACTTACTATCCTTGGCAAAGAGGTGAAGCTCCAGCAACTTCTGGAACACTAGCTGCAGATGTTTCAAGTGCTCGTTGAGATCTGGACTATAGATGAGGATGTCATAAAAAAAGATCAACACAAACTTTCTCAAATAAGGAGCAAACATCACGTTCATGAGTGCCTAGAAGGTTGAAGGGGCATTTGTTAAGCCAGAGAACTCATAGTGCCCAAAGTATGTTTTGAAGGCTGTCTTCTGGATATCTTCGGGATGCATCTGGTAATAGCTTGAACGAAGATCAAGTTTGTAAAAAATTTTGCCCTACCCAACTCATCAAACAGCTCCTCCACGAGAGGAATGAGAAATTTATTCTTTACTATGGCTTGATTCAAATCTCTATAAGCAACATACATTCTCCATCCTCCATCCTTCTTCTTCACTAACACCACTATAGAAGCATAAGGACTCATGTTGTACTGAATATACCCTTTGTCTATCAACTCTTGCACCATTTTCTCAATCACATCCTTCTGCAAGACAGGGTAGTGGTAAGGTCTTTTACTGATAGGAGTAATTCCTTCCTTCAAATGTATTCTATGATCAAAGGATGGTCTGGAAGGGGGAAGACTCTTAGGTTCTTCAAACAAAACTTCATATTATTTGATTAGTCCTTTAATTGCTGCAGAAACTGGTGGGCCTTGTGGCTTGTCCCAACTCAACCCCCTGACCATAACTTGAGCTTCAGATTCCCTGCTGAGGAAGGACTCTCAGCAACGCTACAATAGATGAAGTTGAAATTGCCTTCGACAAGGCCTTAGACCCTACTGTCTTACACACGTTGATTCCCTCACCTTTTAGCTCATGTGTTCTGCCTTCCACTACATATGCCATGGTCAGGTCCCTAAAATTGCACTTTATCTTGCCCAAGGTTGAAAGCCATTCAATACCTAACACCATGTCATAGCCTCCTCAGGGAATCAATAAGAAGTCAAACTGGTATGAATAACTTTGCATCTTTCAACTGAGTTGCTTACACTAATGAGTGCAATTGAGTCTACTCCCATCTGCCACAGCAAGTAAAATTGAGTTAACTACCGATTGAAGACAACCAAGCTTCATTGCCAATGCACTGTCAATGAAATTGTGCATGGATCCAGAGTCAGTTAAGACATGAACTGGTTTTCTCTTAACAGAACAAGTCACCCTCAAGGTCTGGTAGTTATGAGTTCCAGATAAAGCATGGAGAGAAATATGGGCTGCAGCTTCTATCTGATCTTCCTCAGCTGATAGCTAAACTTCCTCTTCCTCAGCCTCCTCATAATCTTCCTCATCCAATTCAATTACAAACAGTTGAGGCCCTTTCACTCGACATTTGTGACCTGCTTCAAACTTCTTATCACAAAAGGAGCATAGCCCCTTGGCCCTCTTCTCCTGCAGCTCAGCTCTAGTTAGGGATCTATGAGGCTTAGATGCTACTGCTGTGTTTTGATCTTGCCCTTGATTTCTGGGATGATTTACCCCTTGTTTTGGCAAGTAAGTAAAGGGAGACATCTTGGGCCCAGAAGGAGTAGGAAGTAAGGGAAATTTCAAATACTTAAGGTCCTTAGCTAATGCCTCAACCTTAGCCTCAGCTAATTTGGCTAGACATATAGCATGCTGCATAGTAGCTGGTTGCATAGATCTAACTTCCAGCCCTATGTCATCTCTCAAACCAGTTATAAAGCAACTGATTTATTATGCCTCATTCAAGTCCACTCTGATTGTAATGCTATCAAACTTGGCTCGGTATTCTTTAATTGACCCATCTTGCCTAACCTTCATCAATTCAGAAACCGGGGTCCTCATAAGCATTACCAAATCTAGTCTTCAATGCACACATATATTCCTCCCACAATAGTACTGTCTGTTCAGCCCTGTTTTCACATACTTCAAGTGCCATTGTAAGGATAAACCACGCATATGAACTGCATCTATTCTCACTTTATCAATATCGGTAGTATTATCAATCAAGAAAAACTGCTCACACGTATATATCCATTCATTCACCCCTTCCCCACTAAACACAGGAAAATCAACTCTACTCAGCCTAGCAGAGTATAGATTATTACTATTACCCTGAGTTGTAGGCATCGGATTAGCTGCAGATTGTGATCCACCTTCACTCCTAGCTGCTGCTCTGTCAGCTTGTCTAGATTGATGCAGGTTGTTAGCTACCATCAGCTCTTCAAATCAAGCATCGAAGCTCGAAGCTCAGCAGTGATTCGTTCCCATCTTTCATCACTAGTTCTGATCTGAGCTGATAGAGTTTCCTCTACCTTCCTTGCCTCAGATACCAATCGCGTATTATCAGCCATCTCAGTACCACACACACCACAGGCAGAGGATGATGGTTCTGATACTAATGATGCCGATCACACTATCCAAAATCCAAAATAACACAATTAATATAAGAAATTGAGGGAGAAGAGCAATAGAGATAAGGGAGAAAGAGAATTGTATTAGTTTTTGGATAAAAGAAACCCTAGAGAACCAATCTTAAGCTTAAATACTTAGCCATAACCCTAATTAAGCAGGAATTACCCAACTGATTATGTAAAAACAACTAATAATTGCAGAAATTACAATTAACTAACTCAAAAAATAGTATCGAGTCACGTGCAGAGCACATGCCCACTTCATCCGCTACATCACGTGCCTCACGCATGCCAGCAACTGGCCAAAGCCATTAGAAATTGAAATTCAAACTTCCTCAGCTCTCAATTCTTCACCCAATAAACTTCCCCGACTCAATTCTTCACCCGATAGAATTTACTGCATCTATAAGTAGAAACAAAAACTTTGATTGATTTGAGCCAATTAAAGTCTAACCTATGACTTGAATCAACCTGAGTCATTTTGGAGCAGCTCAATGAGTTGAGCCAATTCGGGGAAATTTTTTTCCTCCAATCTAATTGATGCAAATCGGTCTAAAAATTCAACTTGCAACCTCGAACATTGATGATGCGTGGCGGGGAGGATAGAGTACCTCTAATCCGTTAATCATACTCAACAATGCCGGATTTAGAGGGATCAGTTAAAACTCATTAATTCTGCAATTACTTAAGCAATAACCTCAAAAAGGAGCGACGCAAATTTTTTGAACTCTTTCAAATAAAATTACAAAAATCAATTTAAAAACGTAAAACTCATCAAATTATTCCCATCCATCAAAAGCTCCATCAAATGATAAACTAATGGCCTATTTATAAGCAAAAAAAAAATGATACTCCTAATAATAATCCAACTCTAATAACTAAGTCTAATTTAAACCAAACTTTGCTACTCCTAACAATCTAACTTTAAAACTAATCCTATTTTAAATTGAAATTTGCCTATTCACACTCGTCATTTGTGTTTCTTTGGAGGGATTTGTCCTTGAAAAAGATTATGTCTTTCAATCTTGTGTCTCAATCGGGTTATTTTTATCTTTTATTGCATCAGCAATGATGCTCAACATCTGTGTACTATCAACCCAACATGCATCAATTCATCCTAATAGATGGGTCAAATGAAGTTGAGCCGTGAATTTTTCTTAAAATTTACCTACCAACAAGAGCAAAGGTTACCTAATGCAAAGATTTAACGAGTGAAAATTGCATATATTTAATTTCTAGTTAAAATAAGAGGTTAATAGTGTAATCTTTCATGATACAGCTTTTCAAGACTTATATATATATATATAGGAACATAAAAAAAAACATACTCAGTGTCTCAAGGGCTGCCGCCTATGCAGAGTCTGGGGGGGCGGATGTACGCAACCTTCCCCCTTCAGAGTGTTAACCTGAAGAGAGGCATATATATATATATACACTATTGTTTGATGGATAATGATTAAAAAATTTAACTGATCAAAACTCCATTTGACTCATCTATGGGAACGAGTTAGCACATACTAGGTCGCTAGTGCAAAATCATGTTGGCTACGACTGGATTTAAGGAAAATGTTACCCGACTTGACTTGACGAATTGAGTTGGCTCAAGGAAGGTTGGATCTATTCGGGTCAAATGTTATACATGGCTTACCTTGATTCATATCAAAAACATTTTTACAACTCATACAATTATTTTTGAAGTAATAAATGCAAATTTTGAAGAAGAAAGTCAAAAATTTTAAAAGATGTGGCAGAACTAAGAATGATAAATCATGTTCATTACATCAATTAGAGTAGGTTGTGTTGGGTCAAACACCAAAAAAGACCCAACCTAGATTAGACCGGTCCAGTGTTGATTAGAGATTTATACTAGACCTTATATGTAACCCAAATAACTTAAAATTATTATAATTTAGTTTATTCTCAATTTTAACGTTTGTCATAAATGGCAAATAACCATTACATCATTAAAGACGTGTCTATACCAGAAGAATATTTGCATTGTCCAAACATTTTTATCTAAATGTTTATATTTTGATGCTTAAACCAACACACATTGGTATATTAATAAATTAATGGTTTCAAAATTTTTCATTGAAATTAATATCTAAATCTTTTATTTTTCTTAATTAAGTTATTGTAAATGCAAAATAATGATAATAACAAATCATTTATGAGAGAAAAACAAAATGTTAAGAAAAACATTATTAAAGTAAACTGAAGGGTCAAGCCGAAATTTGACCCGACCTGACCCAGTTCAACACGACTCAATTGCTAATCGGATACTAGAATGAACTCTCTCTCTTTCTTGTTCTCATATCTAACCCTAATCCCCACTTGTAAGCCGTATTTTTATACTGGAAATAAATATCTTTCTTTTCATTCCTAAGCATATTATTATATGAAAAATAAAATAAGAAAATTATAAACCGAAAATGCAAATTATTTTATGTTTCTTAACAAGGCCTTACTATCTAAGGAATTAAGTACCAATAAGTTCATAACTATACTGACATTAGCACAACAAAGTAGTCTAATTCATATCTAGAAGTGAGTCACGTAGCAAAAAACTCACTACAAAATAATAAAAGTTAGCGACACTAAAATTTGTCATCCCTATAGGTACTTACAGGGATTGATCCGATAAACCTATCTAACTGCTGCTACCTTAAATTATAATGTAAAATATTTTTTCAACAAAATACATAGGACTATCTTATCGAGTTTGCTCAGGGTTACTGTGGCGATTTTCCTAGGGTTTCATACCCTCCCCCCCCCCCCCTCTTCCAGTCTGGCGCCGGCAACTGCTGCCAGTGTCCGGCTCCCTCTCTCTTTATCATTTACTCCCCTCTCAACTACCTCATTTACTTCGATTCCCCCTTCTTATTTTTCCGTACGAGTCCTTTTTCCTCTGCCAAGAATCCGCCGAAGATTTGCTCTACAGTTTTCTTCCCCTCCTTCTCCATTCGAAAGTTCATTTTGAAATCAGGGGCGTTGAAATGAATTCAATGGAGCCTTCAAGTCTTCACCTACTCAAAAGAAGAAAGGTATTTCATCAGCTCTTATTTAAGAAGAGAGCAGGAGAAATCTAGCCACATCTCTTACCTCCACTTCCCCTTCTCCTTTTTTTTCTTTGACCCTCAGCATCTGGAAATTTCCCCAAATAACAATGCAAAATTCCGACTTAAACGAAAGGGGGTCACCTGAGCTCCTCAACGTGGGCTTTGACTCCCTGGAACTGGGAGAAGACGAAGGTTTTAACCAAGCTCTCAGGGAACGCACCTTGGTGGGCAAGATTATGGCTGAAAAGATCATCAAGGTTGGCCTAATTCGTGCTATTCTGGGAAAGGCTTGGCAAATCAAAGGTAATCTTGAAATCCATAAACTTAACCCAAATATCTTCTTGTTTGTTTTCAAAAAGAAACTAGACAGTAATAGGGTCTGTAGAGGTACCCCTTGGTCCATCAATGACGCCCTAATGGTCATCAAAGATTGGCCTGGGGATGTCTCCTTTGATAAGATTAATTTTCTCACCGCTGATTTTTGGGTGCAAGCTCATGGTATTCCTCTTAATATGATGACTTTAGAAAATGCTTCAAAAATTGGTAGTTTCTTTAATAAAATCATCACTATTGATATGGAATACAATAAGCACGCCATTTGGTCCAAATTCATCAGACTGCGTGTTCAAATCGATTTATCGAAACCGCTTAAACCCGGCTTCGTTCTCAAGCGGACCGGGAAAGAAGAGAAATGGGTTCACTTCAAATATGAAAGATTGGGTGATTTCTGTTATTCCTGTGGTAGAATTGGCCATGTTATGAATTCCTGTCCTGTCGTTGATTTTCCTAAAAGAAACCCTCTTTACGAAAGTTCTTTGAGAGCTAAGGAATTTTCTTCCGGCAAGATTAAGTTGGGGTCATCAAGCAGTGCTGAGCACAACCTAACTAATCTACCGGAAGCTAATACCGAAGCTATTGTTGATGGGAATTGGTTAGCTACAACCCTCAAAGCCCTACGGAACTCAGATTGTGAGGAGACAGGGGGGATGGATAGCTCTTTGCTGTCAAGTCAAGACGTTGTTGGTGCTCACTCTAGGAAAGGGAAGAGACAAGCTCATGAAGGTCACGGTTGTGATCTGAGGGGAAAAAGAGCCAAGGTTACTTTGCAGGATATGGTTGTGAAAATGGTTCAAGAAGATGACCGAGGTAACTGGAAAATCCACTCATCTATCCTTAACGAAAATTCGGACGTTTTGAGTAACATTTTTGAGGAGCAGGGGCTGGTTTCAAGGGTTTTATCGCCTATTTCGAGAGTTCGCAGTGCTCTTTTGGGAAGATCCGAGCCTTCCAATTTGAGAGGAATAAAGAGAATGGTCAGACAGAACAATAGCGCGACAAGGGGAATCAGAATTTCAGATGAGGGCCCTAATTCAAGGGCTAGCCACACTGAATTTGTTCTTAAAGAAATCCAGGATGAGGAAGCTCCATCTACACCGGGATTTGGGTTTGCGGCAGTTGTCCCAGAACAATCGCCTCGGGGGCTATGAGTATCCTATGTTAGAATTGTCTGGGATTGGGCCAATCCTTGACAATTCAGGCTCTGAGGGAGCACATTACGAAATATAGGCCAGCTATTATCTTTCTTTCTGAAACTAAACAAAAATATAACTTTATGCGGTGTAGAAGTAGGAGTATGGGTTTTGGTTCTTCTCACATGATCGAACCGGTTGGTTTATCGGGTGGCCTTGCTCTGTGGTGGACAGATGAGGTGATGTTGTCTATTTTAGCTGAATCGAATAGGTTCATCTCTGTGGATATTGAGGAAATCAGCACAGGTCAAAAGTGGCATCATTTTTTTGTGTACCGGGAACCGATTAGACATCATAGGGCTCGCTTTTGGACTGATTTTGCTACTGTATGTTTCTGTCCAGGCCTCCCGGTTATGGTTTCAGGGGACTTCAACACGATTTCTTCTGCTTCGGATAAATTGTCGGGGTCCCAGGTTTGTGACATACAGCTTGCATGGATCCACGATTTTCTGGATTCATGTGACCTTATGGAACTTCCCTCGAATGGATGCCAATTTTTGTGTACTAATAAACAAGATGATGAGTTCAACATCAAAGAATGTATTGATAAAGCAGTGGCAAATTACGAGTGGCAAACAATGTTTCCAAGTGCGCAGTTCATTCTAGCGCCTGCGGTTGGATCTGATCATTCTCCTTTGATTGTTATTGTTCGTTCTGACAAGCCAAATATCCCTAGGGACTTCAAATTCGAATCTAAGTGGCTCCTGGAAGAGGATAACGGTAGGGTGGTCAGGAAAGGGTGGGGGATTCAAGTGGAGGGAACCTGTATGTTTACTTTCAATAAAAAAATTCTTCATTGACACAAAGAGCTGAAACGGTGAAGCATTGACCGAACCGGGGAGAGGAAAAGAAAGATTAACGAAGCCATGAAAAAACTCACCCTTATCCAAAGCATTGTTTCGACGACAAAAGACAGAGAGGAAGAAGAGAGATTGATTTCCGAACTCAAGTCCACTTGGGAAGTTGAAGAAAGATTCTGGCACCAACGTGCAAGAATTAATTGGCTGTCTTTCGGAGATAAAAATACTCGCTTTTTTCATGCCTCCGCTTCGCAAAGGAAGAAAGCAAATACGATTGTTAGGATGAAAGACAAGGAAGGAGAGCAGGTTGATGATCCTCTTCTGATTGAATCCATGGTGCAAGACCACTTTGCTGATTTGTATAGACACCGCAGCACCTCACGTGCTGAAGAGGGGCTGGACAGCATCTTGCCAACAGTCACCAGCGCCATGAACGACAGCCTGCTGTGCCCGGTCAATGACGAGGAGATTAAAGGGGCTGTTTTTCAGCTTGGAGGGCTCAAAGCTCCGGGTCCTGATGGCTTCCCAGGTATCTTTTTTTCGAGTTACTGGGATGATGTTTCTTATGATGTTTTGGGGGCGGTTTGGGGTTTTTTTGAAAGTGGAAACCTTCTCCCTTCTTTTAATTTTACAAATATTGTAATGATTCCTAAAGTCCCTCGACCGGAAAATCTTAACCATTTTCGGCCTATTAGCCTTTGCAATTTTAGTTACAAAATTATTTCAAAAATTTTGGCTAATAGACTCCGTCCTCTCATGGACGACCTCATTGATTCGGTTCAGGCGGCTTTTATTAAAGGTAGACAAATTCAGGACAACATTTTTGTTGCCCATGAGGCGTTCCATGCGCTTAAAAATAGAAGAAAAGGCAGTGCGGCTATCATGGCTCTTAAGCTCGACCTCTCAAAAGCTTATGATCAAGTTGATGGGTCCTTTCTGGAACGATTACTTCTCAAAAGAGGCTTTCATGGTAATTTTGTCAGTCGAGTTATGAGCTGTGTTTCGTCAGTTCAAGCTTCACCTGTTCTTAATGGGAAGAGGCTTAACCCTATCCCCTTGAAAAGGGGTCTTCGTCAAGGGGACCCCCTTTGCCCTTTTCTTTTCCTACTGATTATGGACTGTCTCTCCTCTCTTATCAACAAGGCCTCTCTTCAGGGGGTTTGGAAGGGTCTCCGCATTAAAAGGAACTGTCATTTTATCTCTCACCTCCTTTTCGCCGACGACTGCCTTCTCTTCTTCGAAGCCTCCAAAAAAGGGGGCGAAAGTGCCAAGGACATCATTTCTTGTTTTTGCGAGGCTTCAGGCCAAACTATCAACTTCGAAAAGTCTCAGGCTTTCTTTTCCTCGACCACATCTACCCAAACCAAGGAGGAGTTGTTGCTCCTCTTGGGAGTGCGGTTGATGAGGGAGGAGGACCGCTATCTGGGCCTCCAAGTTCTGTGAGCTCGATTGAGAAAAAGTGCACTGTGTTTTCTCTCTGATCAAATTCGCAACAAGATCCAAGGTTGGCAAGCCAAATTGCTTTCTCGAGGAGAGGGGGGGGGGGGGGGGGGGGGGGGGGGAAGAGAAATCCTCATCAAATCAGTCCTTGCCGCCATCCCTTCTTATGTCATGCATTGCTTCAAAATTTCGGTCGCTTTTGTTCGTAAAATCAATGCCCTCTTTGCTCGTTTTTGGTGGAAGGGGGGATCTTTGGAAGACAAAGGAATTCATTGGGTTAGTTGGGATAAAAATTCAACTCCTAAGGTTCAAGGGGATATCGGTTTCAGAGACATGGAAGGGGTTAACATTTCTATGCTCGCCAAACAAGCGTGGAGAGCTTTCCAAAATCCTAATGCTTTTTGGGTCTGTATCCTCAAGGAGATTTATTATCACAATTGCTCCTTCCCCAAGGCTAAGTTGGGTTACAACCCATCTTGGGGGTGGAGAAGTTTGGTCGAGGGTCGTGACTTTCTCCTTAAAGGAGCTTGTTGGAACGTCTTCGGTGGCTCTTCGATTAATATTTGGAATGATAAGTGGGTCCCTTCGTCTCCGGACTTCACCGTGTTGGTCCCGCAACCGGAGGACTGTCCTTTGGTTTCGGTTGATCAACTCATGATTCCGGAAGCTCAAAGATGGAATCTACCTCTCATTCGTCATTGGCTCGGTCATCCAGCTGCTGACCGTGTCTCCCTCATTCCAATTGGGAGGCCGGAAGGCTTGGATCATTTTGTTTGGCACTTTGATTCATCCGGGGTTTTCTCCGTGCGCTCGGGGTACAACTTCTGGTGCAGGAATATTAGAGGGGGTGCTCCTCCTCGGGTTAGCCCTTCCATGTCCACGCCTCCCTCTTCTCGATCTCTTACTACCATTTGGTCCTTACATGCCACTCCTAAAATCCATCACTTTTTGTGGAGAGCCTATAACAATGCTCTCGCTTCTTTGGATAATCTTAGAAAAAGAAGAATTTATGGCCCTTCCGCCTGCGCTCGTTGTGGGGAGGATCCCGAATCTATTGATCATATTCTATTTTTCTGTCCCCCAGCTAGGGCGGCTTGGCTTGGTTCTATGTTCGGGTTTCGTTTTCAAAGTGAAGGTTTCAGGGGTTTTCGCTGGTGGTGGGATAATCTTTGTAACGATTTTTCCTTTTGTAAAAAAAGGCTTAGTTTTGTTGCTTTTCTTTGTTGGGAACTTTGGAAGAACAAGAATTCTTATGTTTTTCAAGGCTTATCCAAGGAACCTTAAAGGATTACTCAAGATGCTTTGCGAGGATCTTTGGAGTTTCTAGACCTTTCGTCTTCCCTGGCTTCATCCGGTTCTGTTGGTCCTCCGACTCCGGTTCAGTGGTCTCGGCCTTCGGACGGGTTTGTTAAGGTTAACTCCAATGCTGCTTGGAAATCTAAAGATGTCATGGCAGCGGCTGCTGTCGTTGCTAGAGACTCTTCTGGTGGGTTGATCGGGGGTTGGTGTGGTTCCTTCCAGGCATCTTCCCCTCTTGTTGCAGAAGCCCTCGCTCTGAGGGCGGTCTGTTGTTACGCTCAGTTTCAAGGTTGGCGCCGCATCGTCTTCGAATGTGATAGCAAAATTCTCATTGATGCGCTTTCTGCTCGTTGTTCTTGCCCGTGGGAGATCCATGCTATCGTCGAAGATATTTCGTCCTTGGTTGTTTACTTTTCCGTTTCGTCGTTTGTATGATGCCCTAGATTATGTAATCGGGTGGCCCATTTTGTTGCTAAGGGCCACTTCTCTGGCAAATGTAATCATGAATGGTGAATCACTGCTCCCCCTCCCTTGTTGGATGTTGTATCTTTTGACGTTCGTGGAATATAATTTTGGCCTGCGGGCATTGTGGTGTTCAAAAAAAAAAAAAAAAAAAAAAAATACATTGTATATTACAATTGTGTGAATCACATACAAATTATCATTTAAGTACTGTGACTTTTTAATATTTTACGGTAAGGTACTGAGGCGGCTGGTTTATTTGCTTCGGTTCACTCACATACTATTCGCCTTGTACTATTTGCCTATTATGTGCCTTGGAGTGGTCTTCTGTTGGATATACGCTGTAGCGCTAGTTTTATGCTATGCCCCGTGCTTATGCCTAGTTGTTGTTGTTGTTTTTTTTTTTTTTTTTTTTTTTTTTAGGATGCCTGCTCCCATGACGACACGATATTCAGGTTAGAGGTCCTCGGAAACAACCTCTCTTCCACCCGAAAGGGGGAAGGCTGCGTACATCCACCCCCCCAAACCTTGCTTTAGCAGGAGCCTTTGGCACTGGGACTGTTGTTGTTGTTGTTATTGACGGTAAGGTATGGAGGGGTTTGAAACTTTATCACCTAATTAAGTACTTTAAAATGGTGGGTGAACTTTTGAAAAAATTAGGTCAATTCTAACTAAAAATGTTAGGTGATATATGATTATAATAATATATATAGGTTATATGAGTGTTTTTAGCCAAAAAAAAAAAAGAAGAAAATCAACATATTAGGAAAAATTTTTACTGAATTTTGATAAAAAATACATGTCGATATAATAAGGAAAGAATTATTAGGTTCAAATAAAGAATGCATATGTATTTATTATTGGGATTATGTTCAGCATTAAAATTATTGTGACAAAAATCTATTGGGTTATTAATAAGATATAAATTCCAAAAGTATAGGATGCTTGGGTTCAAAACAAAATTTTAAACATGATGGGTGTGTCATAATATATATATATATATATATATATATATATAAGTGAAGGTATGCGTCATTCAAAAAAAAAAAAAAAAAAAGTGAAGGTATGCGAGGGAAAAATTGCTAATATTTAAAGTAAAAAAAAAAGTTTACCAGTTTGAAGAATATAATACTAAAAAAAGGTAATATATTGACAGAATAAAAATTATTATTGCAGAATAAAATTATAATTTTTAAGACAATCAGCAATAACAACTACCTAATTTAATACTTAAAAAAAATATACTCATAATAACTACCAAACATATTTTTTACCAAAAGGTAAGCGCTTATAGCGATCTATATATATATATATATATATATATATATATATATCAAAAAGTAACCATTTACATCAGTTCTATTCCTTCTTAAGAGTCAACAAACTCACTACCTATTTACAAGTATTTATACTATACTCTTTTCCTCTAAGTGTACAAAATTAAGACGAGACCAAACTATTATTTTGATCTCTCAAATTACTCTCTCTTGTGTAATTTCTACATCCCGAAACCTTCTATAATTCCTCTCTTTCTAAATAGTGTAAATTGCGGCTGCTAGCACTATTCTCCTAATTTTGCTTGGTGCCAGCCGATTTTTAATTGTAGACTTGAACCTATTTAACTCCATCTCAAGCGATGTGCAAGATCGAATCCCACTTCATGTACATATATGCTTCCAGACTCGTTTCACCCATGAATACGAAAAGAACAAATGGTCCCCGTCTTTTTGCTCAGATTGGCATAAAGAACACATACTAACCCAACTGAAGCCTCTCGTATGTAATTTGTCGTTTTTCAACAATATTTTCCTAGCCGCCATCCATAGAATGAAATTATGCTTGGAATATCCTGAACTTTCCCAAATTGTGTGCCCCCAATGACTAATCTCTCTCCTTTCCCTAACAAGATCATAGGCCCTCTTCATAATCAGCTTCCCTTGCACATCAATCCCTTTGACACGGTACACTCCGTAAGTCCCCCATTTTTGCTAATAACCAGTCCCTACATCCCAGAACCTCTCTCCACATGCTAGAATCTGAAGCCTTTGATTGCACTGTCCAAATTGATCCCCCTTTCATATAGTACCTATGAACCCATTGGATCCAAAGCGCATCTTTCTTCTCTTGAATTTTCCATAGTAACTTAACATAATGTGCCTCGTTCCAAGCTTCAAGCTGCTTCAACCCCATCCCGCCTTCTTTTCGAGGATAGCACAGTTTATCCCAAGAAATTGGGACAAACCCATACTTCTTGTCAATATTTCACCTCCAGAGAAATCGCATCATCATGGTTTGGATAGTTTTCACAACCCTTTCGTGAAAAATATTAAACCAGTATGAAAGAATTCCAGTCAATACTATGTGAATCAGCTCAATATATCTTGCATAGGATAGAGTCCTATTATGCCATGCCAAAAGTCTTGTGCGAATCTTCTCAACGATTATCCCATACTGTGCTTGAGTGAGCCGCCTAAATAGCGAAGCGGTAGTTGCAATTCCTGGAGGCCCAAAACCCGAAGTATTTCCAACTTAGTATCCTCATTTACCCCAGCGAAACAAATACCTGATTTAAGTACATTAGCTCGAACCACAAAGCTTCCACAAATTGAAGGATGTTCTGCCATATCGCTCTAATTGAGCCCACGTCACCACGAGAAAAAAGAAGAAGATCGTCCGCAAAAATCAAGTGATTCAATTTGAATTTTGAGCATTTAGGGTGATATTTAAAGCCCTCCCCCACTGATGCCAAACTCCGAGACAGGTACTCCATACACAGTATAAACAAATATGGGGAAAGAGGATCACCTTGTCTTAGCCCCCGAGCCCCTTTGAAGAAACCCACTAGGTTATTGTTCATCTGAATCGAGTAGAATGGTGTCGAGATGCATTCCTGTACCAATGCTATAAAGTGCCTCGGGAACCCCAAACCCCATTCATGACATCCAACAGAAATCTCCAGTTCACCAAATCGTAGGCCTTCTTAATGTCTATCTTCATAAAGCATCTAGGAGACAAATTTTTCCTGTTGTAATGCTTTATTATTTCCTGTCCCAGCAAAATATTGTCAAATATCGATCTACACTTCACAAAGGCCGCTTGAGTTAGATTCCTGACAAAACCCAAAACTTCATGTAATCGGTCGGCTAGTATCTTCGAAATGATTTTATACACAACATTACAACACGATATCAGCCTAAAATCCCCAACTGTTTGCGGTTCCTCAACTTTCTGGATCAAACAAATACTGGTTGCATTTCAACATTTGAGAAATTTCCCTATCCGGAAAAATTCGTGAACAGCTTTACACACATCTTTCCCAACAATGTCCCGACACAGACGATAGAACTTTGAAGGAATTCCATCTTGCCCCGGAGCCTTCGATACCGGAATGCTCCATAAAGCCTCCCTAATATCAATATCAGTAATCGGTATGTTCAATCACAAGGCTTCCTCCTCTGTCAACCGGGGACCTCTTGACAATTCCTCTACTTCAATCAGAACTGACTCTCTACAAGTGCCCAATAGTTCTTTATAAAAACCCAGGACCTCCTCTTGAATCATATGTGGACCCATGAAGATATTGCCCATCTCTCCCCATCAAAGACCAAATGGTATTCTGCTTACCTTTAGCTTTAATACTAGCATGAAAATAACTCGACCTCATGTCAACATTATTTACCTGCTCTAATTTAGCTCTCTGCTGCAAGTATTCGAATTCGGCCTCAAAGAGCTTCTGGAGCCTGTTTTGAACCAATCGTACCTCACTCTGCTTCAACCCTGTGAAATCATCTTGTGCTTGGATTTGTTCTAGAGCTGATCGAGCCTTTTCCACTTGAGCATGGATGCCACCCGCAAACTTAACTTTAAATCTCTTCATTGTTCTCTTCGCTTCTGAGATTTTCTCGCTTAATACATGTTGATTGGTGCCTCTTACACGATGTGCCCAGGCTTGTACAATGTCATTCAAGAAACCCTCCACCTCACAAAGCCAATTTCCCATTTTAAAAGGACGGTTTCCTGAGGTCAAGTGTTGTGCTAGTCTGATTAGTGCCGGAGCATGGTCTGACACTCCCAGAGCTAGGAACGTTGCAATATCTTCATACTTCTCATGCCAAGCCTGATTCCCCATCACTCTGTCAATTTTTGATCTTATATTGGAACCTTCATCTCTCTGATTCGACCAAGTGTAAAACGAACCCAATGCGCACAAGTCACTGCATCCAATACTCTCAGTACACTCAACAAAGTCTTGGTATTCCCCTTCTGTAATCTCAGTCCCCCCTTCTCGATCATGGGGCCCCAATACAGCATTGAAATCACCTAAAATCACCCATGGAAAGTCCAGATTATCCAACCTTCTAAGAGCATCCCATAAGCCTTTACGCACCTCCGGTCTATTATCACCATAACACAGTACACATAACAACCTCCCTTCCACATTGCCTCATTTTGACCTCTATCAATCTCTAGTACTTGAACTCTCACATCTTTAGGGTCTCAAAGAACCCAAATCCTCCCTCCTCTATCCTTCTCATAATTATTACTCCACTCCCATCCTTTGAAAAAACGTTTTAAGTATATTCGAAGCTTTAGTCTGTTTAACTCTCGTTTCTAGTATAGCCATAAGCTTTATTCTCTCCTTGGCTATAAGGTTCTTAATTTCGGAACCTTTATAGCCCTTATTCAAACCTCTAATGTTCCACGAGCAAATCATCAGATATGAGGTAAAGAGTTTCCCCCACTCCCCACACTTCCAACGCCCACTGCCTCACGCTCATTCTCTTCTTCACATTGATTAAGCACATCAAATTTGTTCTGTATGATGATTGAAGTACTTGCACCTTGAGCAGTTTGCCCTCTTCTCTCCCCAACAGCAACCCAGCCCTCTTCCTTTTGCTGGTCATCTCCTACCCCACCCCTTTCTTGTCCTTGCACCACAGCTTTAGGCCTCCACACTTGCCTAACTTTTGGACATTTTTTAATATCATGACCTACTTTCTTAGAACTTTCACACCATTGAGGTAACCACTCATACCATACAAGCTGGTCAACTAACTCATCCCCTGGCAACTCAATCTCAATCATCATTTTAATTGGCTTTGAAATATCAACTTCAATTAAAATTCTCGCAAAAGAGACTCTCTGTCTAGTCGCGGTCATATTATCAGCATATAACGGGTTCCCTATACAACTAGCTATCTTACTCAACGAATCAACATTCCACAAATGCAATGGTAAATTAGGCAAATTAACCCAAATTGGTACCTTACTGAACTCGTTTGCCTCAAAACGAAATGATGGAGTCCACCTCTTCAGGATGAGCAGAATCTGACGGATCATATACGGCCCACCTTCAAGAACTATATCTCGGTCTTCCACCGTATCAAAAACAAAAAATACCCATCCCTCATTACGAAGCATTACCCTCGGCTCCGCCACCATTGACCAAAGATCAAGAATGGTGTTGCTGATAATAGAGTACGACAACGATCCTCCAACAAGATAGCGAACCAATGCCCTCTCCCAATGCGAAACCCCCTCCATTATCTCCAAGTCTGTCAACTGTACTCTCCCATTGGATACCCCCTGACTTGTGGCCTTGAGTTGCATCCCCTGAGTTGGAGTTCTGTTATGCCAAAAAAGCTTCCTCCAATTTCTCACTGGTTCCTTTCCCGCTGGAGCCTGCTCAACCCGAGCTCCCCGACCTTGCTCCACCACTTCCTCATCTATCTCGTCAGCCCATGGCACTCACAGCTGGGATCGCTCTATCGGAACCTCGACAGGAGCTCCCAAGACATTTAACATCACCTCCTTACTGGTCTCAACCCTCTCAGTCACAACCCCCTGCTCATCCACCTCCTTCTCCTCCCTCTGCACAATCGGCTCAAGCACAGCCATATTCGATTCAACTGGAGCCGGGTCCAACTTCCTATTCAAGTTCGGGATCGACCCCTCAACCCTCGGAGCAGTTGTCTTCTCTACTTGGCCAATGCCCCTCCCCGCGCTGAATTGACCCTCCGTTCTACCTCCTATTGTCACCGTCGCACCGGCCTGCCCCGGAGAAGGGCGGCCCCGGCCACGTGCCATCACCACTTTTGAGCAACCCTAAATTGCCTGAGCGACGCAAGCAAACAGTCGCGATCAATCATCCAAGTAACCAGTTAACTAACAAACATATTACAAGAACAGCAAGTGCATTTCGGTTATAAATTCATTTAATATGTTTCTTTCTCAGAATTGCTAGCTTGTTGCTCCTTTTTCATTTGTAAGTTTCTCTCTCTAAGAGGGTACCAACATGCAAGTATTGTATCCCATTAAAACTTCGAAATTAAGCATGCTTGAGCGAGAGTAGTACCAAGATGGGTGACCTTTTGGGAAGTCCTCGTGTTGCACCCCTCATGTTGGGAGTTCTCGGAAAAAGCCTCCTTTCAGGTGCTACCCTGAAGGGGGGAAGGCTGCGTATATCCACCCCCGATCCTGCTTAGACATGAGCCCTTGGGACACTAGGAATGTTGCTTTTCTCTCTCTCTCAATTTTCAGTTCTTGCTTGTTTTGATTCCTTTTATTGTCCATTGCATTCTTTAATTAATTAATCATGAGAAATTGTTGAATTACTTTATTTTATTTTTATTGTTGATTCTTGGATAAATTTCGTTCTCTTTTCTTGAATTATCGAAAACCAAAAAAAAAAAAAAAAAAAAAAAAAACTTTGTTGTTTCAATTTCAATTAAAGCTTGCAGATAAAATGTGTTTCTTTTTTTCCTATTCAATTTTATTTCTGAAAAATATTTTATTCTTTTTTTTATATCTTTATTGCTATTACATATAACCTTCACTCATCAGTTTAAACTTCTAAAATATTTTAGTTGTATAATTTTCCATCTTAAATTTTCTTTTATTTGAGCACTGCACTATTTATCTTGTCTTTATTTTCTTCATTAGTTTCTGTAATAATTTTTACACAATTGTTTAATTGATTGTAGGGCATTGAAAAAAATGTGGTTGAATCTAAATGTGAGATTCATACTAGTGATCATTTCGGCTGCCTTACTCTGATGACTCCTTGGAAGAAATGTGGCAGACACTAGTGCACTGTAGCTAGACCGATATATTAGTTTTCGTCTGCGCACTTCTAGCACTTTTTACTATGCCCACACAACTTGTCGCTGGTATCTTCAAAGTCGTTTTTACAATGCTCCTACCATAGAACTTTAGGTTGTACAGCATTGATTTCTTTGACATAGCAATACGCATAGTCGGATTTTGTTAGGCAATGTGGTTTGATGTAGATATCAATGTAGCGTATAGGTATATTGATACATATAGTCGAATTCTTTTCTTTTGATGTACATATACCGGATTGACTCTGATTTAGTGGAAAATCTTTTGGTGAAAACATACAATTGGATGTGTATTTGTTTTGTTGAATGTTGAAGTCCGTAGTCATTTGTCAAGGTGAACAAATATCGTTCCGGATCGATTTGCCAGACCTAACTTAACCAACTAGTTTCGTGTGTGAGTTTAATTGGTCTTCGGTCTAGTCTCTCAGAAGAGGAGAAAACCCCATGAAAACTAGGCCAAAGACCGGTCTACATTAGTTTCGTATTAAATATTTTGGATATATAATTTATTCTTTTTGAACATTAAGTAAGAAACAAAAGTAAAAAGTGCTAGAAGTGTGCAAATGGAAACTAATAGATCAGTCTAGCCGTAGTGTACTAATGTCTGCCACATTTCTTCCGAGGAGCCACCAGGCAGCCGAAATGATCACCAGTATGATTCTCACATTTAGATTCAACCACATTTTTTAAATATTTATATATTCGAAATAAATATCGATCTTTGCATTATATAAATACTGTATATTACATTTTCATCCTATAGAATTAGTTACATATAAATTAGGTATCCAAAATATTTAATACGAAACTAATATAGATCGGTCTTTGATCCTGTTTTCGCGGGGTTTTCTCCTCTTGTGAGAGACTAGACTGAGGACCAATTAAACCTACACACGAAACTAGTTGGTCAAGTCAGGTCTAGTAAATAGGTCCGGACCAATGTTTGTTCACCCCAACAAACGACTACGGACATCAACATTCAACAAAAGAACTACACATCCAATTGTATGTTTACGCCAAAAGACTTTCCACTAAATCGAAGTCAATCCAGTATATGTACACTAAAAGAAAAGAATTCAATTATATGTATCATCATACGTATGCACCATATTGATATCTACGTCAAACTACATTGCCTAACAAAATCCGACTATACGTATTGCTACGTCAAAGAAATTGATACTGTTCAACCTAAAGTTCTATAGTGGGAGCATTGTAAAACGACCTTGAAGATACCAATGACAAGTGGTGTGGGCATAGTAAAAAGTGCTAGAAGTGCACAGACGGAAACTAATAGATCGGTCTAGCCGTAGTACTCTAGTGTCTGCCACATTTCTTCCAAGAAGCCACCAGAGTAAGGCAGCCTAAATGATCACTGTAGTAAGATTCTCACATTTAGATTCAACCACATTTTTTTCAACGCCTTACAATCAATTAAGCAATTGTGTAAAAATTATTACAGAAACTAACGAAGAAAATAAAGACAAGATAAATAGTGCAGTGCTCAAATAATAGAAAATTTAAGATGGAAAATTATACAACTAAAACATTCTAAAAGTTTAAACTGACAGGGAAAGGTTATACGTAATAGTAATAAAGATTTCAAAAAAACGAAAAAAATAATTTCCCAAAAAAAAATTAAATAGGAAAGAAACAAACACATTTTATTTTACTTAACTGCAGGCTTTAATTGAAATTGAAAGAACAAAGAATTTTTTTTTTGGTTGGGTTTTCGATAATTCAAGAAAAGAGAATGAAATTTATCCGAGAATCAATAATTAAAATAAAATAAAGTAAGTAATTCAACAATCTCTCATGATTAACTAATTAAAGAATGTAATGGACAATAAAAGGAATCAAAACAAACAAGAACTGAAAATTCAAATCATTTTGATGAAATTGCCAAAAAATAAAAGGAATCAAAACAAGCAAGAACTGAAAATTCAAATCATTTTGATGAAATTGCCAAAAATAAAAGGAACTAAAACAAGCAATAACTGAAAATTCAAATTATTTTGATAAAATTGCTAAAAAATAAAAGGAAGTAAAACAAGCAAGAACTGAAAATTGAGAGAGAGAGAGAAACTTACAAATGAAAAGGGAGCAACAAGCTAGCAATTATGAGAGAGAAACATTTGAAATAAATTTATAACCGAAATGCAATTGCTCTCTTATTTTAATGCGTTCATTAGTTATTATGAGTATATTTTTTTCAAGTATTAAATTAGGTAGTTGTTATTGGCGCCACTTACATACTGTTAAATTATGTGTGGAGCCTGGTTGTATTGAATTTGGTTAATTAGCAATAGGATTGGGCCAATCCTGTTTAGACCCATGACAGACTAGGGTTTTGGTGTGGTGGCTCTATAAATACACGAAGTTGTGTATGTTACAATTAGGGTTGAGAGTTAAGGTTTGAAAAGATTGAGAGTTGAGAGACGTCTCATGTAAGCTCCAATTAATATAAAGAAATTATCATGCTCTCTTCCGTGGATGTAGGCTTCGGCTGAACCACGTAAATTCCTGTGTTCTCCCCTATCCCTCCTGTTTATGATTGTTCTTCGGTATATTTCGTGGGTGATCTTAATATAGATGGTATCAGGGCCCCTTCAATTGGTATCAGAGCTCGGGTTCACAGTCGTGGGTGGAACCTAAATCGGAGGTTTAAGAGCCAGTGGGAGGTGAGACACGATCAGCTAACGTCAGTGGTGAAAAATTCAGACGGTGGTTCTGGTGGTGACCCGATCTCAACGGTAAAGGCACGGTGGTAGTTGATTCAGGTAGATCATGGGTTAGATCAGTAAACCGAAGGTGTAAACTGCGGTAGCGGTTGATTCAGGTAGCTCATAGGTTTGATCGGTAAGCCGAAGGTGTAAACTGCAAGTGGTTGATTCGGGTAGATCTGAAGTTTGATCGGTAACCGTAGGCGTAAACTACGGTGGTGCCCTAAATTGGAGTAACGGGTTATGCCTGGGTGAAAGAGGCAGTGGCGGAATGTTAGTGGTGGTGATTTTGGACCAAATGGAGGAGCAAGAGACTAGATCGGTGTGCAAATTCGCGTTGGAGAAGGCAGTTCGAAAGCCGGTGGGAGTTCCGGCAATGGCAGGTGGGTGCGAACTCGCCTGACAAAGGCTGGAGGTGGTTCACGCGGTGGTTTGCGGCCCGAGAGCAGCAACGACAATCGAAATCGGCGGCGCGGAATCCAAACTGGTGAGTAGAAAAGTCCGGCGGTGGCGCGTGGCTCTGACGCCCCTGAGGGAGCCGAAATACGGTGGTCGTGTTGGCTCTAGTGGTGCCGTTGAGCATTGGTCGTGGTTGACACGAAGAAGACGCAGAAGGAGCCGGAGGTTTGAAATCCAGTGACAGGCAGAACGCGGCCACGCTGGTGCGGACAACGGACGATGCCGGTAGTTCGAATGGTGACCGAAAAGGACGGCGGCGGTGTGAGTCGCAGTGGTGGTGACGCCATGGACATCGGCAGCGGGTGCTTGTGGTTACTTGAAACAGAGGATGCGCAAGTGTAGCACAGTAGCGGCGCTGATTTGATTAAAAAATTAGGGTTTTTCATGTTAGATCAACGGGTTATTTGATCGGATTTGAATAATCTAATTGGATTGGGTTCTTGTATTTATGTTAGATCTAAAATTAAAATTTTTGGGTGATTTAGTCTGATAATAGTAAATAATTCAACCAAACTTTAAGTGGGAGAATTGTTGGGTCATATGTGGAGCCTGATTGTATTGGGCCTGATTAATTAGAAATAGGATTGAGCTAATCCTGTTTAGGCTCATGACACACTAGAGTTTTGGTGTGGTGGCTCTATAAATACACGGAGTTGTGTATGTTATCGTTAGGATTGAGAGTTAAGGTTAGAGTTGAAAAACGTCTCATGTAAACTTCAATTAATATAAAGAAATTATTGTGTTTCCCTCCATGGATGTAGGCTTCTGCTGAACCATATAAATTTCTGTGTTCTCCCCTATCCCTTTTGCTTATGATTGTTCTTCAATTTATGATTCGGTATATTCCGTGGGTGATCTTAATATAGATGGTACAAGGCCCCTTCACATACAATGATATTTATAAATTATTTTAAAATTTATAATTTTATTCTACAATAATAATTTTTATTCTGTCAATGATATTACCTTTTTTTAGTATTATATTCTTCAAATTGGTAAACTTTTTTTAATTTAAATATTAGCAATTTTTCACTCACATACCTTCACTTTTTAATATATATTATAATACATCCCCCGTATTTAAAATTTTTTTAGCACCTGGGTATCCAATACTTCTGAAATTTATATCTTATTAATTAGTTACCCAATAGACTTTTGTCACGATAATATTAATGTTGAACATAATCCCAATAATGAATACATATGTACTCTTTATCTGAATCTAATAATTCTTTCCTCATTATGTAGACGTGTATTTTTCATCAGAATTTAGTAAAAAAATTTTCTAATGCAGTATAACCTCGATTAAATAATATTTTTGACCGGTCCCTACTTGGGACCAATGTGATAAATAATATCTCGATTAATCAAAAAATTTTCATGGTACAAAGGGTATTAATTTGTAGAGGTTTAACTATACGTAAATTTTTTTTTTTTTTTTTTTTTTTTGCTAAAAGCACTCCTATAACCTATATATATTATTATAATCATATATCACCTAACATTTTTAGTTAAAATCGACCTAATTTTTTTCAAAAGTTCACCCACCATTTTAAAGTACTTAATTAGGTGATAAAGTTCAATGTTGAATAAAAGTTATGTTTTGCATGGGTTTTTAGGAGTCAGTTATCTTGTCCTAGTCTTTAGGCTTTTGTTAGTTTGTTTATTATTGGAGTGATATTATGCTAATTTTTAGGAGTTAGCTTTGGAGTTAGTTGCTATTTTATTGTTTTTCAGTTAATGTACTGCCTATTTAAAGGCTACTTGTTATTCATTTGAAATACAAGTTCATAAGTATTTTCTTCCAAGAATCTGCTTTGTTCTTCTTCCTTCACTGTTAAATTTATTTTTCTTCATCTATCATTTCCTTCCAACAGTGGTATCAGAGCCAAGTTAGTGAAAAGTGAGTGAGTGAGAGATAGTGCAGTAGCAAAACTTCTCTATCATTGCAGCAGCAATTCAATACATGGCTTCTGAAAATTTTGTGCAGCCATCTATTCCTCGCTTTGATGGTCACTATGACCATTGGAGCATGTTAATGGAGAACTTCCTGAGGTCCAAAGAATATTGGCAGGTAGTTGATGCTGGAGTACCAGAACCAGAGGCTGGTACTGTATTGTCGGAGATGCGGAGGACGGAAATTGAAGGAATGAAGCTAAAGGATTTGAAGGCAAAGAACTACCTCTTCTAGGCAATTGATCGTTCTATCTTGGAAACCATTCTCAACAAAGAAACTTCCAAGCAAATTTGGGATTCCATGAAGAAGAAATATCAGGGATCAACAAGGGGCAGAAGGCAACAGCTTCAAGCACTTCGTTCGGAGTTTGAAACATTTCGGATGAAAACAGTAGAGTCGGTTTCTACCTTTTTCTCGAGAACCATGGCGATTGTCAACAAGATGCGCGTCCATGGAGAAAAGATTAAGGATGTGATAGTGATTGAGAAAATTCTTCGGTCGATGACGCCGAAGTTTAACTCTGTGGTTTGCTCAATTGAACAATCCAATGACCTTGATGAACTTTCAATTTATGAACTGCAAGGTTCTTTGTTAGTTCATGAACAAAAAATGGTTGATCAAGATAGAGAAGAGCAAGCACTACAAGCTGTCATCAACAATTCGTCTTCGACATCAAACAAAGGAGATCGAGGAAGAGGAAGAGGAAACAAGCATCACAAAAATGCACACCAAAAATCTGACGATGTTCAGGTTAATGATTCTCATTGGAGAGGAAGACGACGTGGCCGTGGACGTGGTGGTCACTATTCAGCATCTCATAAACCTAACAAACCTAATATAGAGTGCTATAGATGCCACAGGTATGGTCATTATCAGTCAGAATGTCGAACAAAATTACTTGAAAAGGGTGGTGGACAAGCTAACTTTACAGAAAAGGGAGCAGAAGAGGAAAAAGTGTCTCTATTGATGGTTTGTCATGCTAAGGAAGACACCCACAAGAATGTGTGGTACCTAGACACCGGCTGCAGCAACCATATGTGTGGAGACAAATCTGCATTCTCTAATTTGGATGAATCATTCCGCGATAGTGTGAAGTTTGGTGATAATTCCAAAGTCTCCGTAATGGGAAAAGGACAGGTATCAATCCAAACAAAAGGGAATTTAGTTCAAACTATCTCTAATGTCCTTTTTGTTCCAAATTTGAGAACAAATTTGCTTAGTGTTGGTCATATTTAAGAAAGGAGGTATGAAATCTCTATTAAAGATGGTGTTTGCAGAATTAAGGATGAAAAATTGGGCTTAATAGCACAAGTAAACATGACAGCCAATCGTATGTTTCCGTTGTATCTCCACAACGCTGCTCATTCATGCCTTTCTGCAAGATTGAAGGAGGAGGCTTGGTATGGCATTTTCGCTATGGCCATCTAAATTTTGGTGGGCTAAAAATTCTACAACAGAAAAATATGGTGATAGGTCTTCCTCAAATTACAATACCCTCTCAAGTTTGTGAAGAATGTGTTGTTAGCAAACAACATCGTAATCAATTTCCGCAAGGGAAATCATGGAGAGCAAAGCAGGCTTTGGAGCTGATACATTCCGACATTTGCGGGCCGATTAACCCAACTTCTAATGGAGGTAAAAGACACTTTATTACCTTCATTGATGATTACAGTCGAAAGATTTGGGTATATTTTTTACAAGAGAAGTCCGAAGCTTTTACAGTTTTCAAGAATTATAAAGCCCTTGTTGAGAAAGAAGTGGGCATTTCAATAAGAGTTCTTCGTACTGATCGTGGTGGAGAATACAACTCACATGAATTTGTAAATTTTGGTGAGACTGATGGAATCAAAAGGCAACTTGCAACAACTTATACGCCTCAACAGAACGGTGTTTGCGAGAGGAAGAATCGCACAATTCTGAATATGGTGCGAAGCCTTTTATCAAGGAGTAGCATTCCAAAAAGTTTCTGGCCTAAAGCAGTTCAATGGAGCATTCATATATTGAATAGAAGTCCGACATTGGCTGTTCAAAATATGACACCTGAAGAAGCTTGGAGCGGGCGAAGACTAGCTGTTGATCACTTCAAAATTTTTGATTGTTCTGCATATGCTCATATTCGTGATATGAAGAGGAGGAAGCTTGATGATAAGGGAGAAAAATGCATTTTTCTTGGTGTTAGTGGTCAATCAAAGGCTTATAAGCTATATAATCCTAACACTAAGAAAATTGTTATTAGTCGCGATGTCGTTTTTGACGAAGAACAAACCTGGTTGTGGAATGAGAACAATGGTGGACCAGGACAACAAATACCTGCAAACTTTGATGCTGATGAGGACGATGAGAACATGCAGCAGCATGTACAGCAGCAAATTGATGCACAAATTGGTCCACTATGTGACCAAGCTCACCTACAGTATCAGCTGATGACGAACAGCAGTTAAAACGCACTAGGAGAAGACCCGCATGGATGACTGATTATGAGGTAACTGGAATTGATCAATCTGAAGACCCACTTACACATTTTGCTTTATTTTCAGATTGTGACCCTACAGTCTTTGAAGAAGCTGTTAAAAATTCTAAATGGCGGAAGGCAATGGATGATGAAATAGCAGCTATTGAAAAGAACAACACTTGGGAGTTGACTAATCTTCCAAAAGGGCACAAGACAATTGGTGTCAAGTGGGTTTACAAGACAAAATTGAAGGAAAATTGTGAAGTTGACAAATACAAGGCACGCTTAGTAGCTAAAGGCTACAAGTAAGAATTTGGAGCTGATTACAAAGAGGTTTTTGCTCCTGTTGCAAGACATGATACAATTAGATTAGTCATTGCGTTGGCAGCACAAAATACATGGCCCATCTTCCAATTGCATGTGAAATCGGCATTCTTGCATGGAGACTTGGAAGAATAGGTATTCATTGATCAACCTCCTGGTTATGTCAGGATTGGAGATGAGCATAAAGTGTATAAATTAAAAAAGGCTCTATATGGATTAAAACTTGATGCATATTTTTTGAAGGAAGGTTTTCAAAAATGTCCATAGGAGCATACACTTTATGTCAAGATTGGAGATGGAGGAAAAATACTCATTGTGTGCTTATATGTAGATGATCTTATATTCACTGGAAATGATGGTGCCATGTTTGAAAAATTTAAAGAATCCATGATGGTTGAATTTGATATGTCTGATCTAGGAAAGATGCATTATTTTCTTGGTATTGAAGTGGTGCAATCTGTTGCTGGGATTTTTATTTCTCAAAAAAAATATGTTCGAGATATACTAGACAAGTTTCATATGAAAAATTGCAATTCTGTGAGTACACCAACTGAGTTTGGGTTGAAGCTACATAAAGATCACGCAGGAAAAAGGCTTGATAGCACACTTTATAAGCAGATTGTGGGAAGTTTGATGTACTTAACAGCAACAAGACCAGATATAATGTATTCTGTGAGTTTGATTAGAAGATACATGGAGAATCCAACAGAGAAGCACCTTCTAGCTGCCAAGAGGATCCTTCGGTACTTGCAAGGTACTATTGAATTTTGGTTGTTCTACAAGAAGAAAGAAAAGTCAGATTTGGTTGGCTTCACAGATAGTGATTATGCTGGGGATCTAGATGATAGAAAAAGCACTTCAGGATTTGTTTTATGTTGGGTTCAGGACCTGTTTCATGGTCATCAAAGAAGCAGCCAATTGTCACTTTGTCCACAATAGAAGCTGAATTTGTTGCTGCAACTGCATGCACATGTCAAGCTATATGGTTGAAAAGGATTCTTGAAGAGCTAAGTTACAGAAGGCAGGGGCCTACTGTAATTTACTGTGACAATAGTTCAACAATCAAACTCTCCAAGAATCCTGTTTTACATGGAAGAAGTAAGCACATAGATGTGAAATATCATTTTCTAAGAGACCTGACAAGAAATGAAACAATTGATCTCATTCATTGCAGTAGCGAAGATCAGGTTGCAGATTTATTCACGAAGCCCCTCAAAGCACCTATGTTTCTCAAGCTCAGAAAGTTGTTGGGTGTTTGTACCTTGGATGATCATATTTGAGGGAAGTTGCAATGAAGATTACTTGTATTAAACTGAATGCTTAATAACATCAGTTTAAGGGAGGGATTGTTGAATAAAAGTTATGTTTTGCATGGGTTTTTAGGAGTCAGTTATCTTGTCCTAGTCTTTAGGCTTTTGTTAGTTTGTTTATTGTTGGAGTGATATTATGCTGATTTTTAGGAGTTAGCTTGGAGTTAGTTGCTATTTTATTGTTTTTCAGTTAATGTATTGCCTATTTAAAGGCTACTTGTTATTCATTTGAAATACAAGTTCATAAGTATTTTCTTCCAACAATCTGCTTTGTTCTTCTTCCTTCACTGTTAAATTTATTTTTCTTCATCTATCATTTCCTTCCAACATTCAAACCCCTCCGTACATTACCCTAAATATTAAAATATTATAGTACCTAAATGATAATTTGTATGTAATTCACACAAATGTAATATACAATGTATTTTGTTGAAAAATATTTTACATCATAATTTAACGCAGCAGTAGTTAGATGGGTTTATCGAATCAGTCTCAGTAAGTACCTGTAGGGATGAAAAATTTTTTAGTGTCGCTAACTTTCATTATTTTGTGTCGAGTTTTTTTTTTGTTACTTGACTTGCTTCTAGATATGAATTAGACTACTTTGTTGTACTAATGTCAGTGTCCTTATGAACTTATTGGTACTTAATTCCTTAGATAGTAAGGCCTTGCTAAGAAACATAAAATAATTTGCATTTTAGGTTTATAATTTTTTTTTTTTTATTTTCATGTGAAAAACATGCTTAGGAATAAAAAGATCGATATTTATTTCCAATATAAAAATCCGGCTTACAAGTGGGGATTAGGGTTAGATATGAGAACAAGAAAGAGAGATAGTGAGTTCTAGTATTTGATTAGCAATTGAGTCGTGTTGAATTGGGAGGGTCGCGTCATGTTTCGGCTTGATCCATCAGTTTATTTTAATAATGTTTTTCTTATCATTTCTTTTTCTCTCATAAATGATTTATTATTATTATTATTTTGCATTTACAATACATTAATTAAGAAAAATAAAGGATTTAGCTATTAATTTCAATCAAAAATGTTGAAACCATAAATTTATTAATATACCAATATGTGTTGATTTAAGCATCAAAATATAAATATTTAGACAAACATGTTTCGACAATGCAAAGATTTTTCTAATATAGAGACATCTTTAACGATGTAATGGTTATTTGCCATTTATGACAAAAACTAAAATTGAGTATAAACTAAACTATAATAATTTTTAGTTATTTGGGTTACAAATCAAGTCTAGTTTAAGTCTCTGATCAACACTCGGCCAGTCTAATTTAGGTTTGGTCTTTTGTGGTCTTTGACCCGACACAACCGACTCTAATTGATATAACGAACATGATGTATCATTCTTAGTTGTGCTACATCTTTTAAAAATTTTGACTTTCTGCTTGAAAATATCTTCAAAAATTTGCATTTGTTACATCAAAAATAATTGTATGAGTTGCAAAAATGTTTTGGATATGAATCAAGCCAAGCCAAGTACAACATTTGAGCCGAAAGATCCAACCTTCCTTGACCCAACTCAACTCGTCGAGTCAAGTCGGGTAACATTTTCCTTAAATCTAGTCGTAGCCAACATGACTTTTGCATTAGCGACTTAGTATGTGCCAACTCGTTCTCATAGATAAGTCAGATGGAGTTTTGACCCATTAAATTTTTTAATCATTATTTATCAAACAAGAAGTTTACCTCATAAAGAATTTTAAGCCTTGAAAAGCTATATCATGAAAGATTACACTATTAACCTCTTATTTTAATTAGAAATTAAATCTATGCAATTTTCACTAGTCAAATCTTTGCATTAGGTAACCTTTGCTCTTATGTGGTAGGTAAATTTTAAGAAAAATTAACGGGTCAACTTCATTTGACTGATCTATTAGGATGAATTGATGTATGTCGGGTTGATAATACAAAGGTGTTGAGTATCGTTACGGATGCAGTAAAAGATAAATATAACCCGATTGAGACACAAGACTAAAAAACATCATCTTTTTTAAGGACAGATCCCTCCAAAGGTACGCAAATGACAGGTGTGAATAGGCAGAGTTTAAATAAAATAGAATTAGTCTTAGAGTTAGATTATTAGGAGTGACAGAGTCTAATTTAAAGTGTAGGTAGTTATTAGAGTTGGACTATTATTAGGAGTATATATGATTTTGTATGCCTATAAAAAGGTCATTAGTTTATCATTTGATGGAGATTTTGATGATTGAAATAATTTGATGAGTTTTATATTTTAAAGTTAATTTTTGTAATTTTATTTGAAAGATTTCAAAAAAATTACATTAATTGCTCATCTTTGAGGTTATTGCTTAAGTATTTGCAGAATCAATGAGTTTTAACTGATCCTCTAAATCCGACATTGTTGGGTATGACTAAAGGATTAGAGGCACTTTATCCTTCCCACCACCCATCAGCACAATCTCTAATTGAAATCCCCAAACCCCATATACAATCATAACATCAATCATGAACACTAAAGTGACTATTGCACAGTAAATCACCAACCCTCTCAAAGTGTAACCACTGCATGGCGAGTCACTTACTCTCTCAAAGTGTAACTTCTGCACGGCAAGCCACCAATCGTCTCACAATATAACTACAGCATGGCGAGTTTCCAATCCTCTCAAAGTGTAAATTCTACACGGCAAGCCATCAGTCCTCTCACAACGTAGTTTTAAATAAAGGAAGCTATAAACTCTCATCAGTGTCTCTCAATCAAGATACCTCTCAACATCAATCTCTCTCCCCCTGTGCTGGTGCCCCCCAGACAACCCTTTACAAATCCTAAAATCCTCACATTTTTTTCCTCTCTTTTTCCACACTACTAGCCCTCAACTTTTAACCCCTATTTATAATTGAGTTACCTAATCATAATCGCAATCAAATCTCAATTATATTAGGTAACTAAGGGCCTGTTTGGGATTGCTGTAAAAAAACTACTTATTTAAAAAGCACTTTTTGTAAAAGCACTTATGTGAAAAGTGTTATTTTGAATAAGCAGTTTGTGTTTGGCTCAACCAGTCAGAAGCGCTTATTTTATTATTGTTAGCGTTTGGCCAGTGTTTAAGAAAAATGTTTTTTTTTTATCACATTACCGAAAAGGACCAAATTGGTTGGGTAGAAGGTTAAGTTTTTTTAAGATGATAGAGTATAATGTAATTTTAATATTTAAGTAGGGGTATTTTTATCCTAAAAATTTTAAGTTTTTGATTCTGCTGCTGCTTATAATTAGAAGCACCAAATTTCTGCCTCTGCTTATAAGTAGAAAAACAGCTTCTGCTTTTAATAAAAAATGCTTTTTGATGTTTGCCAAACACCCTCCAGATTCCAGAAAAGTACTTTTTTTAGGGAAAAAAAGCACTTTTTTTCCCCAGAATAAGCAATCCCAAACAGGCACTAAATCATATTAAATATCATCCTAAATCATATCTAGATCAAATCATATTAATACTAATTTTAGTATAAATAATATCCTAACACTAGTAAGTTGGAGTGATTCAGAGATGAATTTGTTAAATCCTTGGGGTTGTTGACATTAGGGATGTAAACAAGCTAAGCCGAGTCAAGCATCCCCTTGTTCAAACTCGAGTTCGATAAGGCCTATCGAGCTCGAGTTCGAGCGGAGCTCTTATCAAGAATTTCTAACACTTGTTCAAGCTCGATTCAATAAGATATAGTGTCTTCGATGCTCGGTTCTGCTCGATTCATTAACCTTATCGAGCCGTGTCGAGGTCATTATTGAGCCCAATCGAGTTTAAAACCGAGCCAAGCTTGCAATCGAGTTGGGCTCATTAACGAGCTGAGCTTTTTAAGTCACTATCGAGTCAAAATTTAACCATTTTCAAACCAATACCAACTGTTACGAAGCTCATAACGAGCTTTTAATGGGCTCATATCAAGCCCCTTAATAAGCCATTATCAAACTGTTCGTGAACATGAGCGAGCCAAGCTCCCCCTATTCTAATTCTGCTCGTTAAGGCTCGTTAAGTTTATTGAGCTTGAACTCGGCTCGTTAAGCTTATCAAGCCTGCTCGAACTTGGTTCAATAAGCTATCGAGCTCTCATAATGAATACGAACGAGCCCTCATCGATTTTCAACACGAGTAGCTTATCGAAAGTTCTATTTGTATACGCCCATAGTCAACATTAAGCATTCTGTACCAAGTCATTACCTAAGAAACGCAAAATCCGCCGTCTGGAGTGGTGTTTGCACACTTTAATCACGACAACTTTGCTTTATTTGTCTTAATCAATTTGCCCTACTTCTCATCGAAACCATGCATGCATGCTAGCCCAACGTCCTAATTGTCAGGGTAGAACCGAAGTTATAGATTATAATCGTGCCCCTGATGATACGACTCACATGGCCTCAGGTAAGGACTGCTGTGGAACAGACTGGCCCCAAGATCGTGGTGGCTAATCCAAACAGTTGTATGGAGGCCTGGTTGACAGATCCTTAATAGCTCATTCGTATGAGGATGACACGCTTGAGAACATCCTCATATTCACTACGAAGAATAACCTTTTTGATCTGTTTCCTAGAGGATAGAGCTTAGACACCTTCATCTTGACCTGTGATTCTACTGACTTTCTGGAATCCTACCCCGGGCTACGAAAACCACTTCTACTTTAGAAGTTCAAGTGGTTGTATATATATTCAGGCCAAATTCTTAGATCTTTAAGTTGAAGAGTTTGGATTAAAATTCAAGGTTTGCCTCTGTAGTGCTGGTCGAAGGAGTGCTTCGTTGATTTTGCTAATATATGGGAAAAGTTCATTTGAGTGGATTCTAGAACATCTGCCATGAGATGTGTAGATGTTGCAAGGGTACTCATTGACACATGCTCTCTGTCAGTGATTCAACATGTGGTTCAAGTAAATTATAATGGAGGCGCTCGAATGGTATTTGTAAAAGAGGCCAATTCTGAGTTAATTCCAAACTACTCTCCTGAAGTTGTCACTCTCGCTACATCTACCAGATTAAATAAGGAACGAGCTCTATCCCCTCAACATGGGTATAGTGCTACAGATTAGATCACCCCGAGATCGTCTCCTCCTGCTGCTCATCCACTGCAGGAGGTATTTCCGCAGACATGCTCTAGATCCAGAGCTGTTGATGTGAGGTCCAATGAACTATGTGTAGGCCATTTTGTAATTCATATTGAAGGTCAACTTATTGGTAGATTGCCTCGGGGCTTCCAATTCTAATGATCTAATATCATCCACGCCACTGCACAGACTGTAATCCAACCATCGACAAAACCCATTCAGGTAATTCCGGAAAACCATAGCCCACTATTTCTCTTGCCATAGATAGTGAAAAGTGAAGATCAAGTGCTTAGATTGCAAGATCAATTACTCCCTCTTGATAACCAAGCCCCCAGATGCTGTAAGCGACATTGAGTCGGTGTCCTCGGGACTTGAATTTCAGCTGGGTTTTAATCCCTTGACTATTGAAAGACAATGTATGATGATGGAAACTCCCTGGAAGCGACTCATGTACACCACTTGGAGGAGTATAGCAAGACTGAGGAGGAATCTAGCATAGTTGGACAAAGAAAGGAAAAACTATTGGTGGGATGTCAGACCCAGAGGTCGGATGTGACGAAAAGGGGTAGGAAAGTGTTGAAGCGAAAGATGAAAGAGCAAGCCAAGAGGGAGTTACGGGATTTCCTAAAAGACATGTCGCTGAGAATAGTGCGAAGAGATCTGCGAAAGGCTCGGGCAAACTAAGAAAGAAGAATATGGTGAAAAAGGGCAACAGCGCTAAAGATGCCAGCAAAATCCGTGCCGCGGAGCGCACACTCGAGATGGAGAAAAGGCTAAGGCTGAATTTTGATGGTTTTGATGCCCTTTCGCTGAGTGCCTTGCTTCAATAGATTTATGGCTTCGCTGTCCTATCTTTTGGTTGGACATGTTTTTTTGTCTTGCCTGGTGGTGTTTGAAACTCGTTGTGTTTTGCCTCTTTTTTCTTGTCTTCTTGTTTGTATGGTTTTGTTGTTTTGGTCCCCATTCTTTTACAGGTTGACTCAGGGCTCGCTTGGTCGAGATGTCTACTCTATACCGTGACTCTGTCGCTAATTAATGGAAAAAAACTATTTATAATATTGGATTTATCATTACTCTATTACGACTTAGCGTTGATAATATTAAGTGCTTTTTTACTAAAAATCACCTATATTTTAGGTGAGATAACAGAAAATTATCAAACTTTTCTAATTTTTTAAAGTCACACTAAAATTTTCAAAAAGATTTCAATATCACACCTAATACTAACACCATTAACTTTCCGTCAAATGAAACATCGCGTTTTGGGGTATAAGTACATCAAAACACTAAATTTATTTTAACTATTATATTAAGTAATGTATTTTGAAAATTACAAAATTACCCTTCACCTATGAATTCGTAAAATTATTAAGGATTCGGCACACTGCCACAAGCTTTTCCCACCAAAAAAATTTAGAAGTATTTTTTATTTGTAAAGTTGTTTGTAATCATTGATAAACAACAAGTTTTATTGAGGGTAGTTCGGTTCTTGTTTTCTTAGATGTTTACTATTCTATGTTTCTCTTTTATTGGGTTCTTTTAGGCCTCATGCTGTCGAGTGGCCTATTATATATTGCAATTACTATTGCTAATTATTGGGGAAAAAAAATTGAAGGTAGTTCGGTAATTTCATATTTATTTTAACGGAAAGTTAACAGTGTAAGCATTAGATGTGACATTGAAATTTTTTTGAAAATTTTAGGTGTGACTTTGAAAAATTAGAAAATTTAGGTGGTTTCTAATACCTCACCTAAAATGTAGGTGATTTTTAGTAAAAAAAAGGGTTCTGTTTAGCATATAAAATTGGAATTGGATTGTGGAATTGCAATTCAATTCCAATTCTGATGGAATTAAAATTTCACTGTTTGGTTCATCAAAAGAATTGGAGGTCGGAATTATAATTACATAATGATTTGAATTATCAATGGTTTTCGGTCATTTGATCTGAATATTTCGAGTTTTAAATCAACTACGGTTGGATTTTGGTCGAAGTGATTTAATTTGAGTTCGAGCTATTTGATTTTCGAGTGAAATTAGGTAGAGCATGGCGTCGAATCATTTGGTGTTCAAGTTACCTCGGATTTTCAGTTCCGGATTAGGTGTTTTTGGGATTCAGGCTAGTTATAATTGGGTTTGAGTTCGTTTAGGTCATTTCAAACTCGAGTCATCATAATTTTCGGACAAATGAGTTGTATCATTTCAAATTTTAAGCCATCTTAGGCTGAGTTTGAGATAGGTCGGGTCATTTTAGGCATTGGTCCTATTAAGATTTGGGTCAATTTGGTTGGGTCAATTTGGTCGGGTCATTTCTACTTCGGCTCATCTTGCTTACATCACATTCAAGTCGAGTATTTTCATTTTCTGAATTTGAGTCATCTAGAGTTTCGGGTCAATCGGGTTGGGTTGCTTCGGACTTCGAGCTAAGATGATTTTGGTCATTTCAAATTCTACTCATTCGAGTTGAGTGATTTTGAGGTTTGGGTCAAATTGTAAGTTTTGTCTAATCTTTGGATTTTAAGTCATCTTAAATTTTGGTTAATCAAGTTGGGTTATTTTGGATTTTAAGTCAATATAGTTAATATGAAATTATAATTCCTTAACCTCACCCCAAGGAAACGGAAAGTATAATTTTTAGTTAAAATCTAATTCCATAGAATTGGGTAGTGGAATTGTAATTCCAATTCTAGTGGGTGAACCAAACTACAGAATTGAAATTCTAGACTCCAAATTCCAGCCTCAGCCCCAATTTCAGCCTTCAATTCCATACCCCAAACACAGCTTGATATTAAATTCTTGTTTCAATGTTCATAGGTAGAGTTACTTTTAACATCCTTTCAAAAAGACACAATGTAATCCTTAATTACTAAAATTGATCATTTAACACAATCTTTTATAATTTAATTATTTATGTTGTTTGAATTATATTTTATTTATTTAATTTTTTTTTTATAATGGGAGTGCCAGCCCGAAAAGCACAATAGTATAGGGCAAGACCTAAAGGCAAACAGCCAGAAACATTAAGACACACAATGCAATATATTGCCTACAATTCAAACTCCAACATACAAAACGCCCAACCACCTAAAATGACAAACCCGATAAGGATACCCCTAAGAACACACAATTGACTAGGCCACGAGATGTCCAAATACTCATATTAATCCCCACCTGAATCGTATGCTTTATTATACACTTTGTAAAGTATTTTGAGGGGTAAATTACATATTAGTACCCTAAGATTTAGTGTATTAAATTTTTTAGCCCACAAACTTTGCAAAATAATTTTTCAATTCAAAAATTTACATTTATATAAAGAATAGTCCAAATTGTAGTGCAGAATGATGTAAAACTTACCATTATTTGTTAGTAAACTCATCATCCCCTCATTACTCCTCTCATCCCATAAATATCGCGACACTAACAGGAACTCTTTTGTTTTTCAAGGTCGTTCTAGGAAGCCGTCTCAGATCCTTCAGGACTCTTTACGGGGTTCTCTGGAGATTTTTGACCAGCAGGTTTCTTCTCTTCCTCTTGGACGCCCCAACCCGTCGGGTGTGGCTTGGTGGTCCCCTCCTCCTAGGGGGACAATCAAGATCAACTCTGACGTTGCTTGGAAGTCTAAGGATGTCTTGGCTGCGGCTGCTGTTGTTGCGAGGAACTCTTCTGGTTCGATGATCGGCGGTTGGTGCGGCTCGTTCCTCGCGCCTTCCCCTCTTGTTGTTGAGCCCCTCGCTTTAAGAGCAACCTGTTTTTTGGCAATGACTCATGGCTGGAGTTGCATTTCTTTTGAATCAGAGAGCAAGGCTCTCATCGATGCTATTAATGCTAGGAACTTGGGTGCTTGGGAGATCCATGCTATTGTTGATGACATTTGCCCTTGTATTTTTTCTTTTCCGTCTTGGTCTTTTGTGTGGTGTCCTAGAAGTTGTAATAGGATTGCCCATTTTGTTGCTAAAGGGCACTTCTTAGGTGACTGTGTTCATGATTGGTGGAGCTGTCCCCCCTCCCTTGTCTGATCTTATATATTCGGATGCTCAGAGAATATAATTTTGGCCTCGGGCTTTGTTGTGTTCAAAAAAAAATAGTAAAGAAAATTTAGATGAAGGGCTTATTTTACACTACAACAAAAGGGGTAAATCTCGGCGCTTTTTTTTGGAATTCTCGGCGCAAAAAAGCACCGAGAATGTCATTATCGGCGCTTAGAACAAGCGCCGAGAAAAAAAACGCCGAAAAATAAAAGCGCCGGTACTCTATTGGCGCTTATAAACGCCGATATTTTTCGGCGTTTTTTATTGTCGAGATTTTTTGAGTTTTTTAAATACCCTACTTTTACTTCTTAGCATAGACATTTAACAAACAGCCTGTATTGTCTATTTATTTGTGCATATTTTTCACACACACACACACACACACATATATATATATATATATATATATATATATATATATATATATATATATATATATATATATATATACACAAAATTACTTAATAAAAAAATATCAACTAAACTGATAAATTTTTCATAAGATTCCGAATTCGACAATCAAAATATTACATCATTGTCAGTGTACTTCGATAGTTCAATACAAAATTTGAGATTTTTTTCACTCCAAATATCAACATAATTAACCTAATAACCAAAAAATATATATATATACAATGCTAACTTAGTCAAGTACATTCTTCACAAATATATCAATCAACCGAATGAGCTTGGCGTGCTTGGAGATGCAAAAAAATTTGGGGGTTCACCGTCACCTGATCCCGATTCATCTCTACCCTGTATAGACAACACAATAGATTTAGTATATCTGATCCAAAATTTTGTTTCACATGGTAAATTCATATAGTTTCCCAAAAGTACCAACCCCAATGCCACCTTTTGTCTCAATCATTCATATCATCAATTTCATTATTTACAAAGGATTAGAAAGGCGATTATTTGCATTATAGTACAAGCAAATACAAATTAAACAGATTATCTTACCGGATCAGCAACCGCAGTAATAATTGCTCGACCTTCTGCTATCATTTCATATGATGCTTGACCAGAAGAAACAGCATCATAGATGGGTAGGAGCCTTCTCATTTGCTGCTTTACATTGGCCAATTCTATTTTCATATTTTGTAATTCGATATGATCACTGGTACGGTCGAGTCCCTTTTTCTTTAGTTCACCCCTGACTCCGTATATATCACTCCTCTTCACGCCAAATCCATAGCCTACCGCTCGATAGCCCGGATTTTCCTGTTCATACATTAGCTCTGCAAATACTTCCTCCTCGATTTCTGATCGAGGTCTGGAAGAAGATCCAAGTCGAGCATCAACTATTTCTCTAGCTGTATCCTACAAAGAAGAGAAAAAGACATTAAATACATTTAAATTAAAAGAAATGTGAGATAATAATAAAACCCACCATAAATTCTTGTAAAACCGTGTTCTCAAAAAAGCCACCACTTTTCCTGGTATGAGTTTCCTTGTAAAACTCTATACTCGTGGGCTTCCTCCCTTTATTAATTTCCTACAATCAACACGTCAACATAAGTCTTAACTAATTTAACAGGTAGATAGTAATAATACACTAAACATATACTGAAGTCCTTACAAAACTATCTCTTTTATTGGCATAACTTGTTGAACCAGTCGTGTGAAGCTGATTCTGCTTGGCACGTGCTTCTTTGCCGCATTTACTCTTCTCCTGACATTGGAAATCAACATCAATCCAAGAAAAACTTTACATTCATAATCAATATCAATCTGCTTCCCTCTTTTTGACCAATCAAAAATTACTTAAAAAGAAATTGTTTTACCTTGCCTTGTGGAGAAAACCAAAAATGTACCAAAGTTATCCATTGGTCACGATTAACTTCTCGTAGCACTGTTGCAATAACTTCAGCCTCAGTTTTGTTCCCTTGGCAATATTGCGCTTTCAAGCTCGTCTTATAACCCCTCCACATTTTGCCAAGATGCTGTAGTATTGATTTATCAATCAATACATCACTGGGCATTGAAAATTTTCCCTAAAACATAAAATCTAACAATAATGTCACAAAAAGGCAAAGGAATAAAACCTTAATTAATACAATGATAAAGTTTAAAAACTTCAGACATACATATTATATCATATATATAAAGTGAACTTCAGACATAAATAATACTTACTTGGATAACCTCAATAGCTTCTGCTTTGTATTGGTTATTCATCGTACACCAATCTCTTACTCCGAGCGGACAAAACCGCCCTGTTTTTGCAACCTCTCCAATAAACCGGATCAACAAATCACCACCCTTTCTAATTGGTTGGCGTAGGTCATTGAACCGCACAATAATTCTTACACCTTCAGGAAGATGCCATACTTCCTTAACTGTTATCGTCCTTAAGGTACTCAAGTTACCTTGGCCATCTATTAACGATTAAGATATACCATTACTTTTCTAATTGATTGGAAAATTATTACCATAATTAATGCTATAAAATTGAAAACATTTATCGATAAGTTGAAGTAGCTCCCTCTCATCAAATGGCACGTCAGTGGACCAAACACCAGCTTCCCTGACTGGTCCCTCTGCTTCAGATGTTGACGGTCTTGGCCGACTGTCATCACCTCCTTCATTTTTCGGTGTTGCTGTTGAGGACTGCACTGATTTGCCACTTCTAAAAAACCTCCTCATTGTGAATCCACGCTTTTCCAAAAACAAAAGAATTAGTAGATGTATAATAGAACGTACAAAAATAAAATGAGAAGCAAATATGTTCCGTAAAACAAATAATCAATAATGAAACAAAGATCATGGACAAAATGAAACAACATGTACAAAAGAAAACTAACATACATGGACAAAATGAAACAACACGTACAAAAGAAAACTAACATACATGGACAAAATGAAACAACACGTACAAAAGAAAACTAACATACATGGACAAAATGAAACAACACGTAACATTATTTCACAACTCTAAAAAAACAAAGATCAAATCTCGCCTAGATCATACAAGTCCCTAGGTTTAGTCTTAATGACATGATACCATCCCTTTTGCATCTCATATTGAATATAGAAAACTTGCTTTGCTTGAGATGAGATGACAAATGGATCATCTTTCAACAATCGACCCGTATGCATTAACTTAGAGAAGTTCACACAAGCACCATCATTTCTAAATGTTCTTAAGCCCCTATTTATATTTACCCAATCACAATGAAAAATGACAACTTTATAACTCCCATAATAGTCTAGTTCATATATGTCTGTCAATTTGTCTGTCAATTTGCCATAGTAAACTTGTCCATCAGCTACGACCATGACCCCAGAATTTTGTGTCCTCATATAGCGTTCACGATCTTCTGTATGAAACTTGTATCCATTAAGGACAAAGCCCTTCATTCTTTTAGCATACTGATTTAGCCCACCAGCTAAAGCCCTTCTCAATCGGCCTTCTTCGGTAGTTGCATCAATTTTGTGCACCTTAATAGAATAAAAGGTAGTATCAAAATTAATGGTGAATATATAATATCAACTTCACCATCGAATAAAATATACTAACCTAGTTTTGAAGCCACTCAGAAAACTCTTCAACAATCCACTGATTTTCTAATGTTGCATTAGATCGACCTCTATGGAAATATGCTCGTCGTTTTTCACTTAAAAATTCACTATAATAAGGAAATTATTAGCAGGTTGAACAAAAATAGTTAATATTGACAAAGTTGCTTCTATTAACACTTACTCACGAAGTTCCTTGATTTCATCTAGCTGAAGTAGCACATAACGATGCGCTTGTTCCTTACTTCTCATATCAAGGCGAACAATTTTCTCTTTTCCAATTGCACGACCCCCAGACTTTAACAAGTATTTACCCATACTTGAACCATTATCATCATTTCTTTTGGGTCTATTAAAAATGGTCGTAGCACCTTCTAAGTATCTATAACAAAATGTAATAGTCTCCTCCATGATGTAGCCTTCAGCAATGGACCCTTCTGGCCGCGCCTGGTTACTTACGTATGCTTTCAAATGGGACAAATACCTTTATTACATAAATATAAACAACACCTGAGATCAATTACTGGATGCCAAATATGAGAGATAAAAGTAAATCAAGCATTATCGGCTAACCTTTCAATCAGATACATCCATCTATAGCAAACATGCCCACCAAGCTTAGCCTCCTCTACTAAATGAATTAGTAGATGAACCATGACTGTGAAAAATGTAGGTAGAAATTCCATCTCCATCTCCATCTCACAAAGTGTAAGAATAATGTTCGATTGTTGAAGATCGAGCATATTTGGATCGAGGGTCGTAGAACACAAGTATTTGAAAAAGGAAGACAAGTCTGAAAGCAACTCAATGACTTGTGTGGCATTGGATGCTCGTAAAGCTACAGGAAGAATATCTTGCATAAGAACATGGTTGTCATGACTCCTAAGGTTTAAGAGTTTTCTTTGTTTCAACTTCACACATCTGGAGATGTTAGATCCATATCCATCTGGGACCCTAAGTTTCTGTAGAACTCTTAGAAACCGTTCTTTATCATTTGAAGACATATAGTAAGAAGCTGGAGGCATGTACGGATCTCTATTAGGACGAGGTTGTAGCCAAAGATGTGGCTTTATGTTCCTTTCTTCAAGGGCCCGTCTTGCCTTTTCATCATCTCTAGTCTTTCTCTCCATATGTAATAGCGTCCCCAGAACATTATCACACACATTTTTCTTTATGTGCATGACATCTAGATTATGTCGAAGGAGATTGTACTCCCAATATGGCAAGTAAAAAAATATGCTTTTTTTCTTCCAAAGCACTTCCTCATTGTCCACTCTTTCTATTGAACTGTCTATGTGGTGCCTTTCTCTTTTCTTCTTACTAGTCTTTTGGGTTTTTCCGTACTTGTAACGAACTTGTTCTTGTGCTTTCAAGATATCAATCCCTGATGCCGGAGTAGGAGCACAAGCATACTCCATTGTCCCATCAAACAATTGACTCTGAGATCGAAAAGGGTGATTATTAGGTAACCATTTACGGTATCCATTATAGCAAATCTTGCCCCCAAACTTATAAGAATGTGTATGTTCAGTGCAATAAGGACAAGCTGCGTAGCCCTTTGTACTCCAACCAGACAACATAGCATATGCAGGAAAGTCATTGATAGTCCACATTATAGCCCCTTGCGTCCTAAAGTTTTGTCCACTATAGGCATCATATGCATCAATACCTTCCCATAACAATTTCAACTCATGCAGCAATGGTTGTAGGTACACATCAATGTCAAGTCCAAGGCCCGATTTCCCAGGAATAATCGAAGAAAGAATGAATGACGATTGCTTCATACATAGCCATGGGTGCAAGTTGTACGGGATCAACACCATTGGCCATGTACTATAAGTAGTATTCATAAGACGGTACAGATTGAAGCCGTCACTAGCAAGACCAAGCCTAACACTACGAGGATCTGAAGAAAACTCCGGATACCGAGCATCAAATGCCCTCCAAGCTAAGCCATCTGCAGGATGCCTTAATTTCCCATCCTTCAAACGGTCTATCTCATGCCATCTCGTATCTTCGGCTGTTTTAGATGACATGTATAATCTTTTGAGCCTTAAAATCAAAGAAAAATACCGCATAACCTTAGCGGGCTCTCCTTTCTTGGTTGACATAGTTTCATCACTACAACTGTCATCTTCCTTACCCTTAACTGTCTTCCATCTTGAGGTACCGCATGTATGACAACTCTCTTTTTCAGAAATTTCACCCCAATACAACATACAATTATTTGGACAAGCATGAATCTTTTCATATCCAAGACCCAACTCATTGATCATTTTCTGAGCTTCATAATAAGATGATGGAAATACCATAATTTGGGAAAATGCATCAACAAGAAGTCTTAGCAACATCGTGAAGGACTCAGCAGACCAACTATGCATACATTTTAAGTGAAACAAGTGCAAAAGAAATGACAATTTGGAGAATGCGCTACAGCCTGGATATAGTTCTTCATTAGAAGCTTCCAATATCTTCTTATACTTGGCTTTCTCCTCTGGAGATTGGTTGGGTTATTCAAGAGGAACTTGGTCCGACCAATCATGTTCATCAGACAAATGGGGTTGACTTGTGGAGGGAGGAATATCAACTCCGATACTTCCTCGTAGTAATCCACCAATATCATCTCGCCCTATGGCCCTTCCCTCATTATTATTGGTAGATGTTTGACTATTACATCTCAATTGTTGAACAATATCTTCTTTTCCATAAAAAATCCATTTCTTATACTTTGGCCAAAACCCTTAAAAAGGATATGATAATCCACATCTTCTAATGAGAACCATTTGGCTACTTTGCATTTATTACATGGACATCGAGTTTTTCCTTCTATAAGGTTTTCTTTAGCCAACTTAATGAATTCAATGACACCATCAATATAAGCTTGACTAATCCTTGGTTGCGTGATCCAACTCGTATCCATATCTCTAAATATTAAGTAGTGCAATCAAATTACCTAAAAATTGAAAAAAGATAGAGTTCATAAGACAAATATTTAATCAACCAATCAAAATATATACAAATACAAAAACAAATAATTAATGGGACTTAGGAGAAGTTAGAAATTAAAGTAAGATACATGAGTTCCTTATAATCAATTTTAATCCTCTAATGTGAAGGATCCATCTAAACAAGGGATACAACAACAAAGTTTTATTTTTCCAAATTTAAAAATTATGAAATCGATATCTAATCTCCCTGACATTAACAAATTGAACTCACAAGCGCCACCAACACATAATTTTAAACATCAATCAAACACAGTAACACAAGAATTTCGTCAAAACAATAATTTTTTGTATTAATCAATTGAAATGATGAGATGCAACGATAGAATCATTCGAACCATAGCATTAAGGATGCGCATGAAGCAGGGGAAAGTGTGAAATGGCGATAATACAAAACTATAATAAAACTACTTCAACCAACTCAAATATGATATAACACTTGTAGAAGAAGAAGCAGTCCAATAAAAATAAAAACCGAAACTAGGGCAAGGACATCACATACTAACAGCAAAGCAAGAGCAACTGTGAAATCGGAAGGTGAGGGTGAGAGACGAACGCTGGCGGCTACGGTGAGAGGCGAACCCAGGCGGCGACGGTGAGAGGCGACCCCGGGAGGCGACGGTGACAGGAGAACGCCGGCGGCGGCGACGCGGTTGGAAATCGGGTGGTGAGGGTGAGAGACGAACGTGCTTTGCGAGGGCGAGGATGAGAGACGAGGGTTAGGGTTTGTGGGAGGTGAGGCTGAGAGACGAAGGTGAGAGTGCGAGAAATGAGGGTTAGGGTTTGTTCGGGGTATTTATACCCCGAGAGAATCTCGGCGCTTATAAGCGCCGAGAAGGCCGAAACATCTCGGCGTTTATAAAAGCCAATATTTTGTGCGTCGTTTAAAAACGCCGAGAATTTTCGACGCTTTGTCTCGACGCATTTAAACGCCGAGATTTCTAGACGTTTGTATAAACGCCGATAATTATGCGCCGAGAATTGTCCTTTTTTGTTGTAGTGTTACACCCCTAGATACCATTATTTAGATTATTTTATTAAATAAGCAGAACTTTTTAGACCAAAATATTATTTCACAAAATTTATAAACTAAAAAATTAATACATCTCAACCTCAAGGTGCTTGTTTATAATTTACACTATTTTGAAGCACATAGTAGATGATTTAGTACAAAGTTGAAGGAACATTTAATTTTCTAGTTATTGTTATAAAACTATAGGGATATTATACTTTATAGGAAGAAAATAAAAAACCAAACCCAATACACTCGAAATAAAATTGTAAGTATTTTATATCAGAACAAGAAAATGTTATTGAATTTTTTCTCTTTTTCCTCTCGACTCTCTTTCTTTGTTTCTTTTATTTTATTTTTTTGGTTAATTTTACTGGGTGAATAGTCCACCCATATTTATACAAAGAATCAAAAGAGGATGAGTCATCCCATGTGGTGCTCATCAAGTGACAAGTGTCACAATTTTGTAAATACCCATTTATATATATGTATATGTATATATATGTAAATATGTATTTTACATAACTTTTAATTTTCTATGATATTCGATAATATCCAAACTCGACTCTCAAATTTGTAACCCGAAAAATATTCAATATTTATAACACTTCCCTTTTGGATATTTTTCATTATAATGGGACACAATGTCCAAGCTAAATATGCCTGCCTCGTTAAAAATCTTGCCAGGAAAATCCAATGGGAAAAACCATAAAGAAAGGAAAAAGAGTACAGCTCATATTTAACTTCCCCTCATGTGAACATATTAGTGAGAGGCGTTTCTGAGTCGACGCACACCAATCTTGTATATTAACTTCTCAGATATTGATGTTGGCAATGCCTTTTTGAGCAAATCTGTTGAGTTCTCACTTAAGCGAACTTGAACAACATCTATTTCACTCATCTTCTGAAACACGTCTGTAAAGAAGAACTTCAGTGAGATATGCTTAGTTATGTCGTCTTTCTTAAAATATGTGCGGGACATAACATTCTTGAAAGTGTATATTGTCCGAGTTATATACGCGTCTTGAACGGCCTTGTTAAAAATAACCTTTTGCTAGGAAAAAAAAAAAAGACCCAGTGGGAAAACCCATAACAGAGGAAAAAGAGTGCAGTGTGTAATTAACTCCTTTTCAGGGGCGCACATTAATCAAGGATGTCTCGGAGTTGGCGATTGCCAATGTTGCGCCAATTTCTCGGAAATTTGTTATGGTTGCTTTACTGAGTAACTCTTCCAGGTTTTTGGATGAACATGTACTTCATCTTTTTTCAAAAAAATTTGAGAGTGGAATGTTCTTCGTTTAGATATGCTTGGTTCTCTTAACTCTCCTTAGTTTGAACAATGCAGACTTATCTTCATATGGTACTATCGCACTCCTCCTGATCGTTGGAAGCTTACAAAATATGTTGGATCAAGGGCCTTGATGTTACCAATTCTCTTTTTGCTCATAAAGCACAAGTGTCTCGATAGTAGCTGCAACTGTGAGTGATTTCCAAAGTATAGCAAAATAGCTATATAATGAAATATCATGCTTTGTCATTGACCTCGTGTGGTTCAAATAAATAACCAGTATTTGCATACAAATCAATTGTAAGTTTGTCATAATAAGATAATGCATACTGGTTGATCCATCAAGATAAATATTAAATTACCAAAAAAATCAAGATAAACATTTAACCACATATCACATACTAGTGACAAGTTGACCAAAGAAGCTATACCTGGTTGTGTGACAGATGTATCAATGCGTCACTTAAACCAATGTATAGTAGGGTCAATAATTTATTCTTTACCTCATTGAGGACCAAGAGAGGTATTTGTTCTTACCAATGAAACAAACTTGAGGCACTAAATAACATAATTAGACACGGAAGTGCCATACTTGTAAAGTTGACCAATAAAGTATTACTCTATTATATTAGTGTTCGATCTACAGGTCGAGACAAAACTTTCCTTTTCTGAGATCCTCAATCTCAAGTTCTCAGTTTAGGTTTATAACAGCTTCTTCAAACTCTTCAAGAGTGATGATGATATTAATATATCTCTCTTTCCGTAGATGTACTGCGGTTTTGAACTACATGCTTCTGGCATGTTTGGTCCTTCGAGGACTTTCATATAAATATCATCGTACAAATAAGCTATTACCATATATATATATGACGCATATAAAGACTGTCAGATTAAGTGCATCCATTCCTTATATGTATGTCCCATTAATTTCTGGTCTCTAAAATAAATCTTGGGCTACAAATTGTACTTTTCACCACCTTATTATTTTTTCTGCATCAACATTTACATATAGCAAATAGGTTTTGTTCTATAGGCATTTGAACTTCAGGTCCACTTGGCTGGCTTAGCCTGAATTGCATCTTTCTATTTAAGCCAATCGTTTCTTTAATGGCATTCTTGAACACGCACTAGTTCAAGATTTTAACGTCTATGATCAAATCAGTAGCTACTGTATACACAAACATTTGATTGATTTTTATTTCGGTTCCATTATATCCATATTTCATAGAGATCTCTTTATCATCATAATTTCAATAGTTTGACTATTTCAGTAGTCTCAGGTAGCTTCAAGTACCTGATAATCTTGAGAAATTTCATATTATTATCTCTGCAGAGTTTTTCTCCTCAAAAGCTTCATAATAGAGGGACCAATGTTTTTAATTGCTCCTTTTTTTCAGATTCAAATCTTTGGAACTGATACATTTGCTACTCTTCTGGGTGCAATGGATGCATTTATCAATACATTTGATAATCGCTCTATTGGGATATTAATTTGAGGAGCATCTATAATAGGGATATATTATTTGGTCACCCTCTTTCTATTAGTGAATACATCTATGAATTGATTTGTAATAATTTACAAGTGAACAATTCTTCGAACTTCTAGTTGGATGATGCATTCCACATAAATTCTCATTTTTCAACTTTCATTTTTTTCCCCCCGATTTTGGAAACCCTATCAAATTTACAGTTAGCAAATTATGCTGTAAAATGTTTCCAGTTAACATTTTCAAATAAATTCAATGTCCCCTTATCTAGACCCATCTTTTCTCATTGAGGTGGAATAATTGGGACATACAATATATAACCATAGATGGGATATATATCTGGATCTTGTCAGAGGCAAATTATGGGGGGTCCATAATTAGTGCGGCAACATGTATCACAGCATGTACCAATGTAAAATTTGGTAATAATAATGGTCTAGCCACTCGCTGCAGGCATTTAATTATAAGATCATTTTGTATCTGTACATGGGATATATGACAATTCATCCCATACAATAATCATTAAATTCTTGGGATGTAATTTCTCCTGCAATATTATACAATCTACGACTTAAGTTCATAGTCGGATCATTTATGCAAGGAGTTTCGCAAATGCCACATCACAAGTGTATTATCCAGACTCAAGGAACCAACGGGTAGAGGCCTCTATTAGTATCATACCCAATTGGTCTATGTGATAAAATGATTGGCCCACATATGTCCCATTTAGTATTCTTCCAGACACATGGGGCTCAAACTCAATTTCAATTAATTATGATATAGTAATAACTTTTGCCTTGAGCAGCACAGGCAGCACATGAAATATCACCAGGAAAAAAAAAAAAAATCTTTATATTCTTTAATGAGTGCTTATAAGAACTTTCAATAATTTTTCTCATCATTGTTATGCCTGGATGGCCCAAATGGTCATGCCACAGTGTGAACATTTTACAATCAGTTAACTTCTAGTTAACCACTGTATTTTATTCAACCGAGTTTATGTAAGTATAATATAACCTGGAAGAGAGTGCTAACAATTTTTTCCATTATTTTCTTTCTTCTTGAAGTAAGCGATGTAATGTAAAGATATTCTTTATCGCCCTTATTTAATGTCTCAATGTAATAACCATTGCGACGAATATCTCGAAAACTGATCAAGTTTCTCTGTGATCTGCTGGAAAAATAGAGCATCGCTTATGTTTAGTTTTTGTCCCTTCAGGGAACATAACATGTGCTCTTCCGGAGCCTTCAACCTAATTCTAAACACCCGATATAAGAATCTTCTGATTCTTTAATGGGTGTGAGAATTCTCAACGATTCTCTTAACCATATTTATACTCGGTGACTCAAATAGTCAAGTCATAAAATAAAAGCCTTTTGGGTCTGTTAACTTCTGGTTAATCATCCCAACGGATATATCAGAATTAAATATTGTTTCTTCAGGAAACATGATATGTGCTCTTCTGGAGCCTTTAAATTGGCTGAGAAATATAGCCATATGAATAACTGATAGTAAGTAGGTAGCATAGCTGACCATATAAATAACCGATAATAAGTAGGCGGCATAGCCAACCATATGAATAACAAATAATAAGCAGGTGGCATAACCGACCATATAAATAATGAACGAGTAATAAAAGTAGGCGGTTTAACTAGTCATGAATATGCAAAATAGAAAATATAAAAAACTAAAGTTCTATCTTTCCTTCATCTCCCCGTCAGTGGACTTCTTAAATTTTGGTCCATTCTGAGTACCATAATGTCAATTATTATAACCGTGACTATAACCTCATCCACGGCCCTGACCATGTCCACGTTTACGACGACCTTTACAACCTCGACCACGTCCATGATGGTCGTATGTCGAAGCATTCACTTAAGGGAATGGTTCGAATCCAGTTGGTCGTGTCTGATATTTTTCATCATCAATTCATTGCTTTGTTCAACAACGAGGATATATGATATTAACTCTGAGTATTTATAATTCCTCGTTCTTGATATTGCTATTGCAGGAGCACATTCGAGACATGACAAGTAGAGAATATTTTCTCTAACATATCCTCCTCAGTAATATTTTTACAGCATAATTGTAGTCGGGAGGTAATATTGAACACTGTAGAGTTATACTCATTGACAGTTTTAAAATCCTGCAGCCGCAGGTGAATCCATTTATAGCGAGCTTTAGGGGGGTCATAGACATTTGATGATCAAACATCTCCTTTAAATTCAACCAAAGGACATACAGGTCCTTTATAGAAATAAACTCAATTTTCAATCCTTCAGGGATATGATGCCTGAGAAATATCAAAGCTTTAGCGCGATCCTGCTGGGATGCGTTATTTAACCTTTTTAATTGTCTTAGATTCACAGCATCAGGGAGTATCTCAACATTAAGGGTCTAAGGCAAATAAAATTTGTCAGTAATATTAAGAGCAGTAAACTCAATATTAGTAAAATTATAAATCATAAAGATTAGGGAAGGAAAACTTACCTCGAGTATAGAATAATCAGCTGGCTAGAGACTTATGCTGATAATGTGTTATAAAATTATAGGGATATTATACTCTATAGGAAGAAAATAAAAAACCAAACCCAAATACACTCGAAATAAAATTGCAGGTATTTTAAATCAGAACGAGAAAATTTTATTGAATTTTTTCTCCTTTCCCTCTTGGCTTTCTTTCTTTGTTTATTGTATTTTTTTTTTTTGGTTAATTTTACTGGGTAAATAGCCCACCCATATTTATACAAAAGAATCAAAAGAGGATGAGTCATCCCATGTGGTGCTCATCAAGTGACAAGTGTCACAATTTTGTAAATACCTATTTATATATATGTATATGTATATATATATAAATAGGTATTTTATATAATTTCTAATTTTCTATGATATTTGATAATATTCAAATCCGACTCTAAAATTTGTACCCAAAAAATATCCAATATTTACAACAGTTATGTCATTTTTTTCCAGCTGTTTCTCAGGTCCGGGTGCTCGAACATATCCTCTCTTTAGGGTAGCACCATAAAGGAGTAAGGCTGTGTACACATGATTAATTGAATAAGTAGAGGGACATGGGTTGTACCATCAATATACCCTAGAATTTGATGAGTTATTAAAATCATGTAAAAATTGTTCACGCCACGTTGGGTAATTTGTGATATTTTTCAATTTGACCGTAATAACTTGTAAAATATTAGAAAGAGGTAGCAAAAAGGAAGGGGATACCGGTGTTAAAGGAGTAGAGGAGAGATAGAGAGAAGAGGATGACATCACCGAGTTGCGGAAGCACGAGTCTGGTACTGTTAAGAGTGGCAGTGGTTGGCCACACTAGGGGGAGGCCAAATAGGGGAGACCCAGTGGTGGTGGTTGTAGTGGTGTATGGGACGCACCTGGTGGGGAGAGAGAACTTAGTGGGACATCGGAGATCAGCAGTGACGGGACCACGTGGGGATCGACGGAGGAGAACGGCAGGAGACACGCGTTGACACTGGTGGTGGAGGACGACGACACAGGGGGAGGTTGTTATAGGAAAAATAAATTAATCACGTGTTATACAGGTGATTAAATAATATTTTAATAAGCAGCTTTATTTTATTGATAATTTAGGTTATTTTTCCTTTTATTATGTAATTAAACTATAAGTTAGTTATCCTGCTGCCCAATTTCTATAAATAGAGGCATTAAACTTGTAATGAAGCATATAATTTGAAATATTAATGAAATTCTCCCTTTTCTTACTATTCTCTCTCTCTCTCTCTCCCCCTCAATATCCTCTAGTCTCTTCCCCAGTTTCTACTATCAAACCCTAGTTAAAGCTTCGACGAGGGCAATCTAGCCACTCTTCCTAGTTTTAATTGTATCAAAGGCACGCCAGCAAGTGCGGCAAACAGGGGAGATTGAACCAGTTGTAGAGAAGGGAACTCAACAGGGGAGAGTTCAACGTTGCGCTTGGTGCCAGTGTCGGTGGTCGTGGGGGTCGGGGGGATACCGGAGGAGGAGGAGTAGCGGCCGTCGCTGGGTGGTGGCTATGGTTAGGGTTACGGTTTGGGGCTGCCATTAAGGAGGGAGAAAGATACAGAAATTTAGACAATTTTTTTTTAAACATTACTCTAATACTATGTGAAATAAAGAAATTATATTTAATTGAATGTTATATAATGAGGTTACAATATCGCTATATATAGAAAGTATAATAGTAAAGAAAACACTAAAATAGCTATAACTAGATAATACATATATAAATCTGGATATAGAAATAAAATATAAATCATAATAATTATAATAGATATGGATCTAGTTACTCTAATACATTCCGCTCCTCCCAGATCTTGCATATGCAGGAGTTTTTGAGGCACTGTATTTGTTACTGTTATTATATCATTTTTTCCAACATCAATTAATTAAATTAAAACTTGTCTAAAAGTGTACTCAATTAGATATTTGTTTCACTTTTCTCTTTCTTTGTGGGGCCCCCTAATAAAAAAAATAAAACTAGATAAAATAAAATAAAAATAAATCAAACAAAGATATTGTAGATAATTTTTGGGGTTTGACTGGTTCATGGTCAAGTCCTCTCCTCCACGTAGATTATGTCTCATTAACTACTGTGTCATCAATCACAATCTTAAATTTAAAAAAAAAAAAAAAAAAGTAACATTAAATTAATTACTTATGCATTTCTACTTTAAAACCCTTTTTTAACGTGCACATTCGGTTATCGTTTCCAATCAGACGATTTATTAACTTAATCAGTAGAAGATTATAAATGGATCAACTTTTTTGATTTCTACCAAGGATTAGGAATAGATAGGCTTTTTATAGGACCCATTTTACTTACGGAATTCATCACTACTTTAGCCGCTTGACCAGGTACTCGAGATTCTTGACTATTCCATTTTCTAATGTTAGCAACATACAGTGGTCAAATAGGATCATTTTCGTCTCGAGGTGGCCACTTTAGGTTCGCAGTGATAACATTTGAAGACATTTACGGATAGGGTTTGGGATGATTTTCAGCGAACTATTCGTTTTCAATCGCTAGAATGTTCTATCCTTTGTTAGACTTCCTATCGTACTCCATATCTTTAAGAAAAAGATAATGAGGTATAGTTTTGCACTAATTAGGGCCATTGATATAAAATTTGGGTTAAAGTATTTGTAATATTTCTTAATTAAACAATTTTACTTTACTTATATCTTAATTAAAGTATATGTTAAATTTTATTTTTTGTTCGCAGTGTTCTTTTTTCAGAAATAAACTAAATTTAGAAATTATTTTTTTGATTTTTGGGTTTATGTTTTCAATTGTCATGTAAAAGCTAAACACTACAAATAAAAGAAATATCAAATATTGCTTTAAATCACATCACGGTGTTGTTTCATTGGTCCAGACTCGGATCTATAAATCTAAAACGTCCTGCTTTGACGTCAAAAATTTGACCCAAAGTTAACTAGTGATCATAAACCGAACTAGGTATAGTGTGTGTCAAGCTAAACCAGACTGCTTTGGGTCGATTTTCATATTTTTCTATTTCTTTTGCTTCCTCTTGTAATACCTTGTAAAACAACATACAGTTAAACCTTTATAATTAATACCCTTGGAACAATAAAAATTTATTAATTAATTGAGATATTATTTACCACACCGGTCTCAACTCGGAATTAGCTAAAAATATTATTTAATTGAGATTATTAATTTATCGAGGTTATATTGTAGGAAAAATCAGTTAGATATAGGGCCTTTTAGACGATCATATGATATTATTTTGTTTTCCGAATCAATTCTTTTCCTAATTACTTTTTAAAATAATTATTTTGGTACATCTTAGGTTAGGGCTTCAGACACTACCTCTCTTTAGGGTAGCACATTGAAGAGGTAAGGCTGCATACGTTTAACCCCTAGACCCTATGTTGGCGAGAGCTCTTGTGACACTGGTTTGTTGTTTTGTTGTACATTTTAAAATAATTAGCGAGCTTATTTTTGTCCAAAAATTTTTAGATTTTACCTTTGATTTTTCTTTAAAGAAAAAACACTATTTTTCACTACTTCCTCAAACAGAAAATTTTATCTTAGATAGAGCTCAGTGGAGGATTAATATAGGTGTATCCAACATAGCGATTTATGATCGATGGGCACTTCTAAGCTAGTACTAGTATCCCAAGGCTTGATTTTATGCACTTTTGCCGTATGTTGACTGTTTATTGTTCTTATTGTCTGTCGTCTTGTTGTTTTATTGCCTATTCGCTACTTTATACTTTCTATATGCTTGCTTTGTGTCGTTGTGTAAGCTCTTACACCTAGATGCTTGTATGCTTTATGCTTTATGCTTTATGCTTTCATGCTTCTCATGTTGGGGTTTTCGAAAACAACCTCTCTTTAAAATAATACCCTAAAGGGATAAGGCTGCATACATCCCACCCCTCCCAGACCCTGCTTATGCGGGAGCCTTTGAGGCACTGAATTTGTTGCTGTTGTTGTTGTAATTAAAAATATCAATAAGATATTTTCTATGAAAATATTTATTTATTTATTTTGTACAGCAAGACTAAATAGGCACTGATTTAATTTTCCACTACCAATTCATTTTTTAAACTAATAATTTCCATCAAAGTGATCATGCTGGTAAAAATAATTGCAATCTTATCCCTTCTTAGTCTTTAATAATTAATATTTGGTAAGTCAATTTTATATCTCTGTCTACTTATCATCACCAATTTCCATCAAAGTCATCATAGCTTAAATTTTTGAAAGAGTTGATTTTTTGACATGGTATTAAAGTGTTGTTGACTAAAAAATTACGAGTTTAAATCCTAAGAACCCCCTTCCAATAATATCATAATTTAAACATAAGGTATGAGATAAACCCGTACAATATCTACGCTTCAAACCCAATTGGTATTTGAGTGGGGGGGCGTTTTAGAGTATAAAACTAATTATGGGCCTTCATCCATTAGCTTAAACATTTGGGGGAGTTGATTCGTTGACAATATTGTTTAATTAATTTGAGACTTAAAAACAAAAAACAAAAAAAAAAACACAATTTTGAAACACCAAACTAATCACTTCGAAATTTTTTGGCACTTAATTATTCAAGTGGAAAAGAAAAGCACTCAACTGATATCAATGGGATTTTTTTTTTTTTTTTTTGGCACTAAACTCGTTGGGCCACCAAAGGACACCAACACGCCGTCACTGGATCCCATTAGAACTCTGAAGTTAAGCGTGCTTGAGTGAGAGTAGTACTAGGATGGGTGACCTTATGGAAAGTCCTTACCCTCAGGTTGGGGGCACTTGGAAACAGCCTCTGTTCAGGCTGACACCCTGAAGGGAGAAGGCAGCGTACATCCGCCCCTCAGACCCTGCATATGCGGGAGCCCTTAAGGCACTGGATATGTTTCTTTTTTTATTGAACTCGTTGGGCTGAATTTTTAGGCATCAAATGGTGGGAGGGTCGAGCGTGGATTGCACGTGACTACAAGCATGTGGAATACAAAACACAACAAGTCTCACAACATCACGAGTGCTGCTTCTTTCGACTCAGTGTTCACAATAATTAGCAACTCAAAATAAATCAGCATTGTTACCAAAGGCATATTAAGAGAGAGAAGCATCAGCAAATTTGGTTAGGTTGTAGTCAATAAGGAGTGAGATCATCTGATAACGCCACAAGGGTAGGAGAGACAGTCATCAAGTTTAACGTGACAATTTTAGCGAGATGGGGCTATTTAAATTGAGGGTTGCTTGAAAAGGAAGCAGTGCCACCAGAGAAAATCCTACAAAATTGGACGTCAGCTTTCCAAGAAAAGAGTAGAGTGTTGCAGTTGGATTCAAGTAGGAAATAAACTTGGACAACCGAGAAAAAAGAAAGGAGACAGGAGGGGAGAGGAAGGCTAGATACAGGGCGAAGGTCCAAGCAAGTACGGGATGTGACGAACCTAGGTAGCAAGGTCTAGCAGTGGCAGAGTGAGACAAGAGTCCCCAATTGGGTCAAAGAAATGAATGGAGGCTAGAGGAGAAAACGACTATATTAATTCCGGGAGCGCAACACTACTAAGCGGAAGCTAGGGAGGGAGGAGCAGCATCTACCTTAGGGTAGACTCCAGTGTTGGATAACCTAGGGTTAGGATTTCGAGAGGAATTAGGGTTTTCTAAGGACTCTAATACCATATCAAACTTAAGAAAGGAAAAATAGAAGAAGCAACTTAAAGATATCAAAGTCATTAGTCAATCATTTATATATATATATATATATATATATATATATATTTACAGCATGACTCGGGTGAGCATCCGAGGGAGAATTCTGGGGAGGGGATGATGTCAGATGGAAGAAGAATGATGTTAGTAGCCAAATGTGTGCCCCATAATTTTCAATCACTCTCATTTTCATGTGCCAAAATTTCAAAATTACTTTTGCACCTCTCATTAGATAGTAAACAGTTTAGATTTCCTTGATTTAGATCTAATAGTTATTATTTTTTCTTCTCATCTCGCATTCTCTCACCTCTCACCTCTCACCTCTCACCTCTCACCTCTCACCGTCTCATGCGAGTCATGCCCTATATATATATAAGAGACACGATAAATCCTAATATAATTAGTATCTAATAATACACAGAAAGAATAAATTTTTAAAAAATTTAAACTGTTTGATAAAAACATAATTTTATAATTGCTAAAGTCCAAGTAGCATTAGTCTATGTAATCGATTTGGTAAGCAGCTTCCAATAAGCTTTCCATGCGTAACTTTTCTCTACTTGAAAGCAATTCAACTCAATGAATCTCATATATTAAAACTATATGTGATTACATATTCAATACATAAAGGAAAAAAAAATTATTAATTTATAAAAAGTAATTAATTTAATATTATTTTTATTTTTTACAATATGATATTTTTAATTTAATATGTAAAATGAGTATATTTAGCATTTTTTTAACTAATTAAGACTCCACAATTTGCCTGAATATCAAAATATACAAAGAGTAATATAATAATGCTGAAGAGATGTTGTTAGATAGAACTGTGTGACGGTTAAACATGTGGTCAACACTGAAGTTAGGAGACAAGAACATGCGGATGCTAGTTCACAGTGCCCCTACGCTTGCATGTTTGTTATGTTCATTTATTTGACTTGGATTTTATAAATATTGTTGTTTCTTTTCTTTTTAGGGTTGAGTGCCCTTTGGAAACAACTTCTCTACAAGATAACATTCTATAAGAATAAGACTGCATATATATTACCGCCAGACCCTGGCTTGGTGAAAACCTCTTGAAGCACTAGGCTGTTGTCATTATACAAAGTACTAAATTTTTACACTAGTATACCTAACATATGTAATAAGAGTCATTAACTTATTAAAAAGTAAGCACCTATAGTTAATAACTTTTAGCACAGTATTAAAACTATAAATATATAACAGGGTTATTTATGCCAAAAGTCATGTACTTTGCCCATTGTGTCAATTTGGTCCTTTTACTTTTAATTGCGTCAATTTAATCCTTGAACAATTTAAAATGTGTCAATTTAGTCATTTGGTCAAATTTAAGTTATGTTAATGACGTAATTTTGAATGATAAGATTATATTGGATGCAAATAACTTATTATAAATTCATCTTTTTACTCAATTTAACACAATTCATAGCAGAACTATTAAAAGTTTCATTAAAAACTTAACATAACTAAAGAGGGCACCAACACGGTGCCGCCAGATCCTATTAGAACTCCGAAGTTGAGCGTGCTTGGGCAAGATTAGTACCAGGATGGGTGACCTCCTGGGAAGTCATGACCCTCAGGTTGGGTGCACAGGGAAACAGCCTCTCTTCAGGTTAACACTCTGAAGGGGGAAGGCTGCGTACATCAGCGCCCCCCAGACCCTGCGTAGGCGGGAGCCCTTGAGGCACTAGGTATATTCCTTTTTTTTCCTTTTATTAAAAACTTAACACAATTTTTTTTTCCTCTAAGGACCAAATTGACATATGTTGAATTATATAAGGACTAAATTGATATAATTAAAAATATAACAACAACAGTCCTAGTGCCTGAAGGGCTTCCGTGTGAGCAGGGTTCGGGAGGGTAGGATGTATGCAGCCTTACCCCTTCAAAGCGGGACCCTAAAGAGAGCCTGTTTCTGACATAATTAAAGTATAAGGACTAAATTTACACAATAAATAAAATACATAGACCTTTGACAACAATAATATCCATTATAATATTTAAATAGGATATGTTTAACATTTTTCATATATAAATAGAGATGGCCCTTTTCTAAACTGCAGTACCTCCATGCAAAAAACAATCCAAATGGGAGAAATCCTCGACAAATTTGCAAATCTAAGTGTGTTAATAGCATGGACGGTGTGGATTTTACCACAACTAGTACTCCATAGAGATCCAACGGTGGTGATCGCATGCCACACCTTATCAAGTGGGTCCGCCCTCTCGACACGAATCGAACGGCCCCCTTTAGTCCACGCGGTCCTCTTCCTCATCCTCGTTATCTTCTCCTCTCTTGCAGTTTCCTACGTTTTTTCTAAGTTCAAACTTGACCTTTTTGTCAAAAACGGCGAAGAGCGTGAAGTTGAACCTGCAGAACTTGGTGAATGGGCTATGTTTCTTGATGATTACTTGTGGTGCTGCCACGTCATCAATGAAGGAGACAGTGCTGAGGAGATGAAAAGAAGTGAAGAGGTGGCGAATCGATCGGCAGAGCTACCGGTAGAGGAGGAGGAGGAGGAGAAGGATGTGGTGGTGGTGGAGGGTGAGGACACGCTGGACGGGATTTGGAAATCCATATTGGAAGCAAAAGCCAAGGAGACAATGTGTTTGCATGAGAAGAAGGATACGAGGTGTGCATCGCTTTCTCGTTCTGGAGGTCGTGATTGTAACAAAGAGAGAACATCGTCTATAAAGATGAAGTTGAAGAAACGAGAGACTGCACAGTTACAAATGAGGAGGGAGGTTCCATGGACTCGAGAAGAGCTAAACCCACGAGCAGACTTGTTCATCGCACAATTTTACCATCATCTTCGACTGCAGAGGAAGGAGTCTGATCAACGATTCTCGGATATGCTTAATCGAGAGCTGTAGAAACTTTTCTTATGTTTAGTGAATGATGTCACATGCTCCAACCTAGTTATATTAAACGTTGCGCGTTGTACAAAGGTACTACTATAGATATTTAGTCAGTCTATCACACTTTCGACGTAGGTGTGGGTCGTAAGTGTTTTCAGGTCACTTCAAACTTGGAGATCGAGTTTTTACGTTCAGCAATACTTTTTTAACTTTGTCTGAAGATTTTTCATAAACGAGGATCGCGATATAGAAACTAGGACCTCTTGTTTTATAGTTTCAACCTTAGTGTCCTTTACTTGTCATATTGTACTTCTTAAGTTTTTTCCTTTATTTTGAATATTTGTATTTCTTTCTTTTATTTCTATTAATTCGCATGTAAGTCCAGTAAAAAATGCCCAATGAAAGCATTAAAGGCTATGTTTTGCCACAAGCGGGGTACTTTAAGGGGGGGGGGGGGGGTGCAAATTTCAATTAAGAGCTATTGTGTTTGAATTTGGAGGAATATATAGTCAAGAAATTGTCAAATTTTATTGTTACATACTTGTAGAATTACATTTAATATATTAATGTTTACGATTATTTATATTTTAGTATTCTAATATTTATAAAAATAACAAAAAGGTCACTAACCTTTTTGAGTTTTTTTTCAGTACCTTAGATTTTCTTTATATGGGTATTTAAAGTAACAAGACATCTCAAGCGGGGTACTTTTGTCAACATACTGTAGCGAATATTTAAAGTGACCTTCCGTGCCACCTTTTTCCGTGAATATGATGTCCTCACGCCGGAGAGGGTCATGTTATTAATACAAGAAAATATGTGGTACTTAAAAAATAAATCAAAAGGCTTATGTCACGAGCCTAAGATTCGTGACCTCGAGTTAGTAGTTCGAGATTTGATTGATATTGTGAATTGACAGAGTTTGAGAGAATTTTGGATGAGAAAGAAGGTGAATTAGACTTAGATGGGAAAAGAATTAGAATTAAGATGAGAGATAGAATTGAGATAGATTTTAGATGAGAAGAGAAATAGAGTTTAGGTGAGAGAGAGAAATAGAAAGAAATATTAGATGAGAGAGTTAAGAATTAAACTCTTAATTTCATTCATATTTGATTGCCTCCTTTATTACACTGCTAATGCTTCCTATTTATAGAGAATTTAAAACAAGAATCTAGAAACTCCTAGAACACTTCTCAATCTAGAAAATACAAGTAAATGGCGGGAAACAACTACCTATTCAAATACGAGCGGGAAAGGTGGTTGGGAAGCTTCTAGAACCGGTCCCCACCTTTTAGGCACGTGTGGAGCTAGACTACCGGTTACCGGCACCACCGGATGCTTGCTGATCTTTGACAGCTGCTGGACAACGCCTTGACAGCGTTGGCACGGACCTGGCCTTGTCCGGCACTTTCTGGGCACGGCCCTGGCATGGGCGGGCGAGGATCTGGTTGGGCCCTAACATGGCCCTGGCTGAACCTCCCTCGGTCCTTGACACCTGATTCTGCCCATGTCTTGAGATCACGGCCAGGACTTGGTATTGACCTCAACAATGTCTTGGCTCGGTTGCTGGCCTCTCTCGACCTTGTCACGGTTAGGGTCGTGACAGCTTAGGAGGCTTTTATTATTTCCATACATTACATTATATTACAGTTCCAGTGCCTCGCGGCTCCCGCAAAAAGCAGGGTTTTATTATTTCCATAAATGTCAGATATTAAAATATAAATAACCCTAAGGCCTTGTTTGGCACATGGAATTAAAATTGGACTGTGGAATTGCAATTCCAATTCCTATTCTGACGGAATTGGAATTCGGATGGAATTGAAATTCCATTGTTTGGTTCATGAAAGGAATTGAAGGTCGAAATTATAATTGCATAAGGATTCGAATCATCAAGGGTTTTTAGTCAACTTGAGTTGGAGTATTTCGAGTTTCAAATTGACTATTGTTGGATTTTGGTCGAAGCAATTCACATTGCGTTCAAATTATTATGGTTGAAGCAATTCACTTTAAGTTCGAGTTATTCAATTTTTGAGTCAAATCGGATCCATTATCAAGTTTGATCATTTGATGTTCAAGTTACCATAGATTTTCAGTTAATTGGGTTAGGTCTTTTCAGGATTTAGGCTAACTATGATCGTCTTTGAGTTCATTTAGGCCATTTTAAGATTGAGTCATCTTAGTTTTGGGACAAATGAGTTGTATCTTTTTGAATTTTGAGTCATATTAGGCTAAGTTTGAGATGGGTTGGGTCATTTTGGGTATGAGTCATATTACATTTTAGGTCAATTTGCTCGAGTCATTTCTACTTCGGCTCAGCTTGTTTATTTCACTTTCAAGTCGATTAGTTTCATTTTCTAGATTGAGTCATTTCGAGTTTCTGATCAATCGGGTTGGATCACTTCATACTTTGAGCTAAGGTGATTTCAGTCATTTCAAGGTGAAGTCATTCAAGTTGGGTGATTTCAAGGTGACGTCATTCAAGTTTTAGATTATGTCTAAATCTTTAGATTTTGAATCATCTTGGATTTGGATTAATCAAGTGGTGTCATTTTGGGTTTTAGGTCAATACAGTTAATGTGGAATCACAATTCCTTATCCCCAACCCAAGAAATTGAAAATTATGATTTTCAATTAAAATTCAATTCCATAAAATTGGATAGTAGAACTATAATTCAAATTGCAAGTGAATCAAATAATAGAATCGGAATTCTAAGCTCCAATTTGAGCCTCGACCCTAATTCTAGCCTCCAATTGCATGCTCCAAACACAGTCAAATATTTAATCATATTGTAAACTGTAGCTTGCCTCCGAGCTTCCTTGTGTTCAAGAAAAGGAGGGGATTAAATGCAATAGTTTCCCCTCTTTGTGTCTCTCTTCTCCCTTACTTTAATTTCTCTCTTTCCTTTAATTTGACTCCTAACATAATAAAAAAAGATTCGTGTTATTGTCAAAGTATTTTTTGTTAATATAAAGATCACCTCGACATAATAAGATTTAAAAAGTCTTTGTTATTACTGTAACATTAACAAAAATTAACCAACAAAATTTGTTCTAATAGCTTAAAAAAAGGACTAATTATTAAGACCTTGTGTGGTCAACACGAAAACTAAATTCCTATAAAAGGTTGTATGTTTTAAGGCTTCGTTTGGTATATAGGAAGTAAATATGGGAAGCAAAAATACATAAAAAGTGCATATTTTAGCTCTTGTTTGGTACATAGGAAGTAGGAAAAATGAGAAAAGTAGAAATTACTAAGCAATTTCCAATTCTATCAAAATGCAGGAAATAACTTACCTAACCTCTCAGGTAAGTTCTAATTTCTTTGTAACTAGCCTCCCGAAGGAGTTTTATTTCTTATTATGGCAACCAAATATTTTTTTTCCTATTTTCTGAAAAGTTGACAAAGGAATTGAATTCCCAAAAGGTACAACTTACCGCATAAATTCAATTCGTGTAGCAACTAAACAAAGGCCTAATAATTAAATTCTTGCATTGCATTAGCACTTTAAAAAATGTTTGGTTATTGAGATGGCAGATAAAATTTTCCAGGAATTGAAAAATCTATTTATTAATATTTAAATTAAAATTTATTTAAAACCCATTTTTATTTTCTCCATCCAAATTTATATAGAGTTGGATATTGAACCAGACCAAACAAAATATATTGAACTAGAGGCTTTGAAGCATGGGCTTTCGGCCTTTAGCCAACTATAATGTAAATGAACTAAACATTCAATAAACTTCTTGTACTTGAAATTACTAAGGGCTCATTTATGTTTGATTCAGTAACTTGATAACTAAACAAGTCGAGTTTAAGCTAAATTCAAGAAGTTTAATGAGCTGAATTGAAAAAAAGAATGTTATGCTCAATTCATTAACAAGCTCGACTTTGTCGGAACAGGATATGAAAAAACGGTTTCAAGACATGCAGAGAATCACTCTCTTGTTTCTCCTCCCCTCAAACCGTTGACCAGTGGCTTTTATACGTGAAACTCAACATTTGCATGCTATCACAGACCATTGAGTGTATATAGAGATAAAAGATTTCTATGTCTAGAGAATGGTAAGAGTTCTCAACGTTCAACTCTTGAGAATGATACCTATTGTCACTTGGTTTTAGGATGGAATCTCACTTGGATTTATATGTGAATCTCATGTGAGTCAACTCCGTGAGTTATGACTAAAACCTCGGTGAAATTTAACGGTAAGAGCATATTTATTAACTTTCAATTTGTCTCTTTGAACAAACACCTTAGTAGTTAATGTGTTATTTTGGAATAGACATGTTCTTCTGGAACAGACACCTTTGTAGTTAACATGTTCTTTCATAACAAACGTGTCCTTTCGGAATATCTAATATGCCCATGTATTCCCACACCAACATTATAAAAACCGTACACAAAAATAGAACAACAATCTATTGTTTGTGTGTCAACATGCAATGCTCAGTGGAGGTTATTAGATTCTATGTGTCAACACACAAAATGGTGTACATCAACACACATAAAGAAGCTACGGTTTTAACACAAAATTCTAGTTATTCTTTACTCAGTTCTCCACTGTGAAACAAATAGCATTTAACATTAGACTCTAAAGATAAATCAACAAACTTATGATTTATATTAAACGAGTTGAATCCAAGTGTTGAGCAATACTAGTAATTTTATCAAACCAAATCAAACATAGGCCCAAATAGCTTGGTAAAGGCTGACCAAGAGCTCAAATTTGTTAGGACTTGAGCTGAAGTTCAAACAAGGAATAGCTTGACTCAACTCGACTTGCTTATTAGGGTTTGGTTGGTCTGTCGTAAATGTCGGGTTTTTGGCCATTCTTGTCACACCCCGAATACTGTTACCATTCTCCCTGAGCACCCGGAGGTGGTGGCGAGGAAAAAACCCCAGCAATGTCAAAGGCGGCACAAGGGGTTGTAGGGGATGGTGATCTAGAGGCTAATGGGCCACTCTCTAATGGATTTAAGGGAAATGGGCCCATCATGGAGGGGCTTTCCCTTCTTGGGCCAAGGAATGAAGTGGATGGGACACTTCCATCTAGTCCTAGGGGAAATGGGCTCATCATGGAGGAGCTTTCCCATGGGCCTAGGAGTGGTGAGGTAGTTAGAGATGTGGAAGATGAATCCAATGGGCCACATATTATTTTTGGTGATACGCTTGCGGGTTATGGGATGGGGCATGATGGAGGTGGTAGAGGAAATGGGCCATGGTTTGGGCCAAGGGGAACCGGTAGGGGATTGGGCCTTGTGAGCCACGCATGACGCAGGCTGAGCCCATCACTGGGCCGTGCCCTTCTCAGGCGCTTGGGCCGCGTCCGCCTCCTATTCGGCCCGATACCTCTCACCCTCCTATTCTTCCTAGAGGAAATGGGCCCGTTTCGGAGGGGCTTTCCTCTTCTTCTTGTCCTAGGGGAAATGGGCCCGATGTGAAGGGGCTTTCTTCTAGGGATTTTCCTATTTTTTCCACTAGGGGGGATGGGCCTGTTTCGGAGGGGCTTCCCTTTTTGGAGATTTCTAGTCTTCGGGGGGATGGACCTGATTCGGTGGGGGCTTCCGTTTCATCTCCTTCTTTTCGATGGAATGGGCCCGCTTTGGAGGGGCTTCCCTTTTTTGGGGGGATGGGCCTGATTTGGATGGGTCTCGAGAAGTTGTTGCTAGGGACGTGGATCCATTCCTTGATGGGCTGCGTGATGGGCCACAGGAATGTGGATTTGGGTCACGAGGGGGTAGTGGGGGGTCTAGAGGTGGTGGAGGGTCAAGGGGAGGGGGCGGTATGGGCCTTGTAGGCCGTTTGTGGGGGCTCAGTCTGGGCCTTTATTTGGGCCGTGTTCTTCTCGGGCGGCTGGGCCGCTCCCTCTTTCTATTGGGCCTAACCCCTCTTGCTCTCCTATTCTCCTCCCTTCTAGAGGAAATGGGCCCGATTCGGAGGGGCTTTCCTCTTTTTCTAGCTCTAGGGGAAATGGGCCTGATTTGGAGGGGCTTTCTTCTAGAATTTTTCCTATTCCTTCCGCTAGGGGGGATGGGCCCGTTTTGGAGGGGCTCCCTTCTAGTGATCCATCTCTTTCTTCTCGAGGGAATGGGCCCGTTTCGGAAGGGCTTCCCTGTTTGGAGATTCCTAGTCTTCGGGGGGATGGGCATTCTCGTCTGCGGGAGGATGGGCTTGATTCGGAGGGGTTTTGTGATTCATCTCCTTCTCTTCGAGGGAACGGGCCTGGTTCAAAGGGGCTTCTCTTTTTTTGAGCAGCCTAGTATTCGGGAGGATGGGCTTGTGGGTGGTGATTCATTTCTTCCTCTTCGAGGGAATGGGCCCGATTCGGAGGGGCTTCCCTCTTTGATAGTTTCTAGTCCTAGGGGGAATGGGCCAGCTTTGGAGGGGCTTCCCATGTTTTCTGGTTCTAGGGGGAATGGGCCTGATTTGGAGGGGCTTCCCTATATGGAGCAGCCTAGTCTTCGGGAGGATGGGCTTGTGGGTGGTGATTCATCTCTTTCTCTTCGAGGGAATGGACCCAGTTCGGAGGGGCTTCCCTCTTTGATGGTTTCTAGTCCTAGGGGGAGTGGGCCCGCTTTGGAGGGGCTTCCCACGTTTTCTAGTTCTTGCACTCCCTCTAGAGGGAATAGGCCCGATTCAGAGGAGCTTCCTTCTAGGAGTGATGTTTCGAGACAGGGCGGAGGTGTGCGTAGGGGGGTGCAGCTAGGTTGCGGGTAGTTGACCCGGATACTAGGCGAGTCCTTTCCGCGTCTGGTTATATCTCTCTCTCTCTCATAGGACCCTTTTTGACTTCGTTCCAACTCCTTTTCGTGACTCGGAGTCGGTGCCTTTTGAGGAGGAGGCGGCCCAAGATGCTATTGCTGGTGTTGCCCCCACTACTTTATGCACTTTGAACCAGTTAGCTAGTGTTCCAAGCCTTCGTCGGTTTGGGAGTTCGTCAGACTTCTTCTTCTCAACTATGAGGAGGCGTCTTACCTGTGCGGCTGAGAGTGTGAGCCGTTCCCTCTTCTGATTGTTTCATCATGGTTGTAGGTTGTTGGAACAGTAGAGGGCTTAATAACCTCTACTCTTTGTGTGCTGTTCGCGATTGGATTTCCTCCAATTGCCTATCTGTTATTGGTTTGGTTGAGACCAAAACTAAACCATCTAATGTAGAGTCTGTGATTGCCTGTTGTGCCGACAGGTGGAGCTTTCTTTTCAGTGGTGTTTGCCCTTCCTGGTGTCGTATTATTGTCGCATGGGACCCAGGCGTCTATAAAGTCGACTTGATTCGAGGAGGTGACCAGTTCCTTACATGTTATATCTCTGACTTGTTTGGGACTGTGGGCTTCCTAGCCACTTTTATCTACGGCTTTAACGAATCTGGGCCTCGTCGTGCCTTATGGGACTATCTTCGGAGCGTTGGTGCCAGCCTTTTAGGTGAGCCTTGGATCCTTCTCGGGGATTTCAATGCCATTCTTAGTACGTCTAATAGGTGTGGTGGTCAGGAGGGTTGGCCCGGGCATATGGATGATTTTCAGGAGTGTCTTACTGAGGCTGAGATCACGCCTAACCCTTCCTCTGGACTACATTTCACTTGGTCCAATGAAGCTGAGGATGACAAGTTGATCCTCAAAACACCTTGATTGGTGCCTAGTTAATGAAGGTTGGCTTCGTAATTTTCCTGTTGCATCTGCTGAGATTCTTGCTCGCCATATTGTTTCAGACCACAGTGCTATTGTTTGCTTGGGAAGCGCCGCCCCCGGCGTCTTCCTTTTAAGTTCTTCAACTTCTGGGCTGATCACGAGGAGTTTCTCCCTACTGTTCGGCGTGTTTGGGACTCTTCTATTGAGGGCACTCCTGTGTATCAGCTAACACAGAAGCTAAAGTTGCTAAAGAAGGATTTGAAGGCCCTCAATGCTCGTCATTTTAGTCATATTTTAGCTCGAGTTGAGGCAGCTCGTGACGCCTGGGTTTCGGGTCAGAGAGCTCTAGATGAGGATCCGGAGTGCCCTGCTTTCCGTTTGGAGGAGCGTCGTCTGTTCCGGGAGTACTCCCAATTATGTCGGGATGAGGAGGCCTTTTACCGTCAAAAGTCACACATTCAGTGGCTTTAGCTCGGAGATCAGAGCACCCGTTTTTTTCATAAGTCGGTTCTTCATCGACAGGCCCGGAACAGGATTTCATCGATTGTTGGCCCTAATGGTGTGAGGACCTATGACCCGCAGTCGATCCCTCATTTTGGGATTTCTTTTTTCGAGGAGTTATTGACTAAGCCTAGTGGACCTTTGACTGAAGATGTTTCTGAACTCTTTGAGGCTTACATTTTTTAGGATCAGGCTCGCCCGTTGATTTCTCCGATCTCTGCTTCCTAAGTCCGTGATGCCCTTTTTTCCATTGGTGATGATAGGGCCCCGGGGCCTAACGGTTTAACTTCTCTCTTCTTTAAGAGGGCTTGGGAGGTGGTGGGTGGAGCTGTTATTCGAGCTACACAGTCTTTCTTCATTTCAGGGTGCATGTTGGGTGTCCTAAATACCATTAGGATATGCCTCGTGCCTAAAGTAGAATCTCCTTCCACTTTTGGTGATTTCCGCCCTATCTCCTGTTGCAATGTGACCTATAAGTGCATCACTAAGATCCTTGCAAACAGGTTGAAGGATGTCCTCCCTGATTTGATTGATGATTCTCAAACAGCTTTCGTTCCCAGTCGTCGAATTTCTGATAGCATACTTATGACACAGCAGTTGATGCGCGATTATCATCTTCGTATCTCGCCCCGCTGTGCCCTAAAGGAAGATATTTAGAAAACCTTTGATACGGTACGTTCGAAGTTTATTCTAGCCGGTATGAGAAGCATGGGGATCCTTAAGACTATGGTTGGATGGGTTCGAGAGTGCCTCTCCACTGCTCGCTTTTCTGTCGCCATCAATGGCGAACTTTAGGGATTCTTCCGCTCTAGTCGAGGGGTGCGTCAGGGTGACCCTCTCTCGCCTTACCTTTTTGTCATTGCTATGGAGGGTCTCTAGGGTCTTCTTCGCCGGGCTACTGATGACTTGCGTGTCCACTACCATCCATGCTGTCGCCGTACAAGTCTGACATATCTTTGCTTTGCGGATGACTTGATGATCTTCTGCCAAGGTGATTTGGGTAGTGTTTCTGTGGTCCGTGAGGCCTTCGATCGATTTGCTGTGCTTTCAGGCCTTTCCTCGAACGCAGCAAAGAGTTCTGTTTTCTTAGCTGGAGTTGATGATATGACTCAGAGGGATATTCTGGGTGTGCTGGGTTTCGGTCTTGTGCAATTGCCTGTTCGATATCCGGGAGTGCCCCTCATCACTTCTCGCCTTCGGTATATTGACTGCAAGCCCCTATTGGATCGTATCCGCTCTCGCATTCGGCTTTGGACCTCTCGTTCTCTTTCGTACGCTGGCCGACTTCAGCTCATCAGATCTATTCTCTTTGCCGTTTAGGTCTACTGGTCTTCGATCTTTATGCTTCCGAAGATGATGATCAGGAAGATTGAGTCGACATTAGTGGCGTTTTTCTGGCGTGGTTCTTCACTGACCCCAAGGGGGGCGAAGGTTACTTGGAGGCACTTGTGTTATCCTCGTCGGGAGGGAGGTTTAGGGATCCGTCGTCTTGCTGAGTGGAACCAGGCTTCGATTATGAAGCATATATGGTTTCTTCTTTCTGACCCTACTTCATTGTGGCCGCGCTAAGTCCATATGAACCGACTCCGAGGACGGAGCTTTTAGACGATCCGTGTTCCGAAATCTGCTTCGTGGTGCAGGCGTCAGATTTTATCAGTCCGTCATCTCTGTTCGGATATGATCTTCCACGTCATTGGTGATGGCCTTGACACTGCTCTATGGACTGATTTTTGGCTTCCATGCGGCCGTCTTTCGGAGCGCTTCCCTGCTCTACTGCTTACTTCTTCAAGACTTCTTTGGGATTCTCGAGTCTCGGATGTTATTGAGGGTGACCAGGGGAGACTTCCACAGGGTTGTTCGGAGCTCCGCCCCATTTGGGACATGATAGACTTCAACCCTCGGGCTAGTGCAGCGGATACCATTAGGTGGATGGGTGACTCTTCGAGGAAATTCACCACCAAGTCTGCGTGGGAGATTGTACGGAGTAGGAGAGAGGAGGACACCATTCATTACCTTCTGTAGTTTCAGATGCATATTCCGAGACACTCCTTTCTTCTATGGATCGCTTCCTAGAAGCGACTTTAGACCAGGGACCAACTTCTTCGTTTTGGAGCACTTGGAGTTCAGGGTGTTTGTGTTCTCTATGGCCTAGCTGATGAGACTCATGAGCACCTCTTCTTCGATTATGATTTTTCTGCATCGGTCTGGAGCTCCATCGCTCCCCGTACATTGATTGCTTGGCCTACCCTTCCTTGGGACGATCTCATCACTTGGGTTGCTCAGCACCTCAGGGGGGGAGAGATTGGCACCATTATTGCTCAGCTCTGCCTTTCAGCTACTGTGTACACTATCTGGTACGAGCGCAACCTTCGGGTGCAACACTCTCAATCCAGATCAGTTGCGGTCGTGCAAGAGGAGATTAAGGGTTTAGTTAGGAGCCGCCTTCTTGCTCCTCCCTCGTTCAAAGGAGCCCATCACTATGCCTCCTTACTTCGGCAGTGGGGCTTTGAGCCTTAGTTTTCTCTTTTATTTCCTTGTATTTCTTGGTTGCTGTATGAACTATGTCTGGACTTTGTTTTGACGTCTTTGTAGGCTTTGGCCATGTCTTGAGGTATGCCCCTTGTAGCTTGTACAAACATTTCTTTCTTTTCTATATATTTCGCGGAATTACCAAAAAAGTTTGGTTGTACTTAGCTTGAGCCTGCATCAATCAATGTTAAATCAATTTGTGATTTATTGTCGTATTTTAGTTATTAATAATAGAATTATAAGTCTATTATTATTCTAATTCTACTAATATTATGGTTGTCCATGTTGGAAAAAAATGATACAAGCTAATGTATCTTGAGTGTTATAGGAAAACTCTATCCCGCATGAAAAAAATAGAGAAGGATGACCTAGTTTAAATATAGATATGTCATTTAACTTCTTGAATTAAGTTAGGGGTGAGAGAATGGTGGGGACCCCACACGCACCGCGTGCCGTGCTCGGATGAGGGTGTGGGTGATCTTTTTCTTAACGAATATATTTATTAAGAGTCAAATTGAGTTAATCCTAAAGAACGGCCGCTGATACTACTGTTTGCACCAGAGCAATGGCGAAATCATCTTTTAGGACAGTGGCTTAACCACTCCATGGTATTGTCAGTATTGTAAAGATTTCCGTTGATCGCTGTCTTTAGATATTTTATCACAGTTTTTCCTTCAGTCCTATCATTGAAGCAAGCTCTTGTAAATTTATATAAGATGATGATGTAAGTAGGAGAAACGTGTCCAACAACACTAATCAATCCTTTAAAAGTAAAACTAGTGAAAACTTAAGGGCTTCTTTGATGTCATATTTTATTTTATAATTTTCTGCTTTCGAAAAACAAAATTCAAGGCATGTTCGGTTTTTTTTTTTTTTTTTTTTTTTCTGTTGGTTTATAAAAACCCAAAAACTGTTTTCTATTATTATTTTCAACTTTTAACGAACAATTTATAGTTTTCAACAAATATTTTGGGCAAAAGAGAGAAAACCCGCGAAAAATGTGGACGGTGACAGGCAAACACGGGCAACGGTTTGCAGGCGGGGGCGGGAAGGGCACTGCAGACAGGTTACGGGCGCCAGCAGGGAGAGGACGACAGGCGATCGACGGCAAGTAGAGGAGGAAGAAGAGCAAATGCAAACGAGAAACTAAAACTGAAAACAACTAATTCTAGCCTGTAGTTTTCTGTTTGTGTTAGAATTAATTACAAACGAAAAACGATTTCCAACGGACACATCCATTTCTATTTTTACCCAAAAAATAAAAAGAAACAAAAATGAAAGCACTCTGGATTTTTGTTTTTAGGTTTTTTCTTATTTTTTTTCCTTTAGTATGATTAAAAACTAATAATAGAATTCAGGGTCTTGTCTTAGTGATAGAAGGCAAGTGAAGAAATAAATTGTTACTTTGGACCAAAAGGGTTGGAGTCCGATTCCCCTCTTGAACCTCTTCCTTAGGAATTCTTGACTTGACTGGCCCTTATAGTGTGTGGGTCGCCGCATGGGCCAGAGTTAACCGGGTAGCAAAAGAACTAATAATAGAAAATTTTAAAAAAATCATTTGCAAAATGCTACTTTTAATATTCTAAATTTTTTTTAAAAAATGCAAAACAGATCCTACCTGGCTAAGGAGAACCTTTTTCCTAGTTGAACTACCTTATTTGTCCATAGCTTTATATTAGGTAGGGAAGGTGACCTCACTTATAATACATGTCATTCATTAATTCAACGAAACCATATATTATACAATCCCAAACCCTTTTTTCTTCCTCCTCTCAAAATTCAACACCACCAACCAACTCTAAACCAAGATGCCCGATAACCCGAGGATCCACCCAACACCACCACGACCACCACCACCGCCACTGCTAGTCCCTGGTGGGTCGGTTAGATCCACCAAGGGCGTGTCAGTTAACGATCTGGGTCGCCCACCGAAAAGGAGAAGCAGCGGGTGCTTGTATCGGTGCATATGTAGCACCCTAAGTGTAATACTAACCCTTTTGATCCTCCTAGCAATCCTAGCCGCTCTCTTCTACTTTATCTTCCATCCAAAGGCCCCGAGTTACTCCATTGACAGACTCAGAATCACAGACTTTAGATTCAACCTTGACCTGACTCTCTACGCCAGGTTCAACGTGAGAATTACTGCAAGAAACCCGAATACCAAAATCGCGATATATTATTTAAAAGGAGGGAAAATAAGCGTGTGGTACTCAGACACTGAGCTCTGTAACGGGTCCTTCCCGGAATTCTACCAAGGCCACCGAAACACCACGAGAGTAACGGTGGCACTGGCGGGGCAACACCAGTATGGGAGCGTATTGGTGTCGGCGTTGCAGCAGCAGCAGCAGACGGGAAACGTGCCGCTGGAGGTGAAGGTGGATCAGCCGGTGAAGGTAGAGGTTGGGAGTTTGAGGCTGAGGAAAGTGAGGTTTTTGGTCAGGTGTATGTTGGTGGTGGATAGTTTGAGCGCTAATAGCATTGTTAGTATTAAAACTAGTAATTGTAAGTTTAAGTTGAAGCTCTAGGAAGTAGCCCACAAGGTATAGATTGTTGTTGCTTACCTTTGGGTACTGCCTAATACTTTTGTATCTTTTGGACTTGTATTCTATTTATCAAAAGTAGCCAACGGGTGTGACAAGAAATTACGAGTACTGCTTGCTATTCCGAAAATGAACCCAATTTGTATACCTACATAGGACAAAAGATCGATTAGGGAATAAAAAGGTAACTTTTTGACTGTTACTTTCTAGGAAAAGTCATTCGTAAACGGCCTATCTAAAGGGTAATACCTTGTAAGGGTAAGGCTGCGTAAATCTTATCCTCCCCAGACCCTGTCCCAGTGGAAGTCTATTTGAGGTACTGGTACTGTTGTTACTTCCTTTAAAAATGCTATATAACATAATTTGTACACCCATTGATGTGGCTCAAATAATGGACTTATTCGTAAGTTAATAACTTTTTATCATGTATTAGGTACACAAATTGGGTACTTATAGCATTATACTTTTTATAACCAAATGATTTTCCAATTACATCAGGGTAGCACCCTGAAGGGGGAAGGCTACGTACATCCACCCCCCCGGGAGGATCCTGCTTAGGCGGGAGCCCTTAAGGCACTGGGAATGCTGCTTTCTTATTATTTTTCCTATTTTTAGTAGTAGATACCAAGTACTTAATTGGATACATAAATTCTTGTGTAGAACATTTTAAGCTCTTTCTAGTAATGCTAAATCTTCTTAGGATAGGGGATTGAAATCTAGGATCATTAATTTGGGCCTAAGTCTAACTAGCGAACTCCGGAGACAAGAGGAATGAACAAACTAACCAAATAAGTCCGATCATGGAATCAAATCATGGTTCACAATGGAGGTCACGATCAGGTAATACTGCAGAGTAATCATATTGGGTTTCCAAAGGAAAACTAGTTTCATACTAAAAAAGACGTCGAGGGAAAAAAAAATAGCCTAACCAGTTGGGTCCGTCTAGTGAAGTAGAAATCCACCAAAGTGTTAAGTAACCCAAATACACAGAAAGCTTTGATCGGGTTCCCGAAACAGTCATATCGATGTAAGGGAAGAAAAAAGACACGAGATTTATGTGGTTCGGCCAAAGCTAGTGCACACGAAGAGGAAGCAACAAAATTCACTATAGAAACAAAGGTATACAACAGTACTTCCCTCACTTTCTCACTGTTCTCTTCTTCTTTTGCTCAAACTCTACCACACTAGCACAAGAGAGTCGTATTTACAGGCCTCTAACAACGGAAACAATCAGGGAGCCCAAACACCAGCAAATTCATTGCCAGAAGAGCCACTAAATGTCGTCATTATGAAGAGACTCCAATAATGTGAGTCTTAAAGTGGTCATTGAGGTAGATAATCAGTCTCCACAATATTAGCCTAACAATTAGTCCCCAGTTAACGCCCGAGGTCTATGCACAATGGTAAAAAGAGACATACCGGTCTGAGAAATGGCTCGTACAAACCCCATGTTTGCAGTCAATGTAGGGGCGCGCCAGTAATCTCCAGTGCCGAAAGTAACCTTGTTCTTCATGGCCAACTTTCGGGTGTTCGGAAGACTCATCATGCGTGGTGAAGGGCTATCCGGAACAATCCTGTATGAATAATCAAAATTTTCAATGCAAATGTTTAGTGACTGCACTGCTAGGCCAAGTTTCTTTTATTTCTGAAAAAAAAAAATACGCATTTTTTCTCCTAAAAAAGCACTTTTTATACTTTAAAGGTATTTAGCCTAGAAAGCAAAGTGTATTTAAATAGAAGTAAAAGTGATTTTTTCTACTTTTAAGCAAAAGGAAAATAATGCTTGCATAAGCAAAAGCTAAAAATACCACCCTATTAATAACACATTCAACAAAAAAACTACTGTAAAAGGTGATTTTGAAAAAATAGTTTTTTTAGCTTGACCAAACAGGTCCATTGTAAAAGGAAATGCCTAAGACCAAATAGCTAAGTTAGAATACGCTTGAAAATGCCAACTAGCTTAACTAGTAAAGTCTCTGGGAGGTAATATCCGAGACCTAGGATCGAATCCCACTTGTATCATGGAAGAGGGGTTGGGGGATTTGGAGAGAGTTGCGCCTTATACAGCCATATGGCTTCCTTACTATATATTTATTAAAAATTTAGAATATGCTTCACATCAAAATTATAATCATCACTTCAACCAAATAAAAGAAAAGAGCACATCATCCTCATTCCTCAACCTCTTCCTCCCAATCCTCAACCCTAACTGGGCTTGTCCTAGGCGTGTGAAATTCTCCTCCCCCATGGCTTCCTAGTACCCGGCCCCCTCGCACTACTGCAGAACAACTCATGAAAGTAGGAAGTCCTGTACTGGGCCTATAATGGACCACTTAAGCCTAAAAGAGGAAAACCTTGCTACTTGGACAAGAAATAGGTCTTCCTACATATGTAGGAGCAAAGTCATTTATAAATTGGTCAAACTCGGAGAGATCATTTGCTCCAAGAAATAGGTCTTCCTACATATTTTCCAATTGATATACTAGGAAAAGTAGAGGATCAAATACAAAGAAAATGCAGAAAAGAGCTGGGAGCACATTTTCCATAATCACGTTCAGATTTGGAGAATCGAAAACAGTTTTTCTCCACATGCTCAATAACAAGAACAATAACAAAGCCTAAGCCCCTTTCCTCAGCTGTCATAATTATTTTGGACTACAATAGTAGCTGCCTCTTGCAATCGAATAAACTAAGGCCCTGGTTGATATTGTTTTCTGTCCGAGTTTTTTGGAAACCAAAACATAGATTTTTGGCACAATTTGTTCTTGCTTTTTGTTTTCTATTTTCGTTTTTTTTTTCCCTAGTGTAAGTGAAAACTAAAGCAGCAAGCTGAGAAGAAGACGACGACGACGACAATAAACCTACTGCCACAAGAGCTCCCGCCAATGGAAGGTCTGGAGGGGGGTTAAGATGTACGCAGCATTACCCAAACCAGACAGAGACAGCATTCAAAGCAGCAATAAGCAATAAAGCAACCAAGCATCAAGCAACAAAGCACAAAGCATCATGGAGCAACAATACACTGCACAAGCAACAAGCAAGAAGCAGCCAACAGCACACAAAAATAACAAATACAAGCAAACATATAAGCCCAAGGACGCTATGGACTAGCTTAGTTGCTTGTTTGTTAAAGATAAAAAACTATAAAAAGAAAACGATAACAGACAGGCACCAATGAATACATTATTTAGGAAATAAAATCAAACATGCATTTTTTTGTGAAGTTGGTTAAGGAACTTACTTGAGGCGCTTCACTAACTGATCAGCTCTGAAATTCTCATTAGGTCCACCACACATTGTGACTAGTTCCATGAATTCCGAGTGAACAGTTTGACATATAATACCCCTTTTGCCTGATATTATACCATGCAACTCAGCATGGATTGGATTCTCAATTTCAGACTGCACCTGAGTAAAAATACAAAAGAATAAGGATTGTGATTAGCACAAGCACAGCTTGAAGCAGTGGCGGATCTAGAAATTTTTTTTAGAATGATGTATTTAGTTTCATACACAAATTTACATTCAAATGAATAAAATTTAAAAATTTTGAAGAAACAAAGAGCACTGAAATACGCATTGCAAAACTTAGATACATAATAAAATCATTTACAATAAAATTTTTGCACAATTTCACAAAATATTTTCGGTATTAGAGAAAATTCATAAAAAGCAATAGTTATAATCTTATTATTTTTACCACGATAAGTGACAAAAATCAACATTATCTTGAAAAACTTTTCAAATCATGAGGACACAGTTGATTAATACTGGCTCCGCCAGTGGCTAGAAGATGTACAAGGATGACAGACTGTAAGTAAACCTCTCCAAGATGAAAAAAAGTTTTGACCCAAAACAAAAGTTAGACTACAGGCTTTTAAATTGGATCATTGGTAAGTGATATGTCTTCTTTTTTAAAGGGTATGATGTTTGGTGTATTAACTTTTTAGTCCATAAACTTTACGAAATATTTTTTTCATCTAAAACTTACATGTATTTAATAAAATAATCCAACTGACAGTATGAAAAAGTGTAAAACCTGCTGTTATTTGTAGGTAAACCGTCCATCCCCTCGCTATTCCTCTTATCGCACACACGAATTGCAATGTTATAACATTATTAATGAAGAAGAGTTGAATAAGAGGCCTATTTTATATATATACATACTGTAACTTGGACTATTTCATTAAATATAAGTAATTTCTGAACTAAAATATTATTTCACAAAGTTTGTGAACTAAAAAATTAATATATGAAACCTCAAGGTGCTAATATATAAATTACCCCTTTTTAAAAGGCATAAACAACGTAAAAAGAAAATAATATAAACAAAGCACAAATATACCTGTGCAATCACAAACTCAGTGTTGTTCTTAAACCGCTGCCTCAATTCACTATCTGGTGTAGCCAAAAGCTTTTCCGTACCACCATTACTTATTCCAGATACAATCGCAATCAGAGCTGTAGTATCAAAATTAATTAACTCATCTTCTCCTCTACATGCCCCTGTAGTTTCAGATTGCGTCTTTTCCACATTGACCCAGTCTTTCAACTCCGAAACAAGGGAACTGAATGAAAAGCCCAAGCTCAAATCATTCACCTTTAACGCGATCTCCATCTCAATTTCGTCAGAAGGTAAATTCTTAGGTAATGGGTCTAGGGTTTGACATGCGTTTGGATATTGATCGACCCTTAGCATGAGACTGCAAGCTTGTTGATATGATCTTGCAAGAATATTTACCCATTCATCCTCTGATTCATCAGCTAAAGTAAATTCAAAATGCGGAAATTCCATTCTAAGCTCTGTAAATCCGAATTCCTCAAGCTTCTTCCATACATAACCATCAAGTCCATTTGCAAAGAAGAGTATGATGAAGGCGGGTTTCAATGCAACAGAAGATTGAGCGGCATTAAGTACTTGCTCAATTCGATACTTTAGGCCTTTGTTCTGATGAGAATCATTCCATGAGATGAACTTTGGGTTCCGATCGGATACAAGGAACCACACAGGATTTTTATGGAATGTACAAACAATATCGACATGGATGTCTTTTGCTTCAGCAACATTATTACTCTTTCCCCCTCTAATTGCTGGTGACAAAGGGATCGGCTTGCACACACGTGATACTCCAGTTATGTATGGCTGTTCAAGAATGTGAACAATGTCCTCAATGTAGCCAATATTACAGCTGCAATCAAATTCCAAGAGAAAAATCAGTCTCAATGCCAGACAGCAGTGACTCGTAACTTCATATTTTGACTCGATTATACAAATAGCGCAAATAGAGCGAACATGTCAATCATTCCACAACCTGTTTCCCCATGCTATCTCCTCTCTTTGTCGCTTTATTCCCACTTGATACCAAAGAAGCACAAAAACAAATAATATCACCCAAATTATTCAAATGAAACTACTATTCATGAAATCAACGGATGCTCTCATGACTAAACAGCATCAGTAGGCCAGTAAGTATTCTTTGAAGCCAACCCATCATAGCAATTCAGGGGGTTAGTTGTAGCACAATCTCCCGATGAGACTGCAAAGGGACTGTCCACCCATTTTGAGAGATGGTTCAATCATTTCCTGTTGTCATGACATTAAAAAATTGCAAGGTACTTCGCTAATTGTATTGATTTATTGCTCTCTTGGGCAAGTGATGTTGAGGTTTGAAAGCCAAGTCTGTTGAACAACTTTTTTCAGTTTTCCATTCGATTGTGAAACTAACAAACAAATAGTCCCATTTAAGTCAAATGTCTTATGACTATCAACAGCAGACATATGTCATAGTGAACATCAGGATTGAGCTTCTGAAAGTAAGGCTCTCTTTCATCTGTTGTTCACCTATTCCTATCATAAAGTCACACAAAATGTAAAGACCAATACATAACAGATTTAGATCTAGTCTTTCGGTAATTGGTTGTAATACAATGTATATGATACTTTAATTTATTAGAAGATATTTATAAATGTACCTCAAATCGCAAAACTATAGTACAGGTATTAAAGTTAATTATTTTATGCTTTTGCAAATGTAAGACACAGAAGAATCAGCTTATGCTCTCCCTAAAAATACCCAAAGTGAAAGCTGCGACCCATTATATTTTGCTCATCCAGTGTACCACTACTTTTCTACGGGATAGTTAGCTCACCTCAACCACATAACAAGAACATATGACAAGTTCTCGTTCTATTTGCTTTTCTCAAGCACACAGGGAGCACACATAATGTGCAATTTTTTTTTTCTCGCCGCTAACTACATTAGCAGAAGTTCTGTTGCACTACAACAAATCTTCTCCTTTTCTTCTCTGTGTACCCAGCTTTCCTAAGAACATCCTATTCCATCAATGGCATCACTAAGTGTCATGATTGTGAAAGACTTGCTTTCATTGTATTCTTTAAGGACTAGATGAGAAGATTAGCTTTGGAAGAAGAAGAATACTGTTGTCCAATGGAAGAAGACACATACGAAGAGAATGTCAAGCACAAAAATTAGACGCCACTCGGTAAAGTACTTTTGGATCTGCTAATCAAGTTATGTAGGATACATGTTGATGAGAAGTCCAGTAGTAACACCCCAATCCCACATTAGATAGATATGTAGAGTTCCATCAATTTATAAGTGACTTCATCCTTACATTAAAGTGACAACGCCTTCTCCTTCTGGGCTTAAGTGTCCATTATATGGTGCAATAAGACCTCCAATATTGCTGAACATAAGCTTGCTAAATGCATCCCAGCATTGGACTTCAAAGGGCAATTACAACCTACCCGCCATACTCATTTTCATTCCTCGAGAGATCCATGCAGATCTGTCTGATTTGTGATTTCATATCGTTCTTTTTTGTCTTTTCAGCATTGCTCTGAATCTTCTTGTATCTTGCTAGAGCCTAGACAACCATTTCCTTCTTTTCTAAGAAACAAAAAGGACAAAACACAAGCTCCACAGCAAGTGATGTACAAATTGACTGTTCTTCCTCAGGGATCCCAAATTGTAGAAGTCGCATGTAATTTCACCGGAAACATTAAAATGCTGCTTTGGAGCGCAAAATGACGCCATAATATTGAAACTAGTATAGAATTTTCAGTACAAATTGTTGTCCTATAATATGGTTTTATTAGCAGAGTTTCCAAACATTTCGACAGCACCATTCCACTTTATTAAAACCAAGGAACTAACTATCCCAAAAGTTTAAGTTGTGAGACGAAAACTTATGAGTAATTTTACTCTCTAACACGCCTCCTCACACAATGCCAATTGAGCTGCGTAAATAATATACAGTCTCACCTCATACTTTATTAAGAAAGTGGGCTATTAAGATTCCAACTCCAAACTTCTTACTACAATTAGTTTTTTTATTTGTATTATCTCGTAATTAGTTTTTTGGGTAGTTACTTTTGTTTTTATTTTTGCTTTCTGATAGCTTTATTTCTTACACGTGTATACTCTTGTATATATTGATGTACAGTGTTGATGTATATAATTCAAGTTTTGCAATTTGTAAATTCCAAAAGTAATTCTCTGGAACCTCTCAAAAGCCATCTTCTCTTCTTCTCAGCTCAAGCCCTAAATCTTCAATTTCTTCATCTCTTCACAGTAGTTCACAAATATAATACTTCTCTTCTTCTCATTGAAGGCCTAAAAATAGTTTTGTAGTAAGATGAAATGCCAAACTAGCAATTGCAAATGAATGCGACCACTAAATTCATCCAAAAACCAGTCACAAATTTGCAGAAACAAACATAATCAGAAATTGATCAAATCAACGAATCAACAACGACAAAAACAATAATCAAGATGCAAGCAACACAAAATCAAAAGAAATGCCAAAGTAGGAAATGCGAATGAATTTGACCACTAAAATCATCAAAAAACTGTTATTAAAACACAAGCAAAAAATTGATCAAATCAACGAATCAACTAGAACAAAAACAATAACCAAGACGCTAACAATACACAAATCCAAACAAGACAACATACGATTGAATTTTGTCACTAAATTCACCAAAAATACTGCCATTATATCGCAGAAACGAGCACAATCACAAACCAATCAAATCAACAAATCAACTAGAACAAAAACAACAACAAAACGCTCACAATCCATAAATCAAAACAAGACAAAATACGAGTGAATTCAACCACTAAATTCATCAAAAATAACCGCCATTATATTGCAGAAACAAGCACAATCACAAATCGATCAAATCAACTAGAACAAAAACAACAATCAATAGGCTAACAATACACAAATCAAAAGAAGATAACATACAATTAAATTCAGCCACTAAATTCATAAAATCAAAACCGCCATTATACAAATCGATCTAATCAACGAATCGACTAGAACAAAAACAATCATCAATACACTAACAACACACAATCAAAAGAAATGCCGAACTAGTAAAATTTGTGTGAACTTCATCCAAAAGAAAACCGTCATTACATTGCAAAAACAAACACAATCACAAATCGATCAAATCAACAAATCAACTACAACAAAAACAATAATCAAGACGCTAACAATACACAAATCAAAACAAGACAACATACAATTGAATTCAAACACTCAATTGACCAAAAAAAAAAATACCGCCACAAATTTGCAGAAACAAGCACAACCTCAAATCGAACGAATCAATAAATCAACAACAACAAAAACAACAATCAATACACTAACAAAATACAATCAAAACAAGAGAATCGAAGCAACCTAAGTGAAAAGGAACCGCAGGAGAGAGAAAGGCGAGAGAGGAAGTTGAGCTCGGAGTAGACCAATCGAAGCAAAGTGAGCTTGCAGGCGCTCGTGATCTTGGAAAGAGGTAACTTCTCTATCCTCTCTACCGTTGCTTTGCATCTTCTCTCTCCTTCTCTCACTTTCGCTTCCATCCTCGTCTGCCTCGCCCCCTGATAACCATTTTCTTTTCTCTTTCTCAAATGTCATGTTTCATTTTGATAATGTTATTTTTTTTTGATTATTTATACTAAAGGTTCATGTAATTTGTTTGGGGTTCATTTATCAGACGCTAATATATTGGATCCTATTAGAACTCCAAAGTTAAGCATGCTTAAACAAAAGTAGTACCAGGATGGGTGACCTTCTAGGAAGTACTCGTTTTGTCAATCCTATAAGGTGGGGTCCCTCGTAAACAGCCTCTCAGCAGGGTTACGTTCTAAAGAGATAAGGCTACGTACATCCACCCCCGGACCCCCTAGGCGGAAGCCCTTGAGGCACTGGATCCATTGTTGTTGTTGTTCCTGTACTTTGTTTACTGTATTAATTTAGTTTTTGTACTTTTAATTGTGTTAATTTGGTCCCTAAATAATTTAAAATGTGTCAATTTGGTCCTTAAAGAAAAAATTGTGTTAAGTTTTTTATAAAATTTTTAATAGTTCGGCTAAGAATTGGATTAAGTTGAATAAACGAATGAATTTATAATAAGTTACTTGCATCTAACATAATTTTGCCGTTCAAAATTACGTCATTTACTTAACTTGAATTTGACCAACGGACTAAATTGACACATTTTGAAATGTTTAGGGATTAAATTGACATAATTAAAAGTATAAGGACTAAATTGGCACAATGGACGAAGTATAGGGACCTTTGACGTAAATAATTGTTGATTTATTGGTCTCTGTATGACCTAACTATAACGATTATTAACTTAGTCAAGTATCGTTCAAGTATTATAGATCAAGTAGACAACGGAATATATGTTGTATCAGAGTTATTTTATTTTATCTTGAGTGGCACATGATGTAAATATTAGTATGTTCAAGGGTAAATATAAATTGTATTTTTAAATCAGGTAATTATGATTAGTTGACCATTTTGCCCCTGCTCATATGTAATATTTACCTACCCTTGCCCCTGTCCTTGAATGATCCTCTGCTGCCTGAAGCTTCCTACGGAAGCTTCCCAAATCTGTTTAAAATTGGCTGACACGCTTCAGACATCCGGGCCCCTTGTTTGTGTTTGTTTATGGTGAATCTGGACCGTTGATGCGTTTGAATTGAACGGTTGGGATGAGATGTGCAACCTTGCCACGGATGGTGCTTTAACGTATATATATAAGACCCTCTTTTAGGGTTCCTGTACACGTCTTTCATTTTTTTTCATTCTTCATCAGCCATCGCCCTCTCTTCTCTTTCTCTTGAGGTGATTTGAGGTGATTTGAAGGAGATCTTTCAGATCCGTGGGTATAAAGGCTTGCATGTCCAAATCTTGATACTTTGGAGCTTTGGCTTCTTTGTGAGTATCTCTTCTCTTTTCTGCTTTGTCTTTGTTCAGTAAAGGTTTCAATCTTTGGAACTTTGAAGATTTATTTGTATTACATTGTTGTCTTTGAGATTTTGGTCTGTAATAACTTGAACTTGACTATAGTGGAGAGACTTTCCTAGAAATAGGGAGTCGTGGACGTAGGTCTTATTTAAAGGCTGAACCACGTAAAATCTTGGTGTTCCTTGTTGTGTGTTTGAGTAGATTTTCGTATTTGATATTTACTACACTGCAGTTACAAGTTTATACTTAGATCTGAGAATCTATAACATATTCACGAAGTTTCTTTAAGAACGAAAGTTTTTCTTTAAAGATCCAAAGTTTTACAACTAAAACTCAACAAGTGGTATCAGAGATTTAGGTTCTTTACCTTAAAGAAACAATATAGCGGCTGCTACGGTTGAGATCGAAAGATTTGACGGTAGAAATGATTTTAATCTCTGGAAACTTAAAATGAAAGCCATTCTTATGGCCCAGGGTGCTGGAACTGCGCTTCCACCTGAAGATAAATAACCTGATTATCTAACTGAAAAAGAGAAACTAGAGATTGAAAATAAAGCCTACGCCTCTTTACTACTTAGTCTAGATAATTCAGTTCTTAACCAGATTTGTTATGAGAAGACTGTGGCTGACATCTGGGCTAAGTTAGAAGAAATTTATAAGTCTGAGTCTTCATCTAACATGATGTTATGTATGGAAGCACTCTTCACTTTTAAAGTGAGTAAGTATAAACCCTTAGAAGATTCTATAGATGAGTTTCACAGAATCTGTCAAGATTTGGATAATGTTAAGGTAACTATTGCTGATGAACTTTTGGCTGTAGTGTTGTTGTGTGCTTTACCTAAATACCGTAGGGCTTTTAAAGACACACTTAGATATGGACGAGACACTATAGCACTTAAAGATGTTACCAAGGTCCTTAGGTCCAAGATTCTTGAACTTAGGAAGGAAGGGAAATATCCACCTAACAGTAACAGTGGGGAAGGGTTGTCTGTTAGGGGCAGGACAAAGACTCGAGACAACAATAACAATCATAATAATTATAATAAGGAAAGAAGAAGAAGTAAGAGTAGGGACAGATCGAACTCTAGACCAAGAAGTGTTATGAATGTGGTAAGTTAGGACATATCAAGAGATATTGTCCTGACTATCAAAGAAAATTTAATGGCACAGTAGATAACATTGAGTACACTGATGGTTATGACTCTGCTGAAGTCTTAGTGGCTTCTACAGACCTAACTACACATGAGTGGGTGCTAGACTCAGGGTGTAGTTTTCATATAACTTCTGTTAGACCTTTCTTTACTGAGTACAAAGCTGTGACTGGGGGGATGGTTTGACTAGGAAACAATTACGAGTGCAAGGTAGTAGGAATATGGTCAGTTGACTTCACCTTAGAAGGAGTTAGGCATGTGCTTGAACTTAAAAGGGACCTGATTTCTCGAGGACAGTTAGACCTGGCTGGTACGACCTTAAAGGCTCAACAAGGGGTAATGAAGGTCCTTAAGGGTTCCCTTGTAATGCTTAGTGGGGAGGTCAAGAGTGGACTATATGTGCTTAGAAGTGACATAGTTCCTGCTGGTTGCTCTGTTGCAAAAAAAGCTGACCTAACTAACCTTTGGCACAAGAGATTAGAACATGTTTTTGTGAGAGTTCTGAATGAACTGTACAAGAAGGGATTGTTGGGGGGTGGATATGTGTCTAAACCTGACTTTTGTGAGTTATGCATTTTTGGAAAGCATCATAAACTATCTTTTAAATTTGGTATCCATATAACTAAGTCACCGGTAGACTATATCCACTCTGATTTGTGGGGACTAGCTAGGGTACCAACTTTAGGTGGAGCTTACTACTTCCTATCTATGGTAGGTGACTTTTCTAGGAAGGTTTGGGTTTATTTACTCAAAACAAAAGATGAATGCTTTGATGCTTTTGTAAGGTGGAAGAACATTATAGAAAATCAAACAAGTATGAAGATAAAGGTGCTTAGAACTAATTATGGACTTGAGTATATCAACTTTGAATTTGATAGTTTATGTGCACAAAATGGTATTAAAAGACACATCACTGTTAGAAATATACCCCAACAAAATGGACTGGTTGAGAGAATGAACCACACACTCTTAAATAGGGTAAGGTGCATGTTATTTGCATCTGGACTTGGAAAGAACTTTTGGGGGGAGGCTGTAGTTACTGCATGTTATCTAATAAATAGAACCCCCTCCTCTGCAGTTGACTTTAAAACCCCTGAAGAAAAATGGACTGAAAAAACTAATGATTATTCTATTTTAAAAGTTTTTGGATGTGTTTCGTATGCACATCAATCAGAAGGAAAACTTGAACCTAGGGCTGTAAAAGGTGTTTTTTTAGGCAATCCTGATGGTGTAAAGGGTTATAGAGTGGCTGTTAGGGATGAAAACAAGACCAAAATAATAATTAGTAGGGATGTGGCCTTTAATGAAGAAGAAATGCCCTACTTGGAGAAACCAGTAGCTGCTGGTACAGCAGCCACTTCCTCCAACCCTAGGAAGTTTGATCCTGAACTCTACGAGTTCAAGATCAGCCCACCAGACCCTACATACCAGGAAAACTAGACCTTAGACCCTGAAGAAGAGATGACTGACAGTGCTGAGGGGAGCACTGAACCTCAAGAAACCATTGAACATATGGACCTATCTAACTACCAACTAACTAGAGATAGGGAGAGGAGAGAAACTAGGGCACCTGTTAGGTTTGAGACTGCTGACTGTATTGCCTATGCCCTAAACACTGTCTTAGAATATGTAGAGCCAGAACCTCTCACTTATTCACAAGCTATTACTGGGGATGCCTCTAAACAGTGCTTAAAGCCACGACAGAGCAAATGGAGAGCCTCAAAAGGAACAAAACCTGGGTTTTGGTTCCCAAACCTATGGGTAGGAAGTTGGTAGGTTCTAAGTGGATTTATAAGGTAAAAGAACCCAATACATCATCTGGACAGCCAAGGTTCAAGGCCAGATTAGTTGCAAAAGGTTTTTCACAAAAAGAAGGGGTGGACTACAATGAGATATTCTCTCCTGTTGTTAAGAACACCACTATAAGAATCCTTATGGCCCTAACTGCTAAGTTTAGCATGTTTTTAGAACAAATGGATGTTACCACAACTTTCCCTCATGGAGAGCTGGAAGATGAGATTTTTATGACACAACCTGAGGGGTTTATTGAACCAGGAAATGAGAATAGTGTATGTCTGCTGAAAAGGTCTTTGTATGGCCTTAAGCAGTCTCCTAAACAATGGTACAAAAGGTTTGACCAATTCATGCTAAGTAGAGGATTTACCAGGTCTATACATGATACCTGTTTCTGCTATGTTAATGCTGATATATGTCGATGATATGCTACTGGCTAGTAGGTCTATGAACTCTATTAATGATTTAAGGCTAATGCTTTTTGCTGAGTTTGATATTAAAGACTTAGGGAAGGCCCAGAAAATCCTTGGTATGGAGATTACGCGGAATATTTCTACAGGATCAGTGCATCTATCCCAGCAAGCCTACTTGGAGAAGGTATTATCACATTTTAATATGTCGGATTGTAAACCTGTAAAGTTTCCCTTTGCAAGTCAGTACAAGTTTTCAGTGGAGCAGTGTCCTACTACTGAGACCTATAAAAAAAACAGATGGAAAAAGTACCCTATGCCAATGCTATAGGATCTTTGATGTATGTTATGACCTGTACAAGACCTGACTTAGCTTTTTCTTTAAGTGTTCTATCTAGATTTATGAGTAACCCAGGAAAAGAACAGTGGGATGGGGTTAAGTAACTGTTAAGGTACATAAAGCAGACCTATACATTGGGTTTAACTTTTGGTAGAACAGAATTTAACCTACAGTTGGTAGGTTATACGGATTTTGATTTTGGGGGAGATTTAGATAGGAGAAGGTCCACTAGTGCGTACTTTTTTACCCTAAATGGTGGAGCCATCTGTTGGAAATCAAAGCTACAGTCTATGACAGCTTTGTCCACTTCAGAGATAGAGTTTCAGGCCCTAACCGAAGCTATTAAGGAAGCTATCTGGTTGAGGGGGCTGTTGTCTGAGATTAATTTAGACAATGGACCCCCTATACTCTATTCGGATAGTCAATCAGCCATTGCTTTGTGTAAGAACCCTGTTTATCATGATAGGACTAAACATTTAGCTGTTAAGAAGAGTTTTATGAATGATATGTTGGAAAAGAACACTGCTGAACTGCTGAAAATTAGTACTTATGTAAATCCAGTGGATATGGGCACTAAGAATGTAACTTTGGACAAGTTAATTAAATGCATTAACTTGGTTCAAAGTGTTTGGGATCATGGATGACCAATCGTGAGAGTTTGCCCCTTATTATTAGGGTATGTTTAATAGTTAGTTCATATAGATACCAAGGTGGAGAATTGTCGATTTATTGGTCTCTATATGACCTAACTATGACGATTATTAACTTAGTCAAGTATCGTTCAAGTATTATAGATCAAGTAGACAACGGAATATATGTTATATCAGGGTTATTTTATTTTATCTTGAGTGGCACATGATGTAAATATTAGTATGTTCAAGGGTAAATATAAATTGTATTTTTAAATCAGGTCATTATAATAGTTGACCATTTTGCCCCTGCCCGTATGTTGTATTTACCTGCCCGTGCCCCTGCCCATGAGTGATCCTCTGCTGCCTGAAGCTTCCTGAGGAAGCTTCCCAAATCTGTTGAAAATTGGCTGACACGAGTCAGTCATCCTGGCCCCCTGTTTGTGTTCGTTTATCGTGAATCTGGACCGTTGATGCATTTGAATTGAACGGCTGGGATGAGATGTGCAGCCTTGCCACGAATGATGCTTTAACATGTATATATAAGACCCTCTTTTAGGGTTCCTGTACACGTCTTTCATTTTTTTCATTCTTCATCAGCCACCGCCCTCTCTTCTCTTTCTCTTGAGGCGATTTGAGGTGATTTGAAGGAGATCTTTTAGATCTGTGGGTGTAAAGGCTTGCATGTCCAAATCTTGATACTTTGGAGCTTTGAGAAGCCATTGTTGGCTTCTTTGTGAGTATCTCTTCTCTTTTCTGCTTTGTCTTTGTTCAGTAAAGGTTTCTATCTTTGGAACTTTGAAGATCTATTTGTATTACGTTTTTTTCTTTGAGATTTTGGTCTGTAATAACTTGAACTTGACTATAGTCGAGAGACTTCCCTAGAAATAGGGAGCCGTGGATGTAGGTCTTATTTAAAGGCTGAACCACGTAAAATCTTGGTGTTCCTTGCTGTGTGTTTGAGCAGATTTTCGTATTTGATATTTACTATACTGCAGTTACAGGTTTATACTTAGATCCGAGAATCTATAATATATTCAAGAAGTTTTTTTAAGAATGGAAGTTTTTCTTTAAAGATCCAAAGTTTTACAACTAAAACTCAACAATAACTCTTTTTTATCAAAATTTTGGTAATGGTATTGATAGGCCAAAAATGTTAAGATAAATTATATATAAATATTATGGGGTTTAATGTATTCGTTTTTAGTCCATATATTTTGTAAAATAATTTTTTAGTCCGAAAAATTACATGTATTTATTAAAGTAGTCCAAAAAGCAATGTATAAGAGTACAAAATAAGTCCCACTTTTATTTTTCACACTTTGTTTGAACTATTTTATTAAATACACAAAAATTTTTGGATTAAAAAAATATTTCACAAAGTTTGGTGAACTAAAAAATTGATACGCTAAATTTTAGGGTACTAATATGTATGTAATTTTGCCCTAAAGTTTTGTGAAATAATATTTTAGTCCACAAGGTGAAATGATATTTTAGGCCTACTGTCTTTAAATTTTTCACAAAAATTTACACAATGACAAAAATATCCTTACTAAAAATATTTGTACACTAAATAAAAAATAAATAAATACAAATCCTCCCTTCCTCTTCTCTCTCTTCCTCCCCTTTTCTCTCTCCTTCTTCGTCGCCGCCACCAACAGAAGAGGGGTCGGTGACCAGGAATAGCTGGTTGGTGACCCAGATGAAAGTGTGGACAGAAAGAGAAGCGTGGGAAATGGCTAAGTACTAGTGAGAGAGGTGGGGGTTAGGGAAGAAAAAGGGGAGTCGGAAAGTGTGGTTGGGCTAAAGAGGGTGGCGTTGGGCCGGAGGAAAACTGCCAGCTCCAACATCTACGACGAGAAGGGTGGTGGAGATGAGGAGGAGAAAGAAGAGGAAAAGTGAATTTTTATTTATTTATTTATTTATTTATTTAGTGTAAAATATTTTTAGTAAGAGTATTATTATCATTTTGTAATTTTTTGTGATTTAACAACAGTAAATAGACAAATCATTTTACCAACGTGTGGATTACAAAAATTATTTTGCAAAGTTTGTAGATTACAAAATTATTTCACAAACCTCATGCTGCTAATATCTAGTTTATCCTGAAAATTAAAGACCATTTTAAATTAAAAAAAAAGATAAATATAAACAAATTAAACTTAAAAATACAATGGACCAACTCTATAAACAACTTCGTAAAGTTTTTGAATGGTATGAAGCTAAGGTCAAGAATCATAGATGGATAAGCAAAGTTCGTTGTATTTTATATGCTAGTATGATTTATAATATCTCGAGTCAGAGAAATCAAAGATTGTTAAACAAATAGTAGTAAGCAAGTCCTGATTAGGAATATAATATCTCAGGTATGGAATCGTTTTGTTTTCCTTTATGAATCTTGGTAGTTATGGTTCGTTTGAGCTGGGATTGTAATTTATGTTAAAATCTCCTGTAACTTTTCTCAATTAGTTGAATGAATGTCTCTGCTTACCATTTGAAAAAAAAAAAAAAAAGAACTTGGAGAGAATAAGAAAAGGGGCAAAAAAAAAAAAAAAAAAAGCAGTTGTCTCTTTCCTGTTGGGCGTTGGATATTGAATTGCTAAAACAAAGGAAAACAATTTGATAACAAGCTCCGCTCTATTATGAGTTTGATTCTGCTCAATAACGGGCCTGAATCGACTGGATTAGACTAATGAGCCGAGCCGAATAACAACAACAATAGACCAAGTGCCTCAAGAGCTCCCACCTAAGCGGGATCTGGAGGGTGGATGTACGCAGCCTTACCCCTTTAGGGTGAGAGGCTGTTTCCGAGGACCCCTAACCTTATAGGGTTGGCAACACTAAAGCTTCCCAGGAGGTCACCCATCCCAATACTACTATTGCCCAAGTACGCTTAACTTTAAAGTTCTAATAAAATTCAGTTCATTGGTGCATGATAAATGAAACCTAAGCCAAGCCGAATAATGGATACATTAAAAGCTTATCAAACCAAACTCAAACAAAGGGAGCTCGACTCGACTCGACTCGTCTCGTTTATGCGGATAAAAATGACAATGAAAGAGAGAAAGGGGCATAAAACGCGGTTGTCCCTATCCTGCCGGGGGGCGTTGAATATTTGAATAGTTGAAACAAATCTTAAATTGTATATTCCAATCTCTCTCATCATTTTTCCTTCGTTCTCAACGCCAATCCTCAGGTAATTCTCTCTCTCTCGTTGTCTGAATTTTATGTGTTTTTGATTTTCCTTTGATTCTCATCTTCTTTCAATTATCGGATTCCGAATTTTCAGTTTCAGATCAAGGTCATTTCGAATCGATTTTGTTCTTATCTTGTATATATTGATATAGATCTAAACTTTCTGGATTTTTTTGTTCGCGGTTCGTATTTGAGATCGATTGTATTCATGGTTGTGTCGGAATTCTAGGGTTTTCAGATTCTATCGTGATAAGCAACCAAAATAGATGTATGGGTTGAGGGTAATTGATACGGTTAAATCCAGGAAGAGTGGCTAGATTGATCTCGTTGAAGCTTAACCATGGTTGATTGTAGAAATTAGGGGGAAATAGAACAGAAATCCGAGAGGGAGAGAAGAGAATAGTTGGGAGAGGGAGAGATTTCATTGGATTTGTTATTTGAGGAATTCTAGGGTTTTCAGATTCTAATGTGATATGTAACCAAAATAGATATATGGGTTGAGGGTATTTGATGCAGTTAAAACTAAGAAGAATTGGTAAATTGTGCCCTCCGAAGCTGAACCAAGGTTGATAGTAGAAATTAGGAGGGAATTAGAACAAAAATTCAAGAGGGAGAGAAGAGAATAGTAGGGGGAGGGAGAGATTTCATTGGGAGTTGCTGTTTGAGGAGTTATTAGGTTTTCATATTCTAACGTGATACATAACCAGAATAGGTATATGGGATGAGGGTAATTGATTAAAGCCGGAAAGAATGGCTAGATCGCCCTCTTTGGAGCTTAACAAGATTTGATAGTGTTAGGGTACAAAATCAATCTCGAACCTTCACCCATCAGCTTAAATTTTTGGGACAAATGGTTCTCTGACATGGTATCAGAGCTTTATTGACCGAGAGGTCAGGAGTGGAGTTCAAATCCCGACAATTTTCCTTTCAATATTAACATAATTTAAACACAAGATATGAGGGGTGCCTGTGCAATATCCACACTTAGCCCTATGAGCATTTTCATGAGGGGGCAGCGTTAGGGTATAAAACCAATCCTAGGTTTTCACCCATCAGTTTAAGCTTCTGGGACGTATGGTTCCTTTTCAGATAGTAGAAATTAGGACACCAAAAATTCAAGAGGGAGAGACGAAAATAGTAGGGAGAGGGAGAGATTTCATCCCGCATTCAACTTCATGTTCTTCCTAACACTAGTACCCCTTTATAATGATATTGGGAGGGGACTACTACTCCTAAGCACTTTATTAGAAATAGAAATTATATAAATAATGGCTAAAATATATCTACCTATTAAAATACTATTGGATCATGTGTCCTACACGTGATTAATTTATTTTTCCCGTACAGTAATAAGGAAGCCCACAAAGAATAGGAACGGGCCCAACCTGATAGAGTTTGGAAAATTAGGCATCCTTTTATAATAACAACTTTATGAATGAAAATCAATGCCATCTTTTGTCTCTTCTTCCTTCCTTTAATTTCAGTGTTTTACTGCTTTATTTTAGTTTTCATTATATTTTGAATTCAGTTCGTATCATAACAATCTGTTGGTTTTGTTGAACTGCAGATATAGTAGAAATTTGATTTGGGTAATTAGGGTATAGGAACATGTTAGAGCAATTGCTCATATTCACTAGAGGAGGGCTTATCCTCTGGTCGTGTAGGGAGTTCAGTAATGCAATAAAAGGGTCACCGATTGACACTTTGATCCGATCGTGCCTTTTAGAGGAACGATCTGGAGCGGCTTCGTACAATTATGATGCATCTGGTGCATCTTACACGCTGAAATGGACGTTTCACAATGAGCTTGGGCTGGTTTTTGTTGCTGTATATCAGCGAATTTTGCATCTACTCTATGTGGATGATTTGCTTTCGATGGTTAAGCGTGAATTCTCAGCTATTTATGATCCGGGCCGGATTGAGTATACTGATTTCGATGATATTTATAAACAGCTTAGGGCAGAGGCAGAAGCGAGAGCTGAGGAACTCAAGAAATCATCAAAATTAGGGGGAACTGTTGCAAGTAAAAAGCAAGACCAAGTGCACAAGGGGAAATTTGATCGGAGTGATAGGAAAAGTAGCAGTGGTGATTCAAAGAATGAAAGTGGGGATGGAGATTCTGGGAAAGGAAGCAAATTTTCAAATGGGCATGTCAATGGTGATCGTGCTAATGAAGTCAATCGGAACATAGATGTAAATAAGAGTGAGGATTTGAGCTCTGATACTGGAGCTTTTGATGTAAATAAACTTAGGTCACGAGCAAAGGGTAACAAGAAAAAGGATATTAGTGTTGTTAACAAGGGTTCCAAGGAAGAGCCCAAGAAAAAGGTAACGAAGAAGAAAAGAGTCTGGGATGATGCACCTCGTGATGTTAAATTGGATTACACAGATCCTGTGGCTGAGAACGGTGATGAGAATGTGAAGTTTGTAGCAGCAGATGACGGGGAAAGTATGATGGACAAAGAGGAGGTTTTCAGCAGTGACAGTGAGTTCGAAGAGGATGAGAAAGTGGCTGATGATTCCAAGGCTGAAACAAAGTCAAAGGGTTGGTTTTCTTCAGTGTTTCACAGGTACTACTCGCCCATCCCTTACATTTCTTTGTAACCCTGTCAGTTTTCACGGTGCATATATGAATTTGATGATCAATTTGTTGGTTACTTACCGCCAAAAAAAAAAAAAAAAAAAGAAGAAAAAATTCAATTTTATGCTCTCTTTTCAATTGCAAATTCTCAATTGATTGCCAATTTTGCTTGTACTTCCTATCAGGAGCTGGCGGATTACACTTGTGTGTGTTTCATTGATGTGGCAAGTCCATTTTTATTATTACGCTTATGAAAATTACAGAGGTGATATTGGCACTGATTAGATTTTGATGGTATAAACTACAAATACGCCCTTCTTGAGACAGATGGTATATACTGGCTCGTAGTGCTGTGACTTATTATTGTATCAATTGAATCAGATAGAAAGGTCCTAGGTTGACTTGGTCTCTGATTATATAAAGGGTATTCTGGTTCTGGATTCTCATATTCTTTGGAGATCACATATTATGCAATTTAGGACGAGTGTATATCAATATAGGGAAAGAGGGTAAGGGAAGAAGAGGACCAGAATGATTAAAAACATGGTGTTACTTGGTCGTAAATAAGGTAATATCTAAAAAGAACGGAAAAAAGGGAAGTACATACACTAGTCAGACTATTCTAAGCCACCTTTTGTAATCAACTATTACCTTTTCTGCTGCTGCAACGCTATCTGAAACGCAAACGCTGATGCTGAAACTTCATCGTCATAGAAGAATACCCTCAACCGATCATGGGTTTACCCACATCTGGTGAAAAATAGAGAATAACTTGCACCATAAGTCCTAAGCCACAACACAAAATAATTGGTTGTGCATCTCCCCACTTTGGTAGCACATAACACAAATCCTTGAAGACAAAGCCTTAAGCGTCTCTGTTTTTGTAGATAATCTTGAGTATTAAATATTAAAGCTTGTTAAGAAGTAAATACCACAAAAAATTATGATTTCTAATGTTTCATCATGTTTAGTTGCAAAGTTGATAAGATGTGGAGGCTTCGATATTCATTTTGCTGAACATAATATTTGTGTGACTTAATTTGACAAGCTCTATCTTATCGTTAATCGAACACCATGTATGCATCCACATTATAGGAAGATAATTCTTATGGAGGCCAGTATCATTGACCTTGCGGTTTTGGGTCTCAGTATTGCAGGGAAGTCCCAATTGGAGAAGGCCGATCTCGAGTCAGCATTGAAGGTTCTGAAGGATAGGCTGATGACAAAGAATGTGGTATGTTTGCTGTGTAATACATACTTTACTGTGTTTTCTGTTCATTGATATGTGCATGGACCGCTTTTTCTGCTTTTGCTTTTGATCTTTATGTGAATGAACTTTTATGCTGATTGCTGGTGGTTTTTATTTTTCTGGTACTTTCTCATTGATGCACATCTTTTCGCTTTTCTTTTTGTTCCGGGGGTGGGGGTGGGGGTGGGGGTGGGGCTGGGGGTGGGGTTTGAGGTCAAGGGGTAAACATTTAAGTGCCGCAGCAACGTATGCCATGTATTCTTCACAATTTTCTTAGGGAATTTTCTAATTTCTGTGATTTTTCTAGTAGGATCTGATATCATCTGAATGTTCTGATAGGAAAGTCACTGACCGTTTTATCCGAAAATCAAAATATTATAACTTCTCCACAAAAGTATCGTATTATCTTGAACTGAAATACATGTGTGGCCATTTCCTTCCGATAAATTCTAGCCCAAGAAGATAATGTCTGGAATGATACAAGTAATATACTAACTAGTATAATTCTTATAAGAAGAATCTAAGTTAACTGGTAGTGAATGGTTCCTTTGTCTATTTCCGAAAACCCACGGTGATCTTGCCTTTGCAGGCTGAGGAGATAGCCGAGAAACTTTGTGAATCAGTTGCGGCAAGCCTTATAGGTAAAAAGCTGGCTTCATTTACAAGGGTCTCATCAACAGTTCAGGTTTGTGTGCCTTGAATTATATTCTTTTATGAAAAGATGATGCCGATCTTGTTTCTTCTTCAGTGTTTACAAAATTTACTGATTGCAGGCTGCAATGGAAGATGCCCTTGTTCGCATCCTCACCCCCAAGCGCTCAATTGATATACTTCGGGACGTTCACGCTGCCAAGGAACAAGGAAAGCCATATGTCGTAGTATTTGTCGGTGTCAATGGAGTTGGAAAGTCTACTAATCTTGCCAAGGTTAGAATAACTTGATAATCATGTTTATGGAATCAAATAAAGGAAGTTGAATGACGAATTTTGAGTTAGCTGCTATGTGATTGGCTGTCACATAATGCTACAAATCTATATTTTAGCAAACCATATGTATACGGGCATTTAAATTTCAAAAACTACTAAATTTTATAGCAAGTCGTTCAAATATTTGCAAGGGGTAGTGATTAAGAGTAACTTATGTTCCTTTAATCGCCCAATGCGATCACAGTAGTATGTTATGTAAAATTTGCAACACTCATGACCGTGATTTGATCTCATGAAAGCTTCACCCTGTCTGTCCATGATTTTTGAAGCTGACATGCATGCTCCTGTTATTAATACCTGGTATTACTTTACAGGTAGCATACTGGCTGCTGCAGCACAAGCTCAGTGTCATGATGGCTGCCTGTGATACATTTCGCTCAGGTGCTGTTGAGCAGCTGCGGACTCATGCACGTAGGCTGCAGGTATGCGCATGATTCACTATAAATTGCGTTCTTGTTGTTGCTAAAATGGATTTAGTGACGAGCATTGACTAACGTGTTGTTATATAATGTAATGGCTGTTGGCACTTGACATTACTGGTCTTGAGCTAGCATTACACGATTGCCACAATTGATATTATCTTCAATAGCCTCCATGATACACTTATTAGTATTTATTTATTAAATATATATATATATATATTTCTACATGTGAAGATCTATTAAAAGATGCATTAAAATTAAATTATTGTATATTTTTTTTCCTTCAAATATCTGTAAACATGAGGCTTAAACGAAGTCATGAGTGGTTTTCTCTTGAGAGTATCACCAACTGCAGTTTTAATATGGCATTTCAGATACCCATATTTGAGAAGGGCTATGAGAAAGATCCCGCCGTTGTGGCTAAGGAAGCTATACAAGAGGCCACCAGGAATGGGTCAGATGTCGTTCTTGTGGATACCGCTGGTCGGATGCAGGTATTAGTTTCTTCTTGCATTTTTTGTATTGGCACCGGAGGGAACAACATTTGCGTAACGCGTATCAAGCATGAAACAAAGAGAGGTCATTATGTAATGTAAAAGGCCGTTACACAGCATTACATGATTGACTTTTATGTGATAGTACATTAGTATTGCATACATATTGTGTTTATTCATTGTAATGTACTTGGAAATGTTTTGAATGTGAAACATGAGATATTAAAGCTATAGATTGTACAACTTTTTTATTAAAATTTTGGAATTATAAGGTTTGAAGCAACTTATATTCTCTAAATAGATCCAACTGATTGTTACGACCCGTTATGTAACGTCCATAGCGCCTTGCTACCATCGCACCACAATCTTCATTTTAATTCCATTGATACAAACTGAAGCTAATGCCAAATTAACAGTCTTATAATGATCTGTTTTGTGTAACCATGCTGCGCATTTGGACGTAATATAGTGGAGATATGGTATTTACTCAACTCGTATTATCTTCTTCTGCTAATGAAGCCATGGTCTAATGATAAAACACTATTAAGGTTGAGGCTGCAAGACAATAGTACCAGGCACTAAGGCACCGGATCGCATTAGAACTTCAAAGTTAAGCGTGCTTGGGCGAGAGTAGTACCAGGATGGGTGACCTCCTAGGAAGTCCTCGTGTTGCCAACCCTATAAGGTTGGAGGTCCTTGGAAACAGCCTCTTTGCAGGGTTACACCCTGAAAGGGTAAGGCTGCATACATCCACCCCTCTGAGACCCTGTTTATGCGGGAGCTCGAGGCATTGGGTCTGTTGTTGTTGTTGCTCGGGGACAATAGGTCATGGTTTCAAATCCACATCCCCGCTTACCGACTAATCAAATATTTCTTCTTGTAATCTGGCTCTGATTATCTTCGGCTCACACAGGACAATGAACCATTGATGCGTGCGCTCTCCAAGCTGATTAACCTCAACAGCCCAGATCTAGTCCTTTTTGTGGGCGAGGCACTTGTTGGTAACGATGCTGTGGATCAATTATCCAAATTCAATCAGGTTTGTGTCGATTCTTGTGCTCTTAAATCGATAACGTATACGACAGGAATACTCAATAGCATGAAATTGTAGATTTCTAATTTTGAGTCAACGATGGTGATCTTATTATGCAGAAATTGGCTGATCTTTCTACCTCACCTACTCCAAGATTGATTGATGGAATCCTCCTTACCAAGTTTGACACCATTGATGATAAGGTGTGCCATTTTGTTCGTCTTTGGTTTTGTCTTGCTTATTTATTGCTAAGATAGAGGGTTCCATCCTGACACCAATCAGTGTTAGGTAGAGTAGCTCACTAGGGTACATATTCATCTCTTCTCTCTCATTACTCAAATGTGGGATTTTTACTCAACTTACATGTAGAGTTCTTAACACTCTTCCTCACGTGTGAGTTTTCTTCAATCATACCCCTCGCCTTCTTTGATCCAATTAGGAATTACGTCCAATCGGATCTAACATTCACTGGGGAGGCCCTCGATGCAGTAAATTCAATTACATCTCCTGTTTTTGAGGCCACAGTGTATCAGACAAAGATCCCAAGATCATCTACCCATCCTGTTACCATGTTAAATTCCACTGAGTCTTTAGGTCTGGTTCTTGAGTTTGGCACCGAGCTCTACATATGAGCTGAAATGGGATTACATCCTAAAACTATTTTGGCATTAGGCAAAGTAGCCTATTAAGGCTTATATATTGATCTCTTCTCTCTTGTAACACCAATATGAAATTTTTACTAGATTTACACATGAATTTCTTAACACCCATGTTGCAGTGTGAATTCCATCCTCCCGTATGCTATCACCAGGGCTCTACACCCAAACTTGTAATTTGACTACACCCATTAAAATTTGATTATTCTACTCTGAATTTTGTCACTCTCTAGTTTTATGAGCATTCATTGGATTGACTGGAGTGATAAAACACTTGAGCATTCATAGCAATTAAGACCAGGCAGCCGGGTTTTAATCCCAATTTACCCTGTTTCACATGGCAAAACTTCCGAGTGAACAGTGCATGCAACCTGATTAATACTCGAGGGCCATTTAAGCTGGCCTAGACACCCTGACAGCCGAAAAAGGGCGTTTTAGATAGGATTATTAAATGGTATAGTGACCGAGGACGGGCGATTTGCAGGTGGGAGCAGCATTGTCAATGGTGTACATATCTGGAGCGCCCGTCATGTTTGTGGGGTGCGGACAGTGGTATACCGACCTCAAGAAACTCAATGTCAAGTCCATTGTCAAGACCTTGTTGAAGTAACCCCTCTCTGCTTGCTTCACATTTTAGGGTCAGTTTGGTATCGTTTTTTATTTGTAGCTCTTTATTTCTTAGAACTAAAGATCAGGTTTTGAAAATGGGTTTTTCTGTTTTCTATCAAAATAGGAAAAAAATTGAAAAAAAGAGTACCAAAAACGAAAAAATCATTTTTAAAATATGATTTATCTAAAATAAACCAAGACTTACAAACAGAAAACGATACTAAACAAGCCCTTTATCTTTGGAAACTTGTTGGAGGTGTTCAAGTCCATGCTCTGTAATTTCTTTCACGTTGCCGTTAGACGATACTGGCTGTTTCGAGTCTTTCCACAACTGGGTTTGCTAGGAGGAGTGTTTAATTCAATCCGATTTGACCCTGAATTTGGTTGAATTTTGATTATATAAAGTATGTTTATTTGGTTCTTCAAAATTAGGAAAGTTGATATAATTTAGTGGGACTTTGTTATAATTTTCGGTTGGAGAAATTTTGTACCTTATTGCGCATGGGAGTATGACAAAATATTAGATGGATTGAAAGTTGGATATTCGATGATTGATTGAACGCCTCCTTTTGATAAGCTGAGCCCAAGTTTGAGCCTGCTTAGCTCAAGGTTGGGCTCGTTTGCATTAAGTTCAGCTTGAAACTCGAAAAGTTCAAGTTTAAGCTCGAGCTTGGTTCATAGAAGGCTCAGGCTTGGCGAGTTTCTAATTAAACTTGCAATATGTTAACTTATTTAAGCTCAATCCGCGGTTGTTTTAACTCGTTTAAGCTCTAACTCAGCTCATTTAGGCTCAAATTTAATTTAAATGGCAAATATGTTATATTAAGAAATGCTTGTCTAGGGTTGTTTAGGCTCATAAGCGAGTGTAGCCTTTGGGCTCGCGAGTCGCCATAACTCATTTACACTCCTAGATGCCACGAGTAAAAGAAAATGAAATTATACTTACAAATAAATAGGGTGGTTTACATAAATTCCTATTAATAAGTTTTTTTTTTATTTAACCACTATAATTTTTTAGAAATTGTCTCTAAAAGTACAAAATTTTTCAATCAACTATCTTAAATTAAATTGTTTACCATTTGTTAATTATTACATGACTTCTACATGGTTTTAGCTTACCGTTTTTATTCTTTTAGTGCATGTACGACATTGGTTGGAGTTAGTTAAGCTTGTAATGCATTAACCTGTCCTCTTTCCTCACCTGGGTTCGATTCTGAGGGGGTTTGAAAAAGGAGTTATTCGAATCTCAATGAGAAAGGGGAGCAAAATACTTTGTCGGCTAAGATACTGGAGTTCATGCTCAATTAAAACTCTAAAATCTATATAGAAGTCACCGACAAGTGACGAATAATTAACAATGTGATTCGCAGTAATTGACTAAAAAGTTTCTTGATGATTTTGTTGAGAACTTAAAAATCTATGGTGATTAAATTAAAAAAATAATAACTTTTGATGGTAGTTCTTTTTTGGGGGGGAAAAAAACCCTTAAATACAACGAAATATGAGATGTATTTAATCTCTGAGTCGTCATTCTTCCATGCTTTATGGAGAATGAAGATTCTCCGAACAATGCGAGCAAAAATAATTAGAATAAACGAGCTGAGAATCTCATTGTATTTTTTTTTAAATTAGCGACCATGTCGCGAAACAAAACAGGCGCTCGAACAAGTGAGCCCTGAGAAAATCCGCTCAATAAAGGGGCTCAAAAGAAAACAATAACAAAACAAACAGGGCTACAAACAAGACAAAACAGGGCTGAGAATCTCTTTATAAGCATTCAGCTTGATAACTCTTAACAAATTTTTGGTCTCTATTAATCATGAAGTATGATTCTTCAATCTGTGCCGGTGTTGTGAAAATTTGTTCCTTACTGCCTCCTGAATTTGAACCATTAGCAGGCACCAAAGGCAATATGTCCATATGAAGATCGGAACGAGAAATTGAAGTACCCGAAAAATCATCTCTCTTTGTTGTTTCTTTGCGATGGGGACTGCTTAGAATCGAACTAATGGTTGTTTTTTGCTCTCTTGTTTGGTAGAGTACCATTTGGAGCAAAATTACCCCCTGTTTGATAACAGGATAAAGAGAGAGAAAAGGGGGTAAGGGTAAAAAGGGATAATTTTTACCCCTATTTAAGAAAGTTATTCGAAGGGTAAATGGGAGTAACGGGAGGTCATTTTTTACCCCCCCCCCGTTACCCCTCTTTACCCCCAATTTCTTTAACCCCCCAAATTGGGAGGTAAAGGGGAGTAAGGGTAATATTTAAAATTTTTTTGACACTTTTAACTTTATTTTAACTATAACTCTCTTTACCCTCACCCCTTTACCCAATTGCCAAATAAGGGTAACCATTTACCCTTCTTTACCCTTAGCCCTCTTAATTTGACATATCCAAACAAGGATAGAATATTACCTTACCTTCCCCCTCATTTACCCCCATTTACCTTGTTGTCAAACAAAGCATTTAAGTTTTTCACACCCAGTTTTTCAATATATTTGTACAATAAAATGCGATTCCATAATGTAATGAACCACCACAAAATCACCCACTTCAAGATTATGGTCCATAGAAAAATCATGCCATCCTTTACGAAGGGCGAGAGTGGCTTTATACTTAGGATAATGCCGTGTTCCATAGTCGCCCCCATGAATCCTCGAGACATGTTTCTTTGTTAATCAAGGGCGCAAGTGTACGGGGCAAATTTGGGGGGCCACACACAAACAACACTTCAGAGAACTCTTAACAAATTTGACCTCAGTCAAGCTTTTATTGACTTTTTGAATCTTTAGTTAAATTCGAGCTTGAGTTCAAATTATCATGCCGATCTACCCAAGTCCAGCTTGATATCAAACCAAGCTTGCTATTGAGTTAATTTTTATTGATCTGAGCTATTATCAAGCAGTAATCGATTCATTATCAATGTAATATGGAGTCATTGATGGGTCCATAATAACCTATTATTGAGTTTTTAACGAGTTTTTATCAAATTATTGTTAATGGTAACGAGTTGAGCATTTACGTCAAAACCTTAAACACTACTAATAGAAGGTAGGATAGTTATCATTACGTCAAATCTCTACCAAAACACTATTGTCAATTTTAATCTAGGATTAAACTCCACAATTAAACTTATACACGATTAACTTAACATAATTAAAAATAGTAACGCCGGTAATTCTTACCCCAAAAACTTGGATTACTTCTTGACCAAGACATACATTACGACGCGCTGACTGTGGTACTCGGGATGCCACTCGGCTTGATCCACGCGCCCGATGACGAAATCCTCCATGGCTGCCTCCAAGAAGTACTCCAGCACACTATCTGCAATAACAAACACCGACTTCTATGACAATGCCATTGTCCTACACTATAAATCCATTCTCGAGCATTCACCGAACAACTTAACACTTGAATCCCTGACATGGTATTAGAGTCTCTTTAACGGAGAAGTCTTGAGTTTAAATCTCGATAACCCCACTTCTAATATTAATATAATTTCCATGTAAGGTGAGAACTAGGTGTGCCTACTGCTCACTATCCTGTCCACACTCTTAAGTTTAACGGATATTGTTGGTAAGAATGAAGTATCATGGCACTTTTACATAAGAATAAACTTTAGATAGTCAGTTCTTTGACATGGTATTAGAGTCTCTTTGACTGAAATATACAAACAACATCAAAGTGCCTCATAGAGGTTCCCGCCATGGCAACGTCTAGGCGGTTAAGATGTATGTAGCCTTATCCCTATAAAGTGCTACCCTGTAGGAATATTGTTTTTGAAAGGCCCTGCCTTTAAAAGAAAAGAAAACGAAGGAACAATATACTAAATTCAAATTCCTAAGACCCCACTCCTAACATTATAAGGTGGATTGCTCGTTATCCCCACTTCATTCTCGTGAACACTCGCCTAAGAGATATATTCAATCATAAGAACCTTTCTAAAATTTTTACGCAACAGTTTAAACTTACATTTGGTTCTCGACAAACAGAAACTTTATAATAAAGAATAATTAATTACCACCAACAAGCATTTAGTCAACTGGATAAATATTAACAAGGTTAAGGCCCGAGAACAAAAGAAAAGAGTAATAAATTACCGTTCCGAAGCTCGCCAGCCAGAAATACAGTAGTAGACGTGCCACATAAGCGTCGTAGAGTGTCCAACAAATCCTCGACCGCGTTCTCGCTGTAGATGACGTCTGAACCTAGCACTACAACGATATTATCCCCAACAAACAGTATAAGCTATGAAGAACAAGAATATGAGACAAAAACCCTTTAACTTTTAGAACATTAGGGCCTGTTTCATATTATTTCCCATTTGCAATTTTTAGTTCTGTTGAAACTAAAAACCAGTCTCAATTTTTGGTTTTTTTTGTTTTCAATTCTTACACAGAATAGAAAAAAACTAAAAATAAGAAACCAAAATAAAAGTCTTCCTGAAAATATGGTCATCAGTTTCTGAAGAACCGAAGATTACAAACAGGAACGATACCAAACAATATGAGATTATTAAAATTATTATAATTACCATAAAGAGATTGTTACCATTGTTAAAATTTAGAATTCTCATATCACTTCAGATATATTAGATTAACTTGAGGCTAGCTTATCTAATTGTTATAATTATGCACGTATCAATATGCTCCAAAGCAATGCAAAAGCAACATTCCCAATGCCTAAAGGGCTCCCGCCTACGCAGGGTCGAGGGGGGAGGGGATGTACGCAGCCTTTCCCCTTCAGGGTGCTACTCTAAACAGAGGCTATTTCCAAGAACCCCCAACATGAGGGGTGCAACATGAGGACTTCCCAGGAGGTCACCTATCTTGGTACTACTCTCGCCCAAGCACGCTTAACTTTGGAGATCTAATGCGATCCGGTTTTTGCATGTTGGTACCCTCTTAGGTGTATCAATATGCTTTAGATATACATAAAACATGACGTAAATCTTTTGATTTTTCCAAGCATAACAACCACCCAATGCCTCAAAGAGGCTCCCGCCAGATAGGATCTAGGGAGATTTTTCCAAACATATATGGCAGACAGAATATATGTGTGTTCAGGCATAATCAAACCACGGTAATATATTTTTTGGAATCTCCTTCAAAACCTACTTTTTACACTTTCTACTCTTACCTTTCACTTTTATTTTATTTTCACCTATTATTTTTAGGATTGGAGGCCCGCTGACACAGTTTAGAGTAACACCGTGAAAGGATAAGGCTGCATACATCTTAACCCTCTCCGACCTTGCTCAGGCAGGAGGCATTGAGTTTGTTGTTGTTGTTGTCCTTCAAAAACTAACACTAAGGTTAACGTGACTTGATATGTGTGTGTGCATGTGCATATATACTTCAAAGCAACATGACATCCATAAGAAAATAATTCTGAAGAAGTCAACAAGTCGCGTAATCACACCAGAACACTAACTAAGCACCAATAACCAAATCAAATAAAGGTCATTACATAAAAGACAGATCGATATCCAGGAGGCCAACACACAATTGGCGGTTGCATAACAATACATTTATAATGGTGTCTAAAATGCATGAACAGTATTTTATTTACCAAAATACATTCTTAAACATATTTATACGTTAAAAACAATCAAAGGGGTGCTAAAAACCTTAAGAAACCCAACACGATCAGTGTTAAAATGCCTATAACACCCAACTACGATTCCTTTTAGAGAAGGTTATGAATTATTATATACCATAATCAGGCAAAGGCTCGAGTAGTAATGGATCAGGATCATCTCCCCAAGAGAGCTGGGTTACCATTGCTGAACCATGCATGTCACTCTGTCTTAGATTCGTCTCGACATTCTTCTTTAGAAGCCTCAGCCTATCTGGAAGATCCGTCAATATAGCTTTGGCCCCTAAAAGAGCTGCAACACATCTTAAATCACAACATACATTAGAGGGCCAAGAAATGCAACTACAGATCAAGGCTCCATTTGTTTTCACTGAAAATATTCTACGCTCAGTTCTAATGTTTCTCTACATAGGTTCATAGCAACAATTATAAACACGGTAAATATTTGACTTCCCCTCAATGAAGGGGAAAACAGTTACTTTTGTAGAGGGGAAAACGTTTCTGTCACAATCCCAGGTCATATGCTTTACGGGAAACTCACACAGATCATAGAACGAAACTATTTTCTTTAGCTAAAGTAATCTTTAAAAAAAAAAAAATTTAATTGAAAATATTTTGTGCAGAAAAATTTTCCATAAGAAAAACGTTTTCCGTTGAACCAAAAGAAGCCTAATATAGCAAACGCGATTGCGTTGCAGTGTGATTTCAAGGAAAAAGGGCAATGTGGACGTTATATAATAGGTCGTGCCAATCGTGTTGAACTTCCATAAAGAAAATACAGTTACTAGTAAACTTTACATTTTCAAAAATGCTGAATAAGAAGTCACAGGATAAGGATTTTGAATTTCGATACTTACTTGATAGCATGTAAATATATCTATAAGTATGTTCTTGACATACAATGGCCAACTCAAATTTCTGTTTGGAGTCATTATATTATGCACGTGTAATAGCTTATTTTTACATGTTAAAAATTTATCAAAGAAAATGAAGAGATTAAACAATTGACACAATCAATGAATCGGATATAACTTAATTGAATTCAACAAATTTCGTCCAAATGCAAAATGGAGCTAGTGTAGATAATATGGAATTACAACCACCTCAGGAAATTGGAATGTATGATTTTTTTAGTTAAATTCAAATTCTAGTGGAATTGTAATTCCAATTTCAATAGGCAAACCAAACAATAAAATTGTAGTTGTGCACTCCAATTCCAGTTTCAGCCTCAACTCCATGCTTTAGCTAGACTAGATACGACATCTCTTATGTCAACGACACCAAAGGGTTATTATATGAATGGAATTGGGATATGGATGGAATATAATGAAATAGGGCCACTTGAGGCTCCCTATAAAATGAGGCGAGGCATGGAAGGAAGCCACTACGAAGAAGTTCCGGGAGTTATGAAGGAAGCTTCGAGCTCATATTAGTCATAGGTTGAGAACGGAAATTGAACTCTATGAGATTGAATCTCCCGTTGTTCCTCAGTAGCTCAGTGGTAGAGCGGCCGCCTGTTAACTGGTTGGTCGTAGGTTCGAATCCTACTTGGGGAGATTTGATTAATTCTTCGTTCTTTAATTCAGAATGACGAGGCTCGCTTTGACCATTAAGAGTAGGTAACCCGTTCCTTTTCTTTGTTTCTATTGTATTCTATCTTATCTTATCACATACTGTTCTCGATGTTTGATAATTGCCGTCAAATAGGACCTAAGAGCAAGTAAGAAAGGGAGTGATGTATTATACCCAACTAATCCGCAACCAGAGCCCAACTCAACCACTTTCTTGCCATTTAGCAGCAGCATTCCAGAGTCCACAGCATGCTCCAAGAACTTTCCTAAGATAACTCCGCTGTCCCACATAACTGCTCCTGTTACTCCAGGTTTGTTCTATAATACATAGCAACTCAAATCAAAATGACATCGATAAGGAGGGCCAATCTCGGGATTTTAGCAGCTCAAAACAAGTTTCAATCGGTGGGCCCTTTTTGGTAATAGAAGTGTCCTGGTTTGTTTAATCACATGTTGGATAATTCATTTTAAGGTTATTTACACCAAAGTTCGGTGTACATTATCCATTGTGTCAATCTAGTCATTTTACGTTCAATAAGGTAAACAGAGTCCCCATACAATTTACAGTTTGTTACTTTAGTCCTATTGTGAAATTTATTGTTAGCTAATGACATGTTCATCGGCCCCTTCATGTTAGACGCCAAATCCTGCATATGCAGGAGCCCTTGAGACACTGGGTCGGTGGTTGTTGTTGTTGGTTGTTGTTACTTAAAAAGATTATCAATTATGATTTGATTATTTATCTCCTAAGTATACTCACACTTCAATATATATAATAAGGTATCATGATATTTGAATATTCTGTCAAATTAGGTACCTCACGAGAAATTTGATGAGCTTGTAAGAATATGAATAAATTGTACAATGACTAGAATGACACAATTAATAGTAGAATGACTAAATTGATACAGTGGACAACGTGCAAAGATAGCTAGCATAAATAACCCTTCATTTCATATTATATTTCTAGTTGATAAGTGAGACTTTAATATGATATACACATATAAGTTTATCATATCAGTTTCCAAAAGTGACCCTTAACAAATTAGCGCCTGAAACAACTTCTGGATTTCTTGCGGTTTTGACAGAGAAAGATTACAACATTCGCTTTCTCCTTTTCTTGCTTCAGTGGAATCTAAATTGAACAGTTTGAAGATTCATTCATCTTTGAAAAATAATATACAATTGTCAGCGTGAATTCAGCTAGAGATTAGCACAAAGAAAAACTATAAAAATATTAATTATTGATATAGAATCACAATCCACCCAGCTTGTTACAAAATGTGTATATCAATTATTCCTTCCATCTTCCATCCAGCTTGATAATTTGTACTTTGCTTATTATGTCAATTTAGTTACTGCACTTCTAATTGTGTCAATTTAGTCCTTGTACAATTAAAATTGTTTCAAACAAGTTCAATATTGAAATTCATATTAATTTGTGGTAGAAATGTAATACTAATGAGAACTTATATATGCTTTCCACATGAAGGAGGTTGTTAAGAAAGCGGTCAGCGTTACAAAGAGCGAATGTATTCTTACAGTTTCAACTAAAGATTAACACTAATTTTAGCGTTGGACTTGAATGAAACAGTTTCAATTATAAATGTACTAAATTGACACAAGAAAAGTATAAGGACTAAATTAACACAACAAGCAAAGTACTTGGCCTAATGACGTAAACACCCATAGTTTTTAACAGATAAAGACGTCTATAAGTATGCTTTAGCAAGATGTGCTATTGATAGATAACAAAAGTATTGTTATAGAACCTGTTACCCATCCATATCAAGTATCTATCTATACAACATTATGCCCCAAATTGTTGTTTTTCCAAAATATTATGTCTTTGTAAGCTATTTGGCCTAATTTTTCACAATCTCTCATGTGAATTCTTGAGACTACTTCTAATGCACCACACAGCCTAGCAAGATAATTTTGCATGAATTCATGTTTCTGGATTTGAAACACTAATGATCATTCTAAATTGGGTTGCTTACACCAACAATTTTCGTACTTTGCTCAGTATGTCAATTTAATCCTTCTACTTTTAATCATATCGAAATTAGTTCTTGCTCAATCTACATTATTTCAATTTAGTCCTATGGAGAAATTGAAATTAAGTTAATGATGTAATTTTAACAACTCAGTTGTGTCGGATGCAAGTAACCCAATACAAACTGACCCATTGACCAAATCTAAACCCCAGTGACCCGACCAATAAAAACTCCACCACGAACTTAACTAAAATTTCACTCTATGACTAAATCAACAGAATGTAAATTGACATAATTAAAAGTACAAGAACTAATTTGACATAGTGGAAAAAATACAACACGTATGGCGTAAACAATCCTTCCAAATTTAATCACTTCGTATACAAGCAGAAAAAACTACCAAATTGAAATCACAATTCCGCTCAGACCACTCCAAATTCACAGCAATTCACATATCAAGTAACCTTTTTGTTACAATCAATATTCATCACATAGGAAAATAATATATTGCAATTGGTTATTAGATATTATTGAGTGATTAAGGTGGTTAGAGATCTTGTTAGTTACTAAAGACTTTGTTAGGTAAGTTGTTAGGCTAGTATCAAAGCTATAAATACTTATAGCCTTCATGTATGACATAACAAGAATCAAATCAATTCTCTCAATCTTCTCTGCTCTTTCTCTCTCCTCCTACTGTCTTCTACTCTTTCTCGTATTTCTTATATTCTTTTCTCTAAATTTAGATACAATCTAAATAGATGATACAGGATAAATAAGTTAATCACATGTAATCACTTGAATGAGGACTCAGCTCTACACTCCGCAGGCACTAGAAAGGGAAATTTCTTCTTTTCACGAGCATTGAGGAAATAAAGACCCTCATGAATCAGTTAGGTTGGAGTTGGAGGAGTCGCTAAACCAACTAACGTTGCCTTGCCTAAGTGAGTAGTAGTCCATTTCCGGTAGTAAATGCAGGGGCTGGTGTAGAAATCGTGTTAGACATGTGATTAAATAGTATTTTAATAGGTACCTTTATTTTAGTGATAATCTAGGTTATTTTCCTTTTTATTACGTAATTCAATATTAGTTAGTTATTTCCCCTCTCCGTTTATAAATAGGGGCTTAGGCTTGTATGAAGCTTATAGTTTCGAAATATTAATCAAACTCTCTCTCTCCTTTACTATTCTCTCTATCTCTCCCTCAAATTCTACATCGATACAATTTAACTGTATCAATAGACTGTATCACGTTTTCAAAATTTCACAACCAGCAAAACTTGAAGAGTTCAATACAATTCGATCGAAATCGAGCAAGGAAAGAGAAACAATACCAGCGAACACGGAGATTGAAGAATGGAGAGAGAATGGCCGCAAGCGTTGAGGCGAAGAGAGAGAGAAGACTGAGAAACGAAAGCGTTAGGCTTAGAGAAAGTAGGTTGTTGAAGGCACCATAAAAGCAGCATCTCCTCTGATGGATCCTCCACCATTTTCACAAGTCCGCCATAGCATCCGAGCTTGATTTTCACTTCTTCTTCTTCTTGTTCTTCGAGTTCTTCGCTTTTCGCTAGGGTTTGCCCGGCGTTCATGGCTGGCGGTTACCGGCCACAGGGGTTATGGCTTCTGCTGAATGGAAGCGCGGTTCGTTGACTAGAGACGAAAAATGGGGGGCGGGGGGCACAAATTTATCAAAAAAAAAAAGAAAAAAAAAAAATATATATATATATATATATACTCAGTATTTCAAAGGCTCCCGCCTATGCAGGACCTGGCGGGCCGATGTACGCAACCTTCCCCCTTCAAGGTGTTAACTTGAAGAGAGGTCAAATTTATCAAAATGTAGGGTATAAATCGGGTACTGTTGGGTTAACCATATTAAAAAGTATTTTAGTTTGATTAATTATAATTAAAATATTTAAAATTTTTTAACCAATATTATGACCGAAAAGATCGATTAACCGACTTTCGGTAAATCGGTAATTTGGTTTGATTATGCCAGTTAACCGATAACCCAAAAAAATGTAACACTTCTTTCATGCTATATGGTTAATCACTTTAAAAGTTTGTGAATGTCTAAAAACAGGGGAATATTTAACAAATTATGAGCTTATAATCAAATTCTAAAAAGTTAAATATATTATATCTTATTTTAACTAGTATGTGGGCAAACGAATAGCATTATATTATAGTAAAGTGGTGTTTAGTTAATACTTGGGATATAATAGTAGGGCATGAATGCTCAACGCTAGGAGATGAATTAGGTGAAAAAGATAAATTTGATAATGTATTATGGAATAGTCACCGATATGCTAGAAAAATATACTTAATTAACAATTAATATTATTTTGATTGAAAAATTAATATTATGAATATATAAAAATATATGCGTGATATACTATTTCGGTAAATCAATTAACCGAAATGAACAAACTCACTAACCGTTACCGTTTCGAAATATCTTAAATTTTTTCAGTTCAGTTAACCAACCCGAAAATTCGATATGATTAACTACATTTTCGAATCGATATTCAAAAATTCGGTTTGATATTTCGGTTACGAATTTTTTTTGAACACCCTAATGTCGGGCCACATATTACTATTGTCGGGGCAATTTTATTCTTTAATTTTTATTGGATAAAAATGCCATTTGCTCTTATTTTTTTAAAATTTAACTTTCTTTTACCTATTTTAATATAATGCAAACTCATATAATTATTTAAATATTATTTTCACATATTAATTTTCTTATGTAATTAATATTAAATATAAAATTAATTAAATAGTATTTTTATATGTTAATTATTCTGTATTATATTATTTGAATTATAAATTTAGACATATATGTATATAGTATTTCCCTTCTACGACAAATAATAAGTGATATTACAGATGTCAAATTGTGTATCTAATATAAATGATAAAAAGATTATTATCTTATAAAATTTGACTATCATATATCATAATGATATGTAGTATATTTTTAGTTTTCTAAATTAATTACGTATAAATTTTCTTTGAATGATTCTCCACTGCATTCCTTTTCGTTCGTTTTGTCTTTTACTTAAACTTTTCATTTTTCAGTTTCGTGTTTCTGAACACCATTTTTATGTCAATTATCGTAGCACTATATATTTAACTATAAGGTTGTTAACAATAAAAGTCCTCTTTTTTTTTTTCTGGATAGTTACAATAAAGGTCAATTTACTCTGCCCATTATATCAATTTAGTCTTTATACTTTAAATTATGTCAATTCAGTCCTTATACAATTGAAATTGTATTAATTTGGCCTTTAGAGTAAAATTTATATTAAATTGATGAAATTTTTATGCTTCCCATAATTTGATTTAAATTGAGTTAATTGATAGATTTGTAGTAGGCTACTTGCAGTTAACGTGATTGTTCTGTGAAAGAATTACGTTAATAATTTAACTTAAATTTGATTAAATGACTAAATTGGTACAATATAAATTAGAGAGAGACTAAATTAATACAATAAAAGAAAAAAAATTGAATTGATGTAATGAGAAAAGTATAGGAACCTTTGGTATAACTATCACTTATTATAGTACTTAAATATGTTTAGGATTATTCTTCTATTTATTTCCACAATTTTTCTTTCTCACCTTTAAACGGTTACCAAACTGATAAGTTAATTGGTATGGCTAATCGATATAATGAGCAGCCCTACACCTCAAATTCGACATTTTTGTATCTCGAGAATCGATCAGTGCTCATAAATCTAAAGTAATAGACTGGTGCTCTGATAATTCAGACAAAGATGGTATTAAGAAACACAAAATTGGAAAGTGGAAAGATGAAGTAAAATACCAAATGAACGCAGAGGAATGCACTGGAGAATCATTCAAGGAAAATTTATACGTAGTTAATTTAAGTAATTAATTTATAAAACTAAAAATATAGTACATGTCATTATTATATACGATGGTTAAAGTTTATAAGATAATAATCTTTTCATCATTTATATTAGATACATAATTTGACATCTATAATATCACTCATTATTTATAGTAAGAGCAATATCATATATGTTGGAATTTATAAACCAAATAATAAAAATACGAAAAAATTGCATATAAAAATAATATCTAAGTAATTACATAAGTCCGTAATGGATTAAAATGGGTAAAAGAAAGTTAATTTTTTTAAAAATAAGGACAAGGGTATTTTTGCCCAATAGAAGTCAGAGGATAAAGTTACCCCAGTAATAAGTAAAAGTAACATTCTCAGTGCCCCAAAGGCTCCCACCTAAGTAGGGTCCGGGGGGTAGATGTACGCAGTCCCCTAAAAAGAGAATGTTTCCGATAATCCCTAACCTGAGAGGTGCAACACTAGAATTTTTCAGGATGTTACCTATCTTTGTACTACTTTCGCCCAAGCACGCTTAACCTCAGAGTTCTAATAGAATCCAATGCGTGCGTGTTAATACCCTCTTAGGTCAGTAACTATTTGGGTCGGTAACGGTAATAAGTGCCCTGGCATTATCAATAACCTATAAATATTTAATTTAGGTGTGTAGATATTGATTATTTTTAGCTATTATCTATTTTTTAAATAAAAAAAAAACCCCAAGTGTTACTTTATATGCTACACGATAGATATTTACATTTTAACAAAATATAATAAATGACGTTGTCAAGTTTGGTTGTTTAAAATTTAAATAACTTAATTATATTTTTTTCTATTTTTAATTTGGAATAATGATATACTTTTAATACTTACATTATTTTTTTATAAAAGAACATTTATTTAAATTTCCTTCGGGTGCTTGACTAAAACGTTATGCACATGTTCAGATAAAGTTGCTGAAAGAAACTCTAAAAAACATAGACCCTCTCAAAATGTACGATTAAGCATTTGAAGGCTTTTGGAGGATGGACTAACTCCTCTATAATATATAGACACGTTTATATATTTTGTGGCTCTCATTATTTGTAAGTTACAACATTGCTCTGGCAATAATAATATTTGCTCCGGTAATAACAACAATCATAAAGTATTGCAAAAATTAATGGAAAGACCAACAAAAGTTTCTCATATACATTAAATATGTGACCTATACGGTTCAAAACTAGTTCGTAAAATAAACTCTATGGACAGCACCAAAACACTTAAAATAACATAAAAACTAAACTGACACAATTAAAAATATAAGAATTAAATTAACACGCATAACAGAGTACATTGTAATACAACTTCACACACCCAACCAGATAACACTGCTAAAACAAAGGACTTCCTGCTTTCGTAAACAGATAATCTCTTACTATGTATATCAGACACAAAAGTATGCATACAAAAAACATCACCCATCTCAGGATACCGCGATCATACACATTTAAAGACGATATACAATGAAACAAAAACGAAAAATCCGATTAAAAATAAGAAGAAAAGATCAAAAACTGGGGGAAAAAAGATATTTTCCAAAACGTAATGTTCAGTTTATCAAAAACGCAAACTGCAAATAGAAAACGACACCAAACATACTCAGTTGAGTATACTATAAATAAAACGACTTCCTGCTTTCAAGAACCGATAGTCTCTTACCATGTACATCAAACGCAAAAATGCACACAAAACATTAGTCACCTCAGGATATCGCGATCATAAACATTTAAACACGATCTCGTTATTCGATATCGATCTGCTGTACTTCATCATCTGGTTGAGGAACCTGACCAGAAATTTGCTCATCAGAAACACCAGAAGCTTCCACAGTTCTTTTTACCCATTCTTTAAGGGGATCTTCGTTCAAGTCCAGCCTTAATATCCCTGCAAACATCCCACCCATAAAGGCCACTGGCTCCTGAAACCACACCAAGTTGTGTAAGGTTTGGTTTGTGCAAATTTACTGTTGGCTTCCTGTGCGGAGCCTGATTTTATACTGTTATCGGCCAAGTTCATGGAGCGGATGATCGGGTTGATAGGCCAAGGAAAATTTTTTGGGCCTTGATTTGAGCCCAAGACGAGGCCCAAGCCCGTTTTGGTGATCTCAGCTGGAGAATTTAAGGTTTCTCTATGTGCGCCTATAAAAGCCCTGTTTAGGGGGTTTAAGAAAGTAGAGTGAATCAGAAGAAAACTCATTGTAAAAATTCCAATCAATAAAATATCCCTTCAACTTAGTGGACACAGACAAATTTCGCCGAATCACGTAAATCTTGTGCGTTCGATTTCAATTTCTCGTTGAATCTTTCGTTGTGTTTTAGTCGTTACATTTCCAAACATTTACTTCATTCGCTCTCTCTGCTTTCCTACTTGGAAAGTTTAGGCCATGTTTGGCATCATTTTCGGTTTGTGGCTTTTGGTTTTTGAAACTAAAATCGGATTTTGGGAATAGTTTTTCTAGTTTTTGGTTCTAGGGTTTTAGTTTTCACTCAAATTAGAAAAAAAGAAACTGAAAATAAAAACTAAGTCATTTCCCAAAAATATACAAGGAAAATTCAGAAGCAGGAAACCAAAATATTATGAAATTATGCAGACATTTATTTTTAAGGGGGTAATAGCGATGTACATAGGACCTCTTACCCTAATGCCTCAACCTTGATAGTGCTTTACTGTTAGATAAAGGCCTCATTAACTGTTATAGTATAATACTAATCTGGGGCCTTCATCCATCAGCTTTAACTTTTAAGATAGTTGGTTTTTAGACATGGTATCAAATCCTTGTTGACCAAGAGGTCACCAGTTTGAATCTAACAGTCTCCACTTTCAATATTAAACATAATTTAAGCTCAAGGTATGAGGTGAGCCTGTGCAATATTCACGCTTCAAACACAATGGCATTTGCGTGAAGGGGCATGTTCGAGTATAAAACTAATCTGGGACCTTTGGGTAGCTTAAACTTTTGGGACAAATGGTTTCTTGACATTAACGCTCCAGTCAGGAGATGCAAACAGCTCCATACTACGCTAGGAATCAGACGGAGAAGCAGGCCAAAGAAGAGATGGTTTGAGACAATCCGACAAGACCTCACCCACATAAACCTACGGGAGGAGATGGCCTTAGATAGAGCTCGTTGAAGAGTGAGCATAAGGGCAACCGAGGCAGCGGCCTAGAGTAGTGCATGTCTGCACTAGTGTCTCTTGGTGTCTTGTCTTCCTCTTTGGCACACGCATTGGCGCGCCTATTTGCTTATCAGTGTACTAGTGCTCTTGAGCATTTGTGTACGTGTTGACTATTTGCCAGCAGCGACCTCCATTGTATTTGTTGCATAGGGCTTAGCTTGTGCTATGTTGTACTTGTGCTATGTACTCCTCTAATTTTATGGTGCTCTCATGCTTCCAGGTTCGATACCTCACTAACGACATACTCCTCAGGTTGGGGGCCCTCGAAAACAACCTCCCTTCAGAGTAGCTCCCTAAAGGGGGAAGGCTGCTTACATCCACCCCCCAGACCCTGTGTATGCGGGAGCCCTTGTAGCACTGGGTCTGTTGTTGTTGTACATTAACAAATTATACAGAACAATGATTGCTCAGACGATTCAAGTGAATAGAAAGGAAGTTTTGTGTATTTTGCAACACTTCAACCCCAAAAGCAGCACTCTTTATGCCATAAATAGTGGTGTAAATCATTCAAATCGAGCCCAAGCTTGTCGGACTTGAGGCTTGCTTGCCAACATTTGGCTTACCTTTGACTCAGCTCTAAGCTCACCACGGTTGGGAACTTTAAGCTTAAACGGCTTGTCATAAGCTCCAGCTCAGCTCGGCTTAGTTGAGCTTGAACCTGGCTTGGTGAGCTCCAAGCTACACTTGCCTCATTTAGGCTCATTTAAGTATAGTACAACAACAACAACAACAACAACAATCCAATGCCTCAAAGAGGCTCCCACTATAGCAGGGTCAGGTTTAAGTCCTATGTAAGGCTAATAAGGCTCGAGCATGGCTTATTTTGGCTCAATTGGGCACATTAGGTTCATAATCTATATCAAAGTTAGGCTCATTCAGACTAATGACCCTCTAAGAATTTTCCTCCAAAAACAAAAATTGTCTTTACGTTACCGACATCCTTTCAGAATGTCCACACTCCTTTCAGCCACTCAAATATTGCACATTCGATCCAACCAGTCCAACCACCACTACCATCGACCATCTATTTGCGAAAGGATGTGGGGGGATTTGAGCCTTTGGCCTCTTTGGAATAGGGCCTCAACTTTGATAGGGTTACGACTAGACAAACACCTCATTAGCCACTTCTTTTATTATTGTTTTTTATCTGCTTATGCTCACCAAACTTGGAAATTAAAGTCCAAAACATGATTAAGCAGAGATATAATGAAAAAAGAAAAGAAAAATGGGAGCAAACAGTACATGTAAAGCAAGGAAGCTCAGATAGAAGGTGATGCTGGTGTAAGTTCTTGTTCTACATTCAAAGAGAAGTATTGTTGAAAAACATAATGTACGCAATGTTAAGGACAAAGATATCATCAAACACGAAAAGAACAAAAAAAATAAAAAAATAGCAACATAAGGCCCTCCAATCTCCCTAAAAATCAACCAAGATTTAGCTAGTGAAACCTCCCAAAGTTTTTTGTCCAGAAAGATCCTAAAACTACCACTTTTTCCCACGAAACTTCATGGACATGCACTAGTTCTAATATCCTTGCATTTCTGCTAATCAAATACTCTAGAGATTTGCATTATGACTAGAGGTGTAACCAAGCCAAGCCAATTCGCGAGCACTCGAGCCGAGCCAAGCCGAGCTTGAGCCAGCTAGGCTTGGGCTCGCTAGGCTTGCAAGCCTCTTTTTTTTTTTGAATATTATGCTAGTGCAGGTATTTGAAGCATGCACCTCTTGGTTACAGTATAATGCATCAAGCATCTCAGATAGATGCCATTGATGCTCCCTGGTTACACCCGTCAACTCATATTTATGTTACTTATATTTATTGGTAATAATCACAAGCAAGCCTGGACAAGCCTCAAGCCTGGACGAGCTTCGAGCCGAGCCCGAGCTTTGCTCAAGCCGAGCTCGACCCAAGCTAAAACAGGCTCGCCAAGCTCGAGCAGGCTTGGGCTTGGCTCGGCTTGATTACACCCCTAATTATGACAACAGGAATGATATTTTAGCATCTTTCCTCTTTGCTATTCCACAAAATTGTATCAAAGTAATGCTAGTGTTAGTTAATTTTCAGAATGCTACATGTTGGCAGTATCATAGTACATGGAGATCGACCATTGGCTTGTAGCAGAACTGTTCTTTTTAACAAGAAGATCATTTACTGATGGTGGAACCATTCTTTTTATCAACAAGTACAGTTAGTCACAATATAACTGAAGATGATTTCTTTGCGATTTAAGTTTTGTATTTCTCTTATTCCTTTCAATCTCTATCTCTAACATCTACGCAAATATCAGCTGCAAAGACAATTTGAACGCATAGATGTCATTTACTCTCCCTCCATCCCTCTCTATCCACCCTCATCCCAACCCCAAGAAAAATAAGAAAAATAAAAAAAAGATTTTGAGCTCCTGTTTGTGTATAAAACTAATGACCCTCACTCATCAGCTTAAACTTTTTGGATAGTTGGTTCCTTGACATGGTCAGAGCCAAATTAACCCTCTTGTATATTTTCTCTCTTCTAAAGGCAAACTCTAGCCTCTTTAAACCTGATCCCAGCACCACCGCCACCAGCGTTGAACTCTTCCAGCGATTTCATACCCCAAATTTGTTAAATTCATATCCCAAATTCGTTCAAATTCGTACCCCAAATTCGTTAAATTCATACCAGAAATTCGTTTTTGTTCAAGTACGTTAGTGCACTCAATACCCCAGATTTCTCCACAGATTAAAAATTTGTACGTGCACTCAGTACCCCAAATTCTTTCAAATGTGTACACATTGATTAAAAATTCGTTTCCATTCAGATTCAAAGTTCATACAAGAGCCCTCAAACGGACATTTCTCAGGGTAGGCGACATAAAGGGACGCCCGGCTTGAAATATTTGATGCTGGAATCTGCTCCATTGAGGACTTCAATTTGAGATTTGTACCAATGTTTCCCGATTTTGCGGGATTTTGGGACTAATTTTATGTTATATTTATGTATAGACCCATTGGGATCAATCATGTATACCCTAACATTGCTTTGTATTATGAATATATAAATATAAGAGAAGGCACACTTAACTGATACATGATCCGGCAATATATGTGAGCTATGTTAGGTTTTCTACCAAAATCCAACAATTCATGAAAAAAATTTATTACAATCTGACGAAAAATATCTATAAGTTCACGAAATAATGCATCGTGTTAGCATTTCTCATCAAAAAATCATAAGACTGTGACAGGAGACACCTATATTTTATTTGAATTATGTTTCAGCAATTTTCAAAGATAATCCACCAAATTCTCTTAATGGGTACCTTACTGATAAAATTTTCAAACTTTACGCTATTCGATTGATAAAACTTTTAAACCTCGGTATACCTCATTATATATATATTAGGGCCGGACATAACGCTAAGCAACCCAAGCACCCACTTGGGGCCCCCCCGAATTTTAAGGGCTCCAAATTTTTAAAGTTGTGATTTTTAAAGTATCAATTCTTATTATTAGTAAATTTTACAGTCAAAATTATTGTAATTTGTTATATATGAAGGACCTCCTTTGAGAATTTCGCTTGAGGCCCAAGAAATGTTGCCCTCGTATGTATTGAAATGCCAGGTTATCTAGGTAACAAATGCTCAAACCCGAGGTTGCCTAAGTGATAAGTTCCCAAAGGATTATTATTCATCAATCAGGTATAACAAAATCAAAAGAGCCTAACCTTAAGAGCTTCCTTAACAACGGGATCTTCAGTTGGATTGAAGAAAAACGCCTTAACATACAATCTTCGTGAAGGTTTCGATCTAATCAACGATGGTAGAGAGTTCTTTGAAGCAGATTTTGAACTCCACTGCTCCAATTGTTTCAAATTTCAATTCATGTTAAAAACTCAAATCAGTACGAAAAATCGAAAATACGAAGCGAGAAATCAAAAAATTTGAAATCAAAAAGAGTGATTGAAGATGATAAGAGGAAGATTGAAACTAACCAGAGCGAAATTAGGAGGGTAGAGGAGAAGATTCGCCATAGCTATTGTTGAGAGCACTCGTGTTGTTGGTGAGGTGTTCTCGGGTCTCAAATACGGTGGAATTTACACTGTGTTAGGTAGGAGCGTTGGTTATCGATTAACTGTACTGTTTAACTTATTAATTTAATAATTATTTAAAAATTTTATAAGAATTTAATAATCATTACTATCCATTTAAAATAGCTTAATCAAAATTTTGATATTGATTAGTTCGGTTCAATTAATCATTTAACCACTTATTAAAAAAGAAATTTAAGTATTTTTCTCACCCATCTAAATTCTAAAATTTTCTACTACTATGCACTTTAAAAAGTAGGTAAACCAAGTAACTATTTAGGTTTAGGTTGTCTTTGTGTTTTTAAGTCTTCATAATTGTTATGCTAATTTAAATTGGCTTAGGTTAGAAATATAAATGGTTGAAACTAAATTAAATTGAATTCATAATCATACAAAACTAGGCATGAATATTTACCCACTAGACGATAACTTATAATGTACAACTATAATGCTCTTGTCAATATACTAATCGGTTTATTCGACTAACTGTTTTATTAGAACCCATGAACCGTAACCACCCAAATTAACCAGATTTTTAATTAGTTCAGTAACCGAATAGCTTCTTCCAACTCAATAACTGAGATTTTCAGTTCGGTTCGGTTTTCTCGGTTTTGGTTTGGATTTTTCAGTTTCGGGTTTTTGTGAACACCCCTAGTGTTAGGCATGACAATGTTGCGAGTAAAACACGTTACTTGTGGATATTTGTCCCGGTTGAGGCGAGTATGTGTTATTTTTTTCAATAATTAGCGACTACATAACGAACGACTTGAACAAGCGAGAACTAAGAAAACCCGAATAAACTTGGAAAAAAGAAACACAAAACAGTAGAAACCCAAGAAAACGAAAATAAGGCAAAAACAACAAACAAGCAAAAAGGTACAAAAACAGGCACTCATGTTGTACGGGTTCTCTTAGGCTTTGCTTGTTCGAGTCGCCTGTTACGTATTGTGACTTTGTCGCTAATTATAGAAAAAACAAAATATCCATACTCGGCCCAAAAAGGAACAACATACAATAAACAAGTATGGGTACAAGTGAGAAGAGTAACGGGTACGGGTTGGGTGTACCTGCCACGGTATGAGGCAGGTATGGGTATAATGTTGTACTCGTCCCGCCTTATACCCACTATACCTGCTCCATTTTATATCTTGTTACATGCTTAAGTACAACTGCCTAAATTATTTGTCAATATTATAAAAAAATATAATAATTTTTAAAAATAGTATTAATTAATTAATATGAACGAGTATGGATAATCGTTTTGTATCAAGGTAGGTTGGGGGTGGGGGGGGGGGGGGGGGGGGGGGGGGGGGGGGGATGGATATTCCTTAGATACCCGTAGGTAATGGAGCGGGTATGGGTTATAGATTTGTACCTGCAAGAGCAGATATGGATATCCATTTCATAAGCTTGGCGCGTAATGCAACATGCATAAACATGGATATAGGTGGCGGGTACTTGTACAGAGAAGACATCCCTGGTACCTGCCTTGCCCCATCTCCATCCTTACCCACTTCGAAGAATACAAGGAGACGATACCAAGTGGGCTATTCTATCTATTACTAATTGATTTTGGGATGAAACCTCACTTGAACTATAACATGGTACTAGGAAAAATGGGACATTTGAAGAATTCGGACTCCATAGAGCTAAAATGACAAACTCTTTGGTCTTATTTGGTTGGTAAGTAGTAGATGACGGAAGTATGAATTTATGATAAATAAAAATTTGGGCTCTTGTTTGATTAGAAAGAAGTTAGCATAATGCAGAAAATAAAAATTGCTTAGTTTTTTTGAAAATATAATAAGTAACTTACCTAACTCTCTAAGTAACTTCTATTTCATTTGTTTTTAACTAGCCTCTCAGAGGAAAATCTAATTCCCATCTTAGCAACGGAACACTCTTTGAAAGTTGACATATGTGTTGAATTTGTTTTTAACTAGCCTCTTAAAAAGGCTGGCTTCGTTTGTGGTTCTAGAAGAATCATACGTCAAGATTGCGAAACTCAGCTCATTTTGATAAGGATCAAAGTATCTAAGCTCCATGCAACATAATTCCAATATCAATATCTACAATAACAACTCAATCTTAGAAGTAAATTTGTATGGTATATTCGTATATATAAATCGCACATATGAGGAATGTTACGAGTATATTGCGTATCAGATAGTAAAGAAAAAGAAGATCCAGAGAAACAGAAGAGAGGGAGGTACATGTTGGAGAAGGGCACGAAGAGAAAAGAGTTAACATCAAACATCAGACCTTAAAAATTTTACTTAGGACTCCGAAAATGTTAGGGCCAGCCCTATTCAGGGTAGTATCGATGTTACAGCCCAAAGGTATCCCACATCGGTGGGATCACCCAAAAAGATACCAATTTATATACTAGGGGAGCTACTCTGCCCATTGCCAATTGGTTTTCAGATGGAAGCTCCTTTGGTATGTAACAACCGATAGCTCGGTTCATATCACATTTTCCGAATCCAATTGCAAAATCAATCTTAATCGAAAAATACTTCTTGTGAGATTGCAAAATTGCTGCTTCTTTCCTTGTAGATTTCATTCAGAAGCATGACAATTAAACTTCAAGCAAAATTAAACTTCAAGCGTTGATTTTAATCTATTTATTTTGAAAATTTATATTTTAATGTATAATACTTTTTAAAAATTTTTATGTTTTATTGTCATGTAAATATCGTTGAAGTAAAATTATGACCTTAAAATATTTTATTTGCATATATGTAAATATCATTCAAGTAAAATTACATCTTTTAAGTTTTTCTAATATAAGTATATATATATACATATGTATATAAGCAGAGGTATTTATCAAAATATTTTAATAAATTCCAATTGTAGGACTGGGTAAGTTTCTTTACTTTAAGGCTCCATTTGTTTCAGCCGTAAAGTAAATTCTACAAATTGATTTTCTCATTTTTTTTTGTTGATTGTTGTACATTTGGTGATTGAAAAGAAAAATGACTTACCTTTTAGAATGGGGGAAGTCATGATTCTAAATAGCGCAAAACTTTCGCGGTAATCGTCATGCGATTCTAGATCGAATCGAAATGAACCAGAATGGACCATAGACATTTAACGTTACAACATCGGATAAGAATTAGACCGAATAATTGAATGCAGTTTGGATGTTACTTTGTCATTGTTTCAACAGAACAATTTTAATCAATTTGAATTATTATATAATATTATATAGGAAAGTTATTAAGATGCCCCAAGATTTTAGCATTTATTACATAGGTATCATGATGTTTTAGTAATATACAATGATGCACCCTGAAGTTTTTATGAATGAGGTATCTTTTGCCAAAGTTTGGTAGACCCTAAATGGAAATTGTTAACGTAGAATATAAGCTCAACAATCTCTGTGTCTTTTATCATAATGCGATAGTTTCTTTTGTAATAAAATACTAACATGACACATTATTTTAATAATATATAAGTAATTTTGGTTGGAACGCGGACAACCTTTTGGTAAATATGGGCATGGTTTATATGACATCGGTTTTTTTGGGTAGAAATTAGCCAAATTTAAATAAAAATTCACCAGATTCTAACACGGTGTATATCTAGGTGATAAAATTTCTTAACTCAGGCACCTCATTGTATATATTAAATGACATGGTACTTAAATAATAAATGGTCAAACTTTTTTGACCAAAAAATTGCTCAAACCTCCCACACAATACATGAGCCAGTTAAGTCAAGAATTCCTTAGGGAAAGGTTAAAGCGGGGATTTAAACTCCAGACCTTTTAGTCCAAAGCAATATGTTATCCCCTTACTTGCCTCTAATAGGCAAAATACTCAAACTTTATAATATCTAAGAGATAATTTTCCAAATTTATAAAGCACTGATAGTTATTTATTTAATTTTTGTTCCTTTGCCTATATGTTATATTGCTACTTATATTGCGCTATAACAAGATATAAAATAATTGGCGAAAAATATATTTTTTTAAACATACAAGAAGATATCACAATATAGAATTAAATTTTCCTAAACAAATAATGGAAATACCTAATTAGATTTTAAATTTCTTAGGAAAGTCTTTTCCAAAGAAAAATTATTTCCTAGAATTTACTTTCCTACCCGAACAAACAGAGCCTAAGTGTTGCATTAATGATATCTATGTTTTTAATTATCTCAAGCCTCGTTTGATATGTATAAAGTAGATATTGCCAATTTTGGCTCTTGTTTAGTATGTAAGAAGTAGGCAAAACGCAAGAAATAGAAATTGCTTTAAAACGCAGGAAGTAACCTACCTAAACCCCCTAGATAAGTTATATTATCCTGTCCCTTATAATATTTAAATATGACAATTTTATCATTTTAATTGTAAGTTCTTTCATCAACTTTACCCTTCCTTATTGAAAATTGGACGATTCACAATGAATATAATAGTCATTTTAACTATATTTTATGGGAAGTTGATATGTCAACCAAACAGAATATATAAATTAAATTATCAAAAAGTTCAATTTCTCATATAGACAACCAAACACTTTTATACCACTTCATAAAAAATCGATAAGGTAAGTGAATTTATAGGAAACACAACTTCTCGTAGGACTTTAGTTCCTTTTGGCAACCAAACGAGGCCTCAACTCTAGTAATATATTTACCCGATCAAATTAAACTTTTTTTTTTTAGTTACCATAAAAAGTTAGTTCTCGTTTTCTAGATTATAGTTTCTTTTTGGCATTTACTTCGAATATTAACACGATATTCTTACAGAAAATTTTATCACCAAAGTAGTTCAATTTTCGAGTTATTTACATTTGATACTTCAAGGTTCGAAATAATAAAAATAACCATGGCCTTTTTATATTAATTAAAAAAACCCTTAAATTTTTTCGGTATTAATAAAAAGATTTCTCTCTAACATGATAACATTATTTTTCGTTGACATAGCTTACCTAACAACTGCATTTTTATTAATACTATAATAAAATTACAAAATTACCCTTTAATACCCTTACTCCTACTTTATTAGCATAAAATTCAAGTTGATATATTATACAAAAACTAGCTGTTTTCCTTTAATTTGTTTAAAAGATAATTATTAAAAGATATTTTACTTATTTTATAGTACCATTAATAAAAAAATAATTGCCACATTAGTTCTATCAACGACGTCACGCCGGAGAGGGGTCTTTTTATTAATACGGCAAAAATTTAGGAATCCTTTTATTAATTCAAAGGAGCAGTGATCATTTTTATTATTTTAAAAACATCGGGTAATAAAATGTAGCCTTAATTTTGTCCTAGAATCATATTATTAAATTCAGATTCTACATGGATTAAATTGGTGCAATTACAAGATCTATTATTCGCTTTTCTCATAATAATCACTTTTTTTTTCAAAATTAAAATTTCAAATTATGAGTCCAAGCTGTTAAAAAATTTTACACACACACATACATACACACAGAAACAACAAAATTACATGAAGCATTAAGGTGACACTATAGGTGAAGTTAGGGGTGCACATCACCCAAGCCATGCTCGTCATAAAGCTCGAAAGGCTCGGCTCAAGCCAGGTCGTTTAACTTATCGAGCCTAGCATAAGTGGGCCTTTCTTAATGTAATATTTTTGCTTAAATATGCCCAATCAAGCCAAATTTGAGTCTAAATGAACCGAGCCCGAGCTTAAACGAGACTAGATTGAGCTTAAATGAGCTAAAATATTATAAAATTAATTTAAAGCTCGCTGCGCTTAAATCAAGCCAAGCCGAGCTGAGCCCGAGCTTTTAACAAGCCAAGCTTAAGCCTAAACTTTCGCTCAGTGAGCTTCGAGCCAAGCTCGAGCTTAACACAAACAAGCCGAGCCCGAGCGTAGGCTCAAATACACCCCCAGGTGAAGTACATGGATCTGTGACAGAAACAACCGTGACATTTGCATTCAAAGAATGTATATATGAAGACTCAATTTTCATACATGAATTTTACATACAAAAAAATACAAATATATTTTCACTTTTCAATAGCAGAATGAACTTACTTGTAGATCCATTCATTTGAACGGCCACCAGACTCATCCATGTCTATGAAGATGCTTACTGCCTGTACCAAAACCCAATTTGAAGTAATAAATCAGCAAAAAAACAGCAATGCTTTGCTATTACCAAGACAATTTCCAATCAAATGGATAGAATAAATTAAGGAATTTTTCTAGAGCAAAAATAACTAATCCAACAACAAACCCAGTGCCTCAAGGACTCCCACCAATGCAGGGTCCCCCTGGGGGCGGGGGGGAGGGTGAGATTTACCCAGCCTTATCCCTTAAAGGTGCCAACCCAAAGGAGGCTATGTCCGAGGACCCCAACAGCAACAATAGCAACAGCCGATCTAATGCCTCAAGGGCTCCCGCATAAGCAAGGTCTGAGGGGGGAGGGATATACGCAACCTTACCCCTTCAGGGTGCTATTCTAATAGGAGGCTGTTTGCAAGGGGAACATAACAATAGTACAAAGAGAGTATAAAGCAGCAATGAGCAATAAAGCAACAAAGCAACAAGCAGCAAGGCATATAAAAGCCTAGGGGCACTATAACTAGCTTAGTTATGTTCCTCTATTCTAAGTCACTTATCGGCTACACCCATGCTAGCTCTTCACTCAACTCTATCTAAGGTCATTTCCTCATTTAGGTTTAGGTGGGTGAGATAGTAGGATAAGATTTCATGGGATAAGATTTGTCGGAGCTCAAGAATGCTAGAGGATTAGGCTTGAGAAGATTCCAAGCAGTCAAAAAAGTTTTTTTTTTTTTAATGCAGATTTAGGCTGGAGAATTCTTACTGATCCTAATAATCTCTAGTACATATGTGACGTCTAAGTATCTCAAAAAATGTAAATTTCATGAATTCTATACCTAAAGCATAAGATTCATGGGCTTGGAAAGAAAAAAAAAAAAAAAAATTTCTAGCAGCTAGATTATTGCTTATAAAAGGTATTAGACAGAGAGTTGGGAATGAGAAATCTATTTCTTTGTTTTTTTCCTGTTATGGTTGCTAAGAAAACTTTAAATAAGTTAGAACTAATGCATAATGCTCCTCGTAATCCTCCTAGCAATCCTTCGTGTAAGGTTAACGCCTCCTTTGTATTGGTGAGTGGAATTCAAACTACTTGAGAAGATTCTTCCTCCTAATATTGGTAAGTTAAATAAAGCAATCCCCATTAAGTGTAATATCCTTAATACTCATGTATTGGTTTCTTTCCTCTGGTATAAAAAAATGACCTTGTAAGCCCAAAAAATTGTTGACAAACCAATCCCCGATCAAGACGAGTTTGCACCAGCTCGGCCATTAATGTCAATGAGTTTCATGCATCGTATAAAAATGAACTTCTCACACTGGGGCTAGGCTTTAGCCGAGCAAAATGCAAACCGAGCCTTAAGACAGAGAACCTCAAGGTCAGCTTGGTTAATCTAGACCCCTAATGCCAAGAAGTTTTATTTATTTAATTTTTATTATATAAAAAACGACTTTGTCACATTAGGGCCAAGCTCAAGCCAAGCAAAATACAGGCAAACCAAGGCTCAAGACTGAGAACTGTGAGCATAACTCGACATATCTAGACTCCTAAATCAATGAGTTTATTATGTTACCTTTCCAATTCGGGGTCTCTCTTTCAACTTGGCAAGGCTGTTCCGAATATGGGACACAGCTCCCCAGCATTTGAGAGCGTTGGCTACATCATCAAGCCTCAATATGTACTCTTCTTCGGTTAAAGGAAAAGACCTCTACAACAAAGCAACAACTTCAACGAGTTAGCAGATTAGAAAACAATGTAAATTGTCTCAATAGCAAAGAGCTTATTTGGTAGCATCTTTTCTTTTCAATTTAAACTGTAATTAAAATTTACTTTTTTTTTCTTGAATTTGTGTTTCAAATTGTTAAAAAGCTTGGATGAAATCGAAAAACCAACATTTAGTATAATATTGTAACAAATGGTGCAATGTGTTAAATTTCACCGGGTCTTTTAGGGCTAACCTACAAAGTTGGAACATACGAGGTCTACATATAAACCCAATTGGGTTCCATCCTAAAGCGAATTGGCTTTAGATGGAGTAACCTACTAGGCTTATATGTCAGTCTGTTCTTTCCTACAACTCTTATGTTGGATTTACATCTAACTCATATGTGAAGTTCTTAACACAATAAGAGGACTTCTACATGAGGTTACTCATCTAATACTATTCTCACCCAAACATGCTTGACAACAAGAGAAATTCTGATAGGATCTTGTGGAAAAATGACTCGGAAGAGAGACTCTCTTCTCTTGTACGGGGATGTTGACTTCCTCTCTCATTTTCATTAACATGATCGTTCTTTATTTTCTGAAACTAGTGAAAGAAAGAATGAAAAATTATTTAGATACAAATATTTTGGAGAGTATTGGAGTATATTATTCCCATGTCTTCACCCATTAATTCAACTTTTTCAGATAGTTTTTTAACATAGTATCAGAGCTTTTTTGATTTTAAGGTCACAAATTCAGATCCCAACAAACCCAACTCTCAATATTAATATTATTTCAACGCGAGTATGAGGGACACTTCAAGCTCAATGGGTATTCATGTGAAGAGGCATGTTAGTGTACAAACCCATTCCCAAGCCTACTCTACAACAACAACAACAATCCCAGTGCCTCAAGGGCTCCCGCAAAAGTAGGGTCGGAGGGGTAGATGTACGCAGCCTTCCCCCTTCAGGTTGTCAACCTAAAGAGAGGCTGTTTCCGAGGACCCCCAACCTGAGAGGTAAGTCTTCATCGCCTCATGGGGACCTGTGAGCAACGAGCTGTGATCAATAGGTCATGAAAGCAAAAGAGTAAGCAATAGCATAAAAGTGTCCTAGAGGAGACTACGAGGCACAACCTCCCTACAAAGCAGCTAGTATATGCAAATATGCCAAGTAAACAAATAAACAAATAAGCAAATAGGCTGGTAGTAGACAGATAGGCGTATAAGTAGATAGGTACACCCTAATAAGCCTATACGCCTATGAACACCTAAATAGCAGGATAAGCAGTGTGAGGCCGCTACCTTTGCTACTCCTATGCTAGTCCTCCCTCGAGCTATAGCTCTATCTAAGGCCATCTTCTTCCGTGGGTTTAGGTGGGTGAGGTCCTGCCGTACGACGGCAGTCGATCCTCCTTTGACCTGTTTCATCCTCTTCTTCCTAGCGTGGTATGAAGCTGATCGGAATCCCTGACTGGAGCAGTGGATGGTCTCCTCCTGGCGTGCCTGAACCACTTCAAACACAGCTTCTTCATTTTATATTTTTTCTTCTATCTAGGCCATGCCCCACTATGCCATATACCACATCCCTGATTGCCGCCCCTGGGACCGCAAGTCCATATGTCTAAGTTGTGGAATAGGCATACCGTAGAGTCGTGGCATTAGATCGAGCTTACGAGTGGACAGATGCTCCTACACTGCTACATCGGGTACGCCTATCCTAGTCCTCCACACAGCTCTGCCTAGAGCCATCTCATCATTTAGGTTGAGATAGGTAAGATCCCATTGTATTGTCTCCATCCAGCTCTTCTTTCGCCGTCCTCTCCCTCTCTTCCCGTCTCCTATGTGGAGTTGTTCACATCTCCTGACAGGTGCAGTGATGGGTCTCCTTCTAACATGCCCAAACCACCGCAAACGTTGTTCCCTCAACTTATCTTCTATTGGCGCGACACCCAGTTTACTTCTAATGACCTCATTTCGGATCCTGTCCCTCCTTGTGTGTCCGCACATCCACCTTAGCATTCTCATCTCCGCCACCCTCATCTTTGAAGTTTAGTGACACTTTACAGGCCCACACTCTGCCCCGTAGGACATAGTTGGCCTCACTATCGTCTTATAGCACTTACCCTTAAGTTTTAGCGGGAATTTCCTATCACATAGTATCGCCGCTGCCTTTCTCCATTTGTGCCAACCCACTTTAATCCTGTCGTTGACATCTGCGTCCACTTCGCCATCATTCTGCACCATGGAACCCAAGTATTTAAAGCATGCTTTATGAGGTATGTACTATGTTCCAATCCGTACAACTTCTACGCTTGGCGTGGTAGAGGTGCTGAACTTAAGTTCCAAATATTCTATCTTAGATCTACTGAGCCTTAGACCTTTCGATTCTTGGGCCGATCTCCAAAGTTCTAGTTTTTCATTCACCTTCACTCTAGATTCACCCACTAGGACTATGTTGTCCGCGAAAAGCATGCACCAAGGCATATCCCCTTGGACGTGCCTAGTGAGCTCATCCATCACCAAAATGAACAGAAACGGACTCAATGCTAATCCTTGGTGTACTCCTACAGTAATGGGAAAAGCGTATGTCTTCCCTTCCGTAGTGAGCACACTAGTTTGAGCATCTTCGTACATGTCCTTGATGACTCGTATGTAGGACTCGTGGATGCCTTTCCTCTCCAGGACCCACCATAGGACTTCTCTCGGCACTCAATCATATGCCTTCTCCAAATCAATGAAAACCATATGGAGATCCTTCTGTCTATCTCTGTAGTACTCTATGGACCTCCTCAGGAGATGGATGGCTTCTGTTGTTGATCTACCTGGCATAAATCCAAATTGGTTCTCTGAGACTCCTGTTAGGTGGCGAAGCCTTCCTTCTATGACCCGCTCCCATAGTTTCAGGGTGTGGCTCATTAGTTTGATTCCTCTATAGTTGGCATAACATTGAATGTCGCCTTTGTTCTTATAGACGGGGACTAGTATGCTCTTCCGCCAATCATCAGGCATCTTTTTGTCCTTGAGAATTTGGTTGAATAATTCAGTCAACCATCTTATACCCGTTTCTCCAGTACATTTCCATGCCTCAATGGGTATACCGTCAAGGCCGGCTACCTTACCCCTGCCCATCTTCCTTAATGCTTCCCTAACTTCCTCGGGTCTAATTCTGGTGCAATGGTCGTGGGACTCTTGCACTGCTGTTGTTCGTGGAACATCTGGGGCAATAACTGTAACTCCCTTCTCATTGAACAGATTGTGGAAGTAGGACTTCCACCTATCTTTGATTTGTTGCTTGTCCACAAGTACTTGTCCTGCTGCCCCCTTTATGCACCTTACTTGGTCCAGGTCTCTAATCCTCCTTTCCCTTGCCTTTGCAATTCTATATAGATCTCTAGCCCCCTCATTTGTATCCAGCCTTTTATAGAACTCCTCAAAGGCTTTGGATTGTGCGTCTCTAACTGCTATCCTAGCTTCCTTCTTAGCCTAGTTATATTGTTCCCTCTTGTTTTCATCTCCAGTACGATCCCATTCCTTGAAGCAGTCTCGTTTCGCCTTAATCCTCTCTTGGACCTCCCTGCACCACCACCAGGTCTCTCTGTTGATTGGTGTCCTACCTTTAGATACGCCTAGCACTTCTCGTGCCACATCTCTGAACTTTGGGGCTACCCGGTTCCACAGGTGGTTTAAATCACCCTCAAACTTCTCTCCAAGCATAGCCTCAACTCTTTCCTTAAAGACTTAGTTTACCCCCTTCAGCTCCCTCCATAGCGTGCGTGGCTGTGATGGTTTGATAGTTTTCTTGTTCTTTCTCTTGATCCTAATCTCATCACACACTACTCTGTGTTGTGTTGAGAGGTCCTCCCCAGGGATGACCTTGCAATCCTTACAATCTTTTTGAGTCCTCATTCTTAGTAATACATAGTCAATCTGGGTCTTTGCTCCACCACTCCGATAGGCGATGATGTGGTCATCACGCTTTTTGAAGAAGGTGTTGGCCACTGTTAACTCATAGGTGACGGCAAAGTCCAACAGAGCCTTGCCCTCATCATTTCTCCTTCCATAACCAAATCCTCCGTGGTGGGATGCATAACCGTCTGTGTTCGCCCCCACGTGCCCATTAAAGTCCCCTTCAATCACAACTTGTTCGCTCTGGGGTAACCCCTGCATTGTTAGGTCTAAGTCCTCCCAAAAACTGGCCTTCTCTTGTTGTGTATGTCCTATTTGTGGGGCGTATGCGCTTATGATGTTTAACATCTCCCCGCCTAAAACTAACTTGATGCTAATAATCCTATCGCTAGTCCTAGTGACCCCTACTACTTCGTCCCTAAGAGAGCTATCCACCATAATACCTACCCCATTTCTCCCCCTGACTTGGCCCGAATACCATAATTTGTAGCCTAATACCTCCCTTGCTTTTGTGCCCACCCACCTAGTCTCTTGAATACACAGAATGTTAATCTTTCTCCTAGCCATCATTTGGGCCACTTCAAAGCTTTTCCTGGTTAGCGTGCTAATATTTAATGTCCCAATTCGCAGCCTCCCCTCACCTCGTGGGCTTCCCCGACCCGTTCCAACCCCATTTAGAGATGGCCTCACGTTTTGAGCTCCATTGTTGGTAAGGCTCATAAACTACCTGCTCCTAGTCGCAAAATATACACGCAAACAAACACCAGAAACAATGATATACCAGACTCAGCGCAAGTAATAGGAACAATATTAAGAGCACCGAACAAAGAAAGGTCAGGGATTCGAACCTGGGGCCGACTGGTTTTACTTACCTGGGCCGATTGGCTGGCTGCAGTTTGTTCCTGTGTAGGTGGCAGGCAGGGCTGCCTTGAGGTGGGGGGAGAGGGGTGATAGTAGTGGTGGTTGGGGGGAGGGGGGGTGTTGGTGGTGCTGGGAGTGCTGTTGGTGTTTGGTGGCGGGTGGGGCGAGGTGCACGGCGGAGGGGTGGGGGGTTCAGTGGTAAGGTGTGGCGGGGTGTACGGAGGGGTGGGGTGCGGTGTTCGGTGGTGAGGTGCTGTGAGGAGGGGTGGGGCGAGGCGGGGGAGAGAGGTGATAGTGGTGGTGAGTGTTGGAGGAGATGATGTTGGGTGGTGGGGTGTGGTGTACGGAGGAGGTTGGAGTAAGGGGCATGTGGGGGGGGGTTGCGCGGTGGGTCGGAGGAGGGGGTTGGGTGATGAGGAGTGTTGGTGGTGCTGGTGGTGGCGCCGTGGTCGTGAGGGCCGGCGGTGGCAAGTAGCAGGCCGGGGAGGGGAGGAGAGAGGGTGTGGGGCTGTTGCGTTGCGGTGGGGCGAGCCGGTCGGTGCGGCAGTCGCACCGTCTTGGTGTCGCCGGAAGTTGAACGTAGGTCGGCTGGTCGGGGGTCGGCGAGGTGACCGACGGTAGGTGGGGCTCGGCTTAGGTAGCCGTTGAAGAAGGGAGGGGGGGTTGCTTGTGTCAGTGTAAGAAATGAGAGTGAAAAGAGAGAGAGAGAGCTCTGACAGGTACACAGAGAGAGAGAGAGTTATATATTCCCAAGCCTTCTCTCATCTGCTTAATCTTTTCAGATAATCGTTATTTTAACAGTGCAAAATATTTTTTAGAAAGAAACTATCTTCCATTTTCACCTGCTCCATATACTTCCACATCACGTTCAAAGCTAGAAGATTTCTTCCCATGAACTCCTGCATTAGAGTGGAATAAGTAGCATTTTCATTATTGACCAACACAATCTAAAAGATCCTAGTCTAACTGGAATTATCATTGAACATTAGCGCATATGTCACTTAAATGTCATGAGGTTCGAACATTTATCACATGGTGACATAAAGTCTTTGCAAAGTTTGACCCAAGATTGATTAGCTAGATTTTTAATTGCGCTAATTTAGTTAGTCCAAGTTTTTATTAGCTCAGTTTCTAGAAACTTTACAGATTTCATTTTAGAGTTCTATGGAATTCGAGCAACATTATTGGACCCTTGATACCCAAGTAATAAAATCCGTAAACATTATTGCAAGTGAATGTTCTTAATACAATAGATCAACGAAAGAAATAAACTTGTCAATTACGCCGAAAAATACGCAAAACATAATGATCTGTACATTAAAAATTGATTAGATTTTCAGCAAATTAGAGAAGTTCTGAAGTAATATGTCTACTCTCTATTGAGCATGGAAGCAAATAGACGTTCGCAATCATGTAACTGTCATCGTAACATTGCACAAGTAGGGTTTCGAAGGGCATTACTTAACGGTTTGCAGCTATCTCATTGGGTTTTGAAGCGAACATATGTTGCTTTTTAGTTTTATCTTTATGAATAGTTGAATCAACAGCCATGGAATCAATTACTGCTATGTTGTTATATACAACCAACCACGTAAATCTAGCCCAAATATCTTTATTTAATAGTCATTATTTGATTGCATTGCCACCGAGAGAAGAGCCATCGTATTAGGCTGAGTTCATGAAGGTCAATACAATCCAAATTTCTCAATCAACCACTTTTGTCAATGCAGCAAGCATTCTGTATAAAATTTCATGAGTCATGCGTCTAAGTTCTTAAACAATAAAAGTCTGTAATAGTTAGGTGAATAACTTCCATCAACAGTTGTCAAGTGGTTTAAGTCAAGATTATTCTCTATGATTTTTGTGCATATTTTATCCCACTCAAATTTTGTCTCTTGGTTCGAAATCTACATGCAAAATCCATGTCCATAGCATGTAATTTTTAACAAAATGATAATGGCGTTAATGAAAGGTGGTTGATTGAAAAGATTTTAGATAACAGGTGGTTTTATGTAAACTTATAAGTTGCTGAGGTCAAGTGAAAAACTGATCACTTTAAAGGTGGCTTTACCAAACAAATACCCAAAAAAAAAAAAAAAAAAAGGAAAGAACGATACCTTCTTTATAAGTTGTACATCATAGGATCTTCCATACTTGTTTCTTATCAGAGTTGCAAGGTCCACCCCACTGAAGGAAGAGTCATCTACTCCAATAATTCTTTCAAGATCTTCTCTGTACCTTTCACTACCTGCCTGAAGAATAATTCCCAGTAAATATTTTAGTAAGAACAACCATCTAGGAAAGAAAAACAACTACACGCAAATTAATAGAAATTGGATTAAACATACAAATGCATAATCAAATACAGCTAGATAGGCTTGCTCGCAATCAAATTAAACGGCAATTTACAGTCATGGACACAGTTTTTAGGAACCATTGTGTCATGTTAAGCTTATGTTTGTAAAAATCAGAATGAATAATCATACAAACATTGATATTTAAAGCCCCACTTGAAAAGTATCATTATATAATTGCTAACTCGAAGTCTGTAATACAAGGACCGTCATGTATGTATTAACCTTTATTTGATTCCATCAATTAAACAATTGGATTCCTCCAATGAAAGAGTAGAGAATCAGGTAGGAAAGGGGCGAGGATAAACACTATGCATGAGCTTGAACTTTCAAAGTAAACAGCATACCCCTTCACTTTCTTGTTTAGAAGATTCTTTATCAACGTTCTCATCGTCTGGGTCATTTGGGTCAATGTTGTTCACTGAGCTAGAATAAGCAACCCACCGTTTCTTTGCTTTATGCTGGTAATTGCAATTAGTAGAAATGAGATCTTGACATTGGAAAAAGCTTGATTTGGATGAAGAAGATGGCCTGGAGCAACTGGGAATTATTGCTTCAGGGAACCTTTTCACATAATACCATTGTTGAGACCCTGATGACCATATATAAGAATGGCTTGTCCAAATGCTCGTCATGTCCTACAAACACAGATTCCACAAAGTTTAAGGACATAAACAATGAGCAAATATACGCAAGTTAGCACGACCGCTATGAATATTTGGAGAATCAAATTTGATTAAGTTGTCTTTCAAGTAAATTGTCCGGCATTATATAATCATTAATTTAAACAAGTTATACAATCATTAATTTTTATACTTCCATAGTTTTTAGCATATAAATATATTTATAAATATGTTCTAGTAAATAAATCACAATGTACATGTGCAATATAGACCATCATAAAGGAATTAATATGTGGTGGCTAATTGTACAATGGATGGCTTTTAATTTGATTCCTTAAGCATTATGTAGTGAGCTTTGAAAAATTAAGTACAACATGACTATGCAATTTATACAAAATTTCCAGCAAGATACAACAAACTTAAAAAAAATCATATTCAAAATATGAATGTAACAACTCGCGCGAAAGTTTTCACATACAAAACGCCAATTATTTACGTAATTCAGCGACTATAACAACAGTCCCAATGCCACAAGGGCTCCCACCAAAGCAGGGTCCCGGGGGAGGTGGGGTGAGATGTATGTATCAAATTAGATGCATTTCAGTAAATAAAATAGCATGATTGAAAATTAATCCATTAATATGCTAAATACACACGTGAATATGGCTAATACCAATTAAAGGGAGCAAATCATAGTTCAAAACAAATTTAAACATGAATGTGCAGCAGAAAATTATAATATTTTGCTATCTAACGGATCAATTCATGTGTGACATATTACAAATAAAGTATATCTAGAACGTTACTTGTTGATGCGAGCTTCAGAATGTTGATAGAAGTTTTGAAAGTGTGAAACCTCTACAGATAAATGCGCCAATGCACAGATGAATCTGATCTAGTGCTTTAGATATCAATAAGAAGAGGAAAAAGAAAGCTCACAAAAGAAGGCTCGAGATAGACGAAGATTCATGAGGGGATTGTGAGACTAGCCATAGGGGAGCAAACTACTGTAACAAAAAGACTTAGGATGACCTACTAGCCCATATGAGAAAGAGATAAGAAAGTGAGAGATTAGGATAACTTTATCCTTATTGTTCAATCTCATCAAGCTTAGTAATGTAAATTTAATTTAAATTTCCTAAAATCCATTATCTCCTCTAATTAGGAACTAACAATATTGTTTAAACTCCTTAAAATTATATTATCCATATAAGAACCAATCTTAGATATGAATAACAATTAATAGAAAATTTACCATAGTTGTCAATATTCCAACATTGCCCTTGTAGCTTCGTAAACCACATTTGTATTTCATTTTCCTCTAGATGAATTAAGCATAATCCAATGCTAGAAAGACTACCTTTGTTTGCTCCTTTTATTTGCTTTCAGTGTGTATGGTCGCCGTAAAATATAAAATCAAACAAACATGCAAAAAGGGACTCGCCTCGACTTGAGAGTGAGTCTAAATTACGATGATCACGTGCTTAACCTCAATCAATCACCTCTAGTCACGCTCCATTTCAGGAGACTTAATTGTATATTTTTGTGAACTTTTTAGTTGTTTATAACATTGCGATAAATTAGAGGGATATGGACTTGGCCCAAGTGCCAGTTGAGGTGACGGAGTGGAGCCTACAAATACCTTATCTCGTACACTTAAGAGCTAGGAACTAGGATGGAGGCAAGTTCAAGAGCTCAACGATCCATTCACAAGCCTGAGTCCATAGATTTGTAAACCTGGCATCATTAATTTATGATAACTTGAATAAGTTAGAACCTGACAAGATTAGGGTGGAGAAAACCGTATTTGGGTTAATGGATTGGGATCAACGCAGTCAAGATCACAGCCTTGGCCATCAAGCCCTGGAACTGTGACTCAAACCTAATTTCACTTGACTTACTAAGTTGTGACACCAATTAAGACCAAAGTAATCAAGCTCAGGGGCTTGGCCGTCAAAGCCTTAAACTATGGACACTAAACTTATCAATTTTTGGGAATAGAGTTAGAACAAGAATGTCATACTCGAAATCTGAGATTGTATTGCCTTGAGAAAAGCAAAACAAAGACAGCAATTATGCTACTCCTGAGGAAAGGAAAGGAAATAAAGCACAAGTGTGTTGTAGAAAAACTTGAAGAAGTTTTGTGTTTTGATGTTGGACCCTTTACAATGTAACCCAAGCCTTTCATTTATAGCCTACAAATCTAATTGCTGCACCCTTAAAATGGGGCAATCTGTCACCAAAGATGCCTGCAGTTCAGTTAGATACTTGTAAAAACAATAGTGTTAAATTTCACCGGGCCTTTAGGTCAAATGCATGAGTTGGCGTATATTAAATCCACACATCAACTCAAGTAGGGTTTCATTCTAAAACCAATTGGCATTAGGTGGTACAACTCATATCTTTATCCCTTCTCTCTCACAACTCCATTGTGAGATTTTTAATAGAATAACATGTGGAGTCCTTAACAGAGAGCATTCCCTGCTGGCAGTTATTATTGGGTTATTAGGCAAAATACCTCAAGAATCGGGCTCCATTTGGATAGCAAAACCAGATCTACCAAAAAACGAGAAGAGCAGATAAAAAGAGAAAACCATGTCCAAGTTCCTTTGCAAGCGCGATATGGGGGATTTGAACCTTTGGCCTCTTTGTCATAGGGCCTCAACGTGATAATTTTACGACTACACCAAAGCCACATTAACAACCTTTGTTGCAGTTGTCTCCCTCCTCGGGCCTGGGACACTCTATTACCAATTAGGCTACTCTATTATTATAGACCATACACCTTTTTAGTTATATATAGAGTTTGTCTCCCTTTTCGGACTGAGCCCACTCTATTGCCTATTAAGCTACCATACCACTGTAGACTAATGTACCTATTTAGTCATGCATTATAGGGCCTCTGATACCACTTGTTAAGACCACCCAGAATAATGAAACCTTAAATTGAAATAACAATCACACACAAAAGCGGATTCAAGAGAACATAGGATTTAACGAGGTTTAGCCGAATCCTACATCCACGGAAAGAAGCACGATAATTTCAAGATATCAATTGGAGTTCACATGAGACGTCGCAACTCTCAACCTTTTCTCAACCCCAACTCAAACTCTAATGGTAACTTACACAGTCCTTGTGTATATACAACACCACTACACTAAAACCCCTATTGCGTCATGTGCCTAAATAGGATTGGCCCAATCCTTTACCTTATAAACAAGGCTCAATACAATCAGACTTCACACATAACCCAACATATAAAACTAACTCGCAGATTCCTCATATAAAAAAAAGATAATTATTCATCAAGTGCAACAAAATCAGAAGAGCATAACCCTGAGAGCTTCCTTAACAACAGGATCTTCAATCGGATTGAAGAAAAACGCCTTAACATACAATCTTAGTGAAGAATTCGATCTAATCATTATCCGAAGCAGATTTTGAACTCCACTGCTCCAATTGTTTCAATTTCAATTCATGTCAGGAACTCAAATCAGAACGAGAAATCGAAAATCGAAGCAAGAAATCAAAAATTGGCATTTGAAGAAAGTAATTGAAGGAGAAAGAGGGAGATTGAACTAACCGTAGGGGAAGTGGGAGAGTGGAGAAGAAGATTAGCCATGGCCATGGGTGAGAATGCTGCAGCTGTTGCTGAGATTTTTTCTGGCCTGAAATGCAGATTTTTTCATTGGATATTATTAAGAAAATTTATCACTTAAATATCATCAAATATTCTAATATTTTAATATAAAATTTTTTTAACATATGTCTAATGAATATATATTAAGGTATATTAATTATACCATATTCTAGCATTTAATTAGATAAATGTAAAGACAAGAATAATAAATTTAGCATTTGTCCAATCAAATATTAAAATATAGTGCAATTAATGCACCTTAATATGTATCCATTGGGCACATATTAGAAAGATCTTTTAATATATACAATAAAATATTTTAAGGCTTAAAAATTTATCACTGAAATACTTTAAAATTTAAATATTTTATTAATTAAATACTATTTTTTAAAAATTATATAAATTTTTATTAAAAATTGCTAATATAGGATTTAGTTACAGTAATATATAAGTATCTTCTATTATAATATTAAAATTTCTTATGGTAAAATGGTAACATACCACATATTTCACTAATATGTCAATATGTTCCATTATAATTAAGTGACTTTTTCCGTATTCTGTTTGATTTCATTGAAAAAATTGATATAGCTCGTACATATTATTGTAAACATATATTACATCAACATTTTACGGATTTCACAAAAAATCACCAAATTCTTGCATAGGGTACCTAAGTGATAAAATTTTAAAATATCAGGATACCTTATTGTATCTATTGAAATGTCAGGGTACCTAATTGATAAATAATCAAAACTCCGAGCACCTTAGTGATAATTTTCCTATTAATAATTCATGGTTTGTATAATATAAAAATAATATATAGATATTTATTTATTTATAAGAGTTTTTTTTACTAAAAGCACCTAAATTTTAGATACAATTGTAAAAAATTACTTAATTTTTCTTAATTTTCAATGTTATACCTAAACTTTCTAGAAGTTTCAATGTCACACCTTATTGTAACGCTGTTAGCATCCATTAGTTTTTGTTAACATGGCATTGAAAAAACTATTTTTTCAAATATATAAATTATTTTCAATACATTTACTAATTTTTAGACATTTAAAATATTTTTAAATGTAAATGCAAATTTTTTAAGTTATTTTATTTTTTCCCCAAAAGTTATGTTAGTAAAAACTGATATGCTAACGACGTTAACACTAAAGAGTGACATTAAAAAATTTTGGAAAGTTTACGTATGATATTGAAAAATTATAAAATTTAAGTAGTTTTTGAAACAACATCTAAAATTTAAATTGTTTTCAGTAAAAAAAAAAAAAACATTATTTATAAAGTATGTTTATATACATAACATAAATCTTTTTTAATGGTAAAAACATTCAGCTTTAGGATCATTCATTACAAACAAGAGAACCTAAAGCATCAGTAAGAATAAGAGAGGAGAGGGCCTTACACATTGGGCTATGCCACAAAGAAAAGACAAAACCTTTATAATCCAAGTTCAGGAGCCAATTCGCTGGTTTGTTTGCTTCACGAAAATAGTGTTTGAAAGAGACTTGGGCACACTGACGACAGATGAAGTAAATATCAGTGGATCGTTTTTATCAATGGATAAGCGACTTGTGAGCCACAGAACTTAAAATAATGAACTATAATTAAGTATTTATTTAAAATAATTTTAATTTATTTTTTAATTAAAGTGATATTCTATTGTTTTGACATCTGTGAGAAGTTCGAGGAAGAAAAGATGACAAATTACTATTCAATTCGTAATTCATGTAGGACAAGCAAATAATAAGAGGGAACCATATGTTTAACCCGTGAGAGACTCATTCGATGCTTAAGTTAGAATGAGTATCGTGTGATAGTAAAAATGAGCAAAATATAAGTGAACGTAATAAAATAATTCTTGAGGTGAATAAAGAGAATGGTATGGTGAGGTAAAGCTGTAGAGTATATGGCCTTAGACTGATATGAGTTGGCTATAGTAATCTTTTGGTTAAATTTACATTAGAATTGGAGTGCGAGACCTTAAAGAATGACAGGGTGGTTTCGCTTGGATGGGCAGAGATTAGGGAGAGTAAAATGCTTGAGCGCCAATTTATACAGATATAAGGGGAAGACGCTTAGGTGTTCCGAGAGGGCACTTATGCATTGACGCATGTGGTTAGTGTAGCTCAACACTTGACACTCGCAGTTAAGTACTCACCCAAGACGGGAGAGTACCTATACTCACCTAGAAGTGAGCAAATAAGAGGTCAAGAAGGGTGAGACTCGTACTCACCGAGAAGAAGGCGTGGGCAAATAAGAGGTCAAGACGGGTGAGACTCCTACTCACCGAGAAGTAGGCGTGGGCAAATAAGAGGTCAAGACGGGTGAGACTCCTACTCACCGAGAAGAAGGCGTGGGCAAATAAGAGGTCAAGACGGGTGAGACTCCTACTCACCGAGAAGAAGGCGTGGGCAAATAAGAGGTCAAGACGGGTGAGACTCCTACTCACCGAGAAGTAGGCGAGTCAGAAGATCGATGGGGGAGCAAGATGTGTTGGTTGGGTGAGTGAGGCATTCGGTGAGTAGGAAGGCTAGAGACGATGTTCGGTAGGGTCCATGGGCGAGTAAGGATTGGCAAATACTCGTCCGTAGTTGGCAAGTAAATTATTCAACTATTGGGGAAATATTTGGGAGGTTTGCCTTCATCAGATAAGCTTAATATGTTGCTCCTCGACCTTATATAGTAACAATCTGCTTATAATAGTAGACAATGTTCGAAAATGGTATATTTTTCATTTTTTTATGTCATTTTTCAAAAAAATAAAAAGAACGTGCTCAAAAGCCTATTTTTAACTGAAGAAGTTGAAAGTGTTAGGAACAATGTTTTAAAAATCCAATTACATAATATTTAATTATTAATAAATAAAATCAATTATTTTCAATAAACTAATTGGTCTATTTTTTGCCGCTTGGATAATAAAGGACTTAACTCCACTCTAATTTTCGTTGCAGCTCAATTCCTCCTAAGACGCAACATGACTAGGGATGGCAATGGGGCGGATACGGTATGAGGGTTCCTCCATACCTATACCCACCACCCAAATCCATATCTATGCTCCTCCAGCATGAAGTGGATACCCATAATCGCCTCATTTACCTGCGAGTATCTAATGGATATCCATTATCCGCTCTATACCCACCCTAATATGGGAGTCAAACGTGTTAAAACTTATTAAGGTTTGTTAAAATTTGTTAGAGTTTAGTATCATTGAAAACCGTTAATGAAAATCTGCCTAAAAATGAGATCGAGTTCACAAGCGAAGATAGAAGAATCAATCAAACGAAAAAAGCACAAGAACACAAGGATTTACGTGGTTCAGCCCTAAATAGCCTACTCCATGGTCTCCCCTATCACTAGAGAGGTCTACTTCTTTTATTACAGACCGAAATCGAATCAATTATAGATTACAAGGCGCTTTCTTCATAAACTAAGCTATCAAATCTTTTCCTTTACAACAACAAGAACTGAAATATGAAGCTAAAGAGAAGAAGGAAAGAATGTTATACCTTCTCTAGGTAGGTACTGCAATTCAAAATGGCCAAAATCAAGACGATCTTGATTTCATGGATCATAGCATGGTTAAGATGAAGTAACCGCCATTGGAGGAGCTTAGGAAACCCTAGGAAAAGCCTTAGAGCAAACCGAAGGAAGAAGGACGAGAAAATGACTTAAGTTGTAAAAGTAACTGTGAAAAGATGCCCTTATATATTTAGAGGAAGCAATCCTTGACTAAATGGCCTAATCAACAACTGAGATCTCAGTAAACAAGTACAAGTTGAGGCCTCCAGAACGAGACACGTGGAGATAATCTCTGCCATTGGATTAGTGAAGTCAAAGGTCCAGAATTGCCCAAACTAACACAAAATGCCCCGTTGGATAAGAGACACGCGGCCTGATCCAGATTGCTCATTCAAATATTTTCAAACGGCTGTTGTGAAGCTTCTCAGAAAAGCTTTAGGTAGTGCAATACAGCTGGCAGCAATAAAGGGAACCGGGCAGCGTATTTTACGGAAATGGGCAATACGGGCGGGGAACCAAGTAGGGGTAGAAAGGGTATTATAGGTTAAGGGTCAAAATTCACACTTTATTTACAATAATGCCATTCTCTGTATTAGACTCACTAAACACAACATTTAGAATTATTTTCTTATTAAAACGATGCATTTTAACTCTCACAATTTGTAACTAATAGTTTAGGTTATATTATAGCCTATCATTTGGGTATAGTCTAGACTATATAGGAATCATATTTCGACAAAATGATTATCTATACCCACTCGTATTAATTATTTAATACTATTTTAAATATTCAGTATATGTTATTATAATATAGATAAATAATTTATGTAATTGAATGTAAGCACATTATTTTTTAATTTAAAAGTTAACTAAATACAAAATAAAGCGGATATAGTTGGCATAAGGTGGGGCGGGGCAGGTACAATACTATTCCGGCTATTCATCTTACTTATTCCCACTCCCACCTTAAGTGGAGCGAATACCCGTGAATAATGGATTTTACCCGCCCATTGCTAGAGGTGTAAACTAGCTAAGTCGGGCACCTCCTTGTTCGAACTCGAGCTTGATAAGGCTTATCGAGCATAAGTTCAAGTCGAGCTCTTATCGAGTATTTCTAACCTTTGTTCGAACTCGATTCTATAAAATTTTAGAGTGTTTGATACTCGACTCGGCTTGTTAGACTTATTGAGCCGAGTTGAGCTCATTACTGAGCTTAAAACTGAGGCGAGCTCACTATTTAGCTATCGAGCCGAGCTTTTTAAGTTACTATCGAGTCATTATCGAATCGTTTTCGAACTAATACCAATTGTTAAGGAGCCCTTAACGAGCTCATATCGAGCCCCTTAAAGAGCTCCTATCGAGCCTCTTAATGAGCTCGTATCAATCCCTCATTATGAACGTTAACAAGCCGAGCATATCTCTATTTGAACTCGGCTTATGAAACTTATCGAGTTTGCTCGACCTCGAAGCCCTAATCGGTTTCTAACGTGAGTAGTTTATAAAACGTTGAAGAACTTCTTGGGCTTGGCTTGTGGTTATAGAGGAATCTACGGTCTCACCCCGTCAAGATTGCGAAACCAAGGAAAACGCCATTCTGATTTCTGAGAAGCTAATCCCCACCATTTCCATAATCAAATTGCAAAATCAAATCTTAATCCAATCCATTCCGAGTTGGGTCCTTAATTTTGCAGAGAAGCGTTGATTAAAGCAGGCAATGGCAGGGAGGGAAGTCCGAGAATACACCAATCTTTCTGACCCTAAGGGTATCTTTTCTTTCTCCTTCTAGGGTTTGTTTCATCTTGAATCTTTCTCATTTTGTGGGTTTTTCATGTTGAAAGCTTAGTTTATGCTTTGTTTGGCGATTGGGTTGGGGCCCTTGGAAACAGCCTCCGTTTAAGGTAGCATCCTATAGGGGTAAGGTTTCGTACATTTTATCTCCCAAACCCTGCCTTGGCGGGAGCCTTTCAGGAACTGAGTTAGTTGATTAGTTGTTTGGCAATTGGGTAAATACGGGTAAAGAGGGCGAGGGTGAGAGGGTGAGGATAAGGAGGGGTAAGTGGGCTACCTTATTTGCCAATAGGGTAAATGGGTGACATTAAAGAGAGAAATATAGTTAAAATAAGGATAAAATTGTTTGAAATTTGTTTTACCCACTTTACACTTTGAATTGAGGGTTAAAGAGAATGGGGTAATTGGGTATGGGGGATTAATTTAACAGAGTTGTCTCCGGATTCATATTCCTTTTAGGTTGGTGTCCTTCAGAAATAACCTCCTTTTAGGGTAAGCAGCCTTAGACTCTGCCTTGACGGGATCCTTTCCAGCACTAGATTTGTTGTTGCCTATGGCTTTAGATTGACTGAATTGCTATTGTTTTTGAGTTGCAGATAAGAAATGGGGCAAAGGGAAGGATAAAATTGATGATGAGGACATTGCTTTCCAACGCATGGTTGCAAAGGTTAGAGCGTTGCCTCTCCTTTCTTGTTGGTTTTCCGCTTGCATTGGTTGAAAATACTGCTTCTTAGGGGCGTAACTGAACTGAACATTCTATAACTTCTTGTGTTTGAAATCAATCAGTGTTCATCCGCATTTGTTTTAGGGGTTGGATAGCTTTTTCTATCAAGTACTTATTTGGGGGAAGGTACTTTAAATGAAGCACGACAACGAATCTATAAGAGTCAATATTTGATAGAATGACAAATGTGTCAAAAGGGGCTTTGAATTTTGTCTTCCATGTTACTTCTTTTAAAGCCCCTTTGAATTGCATATGGATAAAAGGTGTCTCCTAACTTCAATTAATGCGCACAAAATTAGCGACCTGTTTGGTATGGCTTTTGGGTAAGTTCCGCACTCTACAATTTGCAGCTAAGCTGAACGGCTAATTTGTGGGTTAAGAAACTAATTTTGAGAAATACATTAGTCCCAATGTTATTCTTTGCGGCCAAGACTGCTATTATTTGGTGTATTTGGCTAGAAATGAATGCTACAATTTTCAAAGATCAATATATACAAATGAAATCAAGAAAGTCGTATTACTTCTCCAATCAATTTGTTTTCCTACATCTCTAGAGTTTTCAGATGACTCAACTTTATGGATGAAATAGACAACTTGTCATTTTCAGCCGTGCACCTCTTTTCCATTTACATAACCACAACAATGCAGTGAGGATTATCTGCAAGAGTTGCTAGTTTGACTTGTCTTTTGGCTTTCCTTTCAGAACATCTTTATGTCTGATAAATACTGTGATTCCTTGGTTGAACCAAACACACCTAGTCTATTTCCCACAGCGTGGTTGAGCTCTTTATCAAAGCATATATTATTATCTTAGGATCAAGTTGACACCCTTTAAATTTTGAATACTACCAAAGTATTGCTATACACAGCAGAGCTTCTTTTGGTACATTGAGATACGCAATTGCCTGAGCTAAAAGATCTAAGCTCCTTATGGTGAGTGTGCCTTCACCAACTGTTCCTAGTAGGTCAAAGTTGTAGTTTAGAAATAGTACATGGAGACGAAGTGTTGGGATTCCTTGCGACAAGCTAGAGCCTTTGTGTGCATTGGGCTGCCTTATCTGCAAACAAATTTGATTTATGCTTTGACATGACATTCATATGTGTGAATTTGTTAATCTGTTGACAAAGATTAAGCATCCATGTACTTAGTTTTAGTTGTCCTTTCTTTAGATATGGTAAATGGCCGAGTGTATTCAAATACTCTAATGTTGTCCTTGAGGCCTTGTTTATGTCAGTATTTGTACAGAAGAAACAAGAATTCTTATTGAAAAGCAACTTCTAAGTTGATAACAATATACTCCCAATATGACACAAAGAAAGCTAACTGAAATAAAATTCTAGTCCTAAAGTAATTCCAACTAATAATATATCCTAAGAGTTAGAATTACAACAGTTGAAATTTTCTGCAAATATCATAGATCTAAATATTTTGATGCTGGTTCACAGTGCCTCTAGGCACCCGCTGCTGTTGCTACTCTATTGGTGCTTGCATGTTTGCGTGTTTGGTTTGACCTAACTTTGACTTGACTTGATTTTATAAATATTGTTTCGTTTCTACTTTTTAGGTTTGTGGGTCCCTCAAAAATAACTTTCTTGCAGGGTAGCACCCTATAGGGGTAAGGTTGCCTATATTTCACCCTTCCCAGACCCCACCTCGGCGGGAGCCTTTCAAGCACTGGGTGGTTGTTGTTGTATCCTATATCTAAATATTGATTCTTTATCCTTGATCTCCATCACTTGTTCATCAATACGTCATCAGTCTGAAGTTTCTTTTTAGGTCCATCAATACTTGGGTTTCCCGGAAATCCCTAATGAGTTTGTTTTATTATGTTGATATTGACAGTCCATTGTGAAACTTTCCAAAGCTACCAATGCTTCTGGTTCAAACTATAATTGTTAAAAATGATGCAATGCAATGATAATTGTTGCACTGGCTGTATAAAAAAGGACACCCGTATCGATTTTGAAGTTCCATCTCTTCTAGCAGCGAATTTATACTCCCCTTTGGTGTCGATAAGCAAATAATTCTGCACAATGTTTAAATAATCGACTTTACTGATGTAGATTAAATGGATTCAAATACGAACTTAGTGAACCCTATGGACATGCAAAATAGGTTACCTCAAGTCAGAATTCCTTTTGGAATGGAGCACACGCGTTTTGAATGTATCTTTTACCACATCTTGATGTATGTGAAATCTGGGGTATAGTTTTCTGATAACATGCCCTGGCAGGGATCTTGGCTTGGTTTCCTTGGTTGTTGATCCGAGCAGATGCAAGAAGTTGCTGGAGAACGTGGAGGCTACCTTCATGGACGAGGCGGTAATGTATTTCTGTGCCTGACATACTACCACTAGATTCACACCCATATCCACCAGCTTTGAAACGTATTGAGGATAGAGGTCAAAGATTCAAAGTTTAAACTATGAGGGGATTACTGTACGTATACAAAATGTTATTATATGATATTTTGCAGGATTGTTGTGCTTAGGAGAATGATTGAACAGTCTCTTTCCAACCATTTAAGCATCCTTAGCATTAAGTATCATGCTTAAGAAATATGTAATTACTAATTTGATATATCAAATGGCGTGCCTTTTGACTCTGGATACATTTATGTTTAAACTAACTTGAATCCTAATAAGAGAGAATCCTAACCTGCTATCCGCTTGCCTAGCAAGGATTCTTTGTTAGTTTTATCACTACATAGTTGAGGGCTAATGAGGCCTTGACCCAATGGTAATACACTACCAAAGTTGAGGCGCTAGAATAGGTCATAGGTTCAACACCTCCCAAATCCACTTACCTTAAGGTATGTATCCTAATGTGAAAAGATAATCGAACCCTGTTATCGTAGGAAAAACATATTGTAACCTGAAAATAATATGGTAAATGAAAAGAAATGAAAATTTTAATTCTGTGAAAACTTTTGATCGAGTAATAAATATTGTAATACCGCTAATAAACCCCTAATATTTTTAAATATAGATGTTCGATCTTTATCCTTGATCGACATCGCGCTTGTACACTGACGCATACAAAGACTTGATGTAGATGACTCTAAAGAGTGAAAAGGCAAGAGTGGCGTAACAAACAAAAAGGACTTGTGGTTTTTAATTCTGGCAAAAGGAACTGTTATCTTAAGTTTCTGTTAGGTCTAACCGTGCAGCTTTGGATAGCGATGACCTGCTCTATCTCAAGGAGCAGATGGAAGCAGAGGAAGATGCAGAACGCCTTTTGAGACGTGCGGAGAAAAGAGCATATGCCGCTTTTAAGATATCCTTTTATCTTTGTTAATTCGTTAATGTTGTTGTGGTAGTTCTATCTCAGTATGGGAGTTGGGTGTTCTTCGTTGAAATGGGTTGGGTATAGGACAGGTATGGGGCAGGTGTTACGGACCTATTAGATACTCACAGGTAATGGAGTGGGTACAAGTATAGGCTTGTACTTGTTGGGGCGTGTGTGGATATCTACTTCGCCCGCTTGGTGGGTAATGGGGCAGGTGACTGGTCCGCCCCACCTCATTGCCATCCCCAGTTGAACTTGCTTTACATATTGGTGGTGTATTCTAGCAATTGTTTTGTGTGACATGTAGCTTCTTTCTTCCCTTTAATTTACGGATTGTTATAGGCTGTTCATGATGATGCATTTACTCTACTTTCTGAACTGAACTTAAACAATCAATTCATCCAGAGAAAACACATTGATGGGCCCCATTTTTTGCAAAAATTTCACAAACTGGCTTTTTGACAGATGGAAAGAGATTTAAATTAAGTGCTCGCCAAGGTTCTCAGGGATGGCCACAGTTGCAGTGTCGCAGAAGTGGTGTGCGAGCATACGCTATGGCTTCTGCAATTGGGGTTTTTTTTTTTTTTTTGGTCTTTTTGTGATGGAAAATAGGTTTCTTTTAAGCATTATGTGTGCAAAACATTGGATAAATAGTCACACAATCAAAAAATTCACATACGTCTCTGACAATTTTAGTATGCAAATACCATCTACGAAAATCACTGACAAAGTACGGTCACATGATGAGTAATTGTGTAACGACTAGCTAAGGATCTGCTTGTTGTGGCCTTTATTTGATATCATGCTTCTGAGTTGGTATTTTGGGTTTTTGCTGGATTGTTTTAACGCGCATCAATAGAGGGTTGGACCCAACTGGATTAGAAAAAAAGATTATGCCTTTCAGTGCACAATTTTCGAACCCTTACTTTGCGTTCTTTCTTCCTTGCGGTTGTAATTTATGAACTTGAGACTTACGATACTCGTTGCATTTCTCTGGTTTCTTCGGAGCTATGAACGTCATGCTTTATTCACTTTCATTGTTATTTTCCTAAACCAATTGGCACAGTGCAGCAAGCAAGGCAGATTCTTCACCTGCATCAGCTCCTTTGTCACTTCGTGTTGAGCCGAAACCTAAGAGTGGAATAAGGTACACTCCCCTTGGCCTGTGTCGCAGTAGTATGTATATTTGATTGTGTATGAGTTGTTGGGTTTGATGTAGTTGTTAGGCGGAGGCTTTCTTCATGCTTTATTTGACATGGATTTTATAAATATTGTTCCTTCTTTTCGTTTTAGGGCTGAGGGACCTTCGGAAAACACCCTGTAGGGGTGAGGCTATACATCTTACCCTCCCTAGACCCTGCTTTGGTGGAAGCCTCTTTGTAGTATTGAGTGGTTGTTAGGCTACTCATTCCCAAGCATGAGGGCTTGGGTTTGAAGCTCATCTTCCTCCTTCCCAAACTGTTGGTAGTCCTACTTGTTGTACCTTCGTACCATTGTCAAAAAAATATGCATTTGCATGTGTGTACAGTTGGACACGACGTGGGAGACACCCGTAGACATCCTTGGTCTTTGTCTTTGTGTGACTTGTTCTTCAACGATATCTAACCATCGTGGAACAGAATCGTGGTCCACGGTCTTTGCCATCTTTGTGGTCGCAGACACAATGTTGTGGAAGCCGAGCGTCACATTTTATGTTACATAATTTCTAGCTCATAATTTATGTTACCGTCATTATCGTGGTATTCGATCCCAAGGTGTCCATTGTGCTTCGTATTCAACAAGGATGGTAAACATTTATGAGGGAAATAAAGTTTAGGTTAACATACTACAACAACAACAACAACAACAACAGTCCCAATGCCTCACGGACTCCCGCAAAAGCAGGGTCTGGGGGTTGGATGTATGTAGCCTTCCCCCTTCCGAGTGGAAAAGAGGCTGTTTCTGAGGGCCCCCAACCTGAAGATCTTGTCGTTCTGGAATTATGGCATCCTGAAAAGGGTTTAGGTCGTATCGAAGACAACTCCAATTGCAACTTGCTCAACCATTAGCTGGGTGTAAATGAGCCGAGCCAAGTCCGAGCTTCTTAGGCTCGAGACATTATTGGGCTTGGAGACTCTGAGTTGAAACTGGGATTGGCATCTTTGAACTCGAACTTGTTCAGTGAGCTTCTAGTCTAATTCAAACTTATTTAGGTTTAAGCTTTGCTCATTGAAGCTTGAACTTAGCTTTAGAACTTGAAATTAGCTCATTAGGCTCCATAGCCCGAGCTCTATCTAGAATTAGGCAGCTCAACTTGGCTTGAGCCCTGAATAAGCTCGATTCTTCCGTTATAAATAACGAGTTGGCTCATAAAGACTCGCGAGTGTACTCAGTTCATTTACATGACGCAACCTAAGAAACACCTGTGAGCATAATATGTTCTTCTTGAGTGAATTTCCACGTCCTTAAGTTTTCGATTTCTCATTTTCCAGGCAGCAAGATCTACTGAAAAAGGTGGTAGAGATCAAACCAAAGCGGCCTAGAGTTCCAAGCCCATCTGACGAAAACCCGAAACCCTCAGTTTCCAGTAAGTCTCCGTCACCAAACCCGAATCCGGGGTCCAATCAGAGGGTGGAAAAGGGCTCCTTGCCAAAATCAAATGAAGCAGAACAAGCAAGCAATGCGGCTAATCCAGTCAAATCTTTGCTAGGTTTAGCATATGAAAGCTCTGATAATGAAGATGAATGACTCAACGTAAAGGTACATTCTTCATGTCGTCCTCGTGTCATGGACGCGTTTTCGGTTGGTTATGAGGGCTTTCTGTGTTTTTTCCGATGCGGTGACCTGACGTATATTGTAGGAAAAATGCTTAGATTGTTGTTTTTGTTGTTATTGTTCTGTTTTGCACATCACCTGATCTTTTGACGAGAATGTAAAGAGTACCCTATTAACACAATGGACAAAATATGTTGGAGAATATATAGAGCTATGATCCTTTTCTTTTTTTCTATTGAAGGACTTGAATATTCTATTCTTTTTAAATATTTGTAAATTTGTTCAAGTGGATCAAGAAAAATTATTCATTGGGCGTAGATTCTAATAATGGCTATAATAATATTTTCAAATATAATTAGTATAAAACATTTGTTTTTGACAAAAAATCCTGAAGGTGTTCTATAGAACTTGATCGTTTACAATTGCAAACAAAATGGAAGGGGGAGGGAAATTAACCTAGTCACGAGAACAAGCCCTCATATTATAAAACTTTGCCACTTCATAGGCAACAACATTTACCTCTCTAGGGTGCCAGCAAAAACAAACAGCAGTCAAAGATGATAACATAAGTTTGACATCATTAACATAAGTTTGACATAATTAGTATAAAACATGATTTCATTGTGTAATGTTTATTATATTGTATAATAATCAAGTACATCTAAATTATATTAGTACATATTTTTCAAGATATGTTTAATGATTTTGTAAAATAATAATTAATATATACCTGTTTTTTTTCCCATAAATAACATATAATGATATCATATATATTATATTGTTTATTTTGTAGTTCTCTCTTTTTCTTTTATTTTAAAGAGTAACAACTAAACCTTACATAAATTTCCTATAAAGGGGATTCACTATGACCCTATTGGTTATCAAACCCGGGTTGCACTATAAGTAATCGGAGAACTCCGTCACTAGGTTATATCTCTCAAGAACTATTGGAGAGGTTAGTTTGGCTTAAAATTTCAACCATTTTGCCAATGATGATGTAGTAGTGCAAGCCTTTTTTACAGTGTCATTAAGTTTTAATGTTTTCAATTATTAATACTTTATTGTTGTTTGCATATGTAGTATTGCTTTGTTTGACTTGACGTTGGCATTGACTTTAACTTGATTTTATAAATACTGTTCTATTTTTGCTTTTTAGGGGTGTGAGCCTTTAGAAACAACCTCCATTTAGGATGAGACTCTATAAGGATAAGATTGTTTACGTTTCACTCTGTCGAACCCTGCCTTGGCAGGACCTTTTGTTATTGTTGGGGTAGTACAAACTTTTTGTCTATTACATAATTTGATTACTATTTTTTATACTACGAACAATTATGGAAGTTGGATCTTACTATAGTAAAATACACAGTGATATTTTATCTTATTAACCTTTGCATTTCTCTCCCTATTTCTTAAACCCAAAATTATACAGGGCCTATTTTGTATCGTTTTATTTTGTAGCTTTTGATTTCGAAAATTATAAATTAAAAATTATTTTTTTTTGAGTTTTCTGTTTTGAGTTTTTACTTAAATTAGAAAAAAATTAAAAGTGAAAGGTTTAAAAAAAAAAAAAAATCTATATTCAGTATTAGGTTTGATATAGGAGTCGGTTCCAAAAATAATGCTGAAAAATAAAAAAATAAAAAAAATAATGCTGAAAAAAAAAATTCCAAATCTACTGTTGAACCGCGTTTACAAAATGCGGCTATACTAAACCTCGTCAACGTGAGGCGTTTAAAATAACCAAAAATCGCGTTTACAAAACACGGTTTACATTTGAATAAACCGCATTCAAAAAACGCGGTTCACTATGAAATGAACCGCATTATCAAAACGCGGTTTATATGGATAAACCGCGTTAACAAAACGCGGTTTTATAGTGAACCGCGTTAACAAAACGAGGAGAGGGGAATACCGGGAGGGGAACGCCCATAAACCGCGTCCCAAGAACGCGGTTTATGCTAAGATAAAACGCATCAGAAAGACGCGGTTTTATTGAGGTATAACCGCGTCTTTATGATGCGGTTTAGTGAAAAAAGGGCACGCGGTTTTGTTTTAGTTGAAACGCGTTTCTTTGACGCGGTTTACCATAACCGCATTTTATAAACACGGTTCAACAGTAGATTTGGAATTATTTTTTTTCCAGCATTATTTTTTTTATTTTTTTATTTTTAAGCATTATTTTCGGAACCGACTCTTGATATACTGGTTATGTTAATCATTTCTTAGCTTGAGATTTTGGGTCCGAAACTCGTATCCCACTTTAGTAGTGATTGTGGACTTTATTAAGATAATATTATATCTATATACCTTTTTAAAAAATACATACTAGTTTTTATGCTTTTGGTTTGTATTTTATCACTTTCATAACACTTGTTATTAAGAAAAAAGACCTAAGAATTGTAACACAAAATGATGCAAATAAAAAATAAAAAAATTATATATCAGTATTCTGAGGTTTTATGTATTAACTTTTGACTTTATAAATTTTATGAAATAATTTTTCTGTTGAAAAAATACATGTAATTAATAAAAATAATCCAAAAAGCGGTGTATAAGGATGTAAAATAAGCCCCCGTTTCAAGTCTTTTTCATTGGCAATGTGACAAAATTACAGTTCATGTATAAGACGAGGGGAGTAGCGAGATGATGGGATTATTAACAAATTGCGACATGTTTTATAACCTTTTACTCTGTTTGAACTATTTTACTAAATAAAAATAATTTTTGGATTATAAAATTATTTTACAAAATTTATAAACTCAAAAATTATTACACTGAACCATGGCATACTAATATATAATTTACCCTTATATTTTTTAAAAAGGTTAAAAATAAGAAATGCCAAACATATAAATACCGAGTATGACCAGGATTAAACCTATGACACTGTCCAACCTGACCAGACCTAGAATTAGGTCTAGGAACTTTTTCCCTAGACATAACCTGGTTCAAGAACAACAAGAAGGCCCCCGTTAAGGCAAGGTTTAGGGAGGGTGAAATGTATGCAGTCTTATCCTTATAGGGTGCTATCATTATTTCCGAAGGGTCTCCAACACTAAAAAGTAAAGACAGAATAATAGTTATAAAATCGAGGCAAAGTCAAGTCAAATAAAGCAGTACTAGATATGCAAACAATAATAAAGCAACAACAATAGCGAACATGGAAGCTCAGGGGCGCTGTAAATTAGCATTGCGGTGTTATTCACTCCTAACAATTATATTGGCCACGCACTAGTAAATAAATAAATCAAATTTGATTTGACCTATCCGTACACCTTGGATGTGGGAGTTGGATCAAGGGCAGGGCCGGACATAATACAAGCAAACTAAGCAACTGCTTGGGGTCTCGAATTTTAGGGGCCCCAAATTTTTGGGATTTTGGTTTTTAAGGTGTCAATTGTTAATATTAATAGATTTTATAATAAAAGTTTTTATAATTTGTTATATATAAAGGTTTTATTTAAAAATTTTGCTTGAATCCTCGGAAATGTCGGGACCATTCCTACCCATTTGGTTGGCCAACAACACCACTAAGTGATATCTTACATGTACTTAAGCCTTTTTTGGCTGTCATAAAGTGAACTCCTGTGGGAACTTGTATTTCCTAAGAAATAAATTCTTGTGTCAATTTTTTAGGAAGTAGATATAAAACATTGGGTTGTTAGGATAAAAAATAGAACTTTCTTAGACCGTTTAGTTAAAAACAAAGGAATTAGAATTTACCTAGGGGGAGCTACGGAAATTAGTTACTGTGCTTTGAAGGAATTGAAAATTACTTAAAAATTTTAACTTCTCGTGTTTACTTTCTACACAACAAACGAAGACATATTTTGCATATCAATTAGGAATGGCAATGGGACGGGTAAAACCCACTACCCATGGGCACCCACCCTATTTGTGCCGAGTATGGGTATAACTGAGACGGGTAGCAGGTATGGGTTGAGTGTACTAGCCCCATATCCGCGATGGGTATAAGACGGGTAGGGGTATAGTGTTGTACCTACCCCACCCCACCATTTACCGGCTCCATGTTATATCTAATTAATTTTTAAATTAAAAAAATACGTAATTAAATTCAGTCACCTAAATTATTTAATTAATGTTATAAAAAAAATATAATTAAAATTTTAAAAACAGCATTAAATAATTAATATAAGTGGATATAAATAATTATTTTGTACCCATAGTAAAGAGGATATGAGGAGAATATAGGTATAAATTTGTACCTATCAGAGTAGATATGGTATCTACTTTATACCTATGACAAATTATAAGACAATTATAAATATAAATTTAAGTGATAAATATAAATATAAAAGAGGTACCCCTCACACCCGACTAGGGATGGTATGGGTCGGGTTTGCCTTCATCCAAATCCAACCCAAAAAAATCCGACCCAACCCAAATCTGGAAAAAAACCCATTTATTTCATAAAAATTCAACCTAAATCCAAATCTATCGAGGGGAACGGATATCCGACCCAAATCTATAACCCATTTACATCTTAGAATAAATTATAATATTACAACCTACTATCAATTTATATAATACTAATAATGCAATAATAGTAACTAAAAAGCAATATTTAGACAAATCGCTGCATTTTTTCATTTAATAATAATAATAATAATAATAATAATAATAATAATAATAAACAATCGTTCAAAAATATCTTAACTATTAATTTTTACATATGAAAGTGTTACATCATAATTTCAACAAAGGATATTATATTCTTAGAACAAGTTCCAACACAATAAAAAATATTGAAATCTAGTTGGTATGTTAAACACTTAAAATTTAGTAATTTTAAAATTTATCCTACACTAAATATAATTTCGGGTCGGATTAGGGCTGGGTTCGGGTTAGGTTTGACGTCATCCAAATCTAACCCGACCCAAAATTCATTTATCAACATCCAAATTTAAATTCATTTAAAATCTATTTATTATATCCAAATCTATAATAAGTGGATCAAATTAAATAAATATTCAATAAATTCGGATTAAATTATCATCCTTACACCCGACCCGAATCATTGTCATCCCTAACTAATTAGTAATGCTCTTGACACACGCCCTTAGTGAATTTGCATGGCTGCAATCCATTGAAGCAAACCACAAAATATTCCCTTAACCAATCAAATCACTCCACCTCATCCCCCTCATCTCCCCACCTTATCTTCCTTCCTCCCTCTCTCTCTCTCCCCCCCCCTCAAAACTGCCCTCCTTCTCTGTCTCTCTCTCTCTCTCCACACTCCCCTCCCTCTCTCTCTCTCTCACTCTCTCTCCTCCCCCAAGCTCTCAACCATGTCTCTCACCATCCCCAACGCCCTCCCCAAACCCACAATCAAACTCCTCTTCACCCCCACCACCGCGCGCCCCATCATCCTCTGCTCCGCCTCTCAAAACCAGCCCAAACCCGCGCCATTGAAGGCGCTTTCAACGGCGCTGGCGTTGTCTGCGATACTGGTGTCAGCCCCGGCGATGCCGGCCTTGGCGGACATATCGGGGTTGACGCCGTGCAAGGAGTCGAAGCAGTTTGCAAAGAGGGAGAAGCAGCAGCTGAAGAAGCTGGAGTCGTCGCTGAAGCTGTACGCCCCTGATAGCGCGCCGGCGCTGGCGATAAAGGCGACGATGGAGAAGACGAAGAGGAGGTTTGAGAATTATGGGAAGTATGGGTTGCTTTGTGGGTCTGATGGGTTGCCTCATCTCATTGTCAACGGTGATCAGCGCCACTGGGGTAAGTTATCCATATTCTAAACTAGAAGTTCGGATGCAGTAAGTAGAAATTTATGGGAAGTTGGTTAAAGGTGTATTTGAACGGAGTGGAGCTGAGCTTGAGCCTGTCAAGCTCGAGGCTAGGCTCGTTCGCATTAAGCTCAGCTCAAGTATCGTCGAGCTCGGCTCAACTCAATCTAAGCTCAAAGTGTTAAATTTCATTGGATCTTTAGGCACAACCCACAGAGTTGGTACACATGAGATCACATATAAAATCAATTAATGTTCTATTCTAAAACTAATTGGTTATAGGTGGAGTAACCCATTAGGTATATAAAATGATCTCTTCACTCTTATAACTCTTATGTGAGATTTCCATTTGATTTACACGTGGAGTTCTCAACACAAAGATCTTTGAATTATGCTTGCAATATTCCAATTCATTTACTCTCAATCTAGACTTGTTTGGAGTCATCCAAGCTTGCGCTCGACTCCGTTAGGTTCAATTTTGGCTCTATTGGGCAATATTTAATCAAATATATTATTTAAGAAAGGCTCCCTTAGGCTTGTTTAGGTTTGCGAGTCGACTCGGCTCATTTGCGCCCCTAAATTTGGCAGAATATATGGGAAGTAGCGATTTCTAATTCCTTTAAAATGGAGGAATTAACTTACCTAGTCTCTTAAATAAATAATAATTTCTTTGTTTTTAATTATCCTCTCTAAGGAAGTTCTATTTCCCATTTTGATAACCAAACACTTTGTATTTACTCTTGGGAAGTTGAAACGGGGGAATTAAATTCCCCCGAAGATATAAATTCACATGGCAACCGAAGCCTAACCTTATCTAAACTTGATTATTTATAATATAGGTACCTTGCTCAGTGGCGATTAAAGGCCCTATGTTAAGTAACAAGCTTGAGCCGATCCTGACATTTTTCGAGCAGTGGCTAACATTTTAAATGGGCTTGTATAAAATAAAAATTTTTTTATTGAAAATTTTAGCAATAAAACTTATTAGTATTATTGGTAGTTGATATTTAAAATACAAGTAAATGAGGTGGTTGCTTTGATTGTTTGAGTTAATGTTTGGCCTCTTAAACCTTAACGATCTTGAGTTCAAATCGAGCTTTTATCAGAATTTGATACCTTTATTTGATCTCAGTTTGATAAAATCTTGGTGTATTCGAAACTCGGCGCATTCGCTTTACAAGTCAAGTCGAGCTTGTTATGGAGCCGAGTCAAGCTTATAATTGAATTGAGCTTGAGATTGAGTTGAGCTTGCAACTGAGGTGAATAGTTCGAGTTATTATCGAGCCACTATCAATCTAATATCAAGCCATTAAAAAGCCCTTATCCAGCCCTTATCAAACCATTTGCAAGTGTTAACAAGCCGAGCATTCCCGTGTTCAAGCTTAGCTTGTTAAACTAATCGAGCTTGCTTTGTCTCAACATGATAAGTTATTGAGCTCCCAAAACAAATATAAATGACACTTAATCAATTCCTAACCATGGTTGTTAAAATCGCGATTCAAATCGTAGAATCGTACGATTCTACAATTCTACCTTAGTCCATCGATTCAAATCGCTTAAAAAATCGCATTTAGTAGAATCGGAGTACAATCGGTCAAAAATCGGTAGAATCGCAATAGAATCGGTTGAATCACGATTCTACCAATTCAAGCTATAAACCCAGAAAATCTTTACATATATTTATTGTGATATTATAAGTGCTTGTGCCTTATTAGCCTGGTGGTGAGGGGCTTGGCTTGGGAATTGTAGCACGCGGGTTTGAATCCTAAACTAAGCAATCTAAGGTCCTTTTTTTTTGAATTTTTGTTTTAGAGCTTTTTTTTTTGTATTTTTACATATAATATTAAATATTATATATTTTAGCAAAAATTCTAAAACTTTGCATGTATTTCTAATTCTATATAGATCATTAGACTTTACATATTTCTAATTCTAGAGCTTTTTTTTTTTGTATTTTTGTATATAATATTAAATATTTTAGCAAAAATTTTAAAGCCTTACATATATTTCTAATTCCATATAGATCATTGAGCTTTATATATATTTCTAATTCTAAACCTTTTTTTGTATTTTTGTATATAATATTAAATATTAGATATTTTTGCAAAAAACTAAAACTAAATAATATTTTATATGCTAATCTTTCAAATTACAAATAACTTATTCATACATACTTTTCAAAAATTTTAGTTTGTAAACTTTCTATAAAATTATTTCAAATTATTTTAATTTTCTCAACTTTGTACTTAGATCATATAAGTTATATATTTCTGCTCCTATTTTTTACGTCAATTCTTGTTCAAGTTTTGTCATATACTTGCTGCCAACTTTATTTAATGTACAAAAAAGATCAAAATCAAACAAAATAAAACAAATACCAAAAAATCCTAAGATTAAACACTCTCTCAATCTCTCACCTCATGAGTTCGGACGACTCCTTCTTCCTCCTCCCACTCAGTCACGATCAAATGCAACCACCGCGCTTTGGTTGTCCATGCATCCAACTACCACGCTCTCCGCCTGCGCCACCATTGTCGTTTGGACACCCGCTACCATGTTAATGCTAAAATGATGTTACTCTTTTTCTTATCTTTGGGTCTAATGTATTGTAAAATTACTCTGTTTTAGACTTTTTGATATTTTTTATCTTATATTTGAGAATTATTATATTAATTTTGTCAGTATAAATAATTTATATACACTTAAAATAGAATCTTACGATTCTCTATTCGATTCTACGATTCCGATTCTGATAACCCCTTATCGATTCTACGCAGAATCGTGATTTTGACAACCTTGTTCCTAACACGAGTTGTTCATTAAAGGTTTTGTTGGTTTATACCCCTTGGTAAGTTCCAACCCAAGCCTAATGACAACCCCAATCAATAAAAGTAATTAATTGGGCTTCCAATTTGTTCAATGATCCTTTTGCAAAATCAATTATATCGTAGAGCAATAGGACTTCGCAAATCGGTCTATTAAGAAACCCTAAATTGAAATCATGAGAGAAAAGATTAATATATAAGCCTTATCGCTATTCCACCTAATGCTAGTTGGCTTTAGGATGCATGTGAACTCCATGAGTTAGGCCACCTCTTGGTACTTTACAAACATTCTTGTGAAATTTCGTTCGGCCTTGGTTTCGCGACCGAAGAACTTGTCATATATATCGATCTCTTTTTTCTCTTGACTTCGATCTGAAACTTACTAAGAATTCACATATGTTGTCCAGTAAAATTTTACTAGGTCTTAGGTATAATCTATAGAGTTGATATATGTGACTTTCACATATATGTTTAACTCCCCTTGCGAGTCAAATGTGAATCGCATATAGGAATTGTAGGAAAGAAGAGATCAACATGTAAGTCTAATGGATTACTCTGCCTAATGTCGATTTGTTTTTCAGTAGAACCATACTTGGACTTATATGTGGATCTCATGTGTGCCAACTTCGTGGGTCTAGCCGAGTGAAATTTAACAATTTAAGTGAGGTTTCAACTAAAATTAATTATCGTTAGATAAAGTAGTCCACTATATTTTATACATTTTGATGGCTTCTTTCCCAAAACTAATGGACTTTGCTAAGAATTCAGATATGATAGTCTGTGATGTTTCACTAGACTTTAGACTCGACCGATAAAGTTGACATATATGTATTCGCGTATAATTTTAAATGCGTATTTAATGATGATCCAATGGATGTTGCAAACCTAACTCAAGTGGCATCCCCACATAATAATGCCGGGGAGAACAATAACAACAAATTCAGTGCCTAAAAGATGTCGGGCGTCCGCAGAGTTGGGGTGGGCGTAGGTGTGAATGTTTTGCCATAGAGCTATAGGTTTTGAGTCGAAACTACGCGTTAGGTGTGCAGAAAACGAGTGTCAAATCTGCGAGCCGTTATCAGATTTGTACATTTCTTTATAGTGGTAACGAGTATACTGTTTACTCTTGATAAGACCACCAACATATGGGAACGTAGCATAATGAGCTCGAGCCCAACACTTCATGATTAGGGATAAGAAATCTTAACAGTTACACCAAGCAATGTCGCTCACATGAATTAGCACTATCATTACTTAACATTACTATAACGTCATAAATCTTTCCGACATAAGTCTATTCTGTTTGATCTTACATCTGTCTATTTTTTCCTGAAAAAATGCTCGATCGTAGGTGAGTTCATCACACCGGGGCTACTATTCTTGTACATAGCCGGGTGGATCGGATGGGTGGGCCGAAGCTACTTGATTGCGATTAGGGACGAGAAGAAGCCAGCGCAGAAGGAGATCATCATCGACGTGCCCTTAGCGAGCAGCCTGCTCTTCCGAGGTTTCAGTTGGCCAGTCACCGCCTACAGAGAATTAGTTAACGGTGAACTTGTTGATCCTTCCGTTTAGGGAAAAAAAGAAATGTTGTATGTATTTGTATGTATTCAATTTAAATACTCAATCTGTGTACTTAACAGTTATTGATCTATGAAAAGTGATGTTACTTTTGCAAGTACGAGTGCGAATTGGTTCCCTGTAGCATCACTGCTTCGTTTAAATTACATCCAATTTTGAAGTTAGGGATTGTTGAGATTCGAATTTGTGGCCTTTTGGTTAGTAAGGCTTTGATGCTATATTAAGAAACTAACTGTCCTAAAAACTTAAAATGCCAGAAATATGCCAACATGCACAACTCTAGTGGATTGTATCATTTGCCACAGATAGCGCAAGTAGTTCGGTTGAATAGGTGTGTACTTTTTTTTCCGATAAATGGTGACAAATGCCATGCAGAAACCAGACAATCCAAAAAGGAAACCGACCCACCAAATAGTGGCTGCAGGCAAGAGGGACAACCCGAAACAAAGACACACAATAAGGAAAACAACCAACAGGGGACAAAGGAAAAAGAAACAGGACCGGACAGGACACACACCCGAAGACTGCAAAACAGGAAAAGAACCTCCAAAGACTGAAAAGGACGGAATAGGAAAAAGACACAACAGACCAAAGGAGCGGACAGACCGGAAGGAGAAGGAAGAAAGGAGCAAAACACCCGCACCAGAGCAGAGGGGGCCACTCACTGGAAACAAAAACTCTAGTACATCATTGCGAAACCTTCGGTCATGAGAGATTCATCGCCATGGAAAGTCAATCCAAGCTTCTTCCCAGTCTCCCATGTTCTTTTCCCCTTAAGGAGTTGCTCAGCGGTAAAACACATCATGTTCTTGCTCTTGTTCTTGTTCCTAGACTTCTTCTTCCCTTTTTCTTTTGTCAATTTCTGAGGTGTCTTCTTACCACCGCTATCAGGAGACATATCTGCAAAGAACTTATGTAGGTTCTGTTTCTCTTGTTCTTTTCTCCAACTCTTGATTGCCCTATGATTAGGTGTGTACTATATTGAGTTAGCGTAAATATCAAATTACTTCGGATCAATAGCAGTTGGGCATCGTTTTTGCTAGGGCCTATGATTAATCTCATCAGAAATTAAGGAAGTTGGGCATTTCGAACTTTCATGCGCCAACTTGAGAACACGTATAAGAAATGAATGATTTTGAGTATTTATAGATATGTTATTGACAGCTTTGCTGTCTAAATATGTGTGCAAATATCATACAAACACATCATGGAAGCTAAAATCAACCAAGCAAAACATTGAGATTTATGTGGAAATCTTTTCTCGACTTGAGGAAAAAAAGCTACGTATCCAATTGGGAGCTTCATCCACCATTGAAATTTTGGATAATAATATCTAACCGCAAACTAAAATCCAATCTCACAATCTCAATCGAAATGTAATTTTTTGCTCAGGTAAAGTTACATATTTTCCCAAATGCAACTTTTACACGAACAAGCCCATATACCATCCCATCACGCAACACTTGGATGGAAAAGTTGTAAATTATGAATTAGAATATTTAAACATGGCTCTCTTTATACTCGAATTAAACGCACACAGAATTCCCACATTGTCATTCTCAACCTGCTTGTGGTACTCTTGGATTACCTCTAATACTCACATCATTCCTCAGTGGTTGCACAAACCAACACCAACTCATCAGCTATGTTTATAATTAAGTTACCTAATCTTTTCTCCATTCAAAATCCAAATATCAACTTATTTAGGTAATCTAATCTTATTTGAATCTCATTTATATCTTTCAACATTTCTTCGTTCTCACTTTTTAATTTTGAGAAAATAATGTCCAACAAAGTGTTAATGTTCAACTATAGAAAACAAGAATAACATTTTGTTTCCAGCTATCATTATGGATCTGTTTAGCCATTTTTTTTTCTCTTTTTTTTTTTTTGTCAAGGGAAAAAAAATGATATTTTCGGGAAAAAAAAAAAACTTTTTCAAGATTTGAGAATATTTGGCTTGTAATGGAGAAAAAATATAGGTATCCAAGGGAGCTTTTATCTACTTCGTACGTAGAATTTGAAGTTCTCTGGGTTGGGAATAGTTTGGCCATTTTTTTAGCGTTGTTGAGGAGATTATAACTTTTCGGGACACAGCCGAAAAGGGTACAAATTTTCACTATCAAATCAACCTATGAATCTTGAGTTTGGTGGGAAATGCTATTTTATTAAGATGAACGCTATAGATACTTAATTATACCAAATTTAGGTACCCAAATTATACGGAAAAAAACAACCACTTATAGAAATTGTTGCTCTCAGTTTACTGTGAAAGACAAGAACAACATATAACATACAAATTGATCTTGAAGTAATTCAACCACGATAAGTTTTATAAACCACAACAATTTTTATGAACAGCTTTCATAATTGTTACCAAGCCTGCAATGCATTTATTGTACCCTTGAATGGCCTTGAATGTAAGGACATACACCCCAGGGTTAATGCAAAGGTTACATGCCCCATCTGTTCGAGGATGAGTACTCACGGTTCGAAAGAATGCAGTAGTAGGAATGGTGATGTTGGGTGTTTGCCAACAACTATAGCGCCAATTTGGAATCGAGTCTAGTTGACTTTCTTGGTCATCCCTATTAGGAGGTTCGTGATCATTGTAGGCACTGATTTGTTCATACGGAATGGCGAGCTTATAATAACTGCCCTAATGAGTTCTTTGACCCTCAATACTATTATGGCACGAAACGGGATCGTCACTACAAAACTCTAACATAGTAGAGGTTATATATATGGTGCCTTTGATTTGGCTAAGATATGAATCATGATTGCATTGGTAGGACTCTCTAATGTTAGAACAAATTATCGAAATACTTGCAAAATACTTGCAACCGGATAACCGAGAGATCTCAGGTGTTGAGGCCGTTTAATCACTTTCCTTAAGGTTTATTTTGCAATACGAAATATCCTCGGGGATACAACAACAACCAAAATGAAGTGAGAATGTGTAAAGGGAGAGAAAGATCGAGATGTGAAGAGATTGGTATTTTGTTCAAAGTGAACAACAACCAGAACACAAGAACACTTTGAATGCCAAAGATTTTTCACACTTGATATCCCTTGTGTTTTTTGATTCATCATAATAACCATCAAAAGAGTGGGTTATTTATATGTATTACATGTAAAAGGACGTCCCAAAACGAAGAACCATAAGTGCATAAAAGAACCGGGAAGAAACCGCGCAGACAAACTGTCAAAACCGACCTGTGCGTCGACACACAGGTCGACACATGGACTTTCTGTAAGTTCGTGTGTGGACACACATTTTCTATGTGTTGACACACAGATTTCCTCCGTGCGCTTCTGTAAGAGGCTATATGTCGACACACGGGCCATGTGTGTCGACATATAGCTGTCTCCCCATTGTTCTGTAGGATTGTATGTCGACACATATGGCCCATGTGTCGACACACACCCCCAACAAGCTCTAAACATTCAAACAAGTATCGGGACAATCTCAAATACGTCTTATATAAACAACATTTAACGTATATATACGTATTATACAACATATATTTTGAAAATATATCAACAATCCCCCACCATTTTTAAAATACAACCAATCTCAAAATGACATCTCATTTAAAGGAGGCCTTATTGTGTATCAACGAGGGTTTCTCACGATTGAACCCTCAACTAGTGAAAAGACCATACAGTTAATTGGATCGAAAATGGTAGACCAAGCTTTGAACCATACAACCCATTTGACTAGCCGACTATCTAAACACGCACAAGGCGTACTCCCCGTACACACCCTCGAACTCCCAGATCGACACATTTGTGGCCTTGTGTCCTGTACCCTTCGTGAGTATTTCAGGGCCAAACCCTTGTCAAAAATCACCCCTTTGAAGCGGCCAAACTTCAACACACACTAAGGTGGACCTCATTGATCATGTCCCTGCGACGCGACATTCAATAAGTTCTAAAACCAAGTCCATTAAGAGCATTTGCTCATCCTTTTAAAATCTCTGACGCAGGTATCAAGTACTTCACACTCGGGATGGAAACAAACTTATTTAGTGCTTGCAGTCACACAGATGACAAGTCTCTCTTATTGAACCCGAGACCTAGCGTCATACTAGGCGTCGAGTTGAGGGCTTATCATGGGCGACTAATTATGACAGGTTTTAACCCCATCCCTTCATTTGTTCTCAGAACCAAATCTCTAGCCAGGCCTTTAATAACTGGATCCGCTGGATTTTGACTAGTTCTCACAAAGTCCACAGTGATAACACCTTCCCGGATAAGGTGTCTCACCATACTGTGTCTCACACCAATGTGTCTGGACTTCCCATTATACACCTCACTGTACACTCTAGAAAACATAGCCTGACTATCACAATGAATGGAAATAGGAGAGATCGGCTTGGGCCACAAAGGTATCTCATACAAGAGATCCTTTAACCACTCGACTTCTTTAGCCGCAGAAGCGAGAGCCATAAAATCCGCCGCCATTGTAGAGTCAGATATGCAAGTTTGTTTCTTGGGACCCCAAGAAACTTCACCCCCACCAAATAGGAATACCCATCCACTCGTGGATGCATGATCCTCCACATCGGAGATCCAACTTGAATCAGTATACCCTTCTAAAATAGGAGGATACCCAACATAATTGAGACCATAGTCCATAGTCTTCTTTAGGTACTTCAGTACCCGGTGCACCGTACCCCAGTGCAACTTACTCGGTCTGCTGGTAAATCTACTCAGCTTTCCAACAGTAAAGGCAATATCAGGCCTAGTGCTTGTCATGGCATACATGAGACAGCCAATAGCTCGAGCGTACTCCAATTGTGCCACCGGAGCACCCCCATTCGGTATTAATTTCACACTAGGATCCATTGGTATGGATATCGGTGCACAGTCACAGAAATGGAATTTTTTCAACACCTTTTCGATATAGTGAGACTGTGTCAAGGAAATAGCATCGCCATTCCTTACAATCCTTATATCAAGGATTAATTCCGCCTCACCCATGTCTTTCATAGCAAAGTTTTCAGAGAGAAATAGTTTGGTTCTCTCTACTTGTTCCATATCAGTACCGAAAATCAGCATGTCATCGACATACAAACATATAATGACCCCTTTGTCATTATCAAACTTGCTATAGACACATTTATCTGATTTGTTTATAACGAATCCGTTGTTTATTACAACTTGATCAAATTTCTGGTGCCATTGCTTCGGGGCTTGCTTCAGCCCATATAGAGAACGTATGAGTTTACACAATTTTCTCTCTTGGCCCAGAACAACAAACCCTTCTGATTGTTCCATGTATACTTCCTCCTCTAAGTCACTATTCAGGAATGCCGTTTTGACATCCATTTGGTGTATCACTAATTTAAGAAATGGAGGCAAGGGCTATCAATACCCTTATCGTCGATATTCTTGCCACGGGGGCATATGTGTCAAAGTAGTCCAACCCATGCTTTTGGGTGAACCCTTAGCCACCAATCGGGCCTTGAAATTGTCAATCGTTCAATTGACTTTCATTTTCTTTTTGAAGATCCATTTGCACCCGATGGGCTTACTTCCTCATGGAAAATCCACAAGGATCCAGGTATTATTACCTAAGATGGAATCCATCTCATCATTTACAATCTCTTTCCAAAATGAGGCATCATGAGACCTCTTTGCCTCATTAAACGTCATGGGATCAGCTTCCATGACACAACAATATGGAACCACTTGGTCCACATCGTTCCTCGAACCTTCTACCAAAAACGTGTAGAAGTCCGAACCGAAAGATTTCTCTTTCCTCGCTCTCTTACTCCTACGCAGTTCTAGAGCACTTTCAGGGACATCTTCCCTCTCATGACGAACAACGTCATGTGACACTTGAGTGTCACTCTCAACCGGTACATAATCCCTCGGTCTAGGGATAGAAGTAAACCTTAAGATTGTTAGAACAAATTATCGAAATACTTGCAAAATACTTGCAACCGGGTAACCGAGATTTCTTAGGTGTTGAGGCCGTGTAATCACTTTCCTTAAGGTTTATTTTGCAATACGAAATATCTTCGGGGATACAACAACAACCAAAATAAAGTAAGAATGTGTAAAGGGAGAGAAAGATCGAGATGTGGAGAGATTGGTGTTTTGTTCAAAGTGAACAACAACAAGAACATAAGAACACTTTGAATGCCAAAGATTTTTCACACTTGATATCCCTTGTGTTTTTTGATTCATCATAATAACCATCAAAAGAGTGGGGTTATTTATATGTATTACATGTAAAAGGACGTCCCAAAACGAAGAGCCATAAGTGTATAAAAGAACCGGGAAAAACAGCGCAGATAAACCGTCAAAACCGACCTGTGTGTCAAGCTATGTGTCGACACACAGGTCGACACATGGACTTACTGTAAGTCTGTGTGTCGACACATAGATTTCCTCCGTCGCGTCTGCAAGGAACTGTGTGTCGACACACGGGCCATGTGTGTCGACACACAGCTGTCTCCCCATCGTTCTGTAGGATTGTGTGTCGACACATATGGCTCATGTGTTGACACACACCCCCAACAAGCTTTAAACATTCAAACAAGTATCGGGACAATCTCAAATATATTTTATACATATATAAACAACATTTAACATATATATACGTATTATACAACATATATTTTGAAAATACATCAATATCTAATCTGAATCGCATTTGGATAGCTCATCAGATTCTCTCCTGTAATAATTGTATTGAAATAACCTTGGACACAATAATCTTCTTCTACCATAGTTTTAACACAAGTGAATGACAGGTAAGGATGGGGTTTAACTTCTATGAGCCTCCTTAAGGCACCATCGTAGTTTCCAAAGCTTAAGAATGTATAACCACAATCTCCATCCGTCATCCAAATCCGGAATTTTTTATGGCCATTATATGTATAAGGCCGACCAGCTTTACCTGATGTAGTGGCATTATCAGCGTAGTTTCAGCTCCGGCGTATGGTTGAATGCCAAGTGCCTTCGTTTTTGACAAGCGTAGAACGCCCTCAACCATGCTCGAATGACCCGTTTCCATAAAGCAGTGATAGACTTCTTCATTCTCCCTGTTATAGCCAATGTTAATAATATTACTAATTGGATTGTCTCCAATTTGGATGCCTCCAGTAGCCTGCTGACCAGATTTATTATTGTTTGAGCCTGTACGAGCGAGATTAATGACTGCAAAGGTTTGTTGACATCTACAATATTATAAATACATAACGAAGAAAGAGATATTGTCATGGCTCGATGAATGACCTTTTCTCCTCGGTCATGTCCAGAAGGAGCATCCTGATGGTCATATAGAAGTGCAGCAATCCCAACTGAAGAGGCTGGCACCCTCGATAACTTTCGCATATCCGAGTCCCCCTTTGTTCACCCAATTGGAGCCCAAACGAATCTAATGAGACATTTTATTTTATTTTTTATGTTAAAACAAAAGGGTTTTCTTTTTGCTCTAGACACATATGAAACTTGGCTTCCAATGAGATTTCCTAAGCATGATTTAAAAAAGTTAAGGGAGGATGTGGAGAAAAAGGAAGTTGACCTTTTCACTTATTTTATAAAAAAGCTGTTATATTTTAATAGTTAGATTTAGTATATAACAGTTGTTATATTTTGATAGTTAGATTATATATATATATATATGGAAAAGTACGAAATTGGCAGGGGTGTAAATAAATCAAATATTCGATGAACTACTTGTGTTCGAAATCGATTATGCCTCATTTGTGTTCGTTATTGGAGCCCGATAACTTATCGAGCCGAATTCGTACAAGGGAGTGTTCGGTTTGTTAATGTTTGCGAACAGTTTGAGGGCTCAATAAGAGCTCGTTAGCAGTTAACATTAACTCCAAAATAGTTCGATAATGACTCGATAGTAACTCAAATAGCTCAGCTCGATAGGGAGCTTGACTTGATAATAAGCTCTAGTTGGTTATGAGATCAATTTCGCTCAATAACGGGTTTGGCTCGGCTTGATAAGGAGCTCGAATTGGCTTGATTAGCCTAATGAGCCAAGCTGAGCATCAAACACAATAAAACCTTAATGAATCGAGCTAGAACAAAGGGTTCGAAAAGCTCGATAAGAGCTCGGCTTGTTTACACCCCTAGAAATTGGTACATAAGCTTCAAATGCTAACCAATAAATCAACTCAAAAGTTATCACATTAATATATTAATTTCAATATTTATTATTTAAGTACCCTAACATTTTAAGATACCGGAGTTTTACAAATTTTATCACTCAAATAACTTAAGGTTTAAAAATTTTATCAATTAAATAGCATTTTCTAAAATTTGGTAACTGCTAACTTGGAATATAATTACAAACTTTCCTATATCTTTTTTTTTTTTCCTGTCTAAATATCACAGAATTTCTATCATTCCAGATTTGCCAGCACATAATCGCAAACTTTCTTATATCTTTGTTTTTCCTTCTTGCTCTGATCTCGTCTCTTATTTCCCCTTGAGTTGGACTCACTATAATCCACCTAGTCGTTGCAGCAGAGTGCCAGACCAGCCTAGTACGAGGACATCTCAGCAGTACGTGAGAGGCATCCTCATTGCTGCAGTTGCACCATGGACATCTATCATCCCATTCAGGAAGGCGCCTTTTCATTTGGTCTCCTGAGGCTAAATATCCATTTAGGACTTGCCACAGAAATACCTTATTGTCTTCTGTATAAAAATATTACACTTTTTATTAGCCAACGAACTGCATTTTGCGAACGCGGTTTAATTGAATAAAACCGCGTTTTATAAACACGGTTCATAACTGACATCACCTCCCCTTCCGCCTTGCCTACGTGGACTGTAGAAATGTAAATAATTTTTTCGAGCATTATTTTTTTATTTATTAGCATTATTTTAGAAACCGGCTTGTCAAAATGTTATGCATTTTGTTTTATTTGGAATTTGTTAGGTTTTGTTGAAAAATCATGTGTTACATCAAATTTTATGGTGAAAAATCATCAGATTTTGACAAACATTATGAAGTTCCAGTATAGGATACCTCATTGTATTTAACAAAATGTTAGAATATCTAGAGGATAAATGTTCAAAACTCGAGGATAGATATATGATAAATTTCCTCAAAATTATTTTAATTGTATTAATTCCAAACATTATTAGATTACGGGGATACTACCCATCACTTAATAAAGAGGCCCACTTTGATCTTAGTGGGAGTAGGCCACTGCCTTGCTTCTGTTGAGTATCATTGTTTCCCTTCTATCAAAGGCCACAGCGAGTAGGCCACGGGCGGCTTGCCTCTTTTGACTAGCTAAGTTGTGATATTTTTTTTTTCAAAAACATTTTTGTAAAATGTGCTACTAATGGGGGTTTTTCCAGAAAATTATTTAGTTTTTGCTTTTATTTCTATTTCAAAGAAAAAACACTATTTTCTAATTTCTGCTTAAAAGCAGAAAAATAATTGCTTCCATTTAAAAGAACTTTCTTTCTAGATTAAACTGTCTTAAAATCTTTAAAAAAAGAAAAGAAGCTTGGCCAAACAAGCGCAAGTGTGATGTCTCACGTTATTTCTGCATATCCTTCAACCATTTTGGGTATCTGAGATGATGTAGAATGGCATGTTTTGTTAGTTATGCCTATCAGTATGCGTATACTCGTTTATTTTTAATTATGTTGTTGATGATTCAATATATTGTGATGTTTTGTCTATAAATTCTTTGAATTAAGTAATTATTTTGCACGCATCACCCTTTACAGAAAAGTTGCAAAACCTAATTTTTTAAAGGATTTTTCTAAACATTTATTTTCTTATATTTTATTATTCCATAAAAAAATAATAATGTATTTTTTTTAATATTTGGATGATTAGTATAAAATTAATACATATAAGTGCAATTAATATTTCTTTGGGCACATGTTAGAAAATCCCCTTTAATAATAAGGCCCCTCAGTTTTTATCACATTAATAAAAAGGCCCATTTCCAACGTGAATATGTAATTTTTAGTGAACAGACCTGAAGTCACAACTGCGTTTTTTTTAATGTTATAGTAAAATGACAAAAATTATCTTTATTAACTATATTTTGAAACAAATTAAGCGAAAACAGATGGCTTCTCGAATTTCGTGCTTATAACGTAAGAATAAGTATGTTCAAGTGTACTTTAGATCATTTTAATTACCGCATTAACAAAATGCAGTTACCATTTCAGTTCTTTCGATAAAAAATTATATCATCACACTTAAAATGGATCTTTTTATTAATATAAGAAAAATAATTATTCCTATGATAGATAAAGTTGCTCGCAAAGGGAGCCCTATTTTATCGGGACTCCCAAATCGGGGCACAACAAATTTTTTTTTACCAAAGTAGCACAATTTGTAAAAAAATTTACCAAAGTAGCACAATCGGAAAAATATTTACCAAACTGGCATAGTTTACTATAGCATATTCAGCAAACGTTGTTTAAAATGGCGTACGACGAGGGGTGTTGGACAGATGTTGTTTAAAATGGTGTTTATGGCCGAATTAGTCTCGAGCCGGCTGGACCGCCATATCAGCCTCCATGTTAGCCCTAAAGGCTACCTTATCCTTAAGGTCATTAGTATAAATACGGCTAGTTAGTTAAATATTTGGGCATGCTTATATATGTGCTATATGATGTTTATCTCTCTCTCTCCCAAATTCTCTCTAATTCTTCTCCGTTCTTCTTTTTCTCTCCCTTTCTTTAGTTAACATAATATAATCTTTATGTTTTGGGTACTTGAATGTGTTGATTGGTTGAGTTAGATTTGGATTTAGAGCTTTGATTCGTAACAAATTGCTACTTTTCCAAATATTTGCTTTTACATGGGTAACTTTTTGTAAATAGAATTATCTCAAACGATTTTTATGTATTTGGGATAGATAGTTTGATTTTTAATCACAAAACTTTGAATAAATTATGTAATAATATTGCTAAATTTTGACTTCAAATGAAATGTTATGAAATATACGCAACTAATGAACTTAGTTGCGTGAAAAGTAATGGTAATTTGTAATTTAAGCTCACCTTACTTTTTTTTTTTTATTTGGCAATTGAGTAAATGGTGTTATAATAGAGAAATTGACTAATATTGAAGCATAATATTCGAACGTAGCAACTAAGGAGAGAGCAATTAAAAAGATCTTATAAAACGATGATACTGCGCCGTGGTAAGGACCAATGTCCTAAAAGACAATTTCGCCGCTGCTCCAGGATTAACGCGATCCGACTCTTAAAGTGCACTCATTAGTTGTCGGGTAGGAGTACCTTGAACTTTGCCCAAAATTTGAGAAGAGAGAGAAAACCGAGTGAGAGAGAGAGAAATCGAGAATGATGAGTCAGAGAAAGGATGAGAGTGTTCATTTTGATTGTTATAGCTGATGGCATATATATATATATATATATATAGTGTAGAAAATGGTAACAAGCATTAAAAAACCCTTTGCAATGAATTCCAACGGCTATAAACGCTAAAAGGCATAAAGTCATCGGCTGTAACGAATTCCAATGGCTATAAACGGACGGAATGAATTGCAACGGCTATATTGTAAATAAATTTCCAACGGTCACAATTTTAATGACCCTAAACGGCTAGTAATGGTAAACGATCAGTAAATAGGCGCGGTTAAAATATTATCCGAAAAAATAAATACACCAATTAAGAAAAGAATCACACACACTATTTTTCCAACGTGGGATATAACCCCCCATAAAATGAAAGATTAGCTTATATCAATTTTTCAACAAAGGGGGTACAGAGGGGGAAGATAGGGTAGTATTCTACTGTTGTTTAAATATATCAAATTAAGAATGATAAGGATAAAGAAAGATAAATGAGTTAATCTTGTAATAATAAATATAGTTATAATTGAAATAAAAGTAAAATTATCTAAATCTTTTATAAACTTACTATTCCACTATTTACCCTCTAATTTGGAGGGTTAAAGAAAACATGGATAAAGGTGTGGTAAAAGAAAGTAATGGGGGTTAAAAATTTGCCCCATATTATCTCTCTTTACCCCTTTTAAAAATTCGCCAAACGGAAGTACAGGTTTACCTTCTAACTTGTTGCGAAATAAAGGGTAAAATTCTATAAAATGTGAAAGAAAAATTATGAAAAAAGAAGTAGAAGATTGTAGCCAGCAATCTACGTCCACATCTTTCGGAGAGAGGACTACCACATGTGCCCCCGCCCACTTGCAAAAGCACTATATTTTCTCTATGAAAACATGCTAAGAAGAAGGAATTGGGGGGAGTCATAGTGAGTCTAATGTAAACTAAATTTAAGAAATTGTGGTATATGAATTTTATCGACGGTCATCGTCAAATTAGTCTCGAGCCGACCCGACCGCCATGGGCTGAAGGAGTGCGGGTCTAGTACTGAAGGAGACTAGAGTCTTTTTACTAGGTTTTTAATATATCTGATTGGTAATAGCTTTTTGTTTGGTTTAGAAGGTGTTTTTGCTTTAGAATGACAATACTTGTAAGTTTTTGAATAAGTCAAATGTTGATTTTTGTATAGTACTTAACATATGCATGTTTTTGTCATAGTATCGGCAGTTGGTTTATATTGTTAAGCTTGTGAGAAACAGTGAGCTAGGGTTTCATCCCTTGCGCAAGAAGAAACGAGAAAGAGAGAGGAGGAGGATTTGTTTTTGATTCCATCAAAAGTGATCTACAGAAAGGTATATTACATCTTTTATACTAAATCAATAACTAGTCTAGAGATTAACTAGGGTTAACTTAACTAATGATAAGAAACCTTATTTAACTAAGGTTAAGTAACCAATGATAAGTAACCTTATTTAACCTAAAACAAGTAAGTCTAAATTTAGACTTAGTTCTAATATATATGCTGTGTATGTTCCTTTTCTGATATTTTTGTATTGTACCCTTTGATGCTTTGCCTTGTTGAACCATGATTATTAGCCCCCAGCCATGGGCTGAGGTGGTGTGCAAGTGTTATCTTTAGTTTTGATGTTTTTGGTCTTTAGCGGTTGGCTTTGTTATGAAGGGTTGAGCCCCAATGTTAGATGGAGACCCAAATGAGATGGTGGACACTCATGTTAGGTGAAAGTGTACCACCCCCAATACTTCATGCTCCCATTTCAAATGGAGCAAAACAACAGCTAGCCCCCTGCGTAGAGGGGACGCAAATGAACGCGGACACTCAAATGAGTTAATCTTGTAATAATAAAGATAGTTATAATTGAAATAAAGGTAAAATTATCCAAATTTTTTATAAACTTACTATTCTACTATTTACCCTCTAATTTGGAGGGTTAAAGAAAATATGAATAAAGGTGTGATAAAGGAGGGTAACGAGGGTTAAAAATTTGCCCCATGTTATCCCTTTTTACCCCTTCTAGAAATTTGCCAAACGAAAGTACAGGTCTACCTACACTTAAGAGAGAGGACTACCCCATGGTCCCCTGCCCACTTGCAAAAACATGCTAAGAAGAAGGAATTGGAGGGAGTCATAGTGAGTCCATGAGGGTGCAGAGAGAGAATTAAGAGAGAGAGAGAGAGGAGAAGAAAAACAAAGAGAGGGTGGTCTTGGTTACTATACAACACATCATAATCTTTTCTTCCTCTTCCACCGGGACTCGAAGCTTTACCGCCGTTCGCCGCGCTATTCCACCGCTGTTCGCTGCCTTGGTTGTCAGGCGCTCAACGTTCACCAATTTGCTCAGAATCTTGTCGACCCGGTAGCCCATTCTAAGCTACTCCATCCAAATCGCTCATGTTGAATACTAAATATTAGAGTATAAAATTATTTCTGAAACTTCATTCATTCATTAACTTAAAATATTTTCGTTGTACTTTGGGAGCCTATTCTTAGGCTGCCCTTTTTTGTATTGAGCATTGCTCTGTAATTATCAAAAAATAAAAAACCCATTAAATTAAAATTTTGGGACAAATGATTCTTTGATACTAAATATTTCATGTATATTTAGTATATTTTCCGATGTATTTTGTTTGCTAGTTTTCAATTTAGCATGTGATGTAATTAGTCTAGTATTTTCTATTCTTAGATTTATTATGTGTTTTATTGCATTAAACCCTTAGTTTTCTTATATTATAAATATGTAAATATTCCAAGCAATGAAATTATCCAAGTGTTTTGGATCAAAACAAAATGTCCGTCCAAAGTTTCAAGTATTCTAAATATTTTTTAAATTTTATATTGTTGATCCAAGTTTTGTGAAGTTTTGGATCCAATTCTCGTTTGTTGGTTCTTGTCCTGATTTAACTCAAGATGTTCTTGAATTAGCATCTATTCACTCTCACAATTTTATGTTTGACACATAGATAGAGTTCTCAACACTCCTCCTCACATATGAGTCTACTTTCAAACATAGCAACTTCGTAAATTATAAGACTAGTGGGTTACTCCACCTATTACCAATTAGTTTTATGACGGAACCCCACTTGGACTTATTTGTGGATCTCGTGAGTTTGCCAACTCCGTGGGTCGGGGCTCCAAACGACCCGGTGAAATTTAACATGGTATCAGAGCGGATGGATGATCCTGGGTTCTTGTTTATGACACACCTCGTCCTCATAAAGAGGGGTGTGTTTGTGTTTAGTGTTGCAATGATCTCTCCAGTATGTTGGATTCCATTGGGTTGAAGAACTCGACGAGTACGATTAAACAAGACTCATATGTGAGGGGGAGTGTTGAAGAATCCACATGCGAGTATAGTGTAATAATCTCACACTAGAATTGTGAAGTGAAGAAATCAATTTATATGTTTAAGTGGGTTACTTCATCTATCGCCAATTAGTTTTAGGTCGTAACCTCAGTTGGACTTATATGTTTTTTTTTGGTAAATCAGTATGAAGATATCATATATAATGAAAGAATATATGTACAAGTCTACGAGGGGCATACCCCAAGCCAAGGCCCTAGGCCTACATCAAAGAATCAATTCGAAGAAAGAGTCCAACATTAGAATCAAAAGCCAACACGGCCAAACAACAAAGAAGAACAAAGCAAAAATGCAAACAAAGCTAATGCTCAATCCCCCATTCCTGCAAGAGCTGTGAGTGACAATAAGCACCACGAAGCGTGCGAGCTGCAAGGAGACGGCTGCGAACCAATCCTGTGATTTCCTCAGCGACAACTGTAGAAGGCCTGGACTGGGAGCGCTGAATCCTTAGGTTACGCTCGTACCAGAGGATGTAAACCGTCGCAAAAAGACAAAGGCGGGCAAGAATCCGATCCACCTCACGACCACGGAGCCTGCTAGGGGCCCACTGGACCAGCTCATGCCAAGGAAGCAAAGGCGAGGCGAAAGAGGTGGGAGAAGACACCCTGGACCAGACCGCAGCAGAGAAGCTGCAGCTGATGAAGAGATGACTGTGCGACTCATAATCCGACCCACACAACACACAAGTAGCCCGAACATCCTCCACTCTATGTCTCAGCAGTCTGTCAAAGGTCCAAAGCCGCTCACAAGAGGCAAGCCAAAGGATGAAGGAATGTCTCGGTATATGTAGCTGGAACGAAAGGAGATGGTGGATGGAGTCCTCCTCCCTCCGGCTACGGATCATCTCCCAAGCCGATCTAGTGGAGAAGACCCCACAAGGGTCACCCCTCCACCGCACACTATCAACTAGCCCCGGCCGGGGCCTGAAGTCGACAGAATCCCATATAGGTAGCAGCTCAGCAATATCCTGTGGGAAGCGCCACTGATCACCCTAAATAATGTCAAAAACACGAGAGCCCAAGCTATGGCCAGTAGAATGAAGGAGGCGGAAAGTGAACAGCCCCTCTAAAGGCCCACACGGCAACCAGTGGTCAGACCACAACGCTGTATCACGTCCGTCACCAATAATGTGCCGGAAGGCCCCAGCACACAACGACCTAACACCCAGGATGCTCCTCCATGACCATGGAATCGAACCTAAAGGCTGAATATCCCAGAAAGACTTCCCCTTGATTCGGTTAGCATGGATCCACCGAGGCCAGAGAGAGTCACGATCAGTGAGTAGAACCCAAATATGCTTCATGAAAGAAGCCTGGTTCCACTCGCGCAAACGGCGAATCCCAAGACCACCCTCCCTACGGGGATAATAGAGATGCGACCAGGCGACCTTGGCCCCGCCCGGGCCTAAAGAAGTGCCCTTTCATAGGAAGGCAGCAAGAGTCGACTCGATCTTATGGATCATCAGCTTCGGAAGGCTGAAGACAGATGACCAGAAGACCTGAATAGAAAACAGAACCGATCGGATACGCTGCAGACGTCCGGCATAAGATAAAGAACCGATCTGATCGGGCACTGCCCCAATCTGAACCCCAAGATGTCAAGGATGGATTGTCGAAGCTCAGGATCAACCCCGGTAATGAAGACGGTACTCTTTGCTGCATTCGGGGACAGCCCTGAAGGTGCGGCAAATCAATCTAACGCCTCCCGAATGACCGAAACACTACCCTCATCAGCCTCACTGAAAATCATAAGGTCATCCGCAAAGCATAAGTGAGTAAGGCTGGTACCCTGGCAACGAGGATGAAAACGAAACCTCAGATCAGAAGATGCGTGTCGTAGCAAACCCCGTAAGCCCTCCATGGCAATAACAAAAAGGTAGGGTGAGAGAGGATCTCCCTGCCTGATACCTCTGCTCGTGCCAAAAACCCCATGAAGTTCGCCATTAATGGCGACTGAAAATCTGGCTGTGGAAAGGCACTCCCGCACCCATCGAATCATAACCTTGGGAACACCCATACACCACATAGCAGTAAGAATGAACTCCCAGCGCACTGTATCAAATGCCTTGCGATTATCGATCTTCAAAGCACACCTAGGCAATGGCGTCTGAAGATGATAGTCGCGCAGAAGCTCCTAGGGCAACATAATACAGTCAGATATCCTCCGGCCAGGTACAAAAGCAGACTGCGAGTCATCAATGAGGTGAGGGAGGACCCATTTCGACCTATTCGCAATGATCTTAGTGATACACTTATAGATCACATTGCAACAGGAGATCGGGCGATAGTCAGCGAAGGTGGAAGTATTCTCCACCTTCGGTATCAAGCTGATGCGAGTAGTATTTAGTGCGCCAAGCATGCGCCCTGACTGAAAGAAAGACCGGACAGCTCGAGTAACATCACGCTCCACAACATCCCAAGCCCTCTTAAAGAAGTGGGAGGTGTAACCATCAGGGCCGGGCGCCCTATCATCCCCAGTGGAGAACAAAGCATCTCTCACCTCAACATCAGTAATAGGCAAAGTAAGTGGTCTAGCCTGATCCTCAGCTAGCCGGGCCTGAAAGAGCTCCGAAATATCCTCACGAAGTGGCCCACTCGGCTCTGTCAATAATCCATCACCTGCCTCCGAGATCTCCACGTCATCATATGTCCTCATGCCTTCAGTGCGAATAATGGAAGAAATTCGGTTCCTAGTCTGCCGATGTGTGACAAACTTATGAAAGAACCGGGTACCCTAATCCCCCAAGGAGAGCCACTGGATGCGAGACTTCTAACAATAAAAAGCCTCCTCATCCCTACATAATCATGAGTACTCTCGAGAAAGGCGACGCTCCTCCTCTCGAAGCAAACTACTCTCCGGAGAACCATCAAACGCCCGCTGACCCTCAGTCCAGGCATCTCTCGCCGCCACAACCCGGGCTGATATGTGACTAAAATGTCTAGCATTGAGGGCCTTCAGCTCCCCCTTCAGCCACTTCAGCTTCTGAGTGAGCTGATACATGGGCGTGCCATCAATACTAGTCCCCCAAACCCTCTGCACAGTAGGCAGGAACTCCTCATGGTCAGTCCAAAAGTTAAAGAACTTGAAAGGGAGCCGCGGGGTGCGGCGCTCTCCAAGTCCTGTAACTACAAAGGGACAATGGTCAGAACATAACTTCCGGGGAAGGAACTCGACAGATGAGGAAGAGAAAGAACGCAACCAACCCTCACTCACTATACACCAGTCAAGACGCTTCAAGATGAGAGCGTCTCCTTCTAAGCCATTGGACCAAGTGTAGCACAGCCCGGTAAAAGGCAGGACTGTGAGCTCAGAGTCGTAGACACAGTCCCTAAAGTCATCCATGTGCCCAGGCCAAGTGTCCCGGCCACCCCTCCTGTCACTCGGACTGAGGATAGCGTTAAAGTCTCCAAGAAGTATCCAAGGCTCCTCCTGGAGGCCCACGCTGGCTCCTCTAATATAACGCCAAAGCTCCCGACGCGGTCCCAGCTCATTAAATCCATAAACAAACGTAGCAGTAAAGTCCACATTGCCTCAGACACCAGAGACCCGGCAGGTAAGATAATGATCCCCACCTTGTACTCTCACTACATGGTAGAAGGTCGGATCCCAGAGAACAATGATACGGCACCCACGGGGCCGCACCCCACTAATTAAAAACTGCCACCCCTCAGCACAACGGGTAACAGCGGAATCAATATCAACTGGGTTGGCCTTGGTCTCAACCAATCCAACCAAGCTCAAACGACTGGAGGAGATCCAGCCACGCACAACACGAATAGTATTGGGGTTATTGAACCCCCTCACATTCCAGCATCCAATCATGAAAACTGGAAGCTAAAGCACATCATGGCCATCACGACCCACACGGGTTGACACAGAGCGGGTACGATGAGCAATAGGAGTCAACTGCGATGTACACTCCGATGTGGACGTATCACCAGATCGCTCCTCAGCGAGCAACTCAAAAGAAGGGACAAGAGCCTCCTGAGCCTCCTCAACCTCGAAAGGAACCAAAGCACTCCCAAAGTCCTCAGGCGAATGGTCCACCGGTACACCAGAAGAATCCGAGCTAGAGCGGGGCCCGCTAGTGGGTTGGACATGGCTCACCTCGAGAGGTGACTTTGTGGGCGAGGCCAATGCGGCCTGTCCTCCATCATCCAAGGTCAGGCTGCTGGGCAACTCAACCGCAACCGCAGCCGAGGTGGCGGGCAGTTGCCCACCATTATGGGCCGAAGAAACGAAAGGGACCAGGCCCAACTCGGGCCCGGTAAGAGCCATTGGAGGCCCTGCTACAGGCCCGTTGTGGGCCTGGGCAGGTGCCCCCACACGGGCCTGCTGGCCCGCCCCAGATTTGGGCTGGGCAGGGGGGGACGCGCACCCCCCTCCTCACAGGGGGTTCGGTCCCCTCTCTCACTTCCCCAGCACCGGCTCCCTTCTTCTTCTTATTTTTCTTCTTCTTTTTGCTCCCAAGAACCGGCGCCGCCATGGTAGGGGCATCACGAGCCCCGGGTGGTGAACAGTCATGCCCAAAAACCAAACAAGTTGAGCATCGTATCGGTATAGCCTCACACGCAATATTCAACTTGAAGAGCATCCCATTCACATCAATGGAGGTCTCCTTAGGTACAGGCCTCGTGGCCTCCACCTCAACACAAACCCGAATATAACCAAGACGAGTGCAGTCAGCAGTAACCTTGTCCATGAACAAAGGCCGGCCAATCGTACTACAAGCTACACTGATCCCAATAGGCTTCCACAAGGTCAAGGGGAGCCCAGATATACGGACCCAAACAAGGGTAGTCCGACAATTCTTCTGCATCGCAATGCCCTCCCTCCAAAGCTGGAGTGACATGCACACGCCCTTGAAGAACCAAGGACCACCCATAAGAATACTCTCAGCCTGAGCCTTAGTTCTAAACCGAAAGTAGTAGACCTCACCGTCAGAAAGGACACATTCAAGACCCTTCTCATGCGTGCCAACTTTGTGGGCCGTTGTTTCTTTAATCTTGTTTAATTTATGCTTCTGCTTATGTTTGAGTTGTGGATTTTCTCCGACACCATCCATCATCTTCTCTTCCTTTTTCTCTTAAAATATTATTTTTCTATATGTTCCATTTTCTTCTTTTTTTTTCCTTTTTTTTTTTGCATATTTAGTTTTCAATAGTCGTTTTTCTTACTCCCTAACTGAACCGACTTATGTTTCTATTTTCGTTTGTAGCTCCTGCAAGCACCTGTTCTGACATTAGTAGATTCTATTTACAAGGGCTCTTGTGAGAGTAGGGTATGGTGAGTAAGATGAACACTGGATCGCCAGAACGGCCTGGCTGTGGTTGTTTTGGAAAAATCGGAAAACTTACACGAAAGCACGAAGGCTCGAAAGGTAATAAACGTCTCGAGGAAGTTTCTACTACTGCCACCGGTCAGAATTTGTCTGCTAAAAAAGACTTCTTTGCCTTGCATAATGTTAAATTTCAAGACTTCTTTGCCTTGTATGATGTTAAATTTCATCGGGTTTTAGGCCGAACCCACGAAGTTAGAATACCCCATCCTAAAACCAATTAGCATTAGTTGGAGTAATAAGCTTATATATTGATATTTTTCTCTCACAACACAAATTTAGAATTCTACTAGACTCAAATATGGAGTTTTTTGACACTTCCCCCTCACGTGTAAGTCGACCTTAAATGCAACCCTTGCCTTCTCTAATATAATTCGGAATTACATCTACTTGGATCCAATATTAATTGGAGAGTTCCTCAGGACAACAAATTCAAATGCATATTGCTTGTTGCTCTGTGTTGGCTTTCGCTTGATGCTTTATTGTTTATTGCTATTTTTGCGGCTTTATGTTGCTTACTTTATATTTTCTCTCTGTGTTGTTGCTATTATGCTGGTGGGTTATGCCTTTTATGCTCTTTATGCTGTATATGTTGGGGTCCTTGTACACAATCTCTCTTTGGGGTAGCACCTTGAAGGGGTAAGGTTGCGTACGTCTTACCCTTCTAGATCCTGTATTAGCGGAAGCCTTGAGGTTGTGGGTTGATGTTGTTGTAATAATATGACGCAAAATAACTAAATTATAAAAAAATAGTAATAATTTAATCAAATTTCACATGAAATAGTGACTTTTTCTCATATAATATATATTTGTTACACAATTAAATACATTGTTCTGGGATTATAACATTGCTTATAGTACTAGGTGGTCTTATTTTTTGATAAATTGTGACAAAGTCCCTAAACCAGCCAGCCACTCACTAGGTGAGGCCAAAGTCCAACCGCACCAACACGGGGACCGACAAAAACCCACACAAAACAAGAAAACAAGAACAACACGCTCGCCACAAAACGCGACACAACATACAGCGAGAATAGGACCAGAAAAGACATGAGGATAGGAAACAACAGCGCGCGCCAAACTAACACAAATAGGGACCCTAGCTGAAGAAGAACTAGAAGGCCAGCACAGAAACTAGGAATGGACTGAAACCACAGCTCAACCCCCAAACCATATCATTGAGTTAGAATGTCTGCCACCATAGCCGGGTCGAAACTATCAAAGTTGAATCTCACCTTCTGCCCTATCTCTATAACTCGCTCCGCATTCAGGATCCTCTCATCATATTCTTCTTCCGTGATCTTCTGGATTCGATTTCCCCTATTTCATTTTTTCCTTTTTTCGGCTAACTTAGACGAATTTTCAGCATTACTTCTAGGTGACATATCATTTAGAAATTCTTGCAGCTCCTGCTTCTCTCTTTCCTTCATCTTGCACTTGATCGTTTTTCTTTCTCTTTTTGTTGTGTTGGGTTTTTCCTTTTTCCTCCAACCCGAGCAGGGCCCAATCATTGAAGGAGCAGAAACTCTAGGTGACATATAGTACTAGGTGGTTGTTTTTACTATGATAGCAATTTTTTGCCCCCGATAAATAAGGAGCAAAGACGCTCACAGAACGATAATGTAACTTATATTAAAAAGTAGCCACAATATTTATAAAATTATTCTGATATTAACAATTTTCCTTTTACAATAACATTACCCTAATATTGTCATACCCATGTAATTGCACAAGTTTGCCCCGAGAGGACCTTGTAACCTGTTGTTACCGAGTCTAATCCGTGTCTGGCACAGGCCAAAACAAACCCGAGTCACCCAAACTGTCGGTCCAAGTCTGGATTTGGCGAGAAAAAGGGTGACACGTCACTCAGCCCTCTACAGGGTTTACCCGCCATCCAGCCATGTTGGTCGGGTTAGGTTGTGTCATTTCGTAGGTCGGCTCGGGCCAAGTCTTCTCCACTTGTCGGCTACCTGTACTCTTTCCACTCTGGATTGTTGTACTTCTGTATGATCTCACTGCTTATGATTGAGGTCGGAAGGTCGCTATATTGAGAAACTGTCACATCTTTTTTTCTTCTTTTTCTTCATCAGGTGCTCAAACCACTGCGAATGCACTCCCACCAGGGAAGCAACAGATCCCTAACACAGTAGCTAGTGGGAACAGCTATGGCGCTAACACGGGTTCAAATCGCAATGAAAGTGGTCAACAAATAAATGGAGGCCTTCAAAAAAGAAAAAAAAAATAGTAGTTTCATATTTAACTGTTGTACTTTTAATAATTGTAATTTCCGTAGTGAAATTTGTTAATAAAGTGTTTCGAAGTTCGTCCCAAATATGTGTTCTAAGTGTTTGAATGTGTTTAAACGTGTATCAGGATGTGTGTCGATACACGGGGTTGGTGTATCGAGACATATTCTACAAAACAGGACTGTAGAAGTGTGTTTTTGACACACACAGCCCATGTGTCGACACACAGATCAACAGAAAGGTACTGCAGAGCTGTGTGTCGACACACAGGATCTGTATGTCGACACACATATCTACAGTAAGGTTCTGTGGACCTGTGTATTGACACACAGGGGCAGTTTTACCATAATTTCGCGTGTTAACTACCCGGTTTTTGCATTTCTTTTTTGGGGCATGTTTTGAGACATCTTCTTTTACTTGAATTATTATATATACCCCACTAGTTTGATTGTTAAAGGATGATGAAAAAAGATCTTTGTTTATGAAAAACGGTCGTTCTCTTACATTTTCCTATATCTCCATTTACATATTTTTACTCCATTTTATTTGGTTATCGTTGTATCCCGGAGACTATTTCGTATACTGAAATAAGTCTTAAAGAAAGTGACATCACATAGTAAAACCTGTAGATCGAAAAATTACCCGTTTACTTGATTTTGGAAGTGTTTACTTTAACATTAACCTCAACTACAACTTGAGATACTAAGAAACCTACTGCTGCAAGTGATTAGAATAGCATACCTAGATGCAAGTGTTTATTTTAATAATTACTTATTATTTAATTTAAATTAATTAATTATGTAATAATAATTCATGAATATTTTCTAATAACTAATATATTTGTGATTTTTGGATTTTTTTTTAAACTACCTCTCAATTATCATTCGTGAATTAGGACAAAATTGAGAGGTAGTTTAAAAAAAATCCAAAAAATAACAAATATATTAGTTATTAGATAATATTCATAAATTATTATTACATAATTAATTAATTTAAATTAAATAATATGTAATTATTAAAATAAAATTATAGTAAAATATTAATTAAAAAGTCGAGATATTAGCATATAAGAAATAAAATTTAACGACTATCATATATAAGTTAATAGCTTTATTCAAAGTAAAATAAAACATTATATGAAAGAGAAGTAGAGGACCAAGATTAAACTTGAATAAAAGTTTTATTGGGAAGCATACAAAGACACCCTTGCAACTAAACTACTAATTCCATTATTCATTGTGCTCAAAAAAAAAAAAAAAAATTCCATTATTCATTTTAAAGCACATATATTTTTATATAATATAAATTACAAATAGAAAAAAATAAAAAAAATTAAAACGTCGTGCAACAGGTTGCATGACGCCTGGGATGTTGTGCAATGGGCTTTACAGGCTTGTAATCCTTTTGAAATGGTGCGCAATGGGTTGTGAACAGTAAAGTGTGTCATTTTGCTAAATATTTTCAAAATTATGTTATTTTTCTGATTTTTTTTTTAAAATGTGCCATTTTGCAAAAAAGTCCTTTAAAATTCTGGAAAAATAAGCTGCCTAAACCTAGCCTAGTCTCCCCTTTATATAGAGGAGATATTACAAGGAAAAAATTTAAATTTTCGCTAAATATGGAAAGAAATAAAACTGAAACAAAATAAAATCTAGCCCTAAAATCATGGCTAAATCTCCCCCAAGATTACGCCATCAATCTCAGCTAATTTCCTCCGCGTTGGACCCTTCGTCCTGCCAAGCCAAACTTTAGCCAACCCGCCAGCCCAATGTCAATCATTGGCAGCTGCATCTCGTGTTTCTCCTTCTTACTCTCCTCCAAGCCTGCCAAGCCAACTTCCCACTAATGCTCCCCGCCATCAAACCCGCCAACCTTGAGCATACGGCTGTATCCTCCCCTTGAGCCTACCCCGCCAAGACCCCTGCCATGATGATGCTGTCCCGCCTGTGCTGACCCGCCGGTAGTGGGTGGCGGCTGCATCAACAAACTACCCATAATTTACAAAATCATTATCTTATTCCAACACAAAATACGCGCCTCACTTCACTAAGGTGGGTGCCTCCGCCTTGCGCTTTGCACCTAGGCACTGGGACCCCTTATTGCCTCAGTGCGCCTTACACCTTTTTATACAATTGATCATTGCTGCCAAAGGCGGATGCACCGTTTCAGCATCGGGGTCATGGGCCCCGGTAAGTTCCATAAATATGTACAAAATATTATATACAAGTAGAAAAAGCAGCACAAGAAGAAGTCAGCCACTACTCTGTCCTCAGTCTGATCCATTTGGCGTTATGTGTTTCGAAAATTGGTATCGGTGTATTTTATTTAGCTCTCTGTCTTTTAGGGGTTTATGTGGATATAGATGTTTCAATTATTTAGGGTATGCTATTGCACTCTAAGGGTTGGAGTGTTGGTATGCATCTAGGGGTTTTGGGGTCTATTGTTCAGTTCTGCTTTGTCTTATTTATTTTTTTCCCTTACTCTTGTAGGTATCCTTAAGCTCCACTTTGTTGGGTGTGTTAGTTTTGCAGTGAGAGTTATCTCTCTAACTATCAACAATCTGTTCATTAGTGTAAGAGAAATTAAATTACCCCGAGTTATCTTTCACTATTGGGTTATGATACATACAAGAGCAAAACTGCCATTTATAACAACTATTTGCATTTACCTTTGATTTATCTCCCCGGATAAATGTCAATAATTATTATGATACATATGACATTGCTATATGTCATTTATCAAAAAAAAAAAAAGATATTATTATATGTTAATTTGTTACTTTATATGTATGTTGAATGTATCTTAAAAAAGACATACTCATATACAAAAGACAAATTTGGTGATTGTACAGCATAATAAATAGTACATACTAACATTGAACGCATTTATGACCCTCCACTAGTGACCCTCCTCCCCTGCCTTTACCAACATTAAAAAAAAAAAAAAAAAAAAATTATGATACATGAATTTTATATTTGAAAGCATATTGCAGTTAGCATTGGAATGTGCCCTCGGTGAAAAAATTTCTAGATTTGCCAGTGATCATTGCTTCATGAGTGTCATTTTTAGAATGATTGTGGGTGACCTATTTGTGCTCAAAACAAAGGTGTTTAATTGTGTTTTGACTTTTTGGAGCAAAATTTGAGATGGTTGTGCCGTTATATGAGGTAAAGCATGTGAATTCGAATTTTGATTGTAGATGGTGCTTGTTATTGTTTCTCAAGCTTAGACAACTTTGATTGGGCTTGAGGAGACTCTTAAAAAGCTAAACCTCACCTTTACTCTGTTCCCGGTTTGATCCATTTGGCGTTATATATTTGGTAACACAGTCTTATGCTATGTCGCATATATAATGAAAATTTTGCTTTTTGTTGTTTGTTGTTAAAACATCAAAACTTAGATGGCAAAACTACTAAGAAATGGCTGTTTTTATTATCGTTACTTTTGTTGTTATTATTGTAATTATTAGTTTTATTGTCATTATTATTGAAATTATTACACAAAGATGATATAATCAGGTTGGGGATAATTGGAAACAGCCTCTCTTCAGCTCATCCTGAAGAGGGAAGGTTGCATACATCAACCTCTCCCCCCCATATGCTGCTTATGCGAGAGCCCTTGTAGCATTGTATTTGTTGTTGTTGTTGTATTGTATTATTAACATTTATTGGTGAGTGTTTTCATAAAGTACTTTGCTTATATCCACTTTTATTAGTGTATACCAAACATATGAATGTTGATTATTTCAACATCATTTTATCACCATTTCACATATATACCAAATGAAGGAGTGAGAATAATTGGGTCATTCCCACTCTCCAAAAGTCATTCCCATTCCCACTCTCACAAATTTGTTCCTTCGTACCAAACAACCCCTAATTTCCATCTTTAATACACCGTCTCAGATTGGCGCATAAAGGTTCAGAATGCCCAAATTATTTAGTAACTCTTGGTACTAAATGAAAAAAACATTATACAAAGCCAAATAGAGTAGAACGATAATACTTGGAACACTGGAAATGAAGAAATACCAATAAAGTAATAGTTGAGCAAGGCGCGGATCACGCTCTCTTTAAAACGGTTTCGCGCCCCTCTCGGATCTAAGCTAGTGCAACAGGTATCGGCGTGCAGCCTTCAGGATACAACGCCCAACCACAAAGTTGATGCCTCCTAGGTCTGCACAATCTAAAAAAGCCAAAGCCTCCGCCGCACCTTACTTAGCCAAAGTAAAATACTGAAAAATGAATTCTTTTTCTTGAAAAGAAAGAAGTTTATATCAAAGCATTTTTTCAGTTAAGTTCTTTTTGGCTAGAAGCAGATTGTCATTTATATACTTAAGTATTTTGACTTCACCTTTTAACATAACTCATGGTCAATTAGAGTCATTTATTAACATTTTTGTAACTTACTGCAAATACATTATTATATGCATTTAGAATCAAGTAAATGGACAAAGTAACCGAAAACTTAAAACCAATTTTGAATGCTTATTAACCTTGTTTAATATTTATTTACCTTTTGCTAATAAACACTTATTATTATGCTTAAACTTTATCTATACAAACATGAGATATTGTCCTTTTTTAAATAGAATGGAAATTCATCGACAAATAAAATGACATGAGGGTTATCATCAAACCCGTATAAAATTCATATTATAGTTGAAACATAATTTTCTGAATCTCAAAAGGTTTAAATGTAATGTCAACATGTGATAGGAGAATGACTATTTTTCTTATACTTAATAAATATAATAAGTATGATCGTAATAGGTAAAAGAACTTTTTTTAATTAAAATATCCAACATTAACTATGACGATTTTCCTTCAGTTGTGTTGTAGCATGAAAGCCAATGATGTTACATGCTTTGTTAGTAAAAGTTCCCACGGAACATTTTATCAAAGAAAAATCCGGTATCAGTGACTTTTTTAATCATTAAATCTCTTGTTTGATTCTCCATCAATTTTCTATTTTTCTTTAAAAAAGTCAACCTTGAGATTTAAATAAGCGCAGAATAAGGAAGTTATGAAAAACACTAATTTGCATGCAAGGCTGCTCCTGAATATGACTATAGTGCAAAACTATCTCCTTTGGGTCAATTGATAAATGGTCCATGAGTATAAAAATAATAAATAATTAGAACATGCATCATCCTTATTTTCGAGCAATTGGATATGATGTGATTCTTTGCAATGTTGTTTTTCTTTTGCTTCATCTTCATATCTTCTTCTTGTTCTTTGACTTCGTTCTCCTTCTCTTCCTGTCCTTTCTTTTGCATTATTTTTCTCTTCTTTATCTTTGATTTTATTTGCACGTTCTTCAATTTTCTTGGACGTTAGCAATTGGAAGGAAGGTAATATTTCGGATCCAGATCGTAAAAAAAGCTCATAAATGGGTACAAGGGAAGAATTTGAGGCAGTTATATTATGATAAGCCCTAAGATAAACTATGGGCATTTTTAATGGAAGTACATACAATTAACTTATAACTCTAGAAACATAATAGACATTGGGTATAGTATATATCTTGAATAAAGTTGGATGCCAAACAAATTATCAGAGATGATAAATATGGCTCATGCTTATATGAATCAAGATAATCAAATTCTGAATTTAAAATGTAATTGGAAAGTGAGCATGATGTTGGAGATGGTAGACATAAGGACAAGGACGAAGTATATCTTTTTATCAGGTTGGTAAGCTCGGTGGTTTGCGCATACTGGAGGGAGGTTTGATTAGGGTGGTGCAACGCATAAGTGATAAATTGGGAAAATGGAAAGGATTCAATAGCATTCCCTTTAATTTTATTAATAACTAACAAAACAAAGAGGAAAATAACTCAATTCTCATAGCCTGAGAAGAGAGAACTCTCAAAATAGAGGCTACAATCTGAAAAAATAATTGAATAATAAAAACCCTAGAGTTCTTCTAGTATATATAGAGGAGCTATTTGAATAAGATTCAAATTCTAAAAGATTATTCAAAATTTAACAAAGTTAAAACCCTAATCAAACTCAAATTCTATCCATCAGCCGCGTCCAGCGTCCGCCATCCACAAGCAGTCAACTCTGTACCCGCCTGACGACCTGACAAGTCTAGATCACGGGCTGCATCATCCTCACCGAGTTGGGGAGAATTCGCCCTTGAATTCGTCTGCGGATCAGCAGTATCTTTGTCGCCAAAGTGGGGAACAAGGTGCTTAACATTGAAGACATCAGAAGTCCTCATGTCGGGTGGAAGCTATAAACGCTAGGCGCTGTCATTGATCTTCTCAAGTACCGCCAATGGTCTTATCTTGCGTGCTGTCTGCTTGTTATATTCTGATGTCGGAAAGCGTTCCCGTGTCAAGATTGCCCAAAATTTGTCGCCAATCTGGAATTGAACTGCTTGGCTTGTTTTATCACTAGCCATCTTGTACTTGGCGGTGGCCTCCTATAACTGAGCTCTGGTTTGCGCGTGGATGTCCTTAAGGGAAGAGATGAAGTCCTCCGCCTTCCTATGAGGACGTGTTAAATCCGGAACAGGCACCAAGTCAATCAGAGAGCGTGGGACAAAAACATAAACTACCTTGAATGGTGCGAAACTCAGCCTGATGTAGCTTCATCTCTCATCCCTTGGCGTTATTAGCAACGAGGCATCGGAGAAGGTTGCCCAATGATCAGCTAGTGACCTCGGTTTGTCAATCGGTTTGAGGGTGATGGACGATGCTAAAGGCCAGAGATGTATTTGCCATCCTCCATAACGTCCTCTAGAAGTGATTCATGAACCTAACATCCTGATCAGAAACAATGCTAGCTAGTAATCCATGCAACTTGTATACTTCTCGGAAATAGAGACCCACCATATATATGGCGTCAGCAGCCTTTTTTGCACCCGATGAAGTGCGCCATCTTGGAGACGCGGTCTATGATGACGAAGATGGAATCAATGTGGCCAGTGGTCCTTGGTAAGCCTAATATGAAGTCCATGCTGATATCCGTCCACAGCTGACTTGGCACCGGTAATGGCATATATAGACCAGCATTGGTCACACCGCCCTTTGAAACCTGACAGACACGGCATCGCTTGACATACCTCTCAACCTCCTTGCATATGGTAGGCTTGAATAGTTGGTGGTAATGAGCTGTAGTGTCTTGTCTCTACTCACATGTCCTTGATTGTGCTTCTCCTCAATGATTTTAAGCCGCCAACTTGAGTTTGGAATGCAAAGTTGATCCTGTTTAAACAGGAATCCGTCTTGAATGGAATAACTGGGAACAAAACCCAACTGTGTATCTCGTCATATCTCGCCAAACGTAAGATAATCGTGGTACTGCCCTACCAGCTGGTCAAATCCGGTCATGGTAACCCTGTGCTGAAAGGAGGAGACTTCGCCTACTCAGAGCATCCGCTACCTTGTTCATTGCGCCTGACTTGTTTGTGATGATGAAGTGGAAGAGTGATATGAAATTAGCCCACTTGGCGTGTCGATTTAAGAATTTGTCTTGGCTATTGATGTACTTGTGGGCCACATTGTCAGAATATAAGATTAACTCCCAATTGGCTAAGCACGATTTCCAATGCCTCAATGCTCTCACCAACGCGTAGAACTCCTAATCATAAGTCAAGTAATTCAACCTACTCCCATTGAGCTTCTCACTGAAATACACAATAGGCCTCCCATCTTGGCTGAGAACAGCGCCAATGCTAGTCTTAGAGGCATCCGTGTGTAGACCAAATGTCTTCTGGAAGTTAGGAAGGGCTAATACTGGCACCGTGTCAATTTCTCCTTTATTGAATTAAAGGTGGCAGCTGCTTGGGGAGTCCAAACAAAGGAACCCTTCTTCAGACAATCTGTAATAGATGCCATAAAAGAGCTGAAGCATGGAACAAACTATCCGTAGAATGACGCAAACCCATGGAACCTTCGAACTTCGCCAATTATTCTTGGCCGTGGCCAGTCACGGATGGCTGTTGTCTTGCCCTCATCAGCTGAGATCCCATCTTTGGACACAATGAATCCAAGGAAGGTCTCCTCATCTCTCATAAACTAACACTTCTGCAAGGCGGCAAACAAACTCTGTGCTCTCAAAGTACTCAGCACTTCCTCCAGAAGCCGGATATGTTCAACACGATCTCGACTATAAATCAAGATGTCATCAAAATAAATAACAACGAACTTCCCAATGAAAGGACGGAGAACCTGATTCATAAACCTGATGAACGTGCTTGGCGCATTAGACAAACCAAACGGCATCACGAGCCACTCGTAAAGCCCCTCCTTAGTCTTGAAGGCAGTTTTCCACTCATATCCAGGCAATATGCGAATTTGGTGGTACCCGCTCTTCAAATCAAACTTTGTAAAGTTCTGCAACTGATCAAGCAAGTCATCCAATCTCAGAATAGGGAATCAATAGCGTACCGTGATCTTGTTGATCACCCTACTGTCAACGCACATTCACCAACTTCCATCCTTTTTTGGTGTTAATAGAGCTGGTACTGCGCAAGGACTCAAGCTCTCCCTAATAAAGCCTTTGGCAAGTAGCTCCTCCACTTGGCCTCTCAATTCCTCATGCTCAGATGGACTCATCCAGTAATGGGGCCTATTCGGTAATTAAGCACCCTGCACCAAATCAATGCGGTTCCAGATGTCTCTTAATGGCGGCAATGCAGCAGGCATCTCCTCTGGGAATACGTCAGCGTATTCCTTCACCAAGGCTGTAACCTCACTCGTATCTCCCCAGGAGAGATCTTGCTTTCTTTCCCAATCAAAACATCCACGATCTTGGCTTCGCTAACCTCCTTGGCAAACATAGCCCTTCCTTATATGTCCGAGTGTTGAGCTTCTAAAGCTCGCGGTGCCTCCTCCTTCTTAAGTAACAAGATAATCTTGGTCCCCTCGAAGATGGAGCGGTAAGTGTTCTTCCTACTGTCGTGAACAACACTCCTATCATATTGCCATGGGTGCCCTAACAACAGATGGCAAGCGTCCATTGTGACGACATCACACCAAACCTTGTCTTTGTATTTTGCCCCAATAGAAAAATTAACCAAGAAACGTTTGGAAACGATTACTTAATTTCCCTTCTTGAGCCATGACAACTTGCAGGGATTAGGATGAGCTTCCGTCTTCAACCCTAATTTGGTGACTGCCTCCTCGGATATGACGTTCTCATAGCTGCCCGAGTCAATGACCATGCAGCACACCGTACTGCCAATGGTGCATGTAGTCTGGAAGATGTTTTTTCTTAGTCAACCATCCCACTGCTCCTCTCTTGGCACGAAGCAAGCACGCCTAACCGCCAGTAGATGCCCTTCATCACCCGTTACGACATCTTCTCCCAGAGGCGCCAAATCATCTTGGACCTCTTCCTCAACAGTCTCGCCATCGTCACCGCTGACCCCCTTGATGTAAAGACCTTTACCAGGCCTATCACTCTTACGGCACTCAGCAGCACGGTGCCCTCCCTCTTCACATTTGGAGCAACAAGTCCTTGGCATACCTGCTAAGTCTTGAGTAACAGGCTTATCGGTATTAGAGGCCGGTGGTCTGCTCTGTATGTTCTGAGTTGGCGGTGCTCTTACTTGGTCTCTGCCGCCAACTTGTGCTCCCCAGGCTCTGCTAACTTGTTGATGCATTTGCTGACGTTCTACGTTCACAGTCCTTCGACTCGCCTCAGAAACGGAAAAGATGTTGAACGTGTTCAACATCTCCTGTATAAATTCCTCCAACTCGTCTATGTAACGATCCGCCAATTGCTCCCCGGTTTCGCGAAGTCATTTCTAGCGACTAACGAGTAGAACTCTGCCGTGTGCTCCGTCAGAGATCTGGAGCCCTGACGCAATCCTTGTAGGCATTGGTACATCATCCTGGCGTGATCGTGAGGCAAGAAGGCGCCTCTCGTGTGCTTCTTTATCTTCTTCGAACTTTCTATTTTCGCCTTCCCTTGGCGAAGCCAAATTTGCTTCAGCTACTGCCACCAGGCGGCTGCCCTACCTCGTAACTGAGTAGTGACTAGCGGTGCCTGCTTTCCGGCACCTCTGTGAACTCGAGAACCTTCTCTATGGCAACAAGCCAATCCCAAAAGTCTTATGGGCGTCCTTCTTCCATTAAACTCTAGAATTTCAAGCCAGAGACCGGATTCCCACCTCCGATCATTGAAACTGTGGGTGTTTCCGGTATTAGGCCGATGTCGCCTAGGCCTAGGATCCGATAGCTCCTCGTCCAGGATCAGATTTTGGAAGCTTTCATCCGTCTCCTCTTCTTTAGCACCCGGTGTTAATGGGCGTTGGGGCTGGGTTCCAGATGCAAGATCGAGATTTGCCTCGAGTTCAATCAAGCATCGCTCGATTTTCCAGAATCTCTCCTCAAACTCGACGAACCTCTTATCGGTCTGCCGTTCATGATCACGGTCATAAAATGTCGTTGATGACAGTGTATCTCTGTGGCCCACAGGGCATCTCAGAAACTGTTCTGAGCTCTGATACCAACTGATGCAGTGCACAGGTGAAAAATTGGGGAAACCGGATGGATTCAATAGTCTTTCCTTTAATTCCATTAATGACTAATAAAACAAAGAGGAAAATAACTCAATACTCACAACCCGAGAAGAGAGAACTCTCAAAATAGAGGCTAAAATCTGAAAAAAATAATTGAATAACGAAAACACTTGAGTTCCACTAGTATATATAGATGAGCTCTTAGAATAAGAATCAAATTCCAAAAGATAATTCAAAATTTAAAAAAAAGCTAAAATCCTAATCAAACTCAAATTCTATCCATCAGCCGTGTCCTGCATCCGCCATCTATAAGCCGCCAACTCTGTGCCCACCTAACGACCCACCAAGTTTGGATCCCGGGCTGCATCATGGGGTTTATGAATAGGAGAAGTATTCGAACTAGGATTAAGGTTTTGTGGGGGTGTGAACTCAATTCAATTAGGGTTTGATATGAGGCAAAAACCTCAAATTGGTCCAGTGATTTGGTTTGAATTAGGGTTTCTGGGTAGAGCTTAGGATTGATTAGGAAATTGAGATATGAATGGAATGTAATTTGTGGGCTTAGGTTTTCGACTAGTTCACAAACATTTTTTGGAAAATTTGAAAAATTCTCTGTCGTCAAACAATTGCTAAGTAATTGTTAACAGAATTGCTAAAAACCTCACATGTAAAATAATCAAACTGCCCCTAAGTAATTTTCCTGGCTTTAAAAAATTTTATTTTATTGTAAAATTATAGAGATATTATATTCTATAGGAAGGTAATAAAAAGACAAACCTAAATATAAATAATGAAAAGTAACAAGTATTTTGTACCAGAACGAAACTATTTTATTAATTTTTTTTTCCTTTCTTATTTCTTTTTTTCTTTCTCTCTTTCTCTTTTTTCCTTTTTTTTTTTTCTCTTTCTTTTCTTTTTTTGTTGTTTGTTTGTGCTGCGTGCAGTGTTGTATATATATACATGAAGGGGTGAGGGGATGAGTCATTAACTGATGGCTCAGGATGTCACGACTTATACAAATACTCACATACATACATATATATATATATATATATATATATATATATACACACACACATATATATATACATACACACATATATATGTATATATATGTGTATATATGTGTGTATATATGTGTGTGTGTATATATATATATATATATATATGTATATATATGTAAATAGATATTTTACATAATTTTTAATTTTTTATGATATTTGATAATATCCAAACTCGACTCTAAAATTTGTACCTGAAAAATATCCAATATTTACAACACTCACCCTTTGGATATTTTCCGTTATAACGGGACATAGTGTCCAAGCTAAATACGCTTGCCTCGTTCAAAACCTTGCCAAGAAAACCCAATGGTAATGCTTTCGTGATTAAATTTGCCAAATTCTCATTTAAGCGAACTTTTCCGAGTTATATACGCTTCTTGAACTGCCTCGTTAAAGAAACCATTTGCTAGGAAAAAACCCAGTGGGAAAAACCATAGCAGAAGAAAAAGAGTACAGTGCTTAATTAACTCCTCTTCAGGGGCACACATTAATCAACGATGTTTCGAAGTTGGCGAATGCCAATTCATAAAAATTTGTTGTGGATAACCCTTTCAGGTTCTTGAGCGAACATGTATTTTATTTTTCTTTAGGAAGCTTGAGAGTAAGAACTTCTTTGAAGCACACTAGTTTTATGAACTCTCTTTCGCATGAACAATGCATATTTATCTTCATTGTTGCACTCCCCCTGATCGTTAAGCGCTTTGATGTTACCAATTCTCCACTTGCTCATAAAGCGCAAGTGTTTCAGTAGTAACTACAATTGTTAGTAGATTGCTAAAACATAGCAATACAATTATATAACAAAATAGCATTCTCGTCACTTACCGGATGTCGATCAACACTTTCATACATATTAATTGCAAGTTTGACATAATATAATAATGTATACTGGTTAATCCATCAACATAAACATTTAACCACATGTCATATACTAGTGACAAGTTGATCAGAGAGGCCATATCTGGTTGTGTGTACAGTTGTATCGATGCGTTACTTAAAACCAAGGTATGGTGGGGTCAGGAATTTATTTGTTACCTCATTGAGGATCGGAAGAGGTCAAAATTGAGGTACTAAACAGCATGACGAAATACTTAAGTACCGTATTGGTATGAGTTGATCATTAGAGTAATACTCTATCATATTAATGCCCGATCTACAAGTTGAGACAAAATCTTTCCTTTTCTGTGATCCTCAATTTCGAGTTCTCAGTTTATGTGCACAACAGCCTTTTTAAGCTCTTCAGGAGTCATGACGATATTAACATATTTCTCTTTTAGTAGATATGTACCGTGGTTTTGAACTACATGCTTCTGGCATGTTTGGTCCTTCAGGGACTTTCATATAAATATCATCTTACAAATAAACTATTACCATATTATATGACGCATATAGAGACCGCCAGATTAAGTGCATCCATTTCTCTTATGTATGCCCCATCAATTTCTGGTATCTAAAATAAACCTTGGGCTACAAATTGTGCTTTTCACCACCTCATTATTTTCTGCACAAACATTCATATGTTGCATATAGGCTTTATTCTTTAGGCATTTGGACTTTAGGTCCGCACGGCTAATTCAGCTTGAATTGCATCTTTCTATTTTGAGGCAATCATTTCTTTGCTGGCATTTTTGAACAAGCACTGGTCCAAGGTTTTCAATTTCTTTGATCAAAGAGTAGCTACTATATATACAAAAATCTGATCAATTTCGGTTCCATAATATCCCATATTTCATAGAGATCTCTTTATCATCATAATTTCAATAATTTGACTACTTTAGTAGTCTCAGGTAGCTTCAGGTATCTGATAATTTTGAGGAATTTCATATTATTATCTCTACAGAGTTTTTCTCCTCAAGAGCTTCGCAATAGAGGGACCAATCTTTTCTATTGCTCCATTTTCTTTTCAAATTCAAATCTTTGGAACTGATATATTTACCACGCTTCTGGCGTGCAATGGATGCATTTTTCAATATATTAGAATATCACTCGACTGGAATATTGATTCGAGCAGGAGCATATATAGTGGGGACATTATTTGGTCATCCTTTTTTCATTAGTGAATACATTTATAAACTGGCTTGCAATAATTTACAAGTGAACAATTCTTTGAACTTCTGGTCCAATGATGCACTCCACATAAATTCTCATTTTTCAACTTTCGTTTATCTCCCCCGGATTATGGAAACTCTGTTTTGTCAATTTGACAATCAACAGACTCTGCTGAATGTTTCCAGTAAATATCTCCAGATTTTTTATTATAAATTCCAAGTCCCCTTATTTAGACCCATCTTTTAGCATTGAGGTGGAGTAATTGGGACACATAGTATATAACCAAATTCATAGATGGGATATATATCTGGACCTTATTATAGACAAGTTATAATGGGGGATCCATAATTATTGCTGCAACATATATCATAACATGTACCCATGTAAAATTTGGCAATAATAATGGTCTAGCCATTTGCTGCAGGCGTTTAATCATAAGACCATATTGTATCTGTATGTGGGCTATATGGCAACTCATCCCTTACAATAATCATTAAATTATTGGGATATAACTTCTCCTGCATTATCATACAATCCACAACTTGAGCTTATAGTTAGTTCATTTAGGCAAGGAGTTTCACAAATGCCACATCATAAGTGTATTGTCCGTACTCATGGGACCAACGAGTAGAGGCCTTTATTAAGATCATATAATATCGAATTGGTCCACATGATGAAATAATTGACCCACATATATCCCATTTAATATTTTTCCAGACACATGGGACTCAAACTCATTTTAAATTGAGATGCTATAGTAATCATTTTGCCTTAAGTAGCACATTATAGTTTATCCAATATAAGAATCTTCTAGTTCTTCAATGGGTGTGAGAATTGTCGATGATTCTCTTAATTATATTTTATTGCCTGGATGACATAAATAGTCTTGCAATAAAGGAAAATCCTTGGGTACGTTAAGTTCTGGTTAATTATCCCAACGGGTATATCGAAATTAAATATTGTTTCTTCAGAAAACATGATATGTGCTCTTCTGGAGCCTTTAATTAATTATCAAATAGATTGGCCAAGAAATATAGCTATATGAATAATAAGTAGGTGGTATAGCCGACCATATAAATAACAGATAATAAGTAGGTGGCATAGCCAACCATATAAATAAGAAGTAATAAAAGTAGGCGGTTTAACCAGCCATAAATATGCAAATTAGAAAATACGAAAAACTAAAGTTTTTCTCTATCCTTAGTAAATAAGATCTCATATTCAATTAGTCCGTTGCTATTTTATAGTGTTGAATAGACAAAACAATTATATGCTTTGATTATGGTTTAAATTTATCTATTCTTAGTAATAATGCATATCAAAAATAATTCACACATATAACTAAACATATGTTACATAAAATATTAGATAGATGATCCCATTCTAGTCTGTACATAATAAAGTGACATTATCAAACATAGTTTAGTACAAAATATAAGATACAAAAACACAAACGTTAGATGGTCAATTCTCCCACTAGAATCTTCAAAGAAATAAGAAACATCTGAATTTGTATCATTAAGTGGAGAATGATCTTCAGAAAAATTGCTTTTTGAGAGCTTTTCTTCCCCTTTCAACGACGCCCGGTAAAGGTCCACCAGGTGTTGGCCTGTACGGCAGGTACACATCCAATGACCTTTAATACCACATCGCGAGTAATCTACTTCCAGATCGTTTGACAAATTTCGTTCAGGGGATTTCTCTTTTCTATTTTTCTCCTCGTCATTTGTGGAATTCTTAAATTTTGTTCCATTCCGGGTACCATAGTGCCAGTGGCTATAACCTCCTCTACAACCACGACTACGTCCATGTCCACGACCATGATCATGACCTCGACCACGTCTTTGATGGTCGTATGTCGAAGTATTCACTTCAGGGAATGATTCAGACCCAGCTGGTCGTGACTGATGATTTTTCATCAACAATTCATTATTTTGTTCAGCTACAAAGAGACATGATATTAGCTCTGAGTATTTTTTAAAATCTCATTCTCGATATTGCTGCTGCAAGACCATATTCGAGATATGAAATGTAGAGAGCGATTTCTCTAATATATCATCCTCAGTAATATTTTTCCCGCATAATTTTAATTAGGAGGTAATATTAAATATCGCAGAGTTATACTTGCTTATAGTTTCAAGATCTTGCAACCGCTGGTGAATCTATTCATAGCGGGCTTTAGGGAGGATCATAGACTTTTGATGATCAAACATCTCATTTAAATTCGACCAAAGGACATACGGGTCCTTTACAGCAATATACTCAGCTTTCAATCCTTCAGGGATATAATGCCTGAGAAATATCATTGCTTTAGCTCGATCCTGCAAGGATGCGTTATTTCCCTTTCAATTGTATCTATGAGATTTATCGCATCAAGATAAATCTTAACATCAAGGGTCCAAGGTAAATAAATTTTTCCAGATATATCAAAAGCAGTAAATTTAAGGTAAGTAAGATTAGACATAATAATTATAAATCACAAAGATTAAGGAATGAAAACTTACCTCAAGTATATAACGATTTTCAGTTAGCTAGAGACTTGTGCTGATAACGTGTTATAAAACTATAGAGATATTATACTCCATAGGAAGGTAATAAAAAGACAAATCTAAATATAATTAACAAGAAATAACAAGTATTTTGTACCAAAATGAAATTATTATTATTTTTTTTTTTTCCCTTTCTCGTTTCTTTCTTTCTTTCTCTCTTTTTCTTTTTTCCTTTTTTCCTTTCTCTTTCATTTTTCTGTCTTGTGTTTGTGCTGCGCGCAGTGTTGTATATATACACACATGAAGGGGTGGGGGTACAAGTCATTAACTGATGGCTCAGGATGTAACACGTGTCATGACTTATACAAATATCTATTTATATATTTTATATAATTTTTAATTTTCTATGATATTTGATAATATCCAAACTCTACTCTAAAATTTATACCCAAAAAATATCTAATATTTACAACATATTTATATTTATAGTATAACAATAGGGATGGCAGGGCAGGGGATAGGGTATGAAGTGCATACCTATACCTGCCTTGTGGCGTACAAACCCATACTCATACTCACCCCATTACCCACGGATATCCAACATATATTTGTTATCCACCCCGTACCCATTCTAAAATGGGTATAAAACAATTAACTGTATTCGCATGTATTAATTATTTAATCCTATTTTTAAAAAAATCAACTATTATTTTTATAACATTAATAAATAATTTATAAAGTTAAATTTAAGCACATATTTTTAAAATTAGACACAAAATAAAGTGGGTATGGTGAGTATAAGGCGGGGCAGGATGGATACAACCTTGTACCCATACTCGCCCTATGGTGGGAATAGGGCAGGTACACCCAACCCATACCCACTATCCGCCCCAAACGGAACGATTACCCGCAAATAATAGGTTTCACCCTCCTTATTGCCATCCTATATGATAGCGATGTTAAAAATCCGCCTTGGATCCCATGCTGTGGGGGAATCCATAGCAAATTTGTTGTGGTTCCCACACGACCAGCGCCAGAGAGAGAGAGATTGATGGGATTTTTTTTATTTTAAAATTTAATTATTTTAAAAATTATTAAAATTATATAAAATAATTTTAATATATAAATTTGTATTTTAATTTTATATTAATTATATATCTGTTAAATTTTTGTTATCATTTAATATTTTAATAAATAATCAAAATATAAATTTACATATAAAAATTATTTTTATACAATTTTAACAATTTTTAAAATAATTAAATTTTAAAATTAATTAAAAAAAATCTTCCCCCCTCTCTCTGGCTATGTGGAGCTACAGCAAATTTGCTGTGGATTCCCCCAAGGCATGGGAGCCAAGCCCACTCCTCACATGCAAAATAAAATATAATAATATTAATAATAACGAGCCCCAATAAACCACAGCAACAATTTGGAGTTTTTTAACAAAATAGCACACATTTAAAATAAAATTAGAAAAATGGCACATTTGAAAAAATATTTAGTAAAATGACACACTTTACTGTTCACTTATTGTTGAACGCCGTTTCAAATGGCTTACAACGTTGCACGACTTTTGTAATGGTGTACAACACACGTTGCAAGCTAACTTATAATTGACATAAAAGGCTCAGCCTTCCCTTTTTGGCCTGGTGGTTTAGCACTTGCCTTGGGAGATGGGGGTGGCGGATTCGACTCCCATTCTATGCGCTTTTTATTTTATTTTTTTTTGTTTTTGGATAAATCACTTTAACTTTATAAGATTTGTCTATATACAATTAATTATACTTCTACTATTTCTAGAGCTCTTTTTATATATAATATTAAGTATTATATATTTTAGGATAAAAATCAAAATAAATAGTTTTGTTATAATAGCTTCATTAATTTTTGCTTAAGTACACACAAATCATTCATATACACTCTCAAAAATTTCGAGTGACCCATTGATATATTTTGATAATCTATTAGTGTCTATATTTCTTCTAGTCTCAAATACGAAATTATATATATATTTTTTTGTGCACTATTTTAATTTAAAATACATTGATTAATGAAAATAAAGATATAGATACTAATATCATCTTGCAAAAATGAGCTCACTAGGCACATCCAAGAAGACGTGTCTTGGTGCATGCTTTTCGCAGACGATATAGTTCTTGTGGGAGAATCTAAGGAGGAGGTGAACGAGAAACTATACCTTTGGAGGATGGAACTTAGAATCGAAAGGTTTAAGGCTCAGTAAATTTAAGACAGAGTATATGGAATTCAAGTTCAGCACTTCTACCATGCCAAGCACAGAAGTCGTCAAGATTGGATCAGCGCAAATCCCCCAGAAAGCATGCTTTAAATACTTGGGTTCCATGGTGCATCAAGATGGCGAAGTGGAAGCAGAAGTTAATAATAGGATTAAAGTGGGTTAGCATAAATGGAGAATGGCCTTTGCGGTACTGTGCGATAGGAAGTGCCCGTTAAAGCTAAAGGGTAAATATTATAATACGGTAATGAGACCGGCTATGTTATACGGGGCAGAGTGCTGACCAATTAAGTGCCATTACACGCAAAAGTTGAAGGTAGAGATGAGGATGTTGAGGTGGATGTGTAGACACACAAGGAAAAATAGGATAAAAAATGACGTTATAAGAAGTCAATTAGGCGTTGCCCCAATAGAGGATAAGTTAAGGGAGCAACGTCTGCAGTGGTTTGGGCGTGTTAGGAGGAGACCCACCACTGCCCTTGTCAGGAGATATGAACAACTCTAGATAACGAACAAGAAGAGAAGAAGAGGAAGGCCAAAGAAGAGTTGGACGGAGACAATTCATAAGAACCTCACATATCTCAACCCAGACGAAGAAATAGCCCTAGATAGAGCTCAGTGGAGGCTTAGTATAAGTGTGTCCGATATAGGGGGGTAGAAGCATCGTCCATGTAGAAGCATCGAGCATCCACGAGGATGCTTGTATGCCTAGCTATCATTGTGGGCATTTGTTGGGCGATTAGTGCTCCTAGGGTTGGATGGAGACAATTTCACAAACGAGTAGAGAGGAAGAGGCCGGCCTAAGAAGCATCGTCCACGTAGAAGCATCGAGCATCCACGAGGATGCTTGTATGCCTAGCTATCATTGTGGGCATTTGTTGGGCAATTAGTGCTCCTAGGGTTAGATGGAGACAATTCCACAAACGAGTAGAGAGGAAGAGGCCGGCCTAAGAAGCGTTGGTTGGAGTCTTGCCTCTGCATCGCTAAGGGGATGCAACTTCATACTACAGACGAGAAGAGAAAAAGATGCCGGCCAAAGAAGAGTTGGATGAGGACATTTCATCAGGACCTTACCTGCCTCAACCTAAATAAAGAGATAACCCTAGTTAGAGCTTAGTGGAGGGTAGTTTTAGGGGTAACCGGTTTAGCGGTGTAGGAGCTTCGAGCAAACCATGGAGGGTAGTTAGTGATGTCTCTATGCGTACATTGTGTACATGCTTACATGCTTGCATGAGTATTTGCTTATATGATTGCCTATATGATGACTTGTCTGTACACTTACATGTCTCGCATGATATCCAGGCCCAGCATGATCCCTACTTACCCCCTTTCATACTCTTCTTACAGGTTTTTGACAACTTTTCAGCTATCAGGCTGGGGTTCCTCGGAAACAACCTCTTGTTAGAGTCTCATTCTAATGGGGTAAGGTTGTGTACATCCTACCCCCCCAGACCCCGCACAAGCAGGAGCCCTTGTGGCACTAGGTATGTTGTTGTTGTATCATTTTACAAAAATACAGAAATCTTAAATTTATTCATATAGTAACGTTTATATTTTGATTTGAGTATCAGAATATGATATAAGAACTCAACTTTCGAAATAACTAATAAATTAGTTGATATTCGACAAATTTAATGTATATGATCAATATTTTTGTGGTATATAGTTGAATTAGCAGTTTATAGCAGCGAATCCAGAATTTTGATTGAAGGTGGGCTCGAATTATAAATTACTTTCATTTTCCCACTTCATTTAATTTATTAGTTGTATATTTGTTCTATAATTTCACTGAAACTGAAAATATGGCTCTTAATCACTCCTAAATGTAAGAAATGTTTGAGACAATTTTATTTACGACATCTGATCATACCAACACACAAAATTTCGAATGGTATCTAGTGCTTACTGGTGGTTCATAGTGGTGCCGCGAGTTATTGAAGGAGACGTCAGGCCACAGTAAGGTGTCACTCCAATGAGAGTCACGGTAGCGGTGTCGCTGCGGGTCACGGCGTCGTTGGCAGCTAAGACCGAAGATTCGAACTCCAGAGGTGTGTCTAGCCATGGTGGCTCTATCGTGCTCGATGGCGTCGGGGCAGTTGACGGTCGATGAACATAGAGAGACACGGTGGCTCAGGTCAATGGTTTGTTTGATCGGGTTTGAATAACCTAATTGGGTCGGGTCCTCGTATTTCCATTACATCTAAAATTCAAATTCTCGGGTGATTTAGTCTGATAAGGGTAAATAATCCAATCAAACTTCAAGTAGGATAATTGTTGAGTTATGTCTGGAGCCGGGTTATATTGGGCTTTGTTTATAAAGTATAGGATTAGGCCAATCTTGTTAAGGTCCATGTTACACTAGGGTTTAGTGTAGGAGGTTCTATATATACACGGCTCTGTGTATGTTACCATTAAGGTTTGAGAGGATTGAGAGTTAAGACGTCTCATGTAAACTTCAATATTATAATGACATTATCCTGCTCCCCTCCGTGGATGAAGACTTCGGCTGAACCACGCAAATTCTGGTGTTCTCTCGTATCCCCTTTTTGTTTGATTGTTACTTTGATTTATGGTTCGGTTATCCAATGGGTGATTTTAATAAGTGGTATTAGGACCCCTACAAATAAAATTAAAACATTATGTGCATCTACGGAAGAAAAAACCTAATTGGGAAGTTATACTTAAGTATCATGGGATTGGATCTAGGTATTGGGGTGGTAAATGTGTCGTATCGTGTCCATGTTCGTGTTCGTGTTCATGTTATGCTAGAGGTTTAGAAATGGGGTCAACCCGAAACCGGGCTACCGGCCTGTTTGTTATACGGGTTAAGAACACTCAACGCGTAACCAGCCCAATTATTAAGGTATTTGTTACAAAGCTCATCTCCTAGATTCTTAGGATCTGGTGGTCCTATTTCAGGACGGTTGCTACTTTGTAAAAATAGCACGCTCCAAGACAACACTCAGGGGCAGACCCACTTTTTGCTGACTGGGGAGGGGGGGAAGGGCCCCGAGCGAACTTACAATACCCCTATAACATGTGTAAATTTAAACCAAATAATTATTGTATGTACATAAGTGCCCCCATAAAATAAAAGTAATCCCCCCATGCTTGACAACTCACATTTTGAAGAGAAAAAGAGGGAGAAAGGAAGTGTTTAAAAGAACATAAAATACCCCATGTCTCCATCCCAACAATGTGTCAGGAAGAGAGGCAAAATTAAATAAAAAGTGAGAGATATTATCATGTGAAGAAAGAGAGAAAAAAGAAAGTGAAGAGTTGTATTTAAAATTCATTTCAAACTTCAAAGTCAAATAAAAGCTGATGAAGCTGTTAGATAAAAGAAAGAGAGAGAAAAGAAAGTGAAGAGTTTGCTCCCTCACAACTCCCTCAAAAAATTTGTACATCGCTACCTAGTGCCTACTACGCCAGTCACCACAACGGCCAACGGTAGTAAGACACAACCCACCCTACCACACGTAAGCCGCCGGCTGCTGCCCGCTAGGTTTGGCTGATTGGCCGTCCGCCCATCCCCGTCTTCGCCCTTCCGCTCCTCCTGCCGGCAGTCCGGTTGTCCTTTTGCGATGCCCGATTATCTGAGGTAAATTTTTTTCTTCTTTTTTATTTACTATAGATGTCAATTAACGAATTAGTTGATGTTATTCCTTTATGAATTTCGGCATTGTTTTCTTATAGTTTTAGATCTTTTACCTTTACATAATGGGTGCCCCCAGTGAAGAAAGTTTCTAGATTCGCCACTAACAACACTGTTTTTATGCGTAAGTGCGGAATCCCAACCAAGTACTTAATTCAAATAAAATATTATGACCAAACGAGAAGTGAATACAGATAAAAGAGAACAAACAAGAACACAATAATTTATGTGGAAACCCTCTTCAATCGAGAGAGAGAAAACCATGGGGGAAGATGGAGTACTTTTATTAATTGAGAAACAATGGAAGAATTATAATTCACTTCCTCTCTCTCTTCTCTCACGTACGAACGGCGCTCGCTATAATTTTGGATACCTAAAGCCGTAGCCCTGACTTCGTATTTATACTACGTGAGATAATAGACTCCCGATCGATTGATGGACCCTCTAGACACGTTATGCTTCTTCGTACTTTCTCAATTGATCGGCTATTCACCCGATCGATCGGATTGCTTACGGCTTTCACCTCTAAGGAATTTGAAACTTAATCCTAACAAATCTCCACTTTGGCTCAAATTGCAAATAAAAGCGTTTCTCCACCTTCTCCACAAGCACCCCACAACCGGGGTTAACAAACATAAATTGAGAGCCCAACCAAATTTGAGCAATGCTCGAATTTCCTACCGGGTAGAACTTTGGTGAACATGTCTGCTGGATTATCTTCAGTACTAATCTTCTTCAACTTTACCTTGCACTGATCTATCAAATCTCGAATAAATTGATGCTTGACATCAATGTGTTTCGTCCTGTCATGATGCGTCATCTGATCTTTAGTTAGATGAAATGCAGACTGGCTATCACAGTAGACCTCAATTGTGCCCTAATCAACACTGAGTTCACTAACCAAACCTCTCGACCAAACAGCTTTCTTGAATGCTTTTGTCACTACCATATACTCGGCCTCTGTAGTTGACTATGCAGTAACTGACTGTAGACATCTCTCCAACTGATAACACTGTCACCCAAACATAACACATAAGCAGAATTAAACTTCCTTTTATCGAGGTCTCCATCGTAGTCTGAATCAAAATACCCAACTAAAAAACATTTATTCCTCCCAAACTCCAAACAAACATCAGAAGTGCCACGTAAGTACCTGAGATTCCATTTAACAGCGTGCCAATGTTCTTTTCTTGGATTTGCCATGTATCTTTTCACTTTGCTAACAATATAAGCAATATCTGGATGATTACATACCATAGCATACATTATACTACCAACTGCACTAGAGTAAGGGACATGTGACATGTACCTGACATGCTCATCTGTCTGAGGCGAATCCAATGCTGAAAGCCTGGAATGAGCTGCCAACGGAGCGCTAATAGGTTTAGCATCCTTCATATAAAATCGATCCATAACCTTCTCAATATACTTATCCTGAGACAAGTATAACTTTCTTGATTTTCAGTCCCTACTGATTTCTATACCGAGTATCTTCTTTGCTGCTCCCAAATCCTTCATCTCCAACTTGCTTTTCAAACTATTAACATCTTTCATGTCCTTAGCTGTAATCAACATATCATCAACATACAATAGAAGATAAGTGAATGAACCTGAGTCCGTCTTCCTGTAGTACATACAACTGTTATATTTACTCATGAAGAACCCATTACTAGTCATAAGCTGATCAAACATTTGTACCGCTGCCTAGGTGAGTGCCTCAAACCATATAGAGATCTTTTCAACAAACAAACATAGTCTTCCTTACCCTCAACAATGAAGCCTTCTGGGTAAATACTCTCCTCTAGCTCACCATGCAAAAATGCAGTTTTTCCATCTAACTGTTCAAGCTCTAAATAATGTATAGCTACTAAGGCAAGTATCGCTCGTATGGAACTATATCTAAATATCCTGAAAATCAACACCACGTACCCGACTGTAGCCTTTAGCTACTAATCGAGCCTTGTACCTTGCATCTTCCACTCCAGGAATGCCTTCTTTTCGTTTGAAGACCCATTTGCATCCTATAACTCTTTTTTCTATTTAAGGCTTGACTAGCTGCCAAGTCTGGTTCTTCGCCAATGACTCCATTTCTTTATGCATGGCCATTAGCCACTTCTCTGAGTCAGATCTAGATACAGCCCCTGAATATGTAGATGGTTCACAGTCTTCCACTGTCTCAGCTGTAGTAAGGGCATAGGCTATCATCTCCTCATACCCATATCTCTGTGGTGGCCTAATCTGTCTTTTCTGCCTTAAATCAGCAATAGTATACCGTCCGACCTATTGACATGTTTCTGTTTCATCATTTTCATCAGAAACTTGTACCAGGGGTGCCTGTATACTCTCAATCTGAACTACCTGCTGCTGATCTGAACTATCTGATTGTATTTGACTATCATCAGGCTTCTGCGCCTGACCCAAATCACAAAGTAAGGAGGGCGTGTATGGCGGATGTAGTAACGCAGACTCATCAAATGTAACATCTATTGAACATGAAGTTTTCGCAAACTTAAATATTCGTCCTCATGGTTGGTATTCCAAAAAAGCACCTCAGGTTGGGGGTCCTCGGAAACAGCCTCCTTTCCACTCGGAAGGGGTAAGGCTGCGTACATCCACCCCTCCCCGACCCTGCTTTTTACGGGAGCCGCGAGGCACTGGGACTGTAATGTAATGTAATGTGTATGGTTGGTGTTCCAAAAAAAAAAAAAAAATTTGCAAGTTGTCATAAATGAATTCATATAAATTTAAGTATATCCTCTATATACAAAATGATCTCAAGATTATAGGCCTAAAATCCAAATCAAAGTGGGTTTTAAATTAGACTCTTGAAAAATTAGGCCCCTACTTAGGCCCCAAAGTTATAAGCAAGGATCTAATTAAAGTAATAAAAAAAAAAAAAAAAAGAAAGGAGAGGGGGGAGGGGGGGGGGGGGCAAATAATCAATGACAAAAAATATATATAAAAGAAAAAAAGGGAGAAAGGGGGTACGTATAAAAAGAAAAAGGAAAAAAAAGAAGAGAAAACCACCATGAATAACTACCCCATTTTTCTCCCACAAGCATACACACGTTATAAGTGGGGAATGGGTAGTTAATTACTCCAGATGGGTTATATAAGAACACTCATAGGAGGAAAAAGGAGAGGGAGGAAATCCCAAAAACAGAGAGAGGAGGAGGAGGAGGAGGAAAAAGAAAACGGGAAAAGAAGAAGGATCAATAGAAGAGGGACGGAAAAGAAAAAGAAAAAAAAATTAAAAGCAAATAATAAAATCTGAACGGGAAAGAGGGAAAAAAAAGATTTAGCGTGATAGGGAGAAGAAAGAAGAAGGAAGAAAATACAAAGTAAAGAAGCAAAAAGAGTTCAATCAAGTGTCTTTTTTACCTTTAGTATCTTCAGTTTTTAATATAAATGTATACGATTTCTCTTCTTTTTGTCTTCTATTTTAATTTTACTTTTTAATTTTAAATTAGTTTTCAAGCAAACTGATTTTTCTTTACTAATATCCAAATGAATCTTTTTTTCTTTGTCATACCTCTTTAAATTTTGAATCCTACTAATTTTTTACGCCCCTCTTTAAATTGGGACAGTTAAAAAAAAAAGGAGTTTTGTTATTAAATAAAAAAAACAGTAAAAGAGGGATACATAAATACAAAGAGGAAGAAGAGCAAGAAAGGAGAGGGGGGAGAGAGAGCAAAAGTCAAAAAAAATATATATCTGATAAATAATTTTTATTTGTTTGTAATAAAAAAAATGATATTTAAATAAAATTCTCAAGTTTTTCCTAAATTTTAAAGTATTTTTTTAGCCTACGGTGGATTAAAAAATCTTATATGAAGTGTTTAATTCACGGTGGATTGAAAAATCTTACGTGGGGTGTCCCGAAAGGATAGTAAATTTAACCCACGATAGATTAAAAAATCCTATGCTGGGGTGTCACGAAAGGGTAATAAATTTTAACCCATGGTGGATTAAAAAATCCTACGTGGGGTGGCCCGAAAGGGTAATAAATTTTAACTCGGGACGAATTTAAAAATTCTTATACGGGAGTGTTTAAAGAAATTTATAATCGATTTTAACCAATAATGAAGTTCCATGAAAAAAAAGGAATTTTTCTTTTTAGCCGGGATCAGTTCCAATTAAACTCCTTCGGATCCATGAAGTTCGTTTAATAATTTCGTAAAATATTATCTTATTTCTCTTTAACCAAAAAAAAAAATTAAATTTAAAAAAAGAAGGGAGGGTGTGGTACTGCTGTACCCCCCCCCCCCCCCCCCCCCCCCCCCCTCTCCCACAAATTTCCTTTTAAAAAAAAGATAGAGAGAAAAAAAAAAAGAAATGAAAAAAAAAGGTTTTTTTTAAAAAAAAAAAAGAGAAGAAAAAAAATCAAATTTTTTTTTATACACGGAGAATTTTAAATTTTTTTTAAAAAAAGTACCTGAGATTCTTGTACTTTTTTAAGAACTACCTTCGTCTGATTCCGTAGAGGGTACATAGGAAACCCAAAATAAAAAGTCGGGTGCGGTTGCAAATACAAAAAAAAAAAAAAAATTGATACGAAATTTTTTTTTTTCAATCTTCTTCAAAAAAAGACATTCTACTTTTTTTAGAACTACGTTAGCCTGATCCCGAAAAGGGTATGTAGAAAACCCAAAATAAAAAAATTGATTTGAAAAATTTGATATTCTACCTTTTTCGAACTATGCTGACTTGATCTAGAAAATGTTGTGTAGAAAACCTAGGATTAAATGACGGGTGCAATCACAATAAAAAAAAAATACCGGACTCAAGTAGTTTTACCAAGAACAATATAAAATTAAGGTTGATCTAACTAGGGTACAAAAAAGACATAAAAGAAAAAAAAATGAATGAGGAAACATAAACGAGTTGGACAGAATATGCTAAATGGGATCCAACACCTCTAAAATAAATCCAACATAAAGTTGAACTACGAATGACTTGATCCCTTAAAAAGGTACGTAAGCAACTAAGTTCAGGTATAATCCAAATAATAAAACAAATTTGTTTTTATCTCGTGTGATTAATATTAAGTCAACATTTCAATTAGTCGACTCAACTCAATTTGACTCAGGCAACTTAAATCAAATACTTCCAAGTCCAACCTAAAACAAAATACCTCTAATGTCCGGTCCAAACTCAAAAGGACTTTCATGTCAAGACCTAAATTCAAAAGGACTCCATTTTGTACCCAAATATAAATTTACTATTATCAAGCTTAAACACAAATTCAAAATAACTTAAACCTCAAATTAACTTCCATATCACACTTAAACCCGATTTTATGCCAAACTCAAATACAAAAAAAGGGCTTCCATGCCAAACCAAATTTAAACTCAAAACCAAATTCTTAAGCTAAGCTAACTTTTATGTCTAATCCAAATTCAAAGTAAATTTAAAAGACGTTAAGTTCAAATCCTAAATGTTAAACCTAAGTCAAAATGTCTTCCAAATTAAACTCAAATTTAAAAGGCATTTCAGTCAGTTATAAGCCCGAGTCAAACCCCAAACCCAAATTAATTCCAAGTTAAATCCCAAATCCAAATTAATACCGAGTCAAACCTCAAATCCAAATTAATTCAAAGTCAAAATCTCAATTCAAATAAATTCTAAGTCAAACTTCCAATCCAAATAAATTTTAAGTCAAACCATGATAAAATGACTTTCCGGTCAAACCAAAACTCAAGACTTCTTTTAGGTCAAATAAACAGAGATTACTTCCAAATCAAAACTCAAACCCAAATTACTTCCCTACCCAGCCAAAATCCAAATTTCCAAATCAAGTTCAATGTGATTTTTAAATCAAACCTAAACCCAAGTCTAACTCCAATCCAAAAAGACTTCCAAGTAAAACCTAAACCCAAAATACTTTTTGAGTCAAACCTAAGTACAAATGACTCATAAGTCAAGGCTAAACCCAAATAACCTTCAAGTTGAACCCCTCATCGTCTAGTCACCTAGTCGATTGATTAAAACACAAACATATCATCAGTCGGAACCAAAGGGTATTCTCCAATGGAAGATGTAATTAAGGGTGTACATTATCTTGAATAGTTTCATTTCCTAAGTTAATAAAACTTATGTACACTTTGTATATAGGAAAATTCATGTTTTGCAATTTCCATATTTTTGCTCAACGACATCCCTACTAGTCAGAAATTTATGAGATTGTGGATCCCATAAAAAAAATCCCTTCACACCTGACGTATAACTAAAAAAGATACACTTTTTGGCTTTAGGCTCTATCTTCCCATCATTCACAGAAGCATACGCAGGACAACCGAAAATTCTTAAATGAGAGTAATCAGCAGAGCATCTAGACCATACCTCTTCTGGAGTCTTCAACTAAAGCGAAGAATGAGGTGATCGGTTCACTAAGTAACACGTCATGTCAACTGCCTCTGTCCACTGTTCTCTCCCTAAACCTGCATTAAATAGCATACACCGAGCCTTCTCTAATAACGTCCTATTCAGTCTTTGTACCACTCCATTTTGTTGAGGTCGACCTGTACAAGTCCTGTGTCTGACAATGCCTTAACTTTCACAAAATTTGGTGAAATCACCCTCAACAAATTCAAGACAATTATTAGTCCTCAACCTCTTTGTCTGCTTCCCTGTCTGTTTTTCAAGCAATGCCTTCCACTTCTTGAAGACTTCATAAACTTCGTTTTTCTGCTTGAGAAAATAGACCCAAACTTTTCTTGAATAATCATCAGTGAATGTTAGAAGATACCTAGAACCTCCTTCGGAAGCAACTCTGGACGGTCCCCACTATCAGAATGAATGTAGTCCAACGTTTCTTTAGTCTGATGCACTGCCTGTTTGAAGCTGACTCTCTACTGCTTCCCATAGACGCAGTGCTCACAGAACTACATCAGCCCTGTAGACTGACCACACAGCAAACCCCTCTTGCCTAGCTCTGTCAAACCCTTATCACCCATATGACCCAATCTCATGTGCCACATCTTGGTAATATCTGATTCTGACATAGATGATGTAGAAACAGCCACTGACCCAATCACAGTAGAATCTACATGCTCATATAAGGTTCCTACCATTTTACCCTTCATCACAATCAACACACCCTCACTGACCCTCATAGCTCCACCTTTAACTGTGTACTTGTACCCATGTGACTCAAGGGTACCTAAAGAGATAAGGTTCTTTTCTAAATATGGGACGTGTCGCACGTCACTGAGTATCCTAATAATACCATCGAACATCTTAACTCTGATTGTTCCTATAACCAAAACCTTACAAACAGCATCATTGCCCATTAAGACTACTCCACCCTGAATTGACTTATATGTAGTGAACCAATCTCTATTAGGACAAACATGATAAGAACAACCTGAATCCATGATCCACTTATATTTGGATCTGGCCTGGGATTCGGTTACTAAAAGAACATCAGCATCACCCTCATCTTCAACTACACTAGCCTCAACAGACTTATCACCTCTAATATGGTCATTCCTGTTATCTTCTTTCTGCTTATTCTTAAGTTTATAACAGTTTTTCTTTATGTGCCCTTTGTTGGGACCAAAGTTATATGACAGGTTTTTATGTCTAGACTTAGACTTTGACTTCTTTCCACCATCAGACCCTCTATTCTCAGTTCTACCTCTCATAAGCAAACCATTACCAAAGTCATTCACAGAGTCGGACAATTTTTTATCTATTCGTTCTTTACTCCTTAGGTTCCTCTTAACTTTATCAATTGTGATAGTTGACCTACCTCGGTATATCATGCTTTCTACAAAGCCTTTATATGAACTAGAGAGTGAACATAATAACAACATGGCCTGATCTTCATCTTTAGGGGCGTCATCCAATTCTTGTAACTCTTGAATTATATAGTTAAATTCGTTTATATGGTTCTTTGGTGATGTACATTCCGACATACAAAACGTGAATAATCGGTGCTCGACTGCAAGTTTATTGGAGATCGATTTGTAGCAGAACGCGTCCTACAACTTCTCCCACAACTCCTTAGCGGTTTTCACCTCCAAGACTTCTGTCAGTACATCATCTGTAAGACACATTTGAATAGCTGTAAGTGCCTTCTCATCTAACTCTTCTCATTGTGCATCGGATAAACTCTCCGGTTTCATCTCTTTTCCATCAAGTTCTTTCTTCAAGCCTTTCTGTGTCAGGAGACCTTTAATGCCGACTTGCCACAAACTGAAACTCCCTTGACCACCAAACTTCTCTACTTCAGATTTAATCGCTGACGTCATAGTACCAAATCGAACAACAAGGGCTCTGATACCAATTTGTGCGTAAGTGCGGAATCCCAAGTACTTAATTCGAATCAAATATTACGACTAAACGAGAAGTAAATACGGATAAAAGAGAACAAACAAGAGCACAATGATTTACGTGGAAACCCTCTTCAATCGAGAGGAAGAAAACCACGGGCGAAGATGGAGTACTTTTATTGAATGAGAAACAATGGAACAATTACAATTCACTTCCTCTTTCTCTTTTCTCACGTACGAACGGCGCTCACTATAATTTTGGATACCTAAAGCCGTAACCCTGGCTTCGTATTTATACTGCGCAAGATAATAGACTCCCGATCGATCGGTGGACCCTCTGGACGCGTTATGCTTCTTTGTACTTTCTCGATCGATCGGCTATTCATCCGATCTATCGGCTTGCTTACGGCCTTCACCTCCAAGGAATTTGAGACATAATCCTAACAGTTTTCATTAAGTGGTGCATGTGCTTGGCAAAGATACGTGATCAAAGACAACGCCCTAATATATAATAGTGTTACATGATCGAGGCAGTTATCTGAGATGTCAAAGCAAGTGAAGGTATTGAGAACAATTGTGTAACTAAGGATGCAGGAAGAAGAAAGTCACTAGGGTAAGAAGAATGTCACTTGGTGGTGCAGTTTTTTGGTGTTGTTTGGTTGTTGGTGCTTTGTGTTTTACTCCGGGGTCTTGTTGCTCGCATTCTTGAATCCTTTGTCCCTAGATTTTTTTTGGGTTTGTTGGGTTGTCATGTCTAGTGGTGTGTCTTGTTGGTTTTCTGATTGGCGTGTGGGTTTTGTTTTCAGATTTTTTTTTTTTCTTGCCTTAGCGTTGTTTACTACGCGCATTGGCATGTTTTTAAAGTCTATGTATCCTATTACTCTATTAATAAATCTTCAATTATATTAAAAAAAAAAAGTGTGTCACTCCTCAACAACTTCTCTCTCTGGTGGAATTTGTGCAGAACAAGCGTAGCTCGGGCCCCTAAAGATGATAGAGCAGTGTCTTATTAGAAACCCAGTTATGTAATTTTTAATTATTAACAAATAAAAATATTTTATTTATTTATTGCCTGATTATATTTCATGAGTTTAAAAAATTATTTATTATTTATATTATTTTTAAGTAAAACAATTGTTTTCAAAATGAGTTAAAAAAAAAAAAGAAAAACTAAATTTCAAAAATTTAATGGCTATTAAAATCATTCAACAGAGTACTAATGCATATATGTTGACGTTGCTAGCCGTTGCATTGGAGTTAATTTTGAGAATTACTCTGGCAATTAAGATGTGTGAAAAACAAACATTTTTACAAATATAAAAGCATATGTGCATGACGACTAGAAGATAGACAACAATGAACTTTGTTATTGTCCATTATCCTCCACTCTTTCACAAAATAGTGAACTTAATAGTTATAGTTCGGGAATCTTTCATTGCTACACTAATAGAGGTCCGACGGGTTGTTAAATCTTAGAAAAGGAGCGCATTTAAGCTCAATAGCAATACTTGTGCAGGAGGGGGTGTTTTCTTTCTAAGGAAAGCGTTCTCACATGCCTCAACCCAAAGATATGATTTTCTAAACCCTTTACTAATTGCATATTATATTTGTTGTTGCTATTCTCATGTAGACTATATTGTTGATTCTTGATTGATGGAATTGTATTGATTTTATGATGTATTTTTCATGTTATTAATATTTTATTTGACGATTATTATAAAATATTTCCAACGGTCTTATTATATTTCATGAGTTTTATATACGTGTGATTACTTTTCTGATGTACCATGAGAAGGATCTAGTCTTTAAATGTCATAGTAATATTTAAGTAGATAATGAGATTGAAGTACACAGACTTAAATCAGAACCAATCATATGTTGCCAAAAAGTAGTTTGTAGTTGATGATGAGTTTTGGTCTAATTATCTAATAAGACTACAACTTGGTATAAGTAATGACTTGTCTTGTTCATGCATATAGAAATCCAATGTATGCCATACATGTGTTTGCTAATGAGATTGGAATATTTAAATGGACCACTTGATTTGTTTACTTCGTAACAACCATTAGAAATAATTAATTTATATTGCATTATCAAGACATATAACAACTCTATACGTCGATCTTGTTGTACGTACAAAACCCTTGAGTTCAACATCAAGTCGACAATGGATATATGAAGAGTAATCTCTATTCCAAGGCATCCGATCAAACTCCTTAGAACCAACTGCTCAAATGATATTACATCCTATGAGCATCCATTAATCAAAGTTAGCCTATAACTAGGCATCCCGATGACCGGATAATATGGATAAACTAGTGCTATTGTAAGAAACTGTTCAATAACAATTACCGTGGAAGATCATATCTTCAATCACAATATGCTCTTGGTAATCCTAGGATGCAGATTACTATCAATTTCTAATAGATTTTCATTATGACTTATACTATCACAACTACTCTCATAGGACTAATCATGATGCACAATAGAATCAGCACCTGAGAATTAATATTTTCTTCTAGTTGATTTTGTTCTATTGTTTTATCCATTTATAAAATTCTCTCAGAAAACTCATCCTCTTACAACTATAAAAGAATTCTCAAAAACAATTTTTGCTCTTTCCCTACTCGGGGTACTTTTAGAGCACTTCTTACAATGCACATGCTACCAGTTTCATCATTCCTATGTAACTTTGCACACCGTCCATCACATCTTAAACCTCTTTAATAATTGAGGTTTCGAATCCATTCTTCATTAAAAATTTGTATTCAAAGTCATATCTTATTGATATCTTTTCCCCTTTTGTTATTATCAATTTCTGATTTTGAGGTAATAATAAACGTTAATGTTCAACAATAACAAATAAGAAAAACATTTACAAGCCATGTAACTACACTAGAGAAGGAGAGGGGGGGAGGAAGAGGAAAAAAACACAAGCATTTAAGGGAGCTTGTCTGTTTTGTAATAGAATACATTTGGAGTTTGCTAAATTGTGAATTGTTTGGTGACGATATTGTTTTCACTGGTAAGGATATTACAATGCCTAAGCAATGATTACAATTTTGAGGAAAAGAGTGTCGGTAAGCTTTGAACTCGAGAAGCAACTAAAAGGGGGCACGAATTTTAACTGTCAAGACAATCTAAGAGATCTCTAATTTGTAAAAAATGTTATTTCTTCAGAGGAATGCTATAAATATCTAGTTACACTCAATTTAAGTATCCAAAGCACATAGAGAAAAATAATTTGCATATTAAAACTCAACATTTATTAAAAACGGATCTCCAAAGCTAGACAATGAACAAATTGAGACTCTTCCTTTACAATAAAAGGTATGTAACTTTAAGCACATGCAGCATATCATGGAATCGTCTTAACATATTTAGGAGTAATTCAATGGCAACAATTCTTATGATTTGCGTTAAACACTGCCACAATCCCAGCACATCATTTATTGTAGCTTTGAATGGCTGTGAATTTGAAGAAACATACACCGGAATTGTTGCAAAGGTTGCATCCTCCGTCAACCTGAGGACGAGCACGCATTGTTAGATTGAATGGAGTAACATGAATGGTAATGTTGGGTGTTTGCAAGCATCCATAGCGCCAACTTGGATCAGAGTCTAACTAAGTTTCTTGGTCATCCCTATCTGGAGATCCGTGTCCGTTGTAGGCCTTGATCTGGCCAAATGGAATGGCAAGCTTATAATAGCTACCTTGATGAGTTCCATGACCCGCATTACTGCTATAATAGGAAACATGATTGTCACTACATAACTCTAACATGGTTGAGGTTATATATATGGTGCCTTTTATTTGGCCAATATATGAATCATGGCTGCATTGGTAAGACTCTCGGATTTGAATCACATTTGCATGGCTAATAAGATGCTCCTTTGAAATAACCTTACTGAAATAACTTGGACACAATAATCTTCTTCTACCATAATTTTAACACTAATGAAAGACAAGTAGGGGTGGGGTTGAGCTTCTAAGAGTCTCCTCAAGGCGCTATCAAAGTTGCCGAAGCTGGAGAATGTATAACTGTGATCTCCATTCGCCATCCAAATTTGAATTATTTGGTGGCCATTATGTATAAAAGGTTTGATCACCTTTACTTGATACAGTGGCATAACCAATTTGGGTTCACCTTCGACATAAGTTCGAAAGACAAGCGCCTTCGATTGTAACACACAGAGAACAACCTCAACCACTCTTGAGGAATCTGTTTTCATAGAGCAATGATAAATTTCTTCATGCTCTGAGTTGTGGCTAATGTTAATTACATTACTAACCAGGTTGTCTCCAATTTGGATGCCTCCAGTAGCCTGTTGACCGAATTTATTGTTGTTTAAGCCTGTATTGGAAGCAGATCCACTTCTACTGGCTTCCATACAGTAGAGCAAAGGCTACAAAGGTTGGGGTACAACAATAATATTACGAGTGCCTAATAAAAAAAGGGAAGAAATAGATATTACTTTGCTCGATGTGCGACCTTTTCTCCTCTATAATATCCAAAACCAGTACCATTACGGTCACACAAAATCGCAGTGATCCCAATGAAGCAGTTAACACCCTCGGAAAACCTCACATAAGCTTCAATCCAATATCCAAAACCACCCGCAATCACCCATGTTGGAGCTCAAACGAACCCATCAACTCAAGTTTTCTTTTTTAGAAATAACCAAATATAGATGCTCAACAATATCACAAGATGAACTCGACAAATACAATTGGATTAAGGAACAAAGGATTTTCCTTTTCCACCAAACACACATGAAACTTGGCTTCTAATGAGAATCCTAAGCATATTTAATAGAAAGGGAGAGGGGGTCTTGTCGTGGAAACACTCCAAGAAAGAGGAACTTGACTTTTTGACTTATATTATATTACACATCTCTAATTTAATATTTCAATTTGTCCATTTTTTTAATCATTCAATTTGTCCATTTGATATATATTGTAAAACCCAAAGTGTACATAGTATTTTTTTTTGTTATTTTTTTTTATTCTTTTAATGCCTTAAAGGTAATTTTTAACTTCACATTTTTTTTAGAATTTATCGCATACTATATATATACATATACATATATATAAAGTGACGTTCTTATTAGAGGGTGAGAGCGTGAGAGGGGCGAATCCTGGCCCTCCATTGTAATGGACGGCCGAAATTTGTTGAACATTAAAAAAAATTATAATTTACGGCTCATACCCCACCATGGGGCAGAAAAAATAAGGGGTAAGAGAGAGAAACTTTTTTTTTTTTAATACTCAACAAATCTTGGTCTTCCATTATAATGGAGGGCCATGATCTCTCTCACACTCTCACCCTCTTATAAGAATGCCACTATATATATATATATTTTGAGGTTTAAAAGTTTATTTTGGTACCTGAAATTGAAAAATTATGAAAACTTTAACGAAATCTTCAGTGTGAAGTACATAAGTGATTAAATTTTCAAAAATATTGCGTTATATATATTAAAATTTCAAAATAGCAAAGTAATAAATACTTAAACCAAGTGTTGACCAAAAAAAAAAAAATTAAACCAAGTGATAAATTCCTTTTAAAACTATTGCAAAATTTTATCACTTAGGTGTCTTGAAACTTTATTACGTGCTAAGAAAAGTTAATTATGGCACCGAATTAATATAAGGCTTCGTTTGACACATGGAATTGGAATTGAACTGTGGAATTGCAATTCCAATTCCAATTCTGGTGGAAATAGAATTATGATGAAATTGAAATTTCATTGTTTGGTTCATTAAAGGAATTGGATGTCAGAATTATAATTACACAATGATTTGAATCATCAAGGGTTTTCGGTCAATCAAGTTGGACAATTTCGAGCTTTAAATCAACAACAGTCGGATTTTGGTCGGAGCAATTAACATTGCATTCAAGTTACTATGGTCAAAGCTATTTATTTTGAGTTTGAGTTATTCGAGGTTCGAGTCAATCGGATCAAATATTGTGTCGGGTAATTAGCGCTCATGTTATCTCAGAATATCAGTTAATCAGGTTAGGTTTTTTTTAGAATTCCGGCTAGAATCAATCGGGTTGGTTGATTTAGGTCATTTCAAGCTCGAGTCATCTTAGTATTGGGACAAACGAGTTATATCATTTCCAATTTCGAGTCATCTAACACTGACTTTGAGATGGGTCAGGTCATTTTAGATTTGGGTCGTATTAAGTTTTGGGTCAACTTGGTGGGGTCATTTCCACTTCTGCCCATCTTGTTTATATCATATTGAAGTCGAGTAGTTTCATTTTTTAGATTCGAGTCATCTAGAGTTTCGAGTCCTTCGGGTTGGGTCACTTCGGACTTTTGAGCTAAGGTGATTTCGATTATTTCAAGTTCAAGTTATTCGAGTTGGATGATTTTGAGGTTTGGATTAAATTTTAGGTTGTGTCTAAGTCTTTAGATTTTGAAACATCTTCGTTTTGGGTCGATCAAGTCGGGTCATTTTGGGTTTGAGGTCGGTAAAGTTACTATGGAATTGCAATTCCTTACTCTTACCCCAAGGAATTGAAAAGTATAATCTTCAGTTAAAATCTAATTCCATGGAATTGGGCAGTAGAATTGTAATTCCAATTCTAGCATGTGAACCACACAGCAGAATTGGAATTTTGAGCCCCAATTCTAGCCTCAACCCCAATTCCATGCTCCAAACACAACCTAAATTACTTTCTAATATTTACAAATGGAAAATTAATACATAGATACCTTGAGGTTTTACCATTTATCACCTAGGTATCCTGACGTTTCAATATATATAATAAGATATCATGAGATTTGAATATTTTATCACTTCTGGATATCTAATTGTATTTATTAGAATACAAAAGTATCTAGATGATAAATTTTCTGAAAATTGTTCTAATTGTACTAATCCTAAACATTACATTATTGGAGGGGCCAACATGCTAAAATTCTAAGACAAAGTTGTAGAAGATAGTTTAAGTTTAATTTGAAGTGCTGTTAAATATTAGCAATTTGTTGTTAGTTATTAGCAAAATATTTAATTTTTTTTAATTTCAACTTGAATATATGAATTTTTTGTTTTAGGATTTCTATTGAAGACTCTATATGTGAGTCTATATATTAAAATTTCGTACTGGAGTCGTGAGAGTGAAGAGGTCAATTTATAAGTGTAGTGGATCACTCCACTTTTTGCCAATTGGTTTTAGAACGAAACCCCATTTGGACTTATATGTGGATCTGTTATGTTGCCAACTGGCCCAGTGAAATTTTAACAATTTCAGTATAATTATTATTTTTATCACTAGATTTTTTATTCATCAGCTAAGTGCAATGTGTTTTTATAGTATAATATCATTTTTGAGCCTTCACCCATCAACTTAATTAAGCTTTTGGGATAGCTAGTTCTTTAACATAGTATCAGAGCTTTGTTAACTAAGAGGCCACAAGTTCGAATCTCAATAGCCTCTGCTTTTAATGAGTTGGATAGTTCAGTAAAAATATATTAATTTTAAACAACCATCTTCGTCTTTTTATTATTTTAAATGTGAATCTGGACAAATAATTTTAATGATAAAAAATGATGCTATTTATACCTTCTTTATTGTATTGGAAAATTTTAATTTAATATCATTTATATATCAGTTTTATATTATTGTAATGATGATTTATGAGGGAGGTAAAAAGAGACCCGAATATCTCGCGAAAATTTAAAATTATCAAAATAATACATAAAAATTAAAAATTACCAAAATATCATGCTCAGCGAGTATGCCTTTGCCACCTAAGCAAGGGCATTTTGATCATTTTATTTTTTTCAAATTAAAAAAGAAATTTTTTTTTTTAGGTTGAAATAACCTTTCACCAAAATGTTAAAAAAAAAATTAATGTTGCCTAAATTTTTAATATTGTATTATATAAATACTACTACTCAATATGTTAAAATTTATTGTAAGAAAAACGTATATTTACTTTTATTATTGTTGTTATATAACTAAATTTATATGATATACAAAAAATTTAGGCAACATTAAATTTTTTTTAACATTTTGGTGAAAGGTTGTTCCAACAATGTAAAAAAAATTCTTTTTTTAATTTTAAAAAAATTAAAATGACCAAAATACCCTTGTCTAGGTGGCAATGGCAGGTTTACTAAGTGTGCTATTTTAATAATTTTTAATTTTTGTTTCCTATTTTAGTAATTTTAAATTTTTATGTGCTATTTTAAAAATAAAAATGTCAAAATGTGTTATTTTTAAAAATCACCCACATTTCAACGTCGGTAATAAAAGCATAAATAAAAGTTTTCAATTCATGTTTTAGGGCTAGAAATGAATTCTCGAAGAGGGTTTCAAAAGGTTTCATTATAAAATACTAGTCTTCTAATATTATATAATATTATCAATATATCACCTTTATTTGTAAAAGAAAACAAGAAAGTGTTTTTCTTATCTCTAAGTGAGGCGTTTGGGAGGTTATAGTTTTTAAGGTTGTGCTAACGGAGAAAGTAAAAACAATAGTTAGGCATTGTATCCTGGAGGCGGCGCACTAGTACCTGCTGTGCCAATTTTTGATTCGTTAGTGGCGCGAAACTATCTTAAAAAGAGCGTGATCCATGCCTTTCTCAACTATGACATTATTGGTATTTTTTTCATTTTCACGTGTTCCAGGTAATATCTTTCAACTTTATATGTTTTGTATAATATTTTTTACATTTGATTCCAACATAATATTAATATAATTAAGCACAAGATATGAGGTGAGGCTGTACAATATCCACGCTTTAAGCTCAATGAACATTTGCATGAAAAGGTTATGTTAGAGTATAAAACCATTCATAAGTCTTAACCCATCTATTTGAGGGCCTGTTTGAGATTGCTGTGAAAAAACTATTTTTTTATAAGCACTTCTTGTAAAAGCACTTTTGTAAAAGTACTGTTTGGAATAAGCAGTTAATGTTTGACCAACCAGTAAAGAAGCACTTATGGTAGTATTATGAGTGTTTAGCCAATGTTAAAAAAGTGCTTTTTTAGAAAATTACCAGGATGGACCTAACAAAAGTCTTCTATTGTTGAAAAAAAAAAACCCATGAACTATTCTAAATATTTAATATATTTTTTTAAATATTTAAAATATTTTTTCATTATTTAAAATATTTTCTAAATATATAAAATTTCTTAAATATTCAAAATATTTTTTAATATTTATAAAATATTTTCTCAATATTTTTAAAATTTTAAAATATATTTTTCAAATATTTAAAATATTTTCTTAATATCCTAAAAATATTATTAATTATTAAAATATTTTTTATATTTAATATATATTTTAAAATATATAAATTGTTTTTCATATATATTAAAAAATTTTAGAGTACCTGAAATAAACTTTCTCAATCGTTTAGTTTTTGCTTCTGCTTCTATTTAAAAGGGAAAAAAAAACAACTTTTACTTTTAATAAAAAGTTTTTTTTTTTTTTTTTTTTTTACCAGTTGCCAAACACCCTCAAATCTCAGAAAAGTGTTTTTCTCAGGAAAAAAAAAACTTGTTTTTTCCCTCTAAAATAAGCAATATCAAACCGGTCCTAAGATTTTGGAGAGTTAGTTCCTTGAGAATGTGTTATCCTTTAATGCAGCAATTTACATGTTATGATTAGAGCGGAATGTCCGTCACCGGATCCCATTAGAACTCCGAAGTTAAGCGTGCTTGGGCAAGAGTAGTATCAGGATAGGTAACCTCATGGGAAGTCCTCACCCTCCGGTTGGGGGCACTGGGAAATAATCTCTCTTTCGGTTAACACCCTGAAGAGGGAAGGCTGTGTATATTTGCCCCCCTAGGCCCTGCACAGGCGGGAGCCCTTGAGACACTGGGTATGTTCCTCCATGATTAGAGCGGAATGTGAATTTATATGCATGCAAAAGTCATCGTATTCTGTAAGGTCATATTCGGTGCATGAAATTGGAGCCGGGAATTAGAGCTGTGATTGGAATTGGGGTCCATAGTTCTAATTTTGTTGTTTGGTTTATCTACTGAAATTCGAATTACAGTTCCATTGGCCAATTCCATGGAATTGGGTTTTAACCTAAAATCATTCATTCAAATTTTTTGGATGGAGTTAAAGAATTGTAATTTCATATTAACTCTATCGACTTCAAACCCAAAATTATTGGAGGAAAAGAGTGCTAGTGAGCTTCAAATTTGGGAGATAGTCGAAAGTGGGCATGAATTTTAACTGTCACGAAAATCTGAGCAAGCACCAGTTTTTTTTAAAAAAAATGTTCTTTTTCAGGAGAAATGCTATAGGCATCTAATTACCACAATTTATGCATCCGAACTACATGAAAAAACAATAATTCGCATGTGAAAAAGCTCAACTTTTCCATTAGAGACGGATCTCCTATGCTAGAAATTGAACACGTTAGGGCTCTCTCTTTCCGGTGGAAGGTATGAACGTCAATCATATGCGGCATACCATAGAATCGTCTTAACTTACAAATTGATCTCGGAGTAATTTAGCGACAACAATTCTTATGATTCGCGTTAAACACTGCTACAATCCCAGCAAAGCATTTGTTGTACCCTTGAATGGCTGTGAATTTAAAGAAACATACCCTTGAATCGCTGCAGAGGTTACATCCTCCGTTAGCTTGAGGACGAGCACTCACTATTAGATTGAATGGCGTAGCATGAATGATAATGCTAGGTGTTTGCAGGCATCCATAGTGCCAACTCGGAGTGGAGTCTAACTGAGTTTCTTGATCATCCCTATGGCAAGGTCCATGTCCATTGTAGGCCTTGATCTGTCCAAATGGAATGGCAAGCTTATAATAGCTGCCCCAATGAGTTCCATGACACACATCACTGCTATAATAGGAAACAGGATCGTCACTGCAGAACTCCAACATGGTTGAGGTTATATATATGGTGCCTTTTATTTGGCCAAGATATGAATCATGACTACATCGGTAGGACTCTCGGATCTGAATCACATTTGTATGGCTAAAAAGATGTTCCCCTGAAATAACTTCACTAAAATAACCTTGGACACAATAATCTTTTTCTACCATAATTTTAACACTAGTGAAAGATAAGTAGGGGTGAGGTTTAGCTTCTAAGAGTCTCCTCAAGGAACCATCAAAGTTGCCGAAGCTAGAGAATGTATAACCATGATCTCCATTCGCCATCCAAATTTGAATTATTTGGTGGCCATTATGTATAAAAGGTTTGATCAGCTTTACTTGATACAGTGGCATAACCAATTTAGGTTCAATTTCAACATAATTTCGAAAGACAAGCGCCTTCATTTGTAACACATTCAGAACACCCTCAACCATGCTTAAGGAATCTGTTTTCATACAGCAATGATAAATTTTTTCATGCTCTGAGTTGTGGCTAATGTTAATTATATTACTAACCGGGTTGTCTCCAATTTGGATGCCTCCAGTAGCCGGTTGACCGAATTCGTTGTTGTTTAGGCCTGTCTTGGAAGTAGATCCGCTTCTACTGGCCTCCATATGATAGATCAGAAACTGTAAAGGTTGAGGTACATCCACAATATTACAAATGCCTAATAAAGAAAGAGAAGAAAGTGATATTACTTTGCTCGATGAGTGACCTTTTGTCCTTAATCATATCCAAAACTAGTATCGTTATGGTCACACAAATTCGCAGCGATCCCCAGTGAAACAACACCACTTCACATAGGTTTCAATTAAATATTCAAAATCACCCTCGATTACTCCTGTTGGAGCTCAAACGAACCCATTAATTCAAGTTTTCTTTTTCGGAAACAAGCAAATATAGATGCTCAACAATATCACAAAGTGAACTCGACAAATACGATTGGATTAAGGAGCAAAAGGATTTTTCTTTTCCACCAAACACACATGAAACTTGGCTTCTAATGAGAATCCTAAGCATTTAATAGAAAGTGAGAGGGGGTCTTGTTCGTGGAAACACACAAAGAAAGAGGAACTTGACCGTTTTAATTATATTATATTACACATGTCTAATTTTATATTTCAATTTGTCCATTTTTTTTAATCGTTCAATTTGTCCATTTGACATACATTGTAAAACCCAAAGTATACATATTTTTTTGTTAATTTTTTATTCTTTTAAAAGGTCATTTTTAACTCGACATTTTTTTTGGAAGTTATTGCATACTACACCATCCTGAATTTGGGACTCCCAAAAAAATAAATTCCTTTTTTAACTAATGTAAAATTTTATCACTTAGGTACCTTGAAAATATATTTAAGTACTAAGAAAAGTTAACTATTGCACTGAATTAATATAAATTACTTTCTAATATTTACAAAGGGGAAATTATCACTTAGATACATTGGATTACTTTCTGTAGAATCTGGTTTCATACTGCAAATGACCAAGTCCGATGGAGTGGACGATTGGGCCAAATAGTCTTGATTCGGAACGAAAGGAATTAGCTGGTACTCGTTGGCTCTATATGGGGGTCCAGAGGCGTAGCCCCTGAAAAAATTTTGGACCTCAGTTTGGGCCTAGGCCAAGGTTTATGCCCGTTTTTAGAGATCTCAGTTGAAACTAAGATTTATGTGGTGCGCCTATTTATACCCAATTTTAGGCTTTGAGAGAGTAGAGTGAATTTAAAAAAACTCTCTGCAACAATTCCAAGAAATAAAATTCTCCTGCAACTCTGTGGATGTAGGCAATTTTGGCCAAACCATATAAATCTGTGTGTTCATTGTTTAGTTTTCTCGTCGAATTTTTCGTTGTTTAGTTGTTGGGTTTCCTAACAAGATACATTGAGGTTTTACCATTTGTAACCTAGGTACCTAACGTTTTAATATATGCAATACGGTAACATGAGATTTTAATATTTTATCACTTAGGTACCCAATGTTGGAATTTGAGGAATTGTTGTGAGTGACCAATTTTATGCCAAAGACGCCAATTATAATGCATGATTACAATAATATGTATATAAGTCGTGTCAATATTTTTAGCAAAAATCCAATAAATTATGATAAAAAGTTCATTGAATTTGTATACCAGCCAAGATAAAGTCCCACCTAATAGTGTCCAATGCCTTATGAGCGTCCACCATCAGTGCATACCAATATGATACACGAAGATGATAATCTTTCATGAGCTCCTGCGTCAACATTACAATATCAAAGATCCTCCTGTCTAGGACAAAAGTTGTCTGAGAACTATGAATCAGACTAGGGAGCACACCCTTTAACTTGTTTGCAATGATCGTCGTGAAACACTTATACACCAGATTGCAACATGAGATACGGCAAAAGTCAGCGAAGGTAGACGGACTCTCCACCTTAGGCACCAAGCTGATATGGGTCGTGTTCAAGCCCCCCAGCATGTGGCCTAAAACAAAGAAAGAACGAATGACTCTAACCACATCCGAACCCATAATCTCCCACGCCCTCTTAAAAGAAGAGGGATGTGTAACCATTTTGCCCAGAAGCACAATCATGGCCAACAAAGAATACTGCACCCCGAATCTCAAAGTTCAAGATTAGGGAAATAGGGGAACAAGCCTGATCCTCATCCAACCGACTGTGGGGGTTACTTGGCTCAATCAGTAGCTCCTGAAAATATGACACTCCAGCTCTAGAAATCTCATCCTCACAAAAAGTCCTGATCTCATCGGCACTCTCAATAGATATGATTCAGTTCCTAGACTACCTAAGAAAAACATATTTGTGAAAGAACCAAGTAAGCTGATCGTAAAAGGAGAGCCACTGAATCCGAGACTTCTGATCGTAGCAAGCCTTCTCATCACGACAAAGTCTCAAATACTCCGTAGAGAGCCAATGCTCCTCTATCATCAAGTGAGCTCTATCAGGGTAAAAATCAAAATCCCTCTAACCTGTCATCCAAGCATCCCTCACCACCTCCACATATGCAGGAATATGGCTGAGGTGCTTGGTGTTGAGGGTCCTAAACTCACCCTTCAGCTTCTTTAGTTTCAGGGTGAGTTGAAACATGGTTGTGCCCTCAACATGCATGTCCCAGGCTCGACGAACAGGGGGCAGAAAATCCTCATGGTCATCCCAAAAGTTAAAGAATTTGAAAAGAATAAGCCTAGATAGATACTTCCCAAATCCTCTAAACACCAAGGCATTGTGATCAGAAACATCAGTGTGGGGTAAAGCTTCCATCAGAGAAACAGGAAAGGACCTAAGCTAGTCCTCACTCGCCAAACACCAATCAAGCTGCCCAAGAAGGAGCTCATTCCCTTCACCTCCCTCGGCTCAAGTATAACGAAGACCACGTGAACTAGCAATGTGAAACTCGACTCAGATGAGCGGTCCTGAAAGTCATACATATGGCCCGACCAAGAAGAAAAGTTGCCCGCACTATCACTACGGCAAAGGAAAGTGTTAAAGTCTCCAAGGAAGAGTCAAGGGGTTCACTTGAAGAGTAACACTACAACTCCTGATATAACTCCACTGCTCACGACGAGGTCCCGGGACAAAGGTGACAATGAAGCTACAATCCTCAATAATATCCCGAACACGACAAGTGACAAACTGCTCTCCACTCCAAATAAAGGAGACAATGTAAACACCCGAGTCCAACAAAATGATGAGTTGACACCAAGAACGGCAAACACAAGCATAAAGAGAAAGCCAACTATCCGTACAGCTAAAAATGACAGTTGCCACGTCTGAGGGGTTGGTCTTAGTCTCAACAAGACCAACCAAACTCAAAGAATGAGAATAAATCAACCCTCACACAACACGAATAGAATTGGGGTTATTGAAACCCCTAATAATCCATGAACCAATCATCATAAATAAATACAATGAGAAGGAAGAATATAATCATATTATTGAATAAAATAGTATTAATAGAGACTATGTGCACTTGAAAGGCTATGTAATATTTTAATATGTTATCTGATCATAAATTGTAGTAGTTAACCATTATATTTTAACAAATTATTACTTAGATAACTCAAACTTTGGTTTTTTTTTTTACTTTGGAATTCTAATGTTTAAATATATAAAATAAAATTTTAATTAAATAGATTTTTATTTAAAAATACTGACTTGAAACATGATTCAGATAATATATCACTCCCTCTTTTAGTAATTGATATTTTTTTCTCAAAAAATGTGGATATGCCACATTTTTGACAAAGTATAGACAACTTTCCTTAGAATAGAATTAATTTTTATCATAATTTGCTAATTTATTTATCAAAGCCTCAAGCTGTAAACTATTTCAACAGTCATTGAGCAAGTTGGCCAAAAAAAACAAAAACAAAAACCAATTTCAACATTTCTTTCGGCTAAGTCATTTGAAAAATTTAAAACTAGAATTTGAAAATAATTTTTTTGTTTTTAATTTTTTGGGTAATTTACAGAAAACCCCCTAACTTTTGCTTTAAAAATGAAAAATCCCGCTCACAAATAAAATCACTCATTAAACTTCCTCACTTTAAAAAATTATCGCTTTGCCTTGAAACAACTTTTTTGACCATCTTACTCCTCAAAATAAAATAGTTAAGTATTTGATTTTACTTTTAGGTAGGATTATATGTTTTGGAAAAAAATAAGATTTTTTTTGTATTTATAAATAAAAGAGATTTTTTATATTTATAAAAATTATTATTTTAATTAATTATATAATAATGACATTATAATATCAACAAAAATATTATATTTTAATATCAACAAAAATATTATATTTTATCTTACAATTTTTTTATAAAAATTTTAAAAATATTTTTTATCTTCTAAACTTATAATAGCATTACTATAATTAATTAAAATAATTATATTTTTTTATAAATATATACAATTTACTTAATTCTATTGTGAAAACATAAAATTTTTCTAAGTTTTGCCTAATAATATAAAACCTCCTTCTAAAAATATAATTAAACATTTAATCCTTTTACTTTTGAGGGTCAAAATAGTCAAAAAAAAGTTGTATGAGAGTTAAGTGATAAATTTTAAAAAATGAGGGAGTTTTGTGTGTGTGCTTTTATTTGTGAGGGAGGTTTTCTGTTTTTGAAACAAAAGACAGGGAGGTTTTCTATAATTCACCGTAATTCTTTTTCTATTTTAAGTAAAAAAAAAAAAAAAAAAATATATTTCTAAACCTTAGTTTTGTAGCTTCTCAAAACTGAAAAATACTGCAAACCAAAAATATGGCCAAAAACATTAGCTTATGAAAAAGCTCGACATTTTCATTGTGAATGGATCTCCTATGCTAGAAAATGATCAAACGAGTGTTCTCTCTTCATAGGGAAGACATACAAAAATGACGTGCATAACTACATGTGCAAAAAAGTATACAACCGTCTTAACATACAAATTAATTGATCCAAGAGTAATTCAACCGTGGCAGATTCCGTTTTTCTTCTTGTGAATGGCATCAAAAACTGCCCCGAAGCCTGCAATGTATTTGTTGTACCCTTCAATAGCCATGAATTTAAAGACATATACACCGGGGTCAGTGCAAAGATTACATCCTCCATCAGGCCGAGGATGAGTGCTTACTGCCAGATTAAATGGAGTCGCATAAATTGTGATGCTAGGTGTTTGCCAGCAACCATAATGCCAACTCGGAACAGAGTCTAGTTGAGTTTGTTGGTCATCTCTTTCAGGCGGTCCGTGCCCATTGCAAGCCTTGATTTTTCCAAATGGAATGGCCAACGTATAGTAGTCGCCCTGGTGAGTTGTATGACCCATAATATTATTATAGTAGGAAACAGGATTATCACTGCAAAACTCCAGCAAGGTTGAGGTTATATATAAGGTGCCTTTGATATGGCCAAGATATGAGTCATGGATGCATTGGTAGGATTCTCTGATTTGGATAGCTTTTGGCTATCTCATTAGGTCCTCTCCTGCTATAACTTTACTGAAATAACCCTGGACACAATAATCTTCATCTATTGTAGTTCTAACACAACTGAATGACAAGTAGGGGTGTGGTTTAGCGTCTAAGAGTCTCCTAAAGGCACCCTCGAAGTTGCCAAATCTTGAGAATTGATAACCACAGTCTCCTTCTGTCATCCATAATTGGATTCTTTTGTGGCCCCTGTATGTAAGCGGTTTCACCAATTTTACTTGATTCAGTGGCATTATCAACTTAGACTTATCTCCAGTGTAAGGTTGAAACACAAGCCCCTTTGTTTTCAACACGTATAGAACTCCCCCAACCATGCTTGAACAACCTGTTTTCATGGAGCAGTGATAGGCTTCTTCGTTCTCCAAGTTGTGACCGATGTTAATAATATTACTAACCGAATTGTCTCCGATTTGGATACCTCCTATAGCCTGTTGACCAAATTCATTGTTGTTTGAGCCTGTATTGGAAGCAAGTCCACTGCGACTGGCTTTCATGTGGGAGATTAAAGGATGCAAAGCTTGTGATACATCGACAAAACTATGAGTACCTGATGAAGAAAAAGAAGAAAGAGATGTCACATTGGCTCGACCAGTGACCATTTGGCCTTGACCATATCGAGACCCAGCGGCTTCATGGTCATACAGAAGCACAGCAATCCCAAGTGAAGAGACCGACGCATGCGAAAACCTTCGCATAGGCTTCGGCTTCATATCCAAAAGTCCCCTCGATCACCAAATCAAAAATTAAAAAACCAATCGAGTAAAATAAATAAGAGAGAGAGAGAGAGAGAGAGAGAGAGAGAGAGAGGATTGAGGAACAAGAAGATCTCAATTTTGAGCTTTTAAATAAAGAGAGTGCGACGCGGATGAAACTCGGTCGAGAAGGAGCAGAGAAAGTGCTAACTTTGTTAAAAGGTAAATTTGATTTTATTGGCATTTTTCTACATTTTTACATAAACCGCGTTAAATTTTTTTTTTTTATTTATACCAAAGGTCCCTCTATTTTACTCATTATATTAATTTAGTCCTTATACTTTTAGTTGTGTCAGTTTAGTCCCTATATAATTCAAAATGTGTCAATTTAATCCTTTAGTCAAATTTAAATTAAGTTAATAACATAATTTTGAACGACAAAATTATGTTAGATGCAAGTAACTTATTATAAATTCATTTGTTTACTCAATTTAATCCAACTCGCGATGAACCATTAAAAATTTTTGTAAAAACTTAACATAAATTTTTCTCGAAAGACCAAATTGAAATATTTTGAATTGTACATGAACTAAATTAACACAATTAAAAATACATGGATTAAATTAATACAATAGATAAAGTATAAGAACATTTGACGTAAATAAGCCAAAAAAAATGTAAAATTTCTAGTGGCTTTTTTCTGATACGTTGGGCTTTGTCTCAAATTTTTTTTTTTTTTATATTTTGAACAGAAGTCTATGGTGGAGTAGAGGAACCGGGCCCTTTGCGCCGAAGACCGTAGCCCAACACTGACCTCCAAAAGGGAGTACCAGGGGCTTCACTGTACGAACCTTTTTATTTGGGTCGGGTTGTACCCCATTTCTCATTTTTTAGGATTTCTCTCATGTATTATATATACTCTCTCCTTCATTTGTCCAGGGTTTGAGCTGTTTTCAAACACAGAGAGAGAGAGAGTAAAGAATTATTTTGTAATACTCCACAATTTCAATTAATAAAAGTTTTTTACTTTCACCCATGGTTTTTCCCCTTCTTTTGAGGGTTCCCCGTAAATATTGCTATCTATATTGCTTGTTCTCTTTTACTTTCTTGTTTGTTTTTCTGATTTCATTTAGTATCTAAATAGAACCCAAATTTCGGATATTTTTTGCCTTACATGATATTATTTTTTATTTATAAATTTTTGTTTTTTAATAAATTAAAAGTCAGTTTTTCCAAATAATTTATTATTATTATTGATTTTCTGTTTTTGGTTTTCATTAAAAAAAATTTTAAACAAAAATTTAGAAACCAGAAAAAATTATTTTGTTCTTGGGAGGTGCGCTTATCTAGTGGCATTTGAAAAAAAGTCAGCGGTCTCCTATTCTTCGACTGAAGCTGAGTATCGTGCCATGGCAACAATAGCAAGAGAACTTTGTTTATTACTTGATCTTGTTGTACATGTTAATCAACCTTCTATTTTATTATTTGAATTAGACTATCATTTTGTTCGAGAATGGTTGATGCGGAGGAGATCATTGCCTCTTATTTTTTTTGATAATTAGTGTCAAAGTTGCGAACAAAACAGGTCACTCGACCAAGCGAGACCTGAGTCTACTCGTAAAGAACGGGGACCAAAAGAGAAAAGACAAAAACAAGAAGACAATCCAAAACAGGCACAACACGTGCTTCAAAACACGACAAACGCACGGCAACGATAGACTCAACATCGACTACAAGATCTACCAAACGACAGGAAGTTGTAGCAGAGGAGTGCTAAAGCTGACGAAACATGGGACTCAGCAAAGTTGGATCAAAGCCATTGCCAACATTCAAACACGGGACTTAGCTGGTATCTTCAACAAAATATTTGGATTTCTGTCATTTTCTTCACTTTTTCGCAAGTCGAATATTGTAAATCTACATGAAGAGAAGTGTTGAAGATGACTATTTTTCTTGTGTTTTATACTTTACTTTGTATTTTATTTTTGTATTTAGTATTTTCTTGTAATTAGTATGAGGCAATTAAGGATGTAAAGTCTCTCGCCCTTCTTCCTTGTGTAGCCGGCCTGTAGCTCATGACACCAATGTTAAGCACCCATTGGGGCTTGGGTGGACCCCACGCGCATGTGCGAGCCTCCCACCTGCCGAGCCGGGCTAGGCCGGGCTCGGGTGACAGGTGACAATCAAATGGTTTGATCAGTTACGAACCTTTTGATTCTGGCTAATAAGTTCATTGCTCTCTCAATTTGCCTATAAAAAGGATACGGTAGATCATTCTCAACACACGCAAAAAAAAAGCAACCGATTTTCTCTCTCTTCTACTATCTTGTCTTTTGTTCTCTTTTTGGGAATTGTTCGAGGCTCTATCATACCGTAATCTTCGAGTACAAGGATGCTTTTAAATGGGTATCCTCTAAGTCGGGGGTCCTGTACAATTAATCGGGTTCGGGTTTGGGCTAGGTGGTGGGTACCTCTCTACCCGACCCAAACCCACCTCGCACATTTGTCACTATTTTTTTAATTTAACATACACGTATATCATATATCTAATGTGTGTATCTCACAAGCACTTAATGGAGCAAGGACTTATTTTTTTTCAAATGGAACGACCCTGTGAGTTGATTTATAATAAATGGGTTTGATTTTGCTTTCACTATCATTGTTTTATAATAATACTTTGTTAGTAGAACTTTAGAAAGGAAATACAATTGGTCAGATACTCAATATGTACCCAAAAGCCCACCAAACTCAGTGGGTTTGGGTTTGGGCATGAAAATGAGAAATCTATTGAATTCTATATGGGTTCTGGTACATGAATTTTAAGTAGATTTTATTAGAAGAATATTCTAGATGATCTCACCATTTATGTAAACTAGAAGAATAAGTCATTCTAAATGCCTTGTATTGTAGGAATATTCTAGATGCTTTGTACTAGCTCCCATGCCTATAAATAGGCACTCTTATACTCATCTACCATTCATTCAAATACATAAGTATTGTGCTTTCATATGGTATTAAAGCTCTCACTCTAATTTAATTATTTCTTTGTTTTTTTTTTGGCTTCCACTATTACTTAATTTTTCTTTATTTGTGCTGAATTCTCAATTATTGTTTCTTTTTTTTTTTCTCTACATTTTTTTTCCTTACAATTCAATGGCAACTAACCCCAATCGGACTTACGCAAATGCTCTCTCTTCCCCTCTCCCTGCTCATGGTGGTGACACCAAGAGCCTGGTGGAGTCCGTCAGACCCAGTGTCGGCTCCCTACTAGTGCAACCCGACGCCTCTCTCCCTGCATCGGACCCGGTGAACAATGTCCCCCATGTTGATTATAACCTCTCTGATGTCTCTCTCCCTTAGTCGGTTGATTCCGGTGTCGCCATCTCCAATACTCTACTACCACTTGGAAGGCCTACAGTGAACATGGCGTTTAACCTAGGCACCCCCCCCCCCCCCCCTCCTCTTTCCCCTCTTATTTTTCAACCACCAGCAGTGGTGGCGTCTTCCCCACTCCCATCGACACTCAGTGGCGTCGGTGCTGGGTTGTGGCGGTGCCCCATCCTTCTTTCTCTTACCATAGTGCCATAAACCGTAATTTACCTAATTATAATCACCCTAACTCTCCAATAGTCTTACACCTCTCTAATATCACGAGTATTGTAACAATTAAACTTAAAACCACATCAGACTACCCTGTCTAGCGTGAACAGCTTAATAAGTTACTTCTAGCCCATCAATTATTAGGGTTTATTGACGGTACTTATCCATGTCCCCCTGCCCAAATAACACAACCAAATGAGTCCTCTTAACGTAATTCTGACTATATAACATGAGTCCGCACGGATCAAAGTCTTAGATCTTGCATTGCTGCCACCCTATCTCGTCCTTTAATCAACGACATTGTTCACCACCCACATCAAAGGTCATGTGGGATGCTTTAGCTAAACGTTTTTGGGATCACTCCATTGCCAAGGAGTTTGATCTCGGAACCCAACTCATAAATCATCGTAAAGATGGCAAAACAATGGATGTTTATCTCTCTGAATTAAAATCAATTACGGATGACTTAGCTGTCATTGATTCCCCTATTTCTAATAGAGAATTTACACATTTCTCTCTTTGTGGCTTACCACCAGAGTATGCTGCTTTTGCTACTTTCACTCGATAAACGCCCAAAACATATACATATGAGGAGCTTAAAACCGCCCTTCTTAACGAAGAGGCGGCCCTTAAACGCTACCTTGGACGACCTCTATCTGATCCATCCCATGCTGTAATTGCTACGGGTTAACTCAACATCGGCCCTCACAATGATCGGGGCGGCTGCGGATGCGGCCTCAACTGAAACAAACATGGACAACATGGAGGCCCAACGGCCCCACACCCACCGTAGCCCAAGGACCGCACCCATCCGATGCTCCCAACCAGGTTCAACCTCCCTTTGGTCCTTCTTTTAACTCTAATGGAGGTGTGCTTGGTCTTGATCCACAACTCCGTCAAATCTACTCCCAACCTAGTCACACCGCCATCACCTGCCCATATCAGTTCGACAGCAACTCCTTCCCAGACCCATCTCAATCCTTCGTAGCCATGACTATTGGAGAACCGCACGACTACAACAAAGAGCCCTGATTCAAGTGCTTCCAACCATATAACGCCAAATGCACGTATCCTCAAGACTCTTCTCTCTTATTCTGGTCATAAAAGTGTCCTTGTTGATAATGGAGCATTGTTACCGGTCACACACATTGGAAGCACATTTATACCCACACATAATAAACCTTTAAACTGTCAAATGTCATGCTTGTCCCTAAACTCTTACATAATCTTTTATCAATCAAGAAATTGTGTCAAGACAATCGCTGTACGGTTGAATTTGACTCTAACCTCTTTTGTGTCAAGGACAAGGCTATGGGGACACCGCTTCTTCAAGTGCCCAGTAATAGTCCACTCTATAGTTTCTCACCGTATGATGTCGGACTTGTCGCTCGTGTCAAAACCGGAGAACTATAGCATCACATACTAGGTCATCTAGGTAGTTCAGTACTTGAGTTTCTATGTAATAAACATTATGTCTCTGCTTCCAAATTTTTGAATAAATGTTATTCTTGTTGTTTGGGAAAGTCCAAGAAACTCCCCTTTGAACGTGTTCATCATAATACAACTATGCCTTTTCAATTAATACATTTAGATGTGTGGCAGTCACCTATTTTTTCAGAATTCGCATAAAAATACTATGTTTTGTTCATTGACTATTTTCCACGATTCACATGGCTCTACCCGATTAAGCGCAAATTTGAGGTTTTTGACATTTTCACTTCGTTTAAAACACTCATGGAAAACTAGTTTAATTTTAAAATTAAAATCTTTCAAAGCGATGGGGAGGTGAATACGACCACTGACGCATGAATGCCTTATGTCGGGAGGTTGGCATTCACTTCCGCCTATTATGTCTTGATACTCTTGAACAAAATGGGGCGGTGGAGAGCAAGCATCAACATTTATCTGAAATGGCATGAACCCTTTTAATTCACTCAAAACAACCTTTTGAATTCTGGGATGACATGTACTGCTTGTTTTACTATAAACCGTCTCTCGACTCCAAATCTTTCTAATGCTTCACCTTTTCAAAAACTATTGAACTCCAATCCTGATTATAACCGTTTTTGCATTTTTGGATGTGCGTGTTACCCAAACCTCACATCTTGTGCCCCTTATAAACTCACTCCACGCTCTTTACAATGTGTCTTTCTTGGGTATGCGGCCCGATACAAGGGATACATGTGTTTTGACCCTAAAAATAACCGAATACACATAAGTCGGCGTGTAGTTTTTGATGAATTCTGTTTTCCTTATACTGAACTCACCTCCCACTAAATGCCTACTCATGATGCCACACACTCCCCACCTCTTATCGTCTACATCTCCTCGACCTCGTTACACATGTCGCCCCCGCTATCAGGTTCAGTCACTGGCGGTCATGCCCCGTGTCCCACCCCTCAGCCCCTGTCCGGTCATCCCAGCACCACGGTCTGAACCCGTGTCCACTGCTTGTGACCCGGTCCGTGATCCCACCCCTCAGCCCGTGCCCAGCCCCCTGCCTGTGTCCTGCCCACTTCCCGATCTAACCCCCGACCCAGACCCACAACTAGAGGGTCTCCTGTCTCCCCCGGTCCCACTTGTGACTAGCGCAATCCCTGGTCCCCTCACTGCCGCCGGAGCACGGCCTGCACCTATTGCCTCTAGCAGCACCGCCCAACCATGCCCGTGTCCACCCGAAGTCCCCCCGGTGTCTACTGTTAATAATCACCCTATGAAAACTAGACTCAAGGCAGGTATAAGTAAGACTAAGTATCCCTTATCCCTTTTCTCCATTACTGTAGTTCAGGAACCCACATGCTACTCACATGCTGCCAAAAATCCGTAATGACAAGAGGCTATGACGGATGAATTCAATGTTCTAATACTCAACAACACTTGGGATCTTCTTCCCCATGACCCAACTAAAAACCTTGTAAGAAGCATTTAGAAATACGAAGTTAAATATAAGGCAGATGGCTCTATTGAACTGTTCAAGGCTTGACTTGAAGCTCAAGGGTTTTACAAACGTGAAGGCCTTGACTACAAGGAGACCTTTAGCTCGATTGTCAAACCCTCTACCATACGTTTTATATTAATATTGGCAATTACATACAACTAGCCTCTACGACAATTGGATGTTAAAAATGCATTCCTACATGGTCATTTAAAGGAAGAAGTCTATATGAGGCTGCCACAAGTTTCCATACACCCCAAATACCCTAATCATGTATGCCACCTTAAGAAAGCATTATACGGACTCAAACAAGCACCTCGAGTATGGTTCCAATAGTTTAGTGCCTTCTTACTTAGTCTTGGTTTTATCTACTATCGGGCTGATCCCTCCCTCTTCATTCACAAAACAAAGACCCCACCTCACGTGCCTCCTCTTGTATGTGGATGACATTATCCTCACCAGCACTGATAACTCCCCACTTAACGCTCTTGATCACCTCCCTCTCCAAATAGTTTGCAATGAAAGACCTAGGACCCTTGCATTTCTTTCTCGGTATTGAAGCCAAACGCCACGCCTGTGGTTTGTTTCTCTCCCGACATACATACACCGTGGACCTTCTCACCAAACACAATCTCCATGAAGCCAAACCAATAAAAACCCCCTTACCCTCCTGAGCACATATCTCCTTAAGTAAAGGGGATCCTCTAGATGACCCTACCGAGTATAGGAGTGCCGTTGGGGCCCTCTAATGTCCCACCGTGACATGTCCTGACATATGCTACGCTGACAACGTTGTGTCTCAATTCATGCATGCTCCTTGCTCCCACCATTGGCAAGTAGTCAAGCACATCCAACGATACCTAAAGTCTACCCTAGACTATGGGTTATCGATCGTGCCCTCCTCCTCTCCCACTGTTGCTATGTTCGCTGATGCTGATTAGGGTGGCTATCCCAACACCTGCTGCTCCACCACGGGATATGCTGTCTACCTTGGGCCCAATCTCATCTCTTAGTGGGCAAAGAAACAAGCTACAGTCTCTAAATCCACCACCGAGTTTAAATACAGGGCAGTTGCATAAGCTGTAGCTGAAAGCGACTTGGTCCAATACTTGATGAGGGACCTTGGCCTTCGCCACCCGGGCCCCATAATCTTCTACTGTGACAACTTCTCAGCATTGTACTTGGCCGCAAATCCAGTTTCCAATGACAGAATCGAACATGTAGATGTTGACTTCCACTATGTCCGCAAAAATGTTCTCAAGGGTGATCTCCAGGTTCACTACACCCCGACAACCAAACAGATCGCTGACATTCTCACCAAATGTCTAGCAACGGATTTCTTTTCTCAACACAAGGCCAATCTACGCGTTCTTCTACCCCGCTCAGATTGAGGGGGCCTATTAGAAGAATAATCTAGATGATCTCATCATTTATGTAAACTAGAGGAATATGCCATTCTAGATGTCTTGTATTGTAGGAATATTCTGGATGCCTTGTACTAGCTCCCTTGCCTATAAATAGGCACTCTTGTACTCATCTACCATTCATTCAAATACATAAGTACTATGCTTTTATAGATTTAGATTTAAAATTATCAAAATCTGCCTTGAACCCAATCCATTACCAACCCATATGCATGTACCAAGCTTTTGTCTTTTCCTTTTGTTGCCAAAGTGAAAATAGCTTACATGTAATGGAATGCAATGATCTTGTATACTAAAATCAACATCTTCCTCTCCTCCTCCCGTGGGTCGAGGAGGATAACTCTGATGCTTTGCAGCTTAATGTTCAGGTATCGCCTTATGAGAGTGAAGTTTAGGGAAACATCAACGACAATGACTCTTCAAACTCTGGTCCCGAATTCCCACCAGGCTTCAAGCCAACGGACTTGCTTAGGTACCATCATATAGAGGATAATACACTTGAGAACTACCGTTTGAGGAGGGACCTAGCCTAACTTGGAGGAAAAAGCAGAAATTGCATAAGACAAAAAGGGGGAGGAGAGCCCTAAAGCATAAGGCAAAAGAGAAGGAGAAGCGAGAACTTTAAGAATTTCTGAAGGATGAGTGCTCACTGCCAGATTAAATGGAGTCACATGAATTGTGATGCTAGGTGTTTGCCAGCAACCATAATGCCAACTCGAAACAGAGTCTAGTTGAGTTTCTTGGTCATCCCTTTCAAGCGGTCCGTGCCCATTACAAGCCTTGATTTGTCCAAATGGAATGACCAACATATAGTAGTCACCCTGGTGAGTTGTATGACCCACAATATTATTATAGTAGGAAACGGGATTATCACTGTAGAACTCCAACATGGTTGAGGTTATATATAAGGTGCCTTTGATATGGCCAAGATATGAGTCATGGATGCATCGGTAGGATTCTCTGATTTGGATAGCTTTTGGCTATGTCATAAGGTCCTCTTCTGCTATAACTTTACTGAAATAAACCTGGACACAATAATCTTCGTCTACTGCAGTTCTAACACAACTGAATGACAAGTAGGGGTTTGGTTTAGCGTCTAAGAGTCTCCTAAAGGCACCCTCGAAGTTGCCAAATCTTGAGAATTGATAACCATGTTCTCCTTTTGTCATCCATATTTGGATTATTTTGTGGCCCCTGTATGTAAGCTGTTTCACCAATTTTACTTTATTCAGTGGCATTATCAACTTAGACTTATCTCCAGTGTAAGGTTGAAACACAAGCCCCTTTGTTTTCTACACGTATAGAACTCCCCCAACCATGCTTGAACAACCTATTTTCATGGAGGAGTGACAGGGTTCTTCGTTCTCTGAGTTGTGGCCGAAGTTAATAATATGACAAACCGGATTGTCTCCGATTTGGATGCCTCCAGTCGCCTGTTGACCAAATTCATGGTTGTTTGAGCCTGTATTGGAAGCAAGTCCGCTACAACCGGCTGCCATGTGGGAGATTAAAGGATGCAAAGCTTGTGATACATCGACAAAATAATGACTACCTGATGAAGAAAAAGAAGAAAGAAATGTCACATTGGCTAGACCAACGACCATTTGGCCTTGATCATGTCTAGACCAACGACCATTCTGGATGCCTTGTACTAGCTCCCTTGCCTATAAATAGGCACTCTTGTACTCATCTACCATTCATTCAAATACATAAGTACTATGCTTTTATAGATTTAGATTTAAAATTATCAAAATCTGCCTTGAACCCAATCCATTACCAACCCATATGCATGTACCAAGCTTTTGTCTTTTCCTTTTGTTGCCAAACTGAAAATAGCTTACATGTAATGGAATGCAATGATCTTGTATACTAAAATCAACATCTTCCTCTCCTCCTCCCGTGGGTCGAGGAGGATAACTCTGATGCTTTGCAGCTTAATGTTCAGGTATCGCCTTATGAGAGTGAAGTTTAGGGAAACATCAACGACAATGACTCTTCAAACTCTGGTCCCGAATTCCCACCAGGCTTCAAGCCAACGGACTTGCTTAGGTACCATCATATAGAGGATAATACACTTGAGAACTACCGTTTGAGGAGGGACCTAGCCTAACTTGGAGGAAAAAGCAGAAATTGCATAAGACAAAAAGGGGGAGGAGAGCCCTAAAGCATAAGGCAAAAGAGAAGGAGAAGCGAGAACTTTAAGAATTTCTGAAGGATGAGTGCTCACTGCCAGATTAAATGGAGTCACATGAATTGTGATGCTAGGTGTTTGCCAGCAACCATAATGCCAACTCGAAACAGAGTCTAGTTGAGTTTCTTGGTCATCCCTTTCAAGCGGTCCGTGCCCATTACAAGCCTTGATTTGTCCAAATGGAATGACCAACATATAGTAGTCACCCTGGTGAGTTGTATGACCCACAATATTATTATAGTAGGAAACGGGATTATCACTGTAGAACTCCAACATGGTTGAGGTTATATATAAGGTGCCTTTGATATGGCCAAGATATGAGTCATGGATGCATCGGTAGGATTCTCTGATTTGGATAGCTTTTGGCTATGTCATAAGGTCCTCTTCTGCTATAACTTTACTGAAATAAACCTGGACACAATAATCTTCGTCTACTGCAGTTCTAACACAACTGAATGACAAGTAGGGGTTTGGTTTAGCGTCTAAGAGTCTCCTAAAGGCACCCTCGAAGTTGCCAAATCTTGAGAATTGATAACCATGTTCTCCTTTTGTCATCCATATTTGGATTATTTTGTGGCCCCTGTATGTAAGCTGTTTCACCAATTTTACTTTATTCAGTGGCATTATCAACTTAGACTTATCTCCAGTGTAAGGTTGAAACACAAGCCCCTTTGTTTTCTACACGTATAGAACTCCCCCAACCATGCTTGAACAACCTATTTTCATGGAGGAGTGACAAGGTTCTTCGTTCTCTGAGTTGTGGCCGAAGTTAATAATATGACAAACCGGATTGTCTCCGATTTGGATGCCTCCAGTCGCCTGTTGACCAAATTCATGGTTGTTTGAGCCTGTATTGGAAGCAAGTCCGCTACAACCGGCTGCCATGTGGGAGATTAAAGGATGCAAAGCTTGTGATACATCGACAAAATAATGACTGCCTGATGAAGAAAAAGAAGAAAGAAATGTCACATTGGCTAGACCAACGACCATTTGGCCTTGATCATGTCTAGACCCAGCAACTTTATGGTCATACAGAAGCACAACAATCCCAAGTGAAGAGACCGACGCATGCGAAAACCTTCGCATAGGCTTCGGCTTCATATCCAAAAGGCTCCTCGATCACCGAATCGAAACTCGAAAAAACCAATCAAGTAAAATAAATAATCAGGACAGAGAGAGAGGAGAGAGAGAGAGGATTGAGGAACTAGAAGATCTCAATTTTGAGCTTTTAAGTAGAGAAAGAGAGACGCGGACGAAACTCGGCTGAGAAGGAGCAGAGAAAGTGCTAACTTTGTAAAAGGTAAATTTGATTTTATTGGCATTTTTCTACATTTTTACATAAACCGCGTTAAAAAAAATTTATTTATACCAAAGGTCCCTATATTTTACTTATTGTATCAATTTAGTCCTTATGCTTTTAATTGTATCAGTTTAGTCCCTGTATAATTCAAAATATGTCAATTTAGTCCTTTGGTCAAATTTAAGTTAAGTTAATGACATAATTTTGAATGATAAAATTATATTAGATATAAGTAACTTATTATAAATTCATCTGTTTACTCAATTTAACCCAACTCACGATGAACCATTAAAAATTTTATTAAAAACTTAACATAAATTTTTCTCGAAGAACCAAATTGACATATTTTGAATTTTATATGAACTAAATTTACACAATTAAAAGTACAAGGATTAAATTGACACAATAGACAAAGTACAAGAACATTTGACGTAAATAACCCAAAAAAAAAAATTTTAAATTTCTAGTGGCTTTTTTCTGATATGTTGGGCTTTGTTTCAAATTTTTTGTTTTCATATTTTGAACAGAAGTCTGTGGTGAAGTGTAGGAACCGGGCCCTTTCCGCCCAAGACCATAGCCCAACACTGACCTCCAAAGGGGAGTGCCGGGGGCTTCATTGTACGAACCTTTTTATTTGGGTCAAGTTGTACCCGATTTCTCATTTTTCAGAATTTCTCTCATGTATTATATGTACTCTCTCCTTCATTTGTCCAGGGTTTGAGCTGTTTTCAAATAGAGAGAGAGAGAGTGAAGAATTCTTTTGTAATACTCCACAATTTCAATCGATAAAAGTTTTCTACTTCCACCCTTGGTTTTTCCCCTTCTTTTGAGGCTTCCCCATAAATATTGCTATCTTCATTGCTCGTTCTTTTTTACTTTCTTGTTTGTTTTTCTGATTTCATTTAGTATCTAAATAGAACCCAAATTTTGGGTATTTTTTGCCTTACATGATATAATTTTTTATTTATAATTTTTGGTTTTTAATAAACTAAAATTTAGTTTTTCCAAATAATTTATTATTATTATTGATTTTCTGTTTTTGGTTTTCATTAAAAAAAAAAATTAAACAAACATTTAGAAACCAGAAAAATTATTTTGTTCTTGGGAGGTGCCCTCATTTCGTGGCATTTGAAAAAAGGTCAATAGTCTCTTATTCTTCGACTGAAGCTAAGTATCGTGCCATGGCAACAATAGCAAGAGAACTTCATTTATTACTTGATCTTGTTGCACATGTAAATCAACCTTCTATTTTATTATTTGAAGTAGACCATCATTTTGTTCGAGAATTGTTGATGGGGAAGAGATAATTGCCTCTTATTTTTTTTGATAATTAGAGACAAAGTGGCGAACAAAATAAGTCACTCGACCAAGCGAGACCTGAGTCCACTCGTAAAAACGGGGACCAAAAGAGAAAAGACAAAACAAGAAGACAATCCAAAACAGGCACAACGCGCGCCTCAAAACACGATAAACGCACGGTAATGACAGACTCAACATCGACTACAAGATCTACCAAACAACAGGAAGTTGTAGCATCGGAGTGCTAAAGCTGACGAAACATGGGACTCAACAAAGTTGGATCAAAGCGATTGCCAACATTCAAACATGGGACTTAACCGGTATCTTCACCAAAATATTTGGATTTCCGTCATTTTCTTCACTTTTTCGCAAGTTGAATATTATAAATCTACATGAAGAGAAGTGTTGAAGATGACTGTTTTTCTTGTGTTTTATATTTTACTTTATATTTTATTTTTGTATTTAGTATATTCTTGTAATTAGTATGAGGCAATTACGGATGTAAAGTCTCTCGCCCTTCTTCCTTGGGTAGCTGGCCTCTAGCTCATGACACCAATGTTAAGCACCCATTGGAGCTTGGGTGGACCCCACGCACATGTGCGAGCCTCCCACTTGCGGAGCTGGGCTGGGCCGGGCACGGGTGACAGGTGACAATCAATAAGGTTTGATCAGTTACTAACCTTTTGATTCTGGCTAATAAGTTCATTGCTCTCTCCATTTGCCTATAAAAAGGATACGGTAGATCATGTTGGAAAAATAATACAAGCTAATCTTAAGTATAATGGGAAAATAATTTGTCAAGACCTGTTACTAGCCGTTTACTGGTAGGCGTTTAATGTCATTAAAATATGACTTTTGGAGATTTATAAATAATTAATAATATAGCCGTTACAATTTATTACGTCCGTTATTTTACCGTTGAAATTTATTTCGTCCGTTTTTACTATAGTCATTAACCAATTTGACTGTTGAGGATTTATTTCGTCCGTTTTACCCAGTAGTATAAAAACAAGAGGCAATGGAGAGCTTCCAATTTTTCTATGGATCAGATAACCTCTTTGCCTTGCCTTTTTTGCTCTTCTCTCAAGTCCCTTCTCTCTCTCCTCTTTCCTCTACGAATCACTCTTAGATTCCTTTTGTAAAGTTCTGTTATTTCCCTAGATTTTGCTATTGCTGTGGATGAGAACTATGTGGTGATTGGATTCTGCTACGGTTTGTAAAATTTGGAGTGAATTAGGGTTTGTTTTGGGAACATGAACGCCCGGATTCAATCTTCTTCTTCGTTGATTCACTCTACTTCTCGTGGACGCAAAATTCGATTGTTGAGGTTGACCATGGAGGATTCCTACACTATCATCCCTGCCAGTCATATGCTCGGTTCAGTTCCTTTCTCAGATTTTGGGCAAAGTTCGAAGTACTTCTACCCGGCAATTAACGAGTGCACGTTAAGTGTCGGATCTCGTTAATCCTGGAGGACGGCCGCCGGTTATACTGTGTACACCGGAGCAGCGGCTAAATCGTCTTTTAGGACAGTGGCATTTATCACGGCGCGATATCATCATTTTGTAAGATCTTTCTAATTAATCTCTCTCCTTTATTGCTGAATATTAGTTACTCTTTCTAGTAGGGAGAATAGTTTATAAGAACTTGTATGTGAACTTCTAAAGTTGCCCAGTTCTGAAAGTTAATTTCTGAGAATTAAGCACTACAATTTGTTACTCACAGCCCTAGAAACATGAGCGATGTTGACATCAGTTTATTGTGTTGTCTAGTGGAAGCTATGTGGATGGGAAGATAAATGGTTTATGCTTCAATATTAGTTACTTTTTCTAACAATCTAAAAGATGATTTTTTCGTAATCAATCATGAAAAACTCTTGAGATTCAATGGTTGTTTATGATTAATAATGTTTTTGTTCGATTTTGTTCTCAATTTTTTATGAGTATAAGGTGTTCGATGAAATGTCTGTGTGAATATAAAATGTGGGTTATTAATTTTAGACTTTGAGTCTGGCATTTGGTTGTGTTGTGGATTTGAGTCAGAGATACTTAACTGTGAATATGAGAGGACTAGAGATATACTTGTCTTGATATTAAAAAAAAAAAAAAAAAATTTCAAGTGCCATTATTCGATTGATTCTCTTAATATATGTGTTTCTTTTTAATGGTTAAATTATTATAGAATCAATGAATATTTTATTTTAGCTTTCCAAAAATAGTGGGGGCATAGAAAATTCTTAGAGAAGCAAAGATGTTGATTATTTCACATCGTATTTAAATTTAGTTTGTTTTAATGATGAGTTGCTGCAATATGGTCGTTTCTAACTTGTGTGCAATACTCATGTCTTGAGATGAGGGGAGTTGAAGGATTTTTGTTGCAAAAGTTTGGGATGATTATTAGGGCTGATGTACTAGGTTGGATTACATATTGGTTGTACGTCTTGTGTTCTCTTTATCTCTATGAAAAATACTAGTTTCTACTGGTGTGTGATTGACCATACTGTACGAAAATTAAATTGTGCGTTTTTCAATTTTCTGTGTGATTATTGTGGTTAATACGTGTTTATGCTTGAGGTTTATTGTAAACTTGTTAGAATGAAGTCTTTAACATAGAGTTGGCAACTCTTAAGTTAGGCATGTCTAATTACACGATCTTAAACAATGTAGCCAACTACAATTGGTGAATATTCACTGCTCAAAGTCAGTAGCACACTAAGTTTGGAGTCGACATTGCGTGACTAACAATATAAAATGGAACGCCAGTTGCAACCTCATCTTGTCCAGCCAAAAAGGGCCAAAACTGATGGCAACTTGTAGCCAAATGTAGAAATTCCCACCCAGTCAAGTTAGTTATTATAAACTTGCTATCATTTTCAATTCTTTATGTAATAATGTCAAACATTACATCCAATAAAACAAAAGTCAAAATCAAAGTCCAATTGCAGCAACTAATTCAGCTTAGTCTTGAGGACCCAGCAAGCTGCTCAAAACCACGGTCTCATCACAGGCCACACGCGATAGATCATTCCCCAATAGGATCAACCGAGGTGGGAGCCCCAGAGCTGAACTAGACCGCCCGAAAGTTGAACTAATTGGAGGAATACTTGAACTTTAAAACATAACTAGAACGCATATTTTGATTTGGAAAACGCATGTTGATTTGCAATTGGTGCTGATGTGTTTCATGTGTTTCCCATGGTTAGCTATATTTGAAGCAAGTTGAGCATATGTTGTCACATGTTATTTGAAATGGTGAAAAGCATGTTGTTTTAAGTGTTGAAACATGTCTTTTTCAAGCTGAATTTGCCGCTACATCTAGGTTTGGGTGGTTAGCTGTTGTATGTTGGTGTCCACAGTGCTTGTATACAAGTTATGGATTGTTAGCTGCCGCTTTATGCCAGTTTTGGACTGTTCATGCTAGAATGTAACTTAAGTGCTGTCCATATTGTTTTTACTTCAGTTTTTGGGACTATTAACTGTTGAATTTGTGGAATTCTGGTATGATCTTAAGTTGGTTTGTTAAAATTTAGCCAAGAGTTGGGAAAAACATGGTATGTTTGAGTCATATGTGTACTTGGTGTTGTCTTTAGAGAATATCATGCCCTTAGGATCATTGTTTCATGCCTTCTTTTCTAGTTTTTGGGAAAAGCGTAAGGAGCAGGTCATATGAGAATTTTGATTGATCATAGGCTTGGTATTTAGCTTGTGTCTAGACATCTTATTTGGGTTATTGTCTTATGTTGTATGCTCATGTTAATCATTTAGATGACATAGTATATGACCTTACTGTTCATTTGATGAGAAGAAAAACGTAGCATCACGATAAAAGCTAAATATGCTAAGGTGTTTGATGGCATTATGATTTGTTGAAAAACACAACATTCATCCTATTATTTCATATGTTAATGGTAGACCTAGTCTACATACATTGATCCAAATGATGAACATTAAAGCGCTCTAACTAAATTGTTGAGGTACTAGTGAAGTACTATGAATGGGGTTTACGTTGCAATAGATTCCCTATTGTGTTGAGTGTTTGATTTCGTTGAGAGACATTCTACTAATTACAATGAATTTAGGCTCGTTAGTGAGCTATGTTTCTGACGCCCCGCTGAAACCTGTATGTTTTAGTTGTCCTTTCAACACTGAGTTGGCAGGTAGAAAAATCTAACAGCTTAAGAATGCAGTGTGAGACATTCCATTGTGGGGGGCTGTAAGAGCACCCGAAAGCCTATGAGTTATGTTGTCAGATGATAATCTTTTCTGATTATTGTGTTTCTACCGTTGTTTGCTAGTTATAGCTAGCTCATGAAAATTCATTATGGTGGAAATATTATTTGTCGATTGTCCAAAGTCGATATAAATAGCTTAATGATGCTAAGCACTTAGGCGTGAGAGCCTTGCAGAGGCTTGGGTTGCTTTAAGTTGAATTGTAAAAGACACCTTGTGAATTATGGTCTTATGAACCTCTTTCTCTTGATATCACCAAAATTTGGTACAACATTGGTAAAACACGAACTATCCTTAATAGTAATGGCGCATATACGCTAAGTACGATGAGAATGGGTATATGGTCCTCTGTGACCTAAACTAGTGATAAAGTTTCACAATTGTGATGAGATGTGAAAGTGACAATTTGCGGTATATGGTTTTCGTGCCAACTGTATATATGATATACGTACTATGTGAGTGCTTGGGGTGGAGATGTAATTTTACTAATATGATGTGTGCCGCACTAATGTGTTATACTGACTCTTATTGAAGTTGGCAGGCGATGGAGCTAGTTGTTTAACAGCTCGTTGCAGGTACCTCAATGTGGGGGTAAGAGCAACTCGTGCTTGATGTTGGCTGTAGTCAACTCTGAAGTACCGCTTTGTTGCAATACAGTGTTGGAGTGCCATTACGGGGGCTTCCGGCTCCATCAGTGTCACTTCTCTGTGACAGTCAAGCTGCAACTGCTGTGGCAAAGAACAAGGTTTATAATAGCAAGAGGAGACACATTCGTCTCAGGCATAAGATCGTGAAAAGATCTACTAGAAAGTGGAGTGATATCACTAGACTATGTAAAGTTTGAAAAGAGTCTTGCGGATCCGTCGACAAAAGGCCTTTGTCGTAATGATTGTAAAAACATCGAGGTGGACGGGACTAAAGTCTACACATGAATAAACTGTGATGTATGTAACTTGGTCTTAACAGATTCAATGTGAGAAGTCATAGTTTCATTCAAGATATGCACTATATTTTATGTTGTCTCTCCCTATGGCGTGACAGTGCGGAGACGGGTCCAATGCCGTATGTTGGCGGTGTAAGCACGACTTGCACATGACGAACACTGTCTGTATGTTACCAGGGGTAAGGTTGAGCTGTAGCTCTTAATGGATCCATATCCATATGTTTGGTGGTGTGCGGTAACACACACTTGATGGGATCTGCCTATATAGGTGTGGGAGTCTGGCCGCTCCCTATGAAGGATTTGAGACTTGCCTTCTAGAGCGCCTATGAACATCCAGGACAAGCACATGGCCGATTAAAAGCGCCAAACCGTAGGAGTTGCTCCAAGTGGAAGACTATACAACCCCTTGTGAGGTTCAAGACGAAAGTCACCTTGCAAGATGTTGGTTCTAAACTCGGGTGACACTAGGTGACGATTCAAGTTGCAAGGCATCGGCACTGAAAAACTGAACTCCCTTTGCCCAATCTATTTCTATCTTTCTCTTCCGCTTGTATCCTTTGTGGGGGATTGTTGGAAAAATAATACAAGCTAATCTTAAGTATAATGGGAAAATAATTTGTCAAGACCTGTTACTAGCCATTTACTAGTAGGCGTTTAATGTCATTAAAATATGACTTTTGGAGATTCATAAATAATTAATAATATAGCCGTTACAATTTTTTACATCCGTTATTTTACCGTTGAAATTTAATTCGTCCGTTTTTACTATAGTCATTAACCAATTTGACTGTTGAGGATTTATTTCGTCCGTTTTACCTAGTAGTATAAAAACAAGAGGCAATGGAGAGCTTCCAATTTTTCTATGGATCAGATAACCTCTTTGCCTTGCCTTTTTTGTTCTACTCTCAAGTCCCTTCTCTCTCTCCTCTTTCCTCTGCGAATCACTCTCAGATTCCTTTTGTAAAGTTCTGTTATTTCCCTAGATTTTGCTGTTGCTGTGGGTGAGAACTGTGTGGTGATCGGATTCTGCTACGGTTTGTAAAATTTGGAGTGAATTAGGGTTTGTTTTGGGAACATGAACGCCCGGATTCAACCTTCTTCTTCGTTGATTCACTCTACTTCTCGTGGACGCAAAATTCGATTGTTGAGGTTGACCATGGAGGATTCCTACACTAGCATCCCTACCAGTCATATGCTCGGTTCAGTTCCTTTCTCAGATTTTGGGCAAAGTTCGAAGTACTCCTATCCGGCAATTAACGAATGCACGTTAAGTGTCGGATCTCGTTAATGCTGGAGGACGGCCGCCGGTTATACTGTGTACACCGGAGCAGCGGCGAAATCGTCTTTTAGGACAGTGACATTTATCACGGTGCGATATCATCATTTTGTAAGATCTTTCTAATTAATCTCTCTCCTTTATTGCTGAATATTAGTTACTCTTTCTAGTACGGAGAATAGTTTATAAGAACTTGTATGTGAACTTCTAAAGTTGCCAAGTTCTGAAAGTTAATTTCTGAGAATTAAGCACTGCAATTTGTTACTCACAGCCCTAGAAACATGAACGATGTTGACATCAGTTTATTGTGTTGTCTAGTGGAGGCTATGTGGATGGGAAGATAAATGGTTTATGCTTCAATATTAGTTAATTTTTCAAACAGATCATTCTCAACACAAGCAAAAAAAAAAAAAAGGCAACCAATTTTCTCTTTCTTCTACTACTTTGTCTTTTGTTCTCTTGTTGGGAATTGTTCGAGGCTCTATCATACCATAATCTTTGAGTACACGGGTGCTTTTAAATGGGTATCCTCGAGGTCGTGGGTCGTGTACAGTTAATCGGTTCGGGTTTGGGCCAGGTGGTGGGTACATCTCTACCCAACCCAAACCCACCTCGCACATTTGTCACTATTTTTTCATTTAACATACATATATATTATATATCTAATGTGAGTATCTCACAAGCACTTAATGGAGCTGGGACTTATTTTTTTTCAAATGGAACGACTCTGTAAGATGATCTGTAATAAATGGGTTTGATTTTGCTTTCACTATCATTGTTTTACAATGATACTTTGTTAATCAGAATTTTAGAAAGGAAATACAATTGGGTCGGATACTCAATAGGTACCCGAAAACCCGCCAAACTCAGTGGGTTGGGTTTGGGCATGATAATGAAAAATCTATTGAGTTCTATATGGGGTCTGGTACATGAATTTTAAGTAGATTTTATTGGAAGAATATTCTAGATAATCTCACCATTTATGTAAACTAGAAGAATATATCATTCTAAATGCCTTGTGTAGGAATATTCTAGATGCCTTGTACTAGCTCCCTTTCCTATAAATAGGCACTCTTGTACTCATCGACCATTCATTCAAATACATAAGTATTGTACTTTTATATGGTATTAGAGCTCTCACTCTAATTTAATTATTTCTTTTTTTTGGCTTCCACTATTTCTTAATTTTTCTTTATTTGTGTTGAATTCTCTATTATTGTTTCTTTTTTTTTTCTCTACATTTTTTTTTTCCTTATAATTCAATGGCAACTAACCCCATTCGGACTTATGCAAATGCTCTCTCTTCCCCTCTCCCTGCTCATGGCGGCGACACCAAGAGCTTGGTGGAGTCCGGCAGACCCAGTGCTGGCTCCCCACTAGTGCAACCCGAAGCCCCTCTCCCTGCATCGGACCTGGTGAACAATGTCCCCCATGTTGATTATACCCTCTCCAATGTCTCTCTCCCTCAGTCGGTCGATACCGGTGTCGCCATCTCCGATACTCCATCACCACTTAGAAGGCCTATAGTGAACATGGCGTTTAACCAGGGCATCCCATCCCCCCCCCCCCCCCCCCCCCCCCCCCCCCTTCCCTCTTATTTTTCGACCACCAACAGTGGTGGCATCTTCCCCCCCTCCCATCGACGCTCGGTGGCGTCGGTGCTGTGTTGTGACGGCGCCCCATCCTTCTTTCTCTTACCATAGTACCATAAACCCTAATTTACCTAATTACAATCACCCTAACTCTCCTATAGTCTTACCCCTCTCTAATATCACGAGTATTGTAACAATTAAACTTGAAACAACATCAGACTACCCCGCCTAGCGTGAACAGCTTAATATGTTACTTCTAGTCCATCAATTATTAGGGTTTATTGACGGTACTTATCCAGGTCCCCCAGCCCAAATAACACAACCAAATGAGTCCTCTTACCCTAATTCTGACTATATGACATGAGTCCGCACGGATCAAAGTCTTAGATCCTGCATTGCTGCCACCCTATCTCGTCCTTTAATCAACGACATTGTTAACCACCCAACATCAAGGGCCATGTGGGATGCTTTAGCTAAACGTTTTCGGGATTACAACATGGCCAAGGAGTTTGATCTCCGAACCGAACTCATAAATCACTGTAAAGATGGCAAAACAATGGATATTTATCTCTCTAAATTAAAATCATTTATGGATGACTTAGCTGCCATTGATTCCCCTGTTTCTAATAGAGAATTCACACATTTCACTTTTAATGGCTCACCACCAGAGTATGCTGCTTTTGCAACATTTACTCGATAAACGTCCAAAACATATACATATGAGGAGCTTAAAACCGCCCTTCTTAACGAAGTGGCGGCCCTTAGACTACTATCAGAGATGAGTGATTCACGTTGTACTGTTTGAACGACGACTCTAAATCCTGAGGGTATTCTACACTTGTGCATGGAACGTTAGTTACTTTGGTGTACTATAAGTAAGGTCTAAACGAATGATTAAAATCCCACGTACACTGGGTAGCAGCGTGAAATGTGACAAGGATCAGGTATTCAATAAGGAATCTACAGTCTCTTATGAGATATAGATGTTCCCTTAGTTGATTGGCAAATATTTGAATAGTTCGGAATCTTTGGCCAAAGTATTCCAAGTGTTTGACATTTGTAATTTATACTGTGAATATGTTCAAGTATAAATGAGTTATTCAGTGAAGGGCGAGTCGGTAACTAATGGAGAAGCTATGAGAAGGATAATGGTAGTGGTTATATTTATCCTTTGTCATGGACATCTAATGGAGGAGTTATTGTTATCAATACAGTCTATTAGGGAGATATCGAATAAATAATTTAAGACTGGAGTGCAGTGAGATTTATTTAGTGGAATTAAGTCTTATTAAATGAAAATTAAAATAGTATCATGAGATGATTTAATTTAACCTATTTGGAGCTAGATTTAAATTGAGGTCCCTGCGCAAGCCTCTATATTTATTGCCATTGAAAAAATATTAAAGAATTCATGAGATAAATTATGTATCCATAAGATGGGTAAATTAATTTTGCCAAATATTATTCATGAGATGAATAAATATTAAAAATTATAAAATAAAATAATTTTAAAAATTAAAATTTATAAGATGGATTTTTACATGTGTGAAACAAAGAAAAACAAAGAAAAAGGAAAAATTGCGTTTTAACAAGCTTGATCCGTGCGCTCCAAATCTGATGAACCAGCGCGCGACGCGTGTCGATAGCCAGCGCCTGACCCAGCAAGTAGTCAAGCGCATCCTACGATACCTAAAGTCTACCCTAAACCATGGACTATCGATCGTGCCCTCCTCCTCTCCCACTGTTGCTATGTTCGCTGTTGCTGATAGGGGTGGCTATCCCAACACACGCTGCTTCACCACGGGACACACTATCTACCTTGGGCCCAATCTCATCTCTTGGCGGGCAAAGAAATAAGCTACAGTCTCTAAATCCACCACTGAGTCTGAATATAGGGCAGTTGCACAAGCCGTAGCCGAAAGCGACTTGGTCTGATACTTGATGAGGGACCTTGGCATCGCCATCCGGGCCCCATCATCGTCTACTGTGACAACATCTCAGCATCGTACTTGGCCGCAAATCCAGTTTCCAATGATAGAAGCAAACATGTAGATGTTGACTTCCACCATGTCCGCGAAAATGCTCTCAAGGGTGATCTCCAGGTCCGCTACACCCCGACAACCAAACAGATTGCTGACATTCGCACCAAATGTCTAGTAGCTGATTTCTTTCCTCAACACAAGGCCAATCTACGCATTCTTCTACCCCGCTCAGATTGAGGGGGCCTATTAGAAGAATAATCTAGATGATCTCAACATTTATGTAAACTAGAGGAATATGTCATTCTAGATGCCATGTATTGTAGGAATATTCTAGATGCCTTGTACTAGCTCACTTGCCTATAAATAGGCACTATTGTACTCATCTACCATTCATTCAAATACATAAGTATTGTGCTTTTATAGATTTAGATTTAAAATTATCAAAATCTGCCTTGAACCCGAGCCATTACCAACCCATATGCATGTCCCAAGCTTTTGTCTTTTCCTTTTGTTGCCAAAGTGAAAATAGCTTACATGTAATGGAATGCAATGATCTTGTATATTAAAATCAACACATTCCTCTCCTCCTCCCGTGGGTCGAGGAGGATAACTCTGATGCTTTATAACTTAATGCTCAGGTATCGCCTCATGAGAGCGAAGTTCGGGGAACATCAGCGACAATGACTCTTTAGACTCTAGTCCTAAATTCTCACCAGGCTTCGAGCCAACGGACTTGCTTAGGTACCGTCATATAGAGGATAGTACACCTGAGAACTACCACGTGCCAGTGTCGTTTGAGGAGAGACCTAGTTCAACTCGGAGGAAACAGGGGAAATTGCCGAAGACAAAAAGGGGGAGGCGAGCCCTAAAGCGTAAGGCAAAAGAGAAGGAGAAGCGGGAACTTCAAGAATTTCTGAAGGACATGTCGCCTGGAAGTAATACGCAGAAGTGGACAGAGAACACTGGAAATAAGAAGAAGAAGAATTTGGTGAATCGGGGCAACCACGTCACTGATGCTGGTCAAATCGAGGAAGCAATCCAAGTAATAGAGATGGAAAAAAGATTAGTCTTGGATTTTGAGGGCGTCGAACCGACTAGGGTGAGTGCTATTCTACATAGAAGGCTGTGATGGGTTTTTCTGGCTTCTAGGTGCCTTGCGATCAGTTTTCGGATGCTAGTGTCCTGGTCTCAAGCAAGTTTCTGTGCATTGGTTTGCTCCCTATTCCTGCCGCTTGGATGGTTTTTTGTTTTTGTTGTTTTTGTGTGTTCATGTTTGTGGTGGGTTGTTTTCCCTGTTTTTGTTTTTTCTTTTTTTTTTTTTTTGTGTACTTTTTGATGTCTCTTGTTTCCCTGCTCTTGTTTGAGTGGCTTCAGGTCTCACTTTATTGAGTGGCCTGCTTGTTCCACGATTCTGTCGCTAATTATCAAAAAAAAATCTATAGTATAAATAAATAACTTTATATTATATATATTAAAATACGTGAGTTAAACTTACTATTGGGAAATTATACTTTTTTTTTTAATCAATGGGAAATCGTACTCAAGTATCATGGGATTGGATCTAGGACCCTTACGTTTCAAAATATACAATACAATATCATAATATTTAAAAAGGTTTATCACTTAGATATTAAAGTCTTATATTTTATCAATCAGATATAATTCTTTCAAAATTTGATATATTTTTGTTGAAAAATATTAAAGCGGTACATGATTCCCACTACCTATAAGCATTTTTATTACAATTTGATTATTTGGCCCAAAATGCTTAGATAATGCATGATTTTGGCAATATAAAGATATTTTACGTCAAAATTCATTCGTTGAATTTTGCTAAAAATGTTGACGTAATATATATATTAGAAGGTGAGAGGGACAGATCTTGGCCGTCAATTCCAATGGAGGATCATGATTGGCCCTTTTTTATGGGATCAAAAAAAAAAAAAAAGTTTTTCCCTCCCCCTTCCCTACCCTTCCCTTCTCTTTCTCACCCCAACCACCCGCCGCCTCCGCCAGCCATTATTGGCCCTTCTTTTCCTCTCCCTTCCAATACTGCGGTGGCGGTCAGCAGCGGTGGCCATCGACGGCAGCGGCGGACAGTGGCGAGTGGGAGAGTGAGAAAGAAAGGGTTGGGAGGAGAGAAACACGGAAAGGGAGGTGAGGTGGGGATAATTGTTTTTTTTTGGGTGCCCATAAAAAGAACTAGAATGGACGGTCAAGATTAGCCCCTCTTACATTTTTATAAGAATTGTGCCATATATATATCATGTATTATATTAGCATTTTATTTGCGTTGTTAAAAAATATAAAAATTTCAACATATGATACATATGTAATAAAATGTTTAAATATCGGAGTAACTAGTTAAATATATTGAAATATGAAATTATTAAATGATAAATGGTCAAATCTTAAAATATTTAAATATAATTTCTATATAATAAATATGGCCTCTTTAATAACAGAGAATTTTTCACTTTTTTAGGAAAATTTTTCTGAAAAACTGAAAAATTTGTAAAGTTCAACGGCCAATTTTCTAATTAGAGAAATTGGAAAACTGTTTTCCAGTTTTTGCTATTCTTTCACAAATTTTGAAAACAATTTTAAACTGTTTTTTAAATTTTCTTCACAAAATAGTGACCTTATTTTCAATCCCATTTGACATTTTCATACCACTCACTCATTGTATAATATTTTTCTATATACCCCCATCTCCTCCTCCTCTTACATAAATGATTTTGGGATATTTAAGATCATATTTCCAATTTTAAAAGCGATCAATAAATTTCAAGGGAGAGGACAAATAAAAGTATCATGCGAGTTATTTAATTATAGACACTCATTTTTACAGAATGTGATGAAGTAGGCTTTAGGACTACTTAAGGCTAGGTTGCTTATTCTAAAAGTAAAACTAAATTATCCGCCAAGGTAGGAGTGTAAATGAACCGAACGTTCAATGAACTACTTGTGCTCAAAATAGATTAAGGATCGTTTGTGTTCATTATGAGAGTTTGATAGTTTATCGAGCCGAGTTTGAGCAGGCTCAATAAGCTTAATGAGCCAAGTTCGAATTGGGGGCGCTCAGTTTGTTAACACTCGAGAACAATTTGATAAGAGTTCGTTAAGAGGCTTGTTAAGAGCTCGCTAACAATTGATATTGGTTTGAAAGTGGTTCGGTAATGGCTCGATGGTAACTTGAAAAATGTCGGTAGTGAGCTCGACTTAATAGCAAGCTTCGCTCAGTTTTAGGCTTCATTAGGCTCGATAATTAATAAGCTCAACATTGCTTGATAACAAGCTCGACCCAACTCAATAAGCCTAAGGAGCTGACCCGAGCTGAGTATCGAACATATTAAAATCTTATCAAATCAAACTCGAACAAAGGTTGAAAAAGCTTGATAAGAGCTCGTCTCGAACCCGAGCTCGATAAGCCTTGTCAAGCTCGAGTTGGAACAAGGAGGTTCTTGGGTTGGCTCGTCTCATTTACACCTTTATGTTAAGGAGATAAAAGTTGATTCTTTTCAGCCTATTCGTTGCTTTATACTCTATATAGGCTTGACATGTGTCTTTGTCTGTGATCGTACACCTCGCACATCTAGATGCTTGTATACTTTATGATCCCATGCTTTTATACTACTGTCATACTTTTATACTTGTGTGCTTTCATGTTTCATGCTTTTCATGCTTTTCATGTGTTATAAAATATACTGCAACAAACTTGATATGCTCTGATACCAATTTGTTAAGGAAATCTAACCCTGACAAATCTGGTATACACGATACCAATTTGTAATATGGATACTTGATGTGGAAGCGTAAACCCTAATCACTAGATCCGATTCAAATACTATAACTCACACAAAGAGAAGTAAACAAAATAAGAGAAAGGAAGAACGAACCAAGAACACAATGATTTACGTGAAAAACCCTCTACAATCGAGAGGAAAAAACTACGGCTAGAGATATAGATTCTTTATTGAACTTAAATGGAAGAATTACAATCGCACTTCCTCTTAATGAGATCTATGGAGAATTCTAGATCACTCCCTCTTAACTTTCGTAGCACTCTCAACATGGGGACGGCGCTCTCTTTAATTGGATCTTAATTGGATATGTAAAATAAAACCCTAATAGGTCTATTTATAACCCACGCGGAAAACAACTCCCGATAGATCGAGGAGGTCCCGATCGATCAGCACCCTGCGGCCCCAATGTACATAAAATCCGATAAATCAACCAATCGATTGGACATCCCCCCGATCGATCGGTGACTCCTCGACAACCCATAATTTTCGTATACATAAATTTGAGGCATATTCCTAACAAACCTCCACCTTGACTCAAATTTACATAAAAATAAAATATCTCCACCTACTTTACAAAACACCCCACACACGAGGTTATCTTGACAAAACACAAAATCTAACCGAGTCCAAGCGATGCTTGAACTTCCTGCTAGGTAGCTTGAAGTGAACATATCTGAGAGGTTATCAGTAATGTCAATCTTCTTCTTCTCTGAATTGGCTCTTGACACATCTTCTAAAACAGCCACCTGCTGTTGAATTGTGTTACTTAACTGAAACTGAACTCCTTCTGACTTATTCACCTGACCTGAATCACAAACAATAGATGACATCTTCTGTGAACTAAATAATGAAGACTTATCAAACGTGACATCTCTACTCGTCAGAAATTGCTTGAAGCGAACTCTCTTCTGGTTCCCATAAATGCCATGTTCACTAGATATCAATCTTGTAGACTAACCACTCAAAGAGCCCCTTTCACTGTGCTCAGACAGACCCTTATCACCTGAATGATCCAGCCTCAAGCTCCTTGACTTTGTGATCTCTGGTTCTGTCAACAATGATGATGATGAAGATATCTTAACTCTTCTTGCAACTGTAGAACCAACAAGTTCATACAATGTACCTACCCTTCTGCCTTTAATCACAACTAAAGCACCCTTGACGACTCTCAAAACTCCACCTTCAGCTGTGTACATGTACCCTTTAGATTCAAGAGTACTTAAAGAGATGAGACTCTTCTTCAAATTACGAACATGACGAAGGTCGCTCAATGTTCTAATAGTGCCATTGAACATCTTAATACGAATTATTCCTATCCCCAAAACTCTACATACTGCATCGTTATCTATCCGAACAGTTCTACCCTGAATTGACTAGTATGTGGTGATTAGCCTCTATAGGGACAAACATGATAGGAGCAATCCGAATCCAAAATCCACCTTTCTCTAAAACTAGACTGAGGTTCAGACATAGACAGTATGTCACCATCATTCTCATCTTCAACTACAACACTAGCGCTGCGAATCTCTGGTCAAACCTGTTATCTGTTTCTAGTTTCCTCTTAAGCTAACGGTCTCTCTTAATGTGTCCTTTCTTATGACAGTAATTACAGGTTCGGTCTTGATGTCTAGACTTAGACTTACTTCCACTATGATCAAATTCTTTAGACTCAGTTCTTCCTTTCACAAATAAACCATTACCTGAGTTATTAACATAATCTAATAATTCTTTATCTACTCGTTCTTTACTAAGTAGGTTTCTCATAACTTCATCAACTGAGATGGTTTTTCTACCAGTGTATATCATACTCTCAACAAAGCCTTTATATGAAGTAGAGAGTAAACATAATAATAACGTTGCTTGATCTTCATCCTTAGAAGCACATGGTCCGGTTTAGCTAGGGGTGCACATATGAATTAAAGAGTGGACATAATAATAACATAGCAATACACATATACATATACATATATATATATATATATATATAGCTAGGGGTGTACATTGTCTAGTTTAGCGGTTTATGGTTACCAAACCGGACTAAACCGTAAAAATATAATTTGACAATTTTGTAACTGGAAACCAAACCGTTTTATCTCACAAACCAATCCAGTCCGGTTTAGTTTATGGTTTTAACCATTATATTAGAAAAAATGTTATTAACACTATTATAGCATAATTTGATCAATATTAAAATCATCATTAACTACAAAACATCAAAAAATACAAAAACTTTACTTCTCTTCCTAATTTATAGTATAAAAACGTGTTTATACTATATGTTACATTAAAAAAAAATAAAAAATAAAAACCTATAAACAATACATAAAATTGGTTTGTTGAATTCAATAGTAATGTTTTTTTGGGACAAATTCAGCAGTAATATTGGGTCTGTTAAAATTTTGTTAATGAAATATTTAGTGGTTCAGTCATAGGTTGGGTCAAATTGAATTAATGAGTAGAGTTTAATTGCATCTAATATGATTCTGTTGTTAAAAATTATATCATTGCCTTATGTTAAATTTATGGGTGACATTCTTATGAGAGGATGAGAGGAGCGAATCCTGGCCCTCCATTGTAATGGATGGCCAAGATTTGTTAAACATTTAAAAAAAAAATTTACGGCCAGGATTTGTTGACATAAATAAATTCTAAGGGGACTAATTGACATAATATAAATTCTAATGGGACTAAATTAACATAAATAAAAGTATAAGGCTTAAGTTGATACGATCAGAAAAGTACAAAGACTTTTAGTGTAAACAACCCTAATTATTTTTATCGTGTAATCAAGTAAATTTTTGCCACTAACATAGCTTGTTATGATTTAGATGATGTAAATAATCATTGGATTCTTTAGTTTATGATTTTTATGGTTTATGGTTTAAGTTTGGTTTTAAACCAAACCTAAACAGTAAATCCTAATAACCAAAGTTTTCTAAATCAAACCATAATTTTTTAAACCGTAACCAAATTATCCAAACCAAAACGTAATTTACGGTTTGATCCAGTTTGAATTACAGTTTAAACCTTTTTTGCGCACCCCTATATAGCCATCTACCCCCAAGTATGAATTTTAACTAACCTATTCGTGATTCATAGCGAGTCTTCTCCGCAAATGGTTGACAAATTTAGTTTTTGTTGTTTTCGCCCTTTTTTTTTCCTAATCTATTTTGTCTTTTTCTTGCCCTTTTTTTGTAATTCTGTTTTTTTGTCTTTTATTCTCTGTTTCTAAATAGATAAACTCGGGGCTCGTTTGTACGAGTTACCTATTTTGTATTGCGACATTATTGCTATTATTGAAAAAATGAACTTTAACCGTCAAGTCAATTTAAGAGAGATCTAGTTTGTAAAAAAGGATTTTTTTTTTTTTTTAGAGGAATGTTATAGGTATCTAATTAAGTCCAGTTTAAGTATCCAGAGTACATGAAGAAAAACAATTCTTAAATTTGTTCAACATTTTCATCACATACGAATCTCCAAAGCTAGACAATGAAAAATTGGCTCCTCTCTCTTCGGTGGAAGGTATGAATGTCAATCATATGCACCATACAGCAGAACCGTCTTAACATACAAATAGAACAAGGAGTAATTCAATGGCCACAATTCTTGTGATTCGCATTAAAAACTGCTACAATCCCAGCAAAGCATTTTTTATATCCTGGAATGGCTGTGAATTTAAAAAAACATACACCTGAATCATTGCAGAGGTTACAACCTTCGTTAGCTCTATGACGAGCACTCATTGTTAGATTGAATGCAGTAGCATGAATGGTAATGCTAGGTGACTGCAAGCATCCATAGTGCCAACTCGGAATAGAGCCTAACTAAGTTTCTTGATCATCCCTATGACGAGGTCCATGTTCGTCTAAGGCCTTGATTTGTGCAAATGGAATGGCAAGCTTATAATAGCTGCCCTGCTGAGTTCCATGACCCACATTACTGCTATACTAAGAAACAGGATCGTCACTGCAGAACTTGAATATGATTGAGGTTACATAAATGGTGCCTTTAATTTGGCCAAGATATGAATCATGGACACATCGGTAAGACTCTCGGATTTGAATCACATTTGCATGGCTAATAAGATGCTCCTCTGATATAACCTTACTGAAATAACTTTGGACACAATAATCTTCTTCTACCATAATTTTAACACTAGTGAAAGATAAGTAGGGGTGAGATTTAGCTTGTAAGAGTCTCCTCAAGGCACCCTCGAAGTTGGCAAAACCTTGAGAATTCATAACCACGGTCTCCTTCTGTCATCCATATTTGGATTATTTTGTGGCCCCTGTATGTAAGCGGTTTCATCAAGTTCACTTGATTAAGTGGCATTTTGAACTTATTATCTCCAGCGTAAGATTGAAACGTAAGCCCCTTTGTTTTCAACCCGCATAAAACTCCCTCAACTATACTTGACCAACCTATTTTCATGGAGCAGGGATAGGCTTCTTTGTTCTCCAAGTTGTGACCGATGTTAATGATATTACTAACCGAATTGTCTCCGATTTAGATACCTCCAGTAGCTTGTTGACCAAATTTATTGTTGTTAGAGCCTGTATTGGAAGCAAATCCACTACTACTGGCTGCCATGTGGGAGATCAAAGGATGCAACGCTTGTGATACATCGACAAAATTATGAGTACCTGATGAAGAAAAAGAAGAAAGAGATGTCATATTGGCTCGACCAAAGACCATCTGGCCTTGATCATGTCGAGACCCAGCAGCTTCATGGTCATATAGAAGCACAGCAAACCCAAGTGAAGAGACCGATGAATGCGAAAACCTTCGTTTAGGCTTCGGCTTCATATCCAAAAGTGCCCTCGATCACCAAATCGAAGCTCAAACAAACCACCAAGAACAACAACAACCAACCCAGTGCCTCAAGGGCTCCAGCATATGCAGAGGAAACTCAAACAAAGCAATCAAGTAAAATAAATAATTGAGAGAGAGAGAGAGAGGAAGAGGATTGAGGAACAAGAAGATATCAAATTTGAGCTTTTAAGTAGACAGAGTGGGACGCGAATGAAACTCGGCAGAGGAGCAAAGAAAGTGCTAACTTTGTTAAAAGGTAAATTTGATTTGATTGCTATTTTTCTACGTTTTTACATAAACCGTGTTCACAAAGAAAAAAGGGTTAGTTTAGCCAAAGATTCTTTTACTTTATACATTGTGTTAATTTAGTTCTTGTATTCTTAATTATGTCAATTTAGTCCATGTACACCTAAGAGGGTACCAACATGCAAGCACTGGATCCCATTAAAACTTCAAAATTAAGCGTGCTCGGGGGAGAGTAGTACCAAAATGGGTGACCTTCTGGAAAGTCCTCATGTCGTATCCTTCAGTTTCGGGGTTCTCAAAAACAGCCTCCCTTCAAGGTCCCTGAAGGGGGAAGGTTATGTACATCTACCCCCAAGACCCTGCTTAAGCGGAAGCCCTTGAGGCACTGAAAATGTTGCTTTAGTTTAGTCCATGTACAATTTAAAATTTACCAATTTAGCCCTTTGGTCAAATTTAAATTAAGTTAATGACGTAATTTTTAATGGCAAAATTATGCTAGATGCAAGTAACTTATTATATATTTATCCGTTTACTCAATTTAACCCAACTCGCAATTGAATCATTAAATATCTAACATAAAATTTTCTCCAAACACCAAATTGATACGTTTTGAATTGTACATGAACTAAATTGACACAAATAAAAGTACAAAGAATAAATTGACACAACATATAAAGTACAGGGACCTTTGGCGTAAATAACCCCCAAAAATGTAAAATTTCTAATGGCTTTTTTCTGATCCGTTTGGTTTTGTCTCAAATTTTTTTTGTTCAGATTTTGAGCAGAGGTCTATGGTGGAGTGAAGGAACCTGGCCCTTTTTAGTACGGACCGTAGCCCAACACTAACCTCCAAAGGGGGTGCGGGAGGCTTCGCAGTACGACCTTTTTATTTGGGTTGGGTTGTACCCGTTTTCTCATTTTTTTTAGGATTTCTTTCATTACTATTTATAATCTCTCCTTCATTTGTCCAAGCTTTGAGCCGTTTTTAAACACAGAGAGAAAGAGACAAAGTAAACAATTCTTTTGTAATACTCCACAATTTCGATCAATAAAAGTTCTCTACATTCGCCCATGGTTTTTTCCTCTCTTTTGACAGTTTTCCACGGAAATATTATTGTCTTTGTTGCTTGTTCTTATTTACCTTCTTATTTGTTTTTCAGATTTTTTTTAGTATCTAAATTAAACCCACATTTTGTGTATTTTTTGCCTTACATAATATTATTTTTTATTTATAATGTTTGGTTTTTAACAAATTTAAAGTGAGTTTTTTCAAATAATTTATTTTTATTGTTATTGATTTTCTATTTTGGGTTTTCCATCCAAAACTAAAAAATTGAGCAAAAACTTAGAAACTAGAAAAAATTTATTGTTTTCTTGGGAGGTGCGCTTATCTTGTGGCATTTGATAAAACAGTCGGTGATCTTTTATTCTTTGACTGAAGCCAAGTATCGTGCCAAGGCAACAATAACAAGAGAACTTCGTTTATTACTTGATCTTGTTGTACATGTTAATCAACCTTCTATTTTATTACTTGATGTGGACTATATCATTTTGTTTGAGAACGGTTGATGGGAAAGAGATCCTTGCCTCTTATGTTCGGTCTACGACGAAATTAGCAGGAATCTTCCCTAAAATATTTGGATTTCCGTCATTTTCTTTACTTTTTTGCAAGTTGAGTATTGTAAATCTACATGAGTAGAAGTGTTGAAGACGAGTATTTTTCTTGTGTTTTGCATTTTACTTTGTATTTTATTTTTGTATTTAGTATTTTCTTGTAATTAGTGCGAGACAATTAAGGATCTAAAGTCCCTCGCTCTTCTTCCTCGGGTAACCGGCCTATAGCTCATGACACCAATGAATGGTGGTTTTTTTTTTCCTTTGTTACTTTAGGAATCCTAGGTGAGCTAGCAATTTATTTCAGTCCTTTGGTTCTCTCTTTTATATTATAAAAGATTATTTACAATAAATATTCCGAAAATTATTTTCCTCCAAACCTTACCTATGCGGAAACCCTTGAGGCATTGGATTAATTGTTATTATATTTAGGAGAAGATCCAGCGCCTATGTGGCACTTATATATATATATATATATACATACAGAGATGTTCCATTCTTTGAGTAAATACATAAGTATGACTCCTATGAGAGTGTGAGAGTGAGAAGGAATATTTTAGACTACTTATTTGGCCGTACCATCATCTTCCTTCCACCTAATATTACTCCTTCCTCCACTTTTACTAAATGCGTGGTCCAAAATTCACTATCTCATCTCTCATCCTCTCATAAAAGTCATCTTATATATATATATATATATATATATATATATATATATATCAAACATAATACTGTCTCGTGATTTTTGCCCATAAATTTACATTCATATTCAATTGGAAGTAGTAGCAAGTCAACTCTCCCTGGTGAGAATTTGAATCGAGTGAGCCTCGAACTCATACTACTATCACTTTCTTCTTACCTTCTTTAAAAATAATAATAATAATAATCTGTCTTCCCTTTCATGTATAAGAAACAACCCAATTGAAAAGCCTAAACGATCCAAATCAAGCAGATACCAAGCTCAAACAAGCCCGGATTAGGCAAGCTAGACTCAAGCTCAACTGAGACGAAGCCACGCTCGAGCTCTGGAAGCTCCAGCACAGAGTTTGGAAGCTCAAATTGACGAGCTTCAAGCCTCACAAGCTCGGGTTCAGCTCATTTACACCACCTAACTAATGCCAAACTTTCATTTAAAGGGCACAAAACCATTTTATCATGAAAATTATTCATACAATAAGTTAGAAGTCCAACTTCATTATGATAATAATACACAAATCCCTGCATTGCTCTGCAACTGCTACAGACAAACAATCTAACCCAACCCAGTCGAGACTTTGTTCCTCACATCCCTCTCTCCAGCATAGCCCGGACTCGAACCGGCAACCCGTACAGCCGGATGAACCCGCCCGCATCCGCCTGATCGTATATCTCCCCGGTCTCAAACGACGATATATCCTCCCTATACAAGCTATACGGGCTGGTCCGACCTGTTACAAACACAGACCCCTTGTAGAGCTTAAGAGTCACTGATCCGGTCGTTGTCCTCATGATACAGTCCATGAAGGCATCGAGTGACTCACGAAGTGGGTCGAACCACCGGCCTGCGTAGACTAGGTCGGCGTATTGTAGGGCGACAGAGTCCTTGACCCGGATTGAGTCACGGTCCAGGGTCAAGGACTCGAGCTCACGGGCAGCGGTGAAGAGGATTGTCCCACCAGGGGTCTCATAGACCCCGCGGCTCTTCATCCCGACTAGCCGGTTCTCGACCATGTCTATGCGTCCAATCCCATGCCTACCGCCTATGTCATTGAGCTCCGATAGAAGGGTTGCCGGAGAAAGCTCCTTTCCATTTACCGAGACGGGAGTGCCCGAGATGAACCCAATCTCAATGTATCTGCAAGGATTACAGTACATGAGAGAGATCATGAGCGTGTTCAGTTCGCGGGAATATTTATGGTTTTCAACCTTTATTTTTCGAAGCATTTTCTATGGAAAATAAAATTTGGAAATTTTAGGAGACACAGAGAACAATCCCTCGAATTACAAAGGAAAAATTAGAAAACAACCGGATAGTGTTTTTTTTCGAGATTTTGGAACAAAATGAAGGAAACTAAAAACGTGACATTTTAAAATTTAAGGAACCGTATACGTCAACAAACATTCCTTAATGTTTCTAAGAAAAATTTCCAAACATGCGTTTCCCTGCTACCATGTTCAAATTATCTAGTTTTCCGCAAAGTTAATAAGTCCAGAACGTTTTAAGCTCGCGAACACTCATCAGTCTCAAAATAGATATGATCTTTTGACTTTCTAAGCCAAAACAAGCTCTGAATCACAGTAATTGCGGTTAGGAATTTGTGAAAATGGCGTGTCATGAATATATCATGATATTCATCAAGGCATGAGGCGGCTGCAACATAACTAAGCTAATTTCTATTATGTAATAATCGTTATTATTTGATTCCATAGGTCAAACAAGTGAAAAAGTATCAAGTTTAATTAGTGTAATATATTCTAAATTATGGTCGAATTTCATTCTACGACATTTAATTTGAGACAGATGAAGTAGTAAGCAGCATACTCAGGCGTATCAGGAGCATCTTGAGGGTCAACCGACATCATGTACATGTCCTTCTTGGGCTCCATAGCAGGGTCTTCTAATATATCTCCCTAAACATTCAACATATTACTTTAGTATGTCAGGTTAAGGAATATGTGCTTAAATGCGTCATAATGAGCTTAGTTCAAGGCTCAATGAGCTGAGTTTGAGTATTAATGAGCCAAAAGGAGCCTTGCTCGAGCCTAAATGAGCCTAAACAAACCAAGCTTGGCTTGAAGTCCACAAGTTGGCTTTGAGCTTAACCAGTGGAGCTAACTCAAGCTCGAACGAACTAAGCTTCAGCTTGAAGTTGCCAAGCTTGTTAAGCTTTAAACTGATCTTGAGCCAAGCAAAAAAGTTGGAGACCAAGCCTTGAGCCTAATGCTTTTTAAACAGGCCATAGATTGCTGTTATTGTTAATTGAAAGACAAAATGGACTAGGAAATCATAGTTTCACTAACTAGGGTGTTTATCGATCCAAACTCAAACCACACTAGATTGGATCAAAGATCATTACAAGTCTAGAGGCTAGACCAAGGATCAGACTAAATAACAGCAGTCTAGTCTAGTCCAGTCTCAAACCACATTAGCCCGTTGGTTCCGGGTTTCACTTCAAACCAGTATATTAAAACTTTGGAGATGTTCAATCCTCTGAACTCTGACTGGATCAAACTAGCAAAAGTCCAAATCAACAATCATGAAGTAAACAAAATAGTGACCAATCCGACATGGATTTTCAATCCCACCGAGTATCTCAGGCATATACATAATATGACATTTGTTCATCCATTGCAAAGAACAAATATAAAAGGTTTTTTTTCAATTAGGGTAAGAAATGAATGCAAAGGAAGGACGGCAGACATCCTAAGGAATTCCATGACATAGGAAGTAGGAAAGACTTCTTGATGTTATTCCCGATAGCTAAGATTGTGATTCTTTGGTGTATTTGGCTAAAAGAGATCCAAACCCTGCTCTAGGTCTGTTGTTGGCAAAAAAGAGATGCTATGATTTTCATAGACCAACAAACATTAGTGAATTTTTTATGGGATAAGGTAGTTTTTTGAGGAGATTTTTCAGCTAACAGCTTTAGGAGCTTCCTGGGCATAGTGTTAGTGTTTGACAGATTTATAGTGGGATTGGAAGGCTATGTTACTTAGTTTTTGGGGTTTTATTTAACGAATAAGGATATCTTGTCCTTAACCCTTTGCACATTCTTTCTCTCTTAATGATATTTCTTTTATCAACGAAAAATTAATGCCGTAACAGACTTTTCTCAGGAAAGATTACCTCGTGGCTAAGGTGCCACAAGTTCCTATCTCTGCTGTAGATGGACTTCTTTGTCACTGGGACTGGCACGTTATGTTTCTTTGCATACTCAATTGCATCTTCTCTTCCTGTTATATCCCATTCCCTCCATGGAGCCACAACGTTCAGCCCCGGATTCAGAGCAAAAAACGTGAGTTCGAACCGCACCTGAATAAAACCACTGTCACAATTTTACTTCCAAGTAGAAAATAAAACGGCGAACTTCAGTTTGGTTCAATGGTAGATTTTTCTTTGACAATATATTTCAATTAAATAGTTTCTATCAAAAGATTTTGTTTTTCTAACTAAGAAAATTGTTTCATTATATAAATTGTATGAGTTTTATGCTCATCTAAGTTAAGGTTGAAGTAAAGCATATGACTTGAGATTACAACGGGAAACGTTTTCCCTTTGTAAAGAAAATGTTTTCCCCTTTCATTGAGGGGAAGTCCTTTTTCCTTAATGGAGGAAAATAGTTTCTATGTCTATGATTGTTGATTTAAGTTGGGTAAAGAAATAATATAATTGAGACGAAAACTGTTTTTTACAAAGATGGAGCCTTTAAACATATCAACATAAACCATGCCTGATCGTTTCCTTTTCCTGTGCATCCATGTGAAACGGCATCTGCACCCACTTCTTTGGCAACATCAACCATGGCCTGATGAAGAAATAAGTTAGCAATTAACATTGATCGGAAAACGATAGATAAAAGCAGAATCTGTAAATAGAAGGGATGGGGTTCCAGCTCTCTATTATGCGATTGGTGATTACATAACAGTAATTCCGTAACAGCCTACGTAATGCACATATCTTGCATTTTGTTTATTAAAACATGCATATACATGTGTTTGCATGTTATTAAAAAAAGTATTGAATTTGATGATTATATGGCTTTTCATTTATATTTTCACATACACAAGGCTTAAAAGCAACTTCAATGGCCCAATACGGAGTCAACCAACTTAACTACACTATATATCGCTATTGATCTCACTCGTTTTCTTTCAAGTACCGAAGTGTCCTTTACAAGGTTTTTCAAGAATTACCTTAGCAATTACAGGACGGGCCATAGAGGTGCCAAGCAAGTACTTTCTTTCATATATAGCGCCAGCGCGCAAGCAAGGAAATATGTAATCCCGAACAAATTCCTCTTTCAAATCCTTGACCACCAATTGACAAGCGCCACTTGCCTTGGCCTTCTCTTCTAAGCCTTGTAGCTCCTTTATGCCCTGAAAATTTCAAAACATAAATTAGTGAGAATACAACCAAGTTGTGGATTTCTTTTAAGTCTAGCCCTCTTTTCATGGAAAAAATAATTTAAAAGGGCATTATGTTTGAAAAAATAAACAAAAAAGGCATAATGCTTACTATAGACGCAAGAAGAATAGCGTGTTTTAAAACAAGAACAAGAATGACAACATGAAGCTTTATAATATGTTCGTATTTTTAAACAAGTTTTCCTTCTTGCTCGTTCATTGAAACAAAATTATCCTTCTTATATATTAAACATTATTCCTTATTATTCTTTTTTCCCGAACATAATATCCTTCGAAGTACCTATTCCCATTTTCATGCATTACACAATCAGAAGAAATATTAAACAAAACTACATAGAAGGATTCAAGCTATAGGCCACATTAGACGTACTTGGCCAACATCAGCTGTAAAGCAAACGACTTCGCAGCCATAATTCTCCCTGCATCCCAACAAGAGATTTTAAGTCAAAAGACATATTAATTTGTTTATGCAAAGTCAGCCTGTTACATTTACAAAATAACCCTCTTCCGAAAAACAGTTAGATGACTTGTACGCAAGGTGAAAATATAGACAGATTTGCTTGTGCAAGCAGGATTGTCAATGAGCTAAGCTGGCTTATTATTTAGCTTGAAAGACTTAGCTTGTTTCAAGCTCTAGCTAAGTATGAGAGTTCTTCCTTTTAGCATTTTCATCAATATACGCAACAGAAAAATGAGCACACCTTAGCCAAGGGACAATTACTGAGGTGTCTAAGCCACCGCTATAAGCGAGCACCACTTTGCTCAATTTGCCACGTAGTCCTGCTCTAGGTTTAGCATCGGAAATCTCAGTCTCCTTTCCTCTAGATACAACTGCCTTAATAGCTGCATCAAATTCTCCATATTAGTATATTAGCTGGTGACATCTCGGAATCAAATTATGGATCTTGAGGTGGTTGTTACCCAATTGGTCATTACGTAACAAAACCTTTTAACGGCCTCCACAAGTCACATAAATTGTCTTTTATTAGCAAAAGTGTTTATTGATGTGTATGTGTGTGTGTGTCAAAAACTATCCAATTCGTATAGAAAATAGTTTTGTAGCTATTCCTAGGGCTGCAAATGAAGCAAGTCGACTCGCGAGCCGGTTTGACTCGGCTCGTTAAGGGCTCGGCTCGTGTTCGTCTAAGCCGACTCGAGAGCCGGCTCGGCTCGTTTAAATAAACGAGCCAAATCAAACCGAGACTGACTTGGCTCGAAAGGCTCACGAGCCGGCTTAATTGTTAGCTTGCATGTCTAGATTGCGAAATTGAATAACATATATGTTTTTTTAATTTTTAATTTCCATACGTGATTTATTTTATTACTTTTTTCTGACAATCCAAGTAACAATAATCATAAATGAGTCTAACAAGCCTAATAAATGAGCTTAACAAGCCCGATAATGAGCCTAATGAGCTAATAAAGCTCAATGAGCCAGCTTGCCAAATAATCAAGCATAAATGACACCAATACTGAGCTGGTATCATTTAGTTAACGAGCCGGTCTCATTTAGTAAACGAGCCAAGCCGAGCCGAGCACAGATACATGGCTCGATCAGATAAAAGATACCGGTACCGAGCCGGTCTCATTTAGTTAACGAGCCAAGCTGAGCAAGCTGTGGCTCGACTCGGCTCGGCTCATTTGCAGCCTTAGCTATTCCTCTACAGTCCTAACGTGACAACAAAAAGCCAACCGTGATGCCACTACGAGTGTGATTTGATTCTAAGTCCGATAGTATTGTGCCATTTGGAAAACTATAAGGCTCCGTTTGGAATCAAGAAAATTTGAAAGAAAGAAAATTGTTAGGAAAAAAAGTTAAAAGGAAAAGAAAATCATAAAAAAAAATGACTTTCTACCCCTTGATTGAATGTCAGGAAGAAATAAGGAAAAAAGCAAGTTTCCAATAAACTGAGGAGTTGCGACTGCAAAGGTGGAAAAAAGACAGGTTGCAAGCGAGTATGGGCCGTTATTTTACTTTTTTCTAGATTTCAAGTCCGTTTTAAGAGGAAAATGTTTTTGAAGTTTTTCGACCAACTTTTATCCTTCTTATTTTCCTTGTGTTCTCAATGTAGGAAAATGCTTTCCTTCATTTTCTTTTTTCCTTTCACTACATTTCCCGAGTTCCAAATGAAGCCTAAAACATTATGCAAATTAAAATTTTGCATAAAATAAGAGTTCATGCGAAAGGTCATAAGTCTTGGCATACAAACTCACCTTGCCTCTTATGAGTTCGAGTGGCACTACTGCTACTAAGAACAACCGCATTCCCATGAAGTTCACTTGTATTTGCACCCAACTGATAAAAATTCCAAAGTCAACGGGAAGGGCGAAAACAAGATTTTAATGAACAATTAACGAATGCTAGCTAAATGTGAAACATCAATACCTGCTGAAACAAAGACAACCTTTTCGTGCTACATAGCTTATCTTGATCTAGGAAAACACCTGCAAAAACTACTAATTAGTACTTCGCCAATTTGAACACTATCCACAATGACCATAAAGGCTAAAATCTAAATATTATGCTCTAAACAGATACACTAGGCCTATTTCGCATCATTTTGTATTTGTAGTTTTTGGTTTTTGAGGAGATCTTGTAGCTCTATCTTCCTGTGTTTACTTACCTTTTACTTTTACCTTGGTTTTGCCTTTTGGTATAGGGTTGGGGGCTTGCGGACACAACCTCTCCTTGGGTTAGCATCCTGAAGGGATAAGGATGCGTTCATCTCATCCCCCAACCCAAACCCAAACCCCTACTCAGGCGGGAGCCCTGTGGCACTAGGTTGGTTATTGTTGTTGGCTTTTGAGAAGATCAAAACCATATTTTAGAAACAGTTTTCTCTTTCTTTTCTTTTTTTGATTTTTACTCGAATTAAGAGAAAGTAAAAATAAAAACCAAAAATCATAAAAATATGGTCTCCAGGGTATGGAATTAAAAACCATAAATAAAAAAAATTGAAACGATCTAAATGGAAAATAAACTTAACTAGGGAAAACATATACCGAAAGTAAAGGGGTATAAGAGAGAAAACATAAGAGATGAAATTTGATTTTATTGAAACTTTTGAATACAACACTACCCTTATTATAGAATAACTCCCTCACTAGGTGAGACCTACTATATTACCTATCGGGCTACCCTAATGCTATATATGATATGAACATGGATCCCGACGCTTCAGCAGCTGCCACGTCATCTCATGACACATCAGCAATCGTTACTTAGTAGAGTATTAGCAACATTTAATTGTAATTAAGCTCAATTATCTTTAGTATAAATATGTTGAATATTGTTGGGTCTCCTATTTCTCTCTCTCCCCTCTTACCAGTTTCCCCCTCTTCCCCTTGCTAATCTTCTTCTCCTTCTCTCCTAATCTCATACTTTACCTGCTGTACTCGTAAATGCCATACAATTATAGTGATATATACAATACACTTATACTCGTTTTATTTCATTGTTTATTGAGTTCAATTGGTTGATTTTTGAGTGACTGAAGCTTGGATTGCACTAATATACTCAAATACCTACTTTGGATACGTATGAAAAAGGATACGAATCAGACCCTAAGCAAGCAAAAAGAACGCTAAGCAAAATGAAATTAAGAAAAAAGATTGTTAATTATGGAGTTGCAGAATAAGATGTTATCCCCAACAATGTAATCTTAAAATTAACGAAGTCTAAATTTAAAAGTTAAATTGATTTACTAACTTTTAAATTTGGATTTGGTGAGAATAGTAATTATTTTGCTTTTAGCTTCTTTTTTTTTTTTTTTTTTTTTAAGATTCTTGCTATAATTCAGATTCTTCTTTTCCTTTCCCTTCTACTCTATATAAAAGGAATGGCAAAACTAGTTGTATTCATGACTTTGCCTAATGAATGAAATTTGAATTACTTTTCTCTAGTTCTCCCTCAATTTCTCATTCTCTCTCTCCCTCAACTTCTTCTATTTTCTATTTCTCCCTCCTTCCCTAATATTGATTCCCCCCTCCCCAAAATTCTTCCTTTTCTTCCTCAATTTCTTCTCCTTTTATAATTAATTTATAAAGTTTTGACCTAATTACTACATTAGACCATATCAATTGGTTCAGAACTAAGTTTGACCTAATTACTACATTGGGTCATAACAATTGGCATCAGAGCTAAGTTTGACCTAATTACTACACTAGGTCATAACAATTGGTATCAGAGTTAAGTTTGACCTAATTAATATATTGGATCATAACAATTGATATCAAAGCTAAGTTGGACCCAATTAATATATTGGGTCACAATAATTGATATCAGAGCTAAGTTGTACTCAATTACTACATTGGGTCACAACAATTGGTATCAGAGCTAAGTTTGACCTAATTAATATATAGGATGATAGCATGAGAATAGATCGAAAGCAGATGGTGAAGAAAGAAGAATAGGGACCTGTGGATTTGGATCCATTGAAGAACAAATTGGAGGAAGCGGCGGCAGTGGAGAAAGCCTTCAATGGAGCCATTGAGAGAGATCCCTCAACCTGCAGCAACCGCTTGAATTACCAGCTAGGGTTTTTAGGGTTTATAATTTGAAAATTTCGATGATTTTTGGCATTAAATTTATGGTGCCAAAAATGGAGGTCAGGTCAGAGTGTCACTATGTTACATTGCCAGTACTACAACAACAACAACAACAACAACAATAAACTCAGTACCTCCAAAAGCACTATATTACATTGCCGGTGGGAGTTATAAAATATGTTTTCTGTTTTGGTGTGTTGTTCACGTGTGAAAGAGACCCGGTGATCTATGTTTTGTTTAACAACTTAATAAAGGGTAAAAAAGGATAATAAAGAAGAAAGTAAAGTAATATTCTATTTTTATTTTGATATATTAAATTAAAAAGGGTAAATAAATTATTCTTGTTTGACATTAGCGTAAAGGGACGAGGGTAAAAAGAACTACAGTTAAAATAAGGGTTAAATTATTTAAATTTTATTAATTAAATTGTTTAAATTTTGTTAATAAAACTTTCTTACCCCCTTTTCCTCCCAATTTCAAAGTCAAAGAAAATAGAAGTAAAGAGGGGTAATGGAGGGTAATGAAGGTTAAAAACTTACCCTCCATTACTTTTAACTCTTTTTACCCTCGAACACCCTGTTGCCAAACAGGAGATAGGGGTGAAAAATTCAAACACATAATGTGATGACACGATATTAAAATAGCGAGTTTGGATCAGGGGTTTGAAGTTCAGTTGAATTTGGGTTGACCTGTTTAGGTGATAGGGTTGAATTTAGGTTTAACCCATGTAACCAGATGTATAGTTATGTCAGGCATTTGAGTGATGCACGGTTGTTATTATCTGTATATTTTTGGGAGTTAAAATAATTTGAGGTATATTTAATAATATTAATTTAATAGTTTATTTTAACATTTATAAATTTGACAAGTATTCATTACTAGTATCAACCATGAAGGTGTATTATTAATATATTTGTTAGTTAAAAAGCTAGCACATGAAAAGGATGGGAATTCCGCCATCTTATGTTGATTGTGTTATGGACATGTGTTTCCTTGGTCCATGTGTTGCCAGTTATTAATGGGGAGCGACTAAGTAAATTTCGCATCTCTTGTGGTCTAAGACAGGGTGACCCTTTATCCCTGTTCCTTTTCCTCATTGTTATTGAGAGCCTCTCACGGCTCATTATTGAAGCTGAAAACAATGGCTTGTGTGGAAGATTCCATATAAAACCTTCATGCCCGGGCCTTTCTCATCTTTTATTTGCGGATGATTGTCTAATGTTCTTCCAGGCCACCCCCTATACTTGTCGTATGGTTAAAGACATTTTACTCACTTTCTGCCGTGCCTCGGGACAAGAGATAAATTTCCACGAATCTCATGCTTTTTTCTCTTCTAACACCCCTCAGGAGGTTAAATGCTTGAGTCTCTTGGGAGGTTAAATACTTGTCGTATGGTTATACTTGTCGTATTGGAGAGCACTTTTACTAAGAAGGTTAACAACATTCTTGCCCGTTGCTATTGGAAAGGGGGCAGCCCAAATGATAAGGGGATTCATTGGGCTAACTGGAGGAAAATCTCAAAGCCTAAAATATTGGGTGGGCTCGGCTTTCGTGATATGGAAGGGACCAATCGGGCCCTGCTAGCTAAACAGGTTTGGAGAGCTATCCAAAACCCAAATACCCTTTGGGGTAGGATCTTAAAAGGTACCTACTTCCCGGACTCCTCCTTATTTGATGCTAACGTGGGGCCCAACCCCCTCGTGGGGTTGGAGTAGCTTCTTTGAGGGTCGGAAGTTGTTAGACCATGGTTTTAAGTGGTGTATAAAAAGCGGTAAACGTGTCGACATTTGGAATGATAAGTGGATCCCGTGGACCCCAATTTTAAAATCCAAAGCCGGCATCCTTTGGATCCCGATCCATCTAAAGTCGCTGATCTCATATGCCACAATGCTCGTAGATGGGACGACTGTAAAATTGATGCACTTTTCACTGGAGTTGAAGCTAACCACATTCGAGCCATTCCTGTTGGGGACGCTCTCCTTGATGAATCCCTCATTTGGCATTTCACGGCACAGGGTATCTACACGGTTAAGTCAGGCTATGCCCTTTAGAACTCGTTACTCGCTTCTTCTCTTGCCAATCTGGACCTCTCGTCTTGCTCATATGCAAACCAAGATTTTGGTTTCTCTCACATTAGGTCACTTAATGTCCCTCCTAAAGTAAAGCATTTCATGTGGAGGGCCCTTTCAAATGCCCTTACCACCAACGAAAATCTTTACTCTAGAAGGCTTATTAATGACCCGCTTTGCCCGAGATGTGGTATTCACCCTGAGACTATTGAGCATTTACTCTTTTTTTGCCCCTTCGCAAGAGTCGCTTGGTTTACTTCGAATTTGAGTTATAAGCCTAACCCGGTTGGCTTTAGAAGCCTCTCCCATTGGGGGACTTCTGTTCAAAGAGCGCTCAAAGACTCATCAGAGGCTCTTGATTTGATTGCGATCCTTTGTTGGGAAATTTGGAAGGCCAGAAATTCGTATGTCATGAAGAGATCATCCCCTAATCCGCCGATTGTTGCTCGGAATTCTGAATGCAGCCTTCGACAATTCCATGTTGCTTCAATTGAAGGCAAGGACCCACCCACTGCTTCTTCTTGTTCCTCGAGCTCCGATTTTCACTGGAACCACCCGCTCATAAACTCAATCAAAATCAACGTGGATGCTGCAGTCCACCCTCACTCAAGAAGGGCAAGTTTGGCAATCATTGCTAGGAACCATTTGGGACATATTATTGGAGGCCGGTGTTCTTCTTGCTCCTCTCGGCTACCTCTGGTGTGTGAAGCTATGGCAGCTAGGGCAGCATGCTTCTTGGCCCGCTTCTCAGGCTGGTCCCATGTTATCATTGAATCGGACTGTAAGTTCGCTATTGAAGCCTTCAAGAACCCGGAGTCTGCCCCTTGGGAGATCTCTGCCACTGTTGATGATGTTGTATCATTTTCTGATGTCTCTAGTGTTTCATCTTTCTCCTGGACTCCTAGATCAACTAACAAGGCAGCTCATTGGGCTGCTAGTTTGCACCTTCATGGTTGCTGCTCTCATGACTGGTGGGCTAATATTCCACCACCCTTGTACTCTATCATTTCATATGATGCCATCGTAATATAGCCTCGCCCTCGGGCTTTTTAGTGTCAAAAAAAAAATGAAAAAGTCATTGATATAATTACTCATTTACTAATTAGGTTGGATAGGGGTTCAAAGTATTTAACCGTTTAATAAATGGGATGGGTCAAGGTTGACCCCATTTCTAAGACCCCTTGCATAACACGAATACGGACAAGACATGACATATTTACCACTCCTAGTAGAGATGATAACAAGGCGAAGTGGATACGAGATGCCTCCCTCATTTTTGTACCCTCAACCTAAATTTATACTCATATTTAATTCATTACTAGTCACGAATATGAAGTGAATATTCATATTCGCCTCGATAGATGCAATCCTATAAGTATATCTGGTCAATTACTTGAGGGTATCCATTACCCGCTCTAATGGGTGCACTAAACGATTATTCATACATATCTATATGAATTATTTAATATTACATTTTAGAATATAATTATAAGTTGCTTTAATATTTGACACAAATTTGAGCAATTGAATCAAATATGTATTTTTCTTGATTTTAAGTAAACAAAATACAAATTGGAGTGAGTTTTGGGGTGGATATGACAGGTATGGGTTGGGGCGGGGCGGAGTTATGGAGCGGGGCGGTGTGGTACACCATCATACACGTACTTGCCTCATATCCAGGCGGATATTGTAATATATATCCGACCTATAGCTACTACTCGCCTTCCTTGTACCCATACTCGTCTCAAACGGTGCAGATACTCGAGGATAACAAGTTTAACCCCTCAGGTCCCCAAGTGAGAGGGGCGAAAAATATTGCTAGCAGGAATCTAACTCGGGTGGAGCCATTGGCTCCTGGTGTTCCTTATCACTACATTATGCCCGTGATGGACTTGGGGTCAGCAATGGGATGATAGCGGTACATCTTTTACATTTGGATTTCTTATTACAAAATTTATATTTATACCAATTTTGATGGTGCCAGACTCATACCCCTTTTATGTTGGAAAAATAGACCAATTAGTAATCATAGTTCAAATTTTAATACAAACGATAGTAACTCAATATAGAGTAATCAGATCCTTGAAGACGAATTCAAGACTTCAAACTATCCAATTCTCGAACAAACGGAACCTCGAGCTCGTATAAAATCACCTCAAATTTTTTTTCAATAATTATCGGCAAAGCCGTAGTACATACTGGGCCTCGACGCAACGAGACCTCAACCATTCCGTAAATGGAGATGGTACAAAATTTCAGATCAAAACGAGAAAAAACAGACACCAAAGACAAATGGGACAACATCACGCAAACAGGAAAGGACCAGAGGCAAACAAGGTAACAGTTGAATTCGAAGCAGGCACACACACGGTCACACTTCCCAGTCAGAGACAAACAACCTCAAGGGGGTGGAAAACAAGAGAGGAAAATCCCCCCTTCCCCACATTGCAAGCAAGGTACCAGATATGGGACCATAATGGGAGGGTACCGAGCCCACAACACGAGGAAGGGGAAAGAAAATCCAGATTGGCGGGTGAAGACAGGAAGCCTATTAAGGAATTACATTGTCAGAGAGACCTAGGTGTAGTAAGTGGCTCACATTAATTAAGACACAACTAGACCTTATAAGACTAGTCCTGAGAACCAAATTGATGTTAGTACAAGAAAGGTGCTGACACAGGAATGTTTTGACTGGACCTGGACATCAAACAAAAACAGCCTAAGAACGAAAAATAAAACTAAAACCCCGGATGAGACAGGAAAGCCGGCTGGAGGTGAGGATGTGAAGGCTACGAAGCTCAGCGGCGTTGGAAAGCAACCGGCGTCAAAGAAGAGAACTCGGCGGCAAAGACGGGTCAAACACGGAGGCGAAAACAGGACTTGGAGGAGGGTGGTAGTACCGAGATTGGGGGCATATCCCCTCACCAGAGATGCATTCAGAGGTATCGGGCAAGGAAGGTACCGAGCAGGGATGGTACCGGACAGGGAAGGTACTGAGCGTACATCTTTGGAGGAGGGGGAAGATTTCGCTAGAGGGTCGTCTGGCTGGAGGGTAGTCAGGTGCTGGGTCTTCAGGCGGTGGTTGACCGCCTCTGGGGGTGGGTATTCGTCAGGAGGTGTGTCAACAGGAGGTTGTTCTGGTGGCTCACTACTCTGATTCTTCACTTCCGGCACATCAACAAGAACGCCGATTCAACGCTAGGACTACTACACCGGGGCTACAACACGGGGACAACTACACTGGAACTACTTCACCGGTGGCTCTTCAAATTCTAGGCGGCGATAAGAGAAAGGGAAGGGGGGAAGACGAAAGGTCATCGCCCCAAAGACGAAATAGAAAGGGAAAAAAATGGAAAAAAGCAGCTGGAGATGGCCGAGCCGAAGGTGAAGGGAGGGGGACCAAGGCAGAGGTGGAGGGAGGGGAACAAAGGCGGAGGTGGAGGGAGACGCCTGAGGTGGAGGTGGAGGGAGGGGGACGAAATGTACCAAACTCAAGCAGACAAGTACAAACACCAACAAAAGGGGATTGCAGAAAAATTGAGCACCAAAATCTGCGTGGTTAGGCTAAATTCTACATCCACGAAGGGGAGCCAACAATTCCATTATATAGTAATATTACATAAGATGTCTTTACTCTTAACCCTAGTTCAATATAGACAACTCTAGTGTTTATATATAGCCACCCACACAAAATTTCGGTGCTTCGAGTGACAAAATCATATTGGCAAAATTCTGTAAGTAAACACGGCCTAGTAAGATCAGACTCTACGTGCAAATCCAACAATTATCCCACTTAAAAATTGGTCAGATTATACATACTCTCAACCATCATTCGATCTTACCACCATCTTTTTAAATTTAGAACCAGTTCAATTTAACTATGGTTTATGTGTGGAAATAAACAATTCTCCCGGATCACAATCGAATCAAATACCACGACAATAACGAGAAATAAATGAACTAAAAGAGAAACGAAACGATAGACACAATGATTTACGTGGAAACCCCTTTACAATCGAAAGGGGAGAAAACCACGGGCGAAGATCGGAGCTTTTATTATTGAATCAAAAGATGAAGAATTACAATATTCTTTTACACTCTCAATTTTATTGGTGGCGGGGCCGCAATGGAATACCTCACTAATTTCTTTGGATACCTAATGATGTACCCTACTTCCGTATTTATAGATGTGCAGATCACGCGGTTCCCGATCGATCGGTTCCTCACCGATCGATTGGCCTGCTCACTGGAGGCGTCCTTCTTTTTACGTAGCTTTCTTGATTGATCGAACTCCTCACGGCCCTTCTTCTTAATAAGCCAAGTAATTTTGAGACATTTTCCTAACAAATCTCCACCTTGGCTCAAAATTAACATCAACAATAAAACAACTCCACCTTCTCCACAAACGCCCCCTCAACCGGGGCTAACATACATCAAATTGAAAGACCCACCAAATTCGAGCAATGCTCGAACTTGCTCCCTGGTAGAACTTTTGTGAACATGTTAGCTAGGTTGTCCTCAGTCCCAATCTTCCTCAACTCCACCTTCCACTCGTCAATCAGATCTCTAATAAAGTGATGCTTCATATCTATATGCTTCGTTCGGTCGTGATGTGACATCTGATCTTTCGCTAGGTGAATGGCAGACTGACTATCACAGTATACTCTTATTGTCCCCTGCTCGACACTGATTTCACTCATCAACCTCTCAACCAGACAACTTCTTTAAATGCTTCTGTCACTACCATGTACCCGGCCTCGGTAGTAGACGGTGCTGTAACAGGCTGTAAACACGCTCTCCAACTGATAGCTGTGTCACCTAAACAAAACACATACCCTGATGTGGACTTCCTCTTATCGAGGTCTCCACCATAATCAGAATATACATATCCAACCAAACAACACTTACTTTTTCCATATTTCAAACACAAATCAGAGGTTCCAAGAAGATACCTGAGAATCCACTTCACTGCATGCCAATGTTCTTTACCCAGATTTGCCATGTACCTACTAATTCTGCTAACTACAAAAGCAATATCTGGACGCGTACAAACCATGGCATACATAATACTGCCCACTGCACTAGAATAGGGAATCTGAAACATGTACCTGACATCCTCCTCAGTCTGAGGTGAATCTAACACTAAGAGTCTGAAGTGAGCTGCTAAGGGCGTGCTAATCGGGTTAGCATCCTTCATATGAAACCTGTTTAACACCTTCTTAATATACTTCTCCTGAGACAAGTATAATTTTCCAACTTCTCGGTCTCTACGAATTTTCATGCCTAATATCTTCTTAGCTGCTCCAAGATCCTTCATCTCAAATTTACTCTTCAGCATAGATTTCAAGTCATCAGCATCTTTCATGTCTCGTGCTGCAATCAACATATCATCAACGTACAAAAGCAAATAAACAAAGCCTGAATCTGTCTTTCTGAAGTACACACAACTGTCGTACTTACTCCTGATGTAATTATGACTTGTCATGAACTGATCAAATATCTTATACCACTGCCTAGGAGATTGCTTTAAACCATATAAAGACCTTTTAAGCAAGCACACATGATCTTCTTTTCCTTCTACAACAAAACCCTCGGGCTGATGCATAAAGATACTCTCTTCTAGTTCACCATGCAATAATGCAATTTTTACATCCAATTGTTCAAGTTCAAAGTCATGCATGGCAACCAAAGACAATAATGCACGAATCGAAGTATGTCTAACTACAGGTGAGAATATATCATGAAAATCAACACATTGTACCTGACTGTAGCCTTTAGCTACCAAACGTGCCTTGTACCTTGCATCTTCAACTCCAGGAATGCCCTCTTTTCTTTTGAAGACCCATTTGCATCCAAACAGTCTTTTCCCTGTTGGAGGCTTCACCAGTTCCCAAGTCTGATTCTTATGAAGAGACTGCATCTCCTCATTCATAGCACCGAGCCACTTCTCAGCATCTAATCTCGATACAGCCTCTGATATGAAGTTGGCTCACTGTCTTCTAAAGACTCAGCAGTAGTAAGGGCATAAGCAATCATCTCCTCATACCCAAATCTCTCAGGAGGCCTGATCTATCGCCTTGGTCTACCACCAGCTATAGTATTATTCTCCACATGTAACAACATTAGAAACCTGTACCTGAGGTGCTGGAATACTCTCTAACTGAATAATCTGCTGATTTGACTGTATCTCTGTAGCATCAGGTGTCTCAACCTGAACTGTATCTCTGTCAATGGAGGGTGTGTGTGGCGGATTAAGTAGAGCAGACTCATCGAAAGTAATATCTCTACTAGTTAGAAACTTCTGAGCACATGGATCCCACAGTCTATATCCCTTCACACCTGACGAATAACCAAGAAAGATGCACTTCTTGGCCCTAGGCTCCAGCTTTCCATCATTAACATATGCATACGCAGGACAACCAAAAACTTTAATTTGAGAATAATCAGAAGTTGAACCAGACCATACCTCCTCAGGAGTCTTCATCTGTAATGAAGAATGCGGTGTCTTATTCACAAGGTAGCAGGCCATGCTAACTGCTTCTGCCCACCATTCTCTTTTTAAACCTGCATTTGAAAGCATACATCGAGCCTTTTCAAGTAACGTCCTGTTTAACCTTTCAGCCACTCCATTTTGCTGAGGTCGACCTGTACATGTCCTGTGTCTGACTATACCCTGATCTTCACAAAATCGAGTGAAGTCACCTTCGACAAACTCAAGACCATTGTCAGTCCTTCACCTCTTGATAGGCTTCCCTGTCTGTTTTTCAAGCAAAATTTTTCACTTCTTGAAGATATCATACACTTCATTTTTCTGCTTTAGAAAATAGACCGAAACTTTACGTGAGTAATCATTAGTAAACGTTAGAAGATACCTGGATCCACCTTTAGAAGCCACTCTGGAAGGTCCCCACAGATCAGAATGTATGTAATCTAACGTTCCTTGGTCTGATGCACTGCTGATTTGAAGCTGACTCTCTTCTGCTTCCCATAAATACAGTGCGCACAGAATTCCATTAGTCCTGTTGACTGACCACAAAGCAGTCCCCTCTTACTCAGCTCAGACAGTGCCTTATCACCAATATGACCCATTCTCATGTGCCACAGACTTGTGATCTCTGCGTCTGTCATAGCAAATGTGGAAACGGCAACTGAACCTGTCACGGTTGTGCCTGCAAGCTCATACAAAGTTCCAACCCTATTTCCTTTCATCACAATTAAAGCACCCTTACTGACACGCATGACTCCACCTTCAGCAGTGTACTTATACCCACTAAAATCAAGGGTACCTAGAGAAATCAAGTTCTTTTTCAACTCCGGGACGTGAAGTACATCACTTAAGGTTCTAATAGTCCCATCAAACATTCTCACACGGACTGTTCCAATCCCCACTACCTTACAAGCAGCATCATTACCCATCAAGACAACCCCATCTTGTATAGACTTATATGTGGAGAACCAGTCTCTGTTTGGAGTAACGTGAAACGAAAAAACCGAATCCATGACCCACTTATCCTTGGACCTGGACTGAGAATCAACAACTAATAGAAACTCCCCTTCACTATCCTCCTCTACAACACTAGCCTCAGCGGACTTGTCTTTGCCCTGGTCACCCCTGTTACCCTCTTTCGATTTATTCTTATATTTGTAACAGTCTTTCTTTATGTGCCCTTTCTTGTGACAATAGTGACACGACAGGTTCTTATGTCTAGATTTGGACCTAGGCTTATTCCCACCATTGGATCCCCTATGTTCTGGTCTACCTCTCACATGCAAACCACTACCCGAGTCATTCACTGAGTCAGATAATTCCCTATCTACCCGTTCTTTACTCTCAAGGTTTCTTTTTACCTCATCAACAGTAATGGTTAGCCTACCTCCGTATATCATACTTTCTACGAAGCCCTTATACGAATTAGAGAGCGAACACAGTAATATCATAGCTTGATCCTCGTCCTTAGGGACGTCATCCAAAGCCTTTAATTCATGTATAATTGAGGTATACTCGCTAAGATGGTTTTTAAGAAATGTATCTTCTGTCATACGAAAGGTGTACAACCGACGCTTTACTGCGAGTTTGTTGGAGACTGACTTGTGGCAAAACATGTCTAACAATTTCTCCCATAACTCCTTTGCGGTTTTAATCTCCAAGACTTTTGACAGAACATCATCAGCCAAATACATTTGTATCGCCATGAGAGCCTTATCATCCAATTCTTCCCATTGTGCCTCGGTCATAGTCTCAGGTTTCTTCTATTTCCCCTCCAATGCTTTCTTCAAGCCATTCTGAGTCAGGAGTCCTTTCACACGGACTTGCCATAAGCTAAAGCTTCCCTGACCATTGAATTTCTCTACCTCGGTCTTAATACCTAATGCCATTGCATCAATTCGACGAACCAGGCTCTGATACCAATTTGTGCGGAAATAAACAATTCTCCCGGATCACAATCGAATCAAATACCACGACAATAACGAGAAATAAATGGACTAAAAGAGAAACGAAATGATAGACACAACGATTTACGTGGAAATCCCTTTACAATCGAAAGCGGAGAAATCTACGGGCGAAGATCGGAGCTTTTATTATTGAATCAAAAGAAGAAGAATTACAATATTCTCTCACACTCTCAATTTTATTGTTGGCGGCGCCGCAATGGAATACCTCACTAATTTCTTGAGATACCTAATGACATACCGTACGTCCGTATTTATAGATGCGCAGAACACACGGTTTTCGATCGATCGGTTCCTCACCGATTGATCGGCCTGCTCACTGGAGGCGTCCTTCTTTTTACGTAACTTTCCCGATCGATCGAGCTCGACCTCAATCGATCGAACTCCTCTCGGCCCTTCTCCTTAATAAGCCAAGTAATTTTGAGACATTTTCCCAACAGTTTAGTCCAACAACAACAATTCATTAAACCAATTCAACTGAACATGTTTGTTGACTGCTAGCTTGATTGACGACATTTCCATTTCATTTTCTTCGGATGCAACATGTTTGCTCATGGCACGTAACCTTAGTGAAGCCAGTCACATCTAACTCTATCGGTTTACAAGTTCCATCAGTTCCAGTTGTTATTGTGCAGTACGACAATTTTTGCTTCGATCCCTCAACTCACTCATGTAGTTTCGTGAGCCACCATTGCCGAATACACCTCCTTTTGAAGAGCATGTCATCTCCAGGCTCCACTGTCGACAATGCCTATCAACATTTGAGTTCCTCCTATAGCATCACAATCCACCAAAACTCAGCCATCCCTGTTCTTTTTTATTTCGCCACGTGCTTTGACAGGCCTCACCAATGCAGACATATATGTATACGAAAAAACTAGTTTCTTTTACCACTTAAACAAATAAAACAACAACGACAACAAAAAATCTAATTCCTTAAGGGCTCCCGCATAAGCAAGGTTTGGGAGGGGTGGGATGTACACAACCTTAACCCTTCAGGGTGCTGCCCTAAAGGGGGATTGTGTCCGAGAATCCTTAACCTGAGAGGCATGAAAGCGTAAAAACATAAGAGCAAAACTCAAAAAAATAAAACGTTGAATAACAATTATTTATACAGTTTTTCGAAAATCCTTAAGAAGCAACATTCACAGTGCCCCAAGGGCTTTCGCCGAAATAGAGTTTGGGGGCAGTGAATGTACGCATCTAGTGGTTGCCATGAGCCGGGCCAGGCGGGGCCGGACCGGGCTCCAAACCTTTTTTAATACATATATATATATATATATATATATAACATACAATACAATCATAATAATGCCTTATAAAATTATAAAATATATAATCATTTTGACCAAAAATAATTATAATTTATTGATAAATAATATAACATATAAATAAAATACAACACAATCATAATTATAAATATATTTAATAAAATAAAATGTATCCTAAATTGTTAAAAAATACAACTACAACAATATGATACCACTATTTAAAATTACAAATATATTTTATAAAAGAAAATATATTATAAAAAAATAGAATTATAACAATATAAATAACTTAGTCTAAACTTTCTGCAGTTATTGCGGGACTTGATGTACTGATGCTATGATTGTCTTCTTCATTACTTGATGACTTGGTTTCTATCTGCTGCAGCCACCCAATCCTTCAAGTATGCCGACATTTCTAAGATGGATGACGCTAGCTTCGCTCTTTTTGATCCAAGCAATTTGCCACCTATACTGAAAACACACTCCAATGCTACTGAAAACACTGGGCACGTCAGTATATCGCGTGCCATGGTGGAAAGCACGGGATATTGGGTTTTATAGAACACCACCATCTCAAAATATCAAAATATGGATTTGCCTCCGTCGGGTTGAAGTCAAGCATAGGCGAATGCATGGACAAATTTAGCTCATCATATGACGTGGGACTCTGTTTGGGCTTTAGTATATTCAACATATCCCACGCATATGATTTTCCTTTAGAAGATGACGAAAAAGATGATGTGAAAGAATTTGGATTGTCAGATGATAATCTTCAAGCATATGCGAAAAATAAATTACGTAATTTTTCATCAATTTCCGTAATAAAAGATGCTACATCATAAGTTGGATTTATTTTTTCGTAAAAATATTGTGCAAATAATTGCAAATCTGTGAGTTTACAACGTGGATAAAAAAATGGTGGCAATACAATATGCCAGTGGTAATTCAAAATAATATTTTAAAAATTTTTGCCTCATGGCGATAACAGAGCCCTGCAACACGGGACTCTACCCTTCAAATAGCAATATCTACCAGTCTAGATATTGCTTGTGTAATGATTGTACTATAACATCCAAAAAAATGTCGTAGCATCTTTAAAAATAATAAAAAATTTACAGACTTCATTAATTACATTCCAATTTACAAATTCAAATTTAAAAGATCTTAGTTCTGAAGGATTTTGCTACTATTTTGTATATGTAATTTAAATTTTCAATGAGGATTGCTATGTGTGTCATAAAAATCTTTAAATTTTTTTGCCTAGTTTCAGATGTCTTAATTACTTTAACTACTTCTCTTAAAGACGTAAGAGAAGTATGTATAAGTTTCAAACCATCCATTATTATTAAATACAATACATGACAAATGCAACCCAAATAAAAATATTTTCCATCTAACATGAGTCTCATATGCCTAATTATTTGTTTAACAGATGCATTGTTATTAGTAGCATTATTAAAAGTAATGCTGAAAATTTTTCATTCTATCCGCCACTCATAGCATTGCCTCCATAATGGCACATGTGAATACATAAGCAATATGGAGTATTCTAGTAGGAAAAAAATAAATTACTCGTTTTTGCATAACATAGAAAAAATCAATCCAGTGTACCTTTATGCACATGAAAGGTACATCGAATTTCGACTTTCATGTGTCCGACGTTAGCGAACATGCTCGTCTTCGCCTTTAAAATATCTGGACGCTCATTTTCATAGTTATAAATTCTTTAAATGCATCCTGCTTCAAATGTTCAAAGGAACCCTTACACTGGCGGGGTTTAACACGGTTTGACAGTACCGGACGAATCTAGGGTCTTAGCTGGTGGTAAACGGTCTTTCAGCCCCAATGACGAATCATATTAATTCCCATCTATTCATTTCTTGTGTAAACCTAAAGTTAGCAAGTGCACCAGTCGCTTGCTGTATGAGGGTTTGTTGGGTTTTATCTGCATTTAATTCGAGTTGGCTTTTTAGCTCACCCTGAAGGGGGAAGGCTGTGTACATCAATCCCCCAAGACCCCGCTTTTGTGAGAGCCCTTGGGGCACTGAGTTTGTTGTTGTTATTGTTGCTATAATTCGAGTTGGCTTTTTAGTACGTGTCTTTTTAAAGTGCTAGTCCCACTATTAATTGGATGACTGGAAACTTTTGGAGGATAACATAATGTACAATATACTTTACTATGTTCACGATCTAGTGTAAAGTATTTCTATACATCGTTAGAATTACGTTTGCCACTGGTGCGGATTTGAGGTTCATTGGTGGTGGGTGTGGTTTCGGTTTGAGAAAATCCAGCACCACTCGATTTAGGATTATCCTGCCCGTAGTAGTGCTCTTGTTCCCAATTTAAGATGTCGGTATATGGAGGGGACGGACCTATTTCTAAAAAAATATGTTCCTGGGTATTAAGCTCAACCCCTTTACCCGTTCTAGAGAATTTAGGCGGTTGAGAAAAGCTTAAACTGGAACGATTAGCTCCAGATAAAGATGAATTATGTGCCATGATATTGTTAATTTATTATTATAAAATGTAAGTAAGAATACAAGTTAGGAAAATAAAAATGACAAATAAATAAAATTTCAATACTAAGGCTCCGTTTGTTTCGAGGGAAAAACACACTCCCGGAATTGATTTTCTCCTCTTCTGTTGTTTGGTGTAAATTTTGTGACAGAAAAGGTTTTCCAAAGGAAAAACTTTTCCCTCAAATGGGGGAAAATGACATTCCTTTTGAAAGAAGGGAAGTCATTATTCCAATCAACACAAAAAATTTCGAAGGTATATGTTAGTTCGAATATAAATCAGACCAAAATAAACTAGACGAGATCTTAGATTCTGGAGGTAATAATATCAGGCAAGAATTCTCAGAAGAATGATTAGTCAGCTTCAAATCCTTGAGAGAATTATGTGGTTCAATTTGATTTTCATTCCTGAATAATATTCTTTTATATTTTAAAAATCTTTATCTATTAACGCTATAATGAATACTATAATTAGAAAATAAAATTTACCTCAAACTAAGCAACAGAAAACTATTCATACCTAGATAATAAAATATTGAAATTTAAGGTACCTTATTGTATATATTAAAATATCAGGATATGTGACAAATGGTCAAACCTCAGGCACCTTAATAATGATTTCTCTATTTCTTTATTAAAAAATAACTTTTTCACAAGCACACGTAGCCTAGGGAATTTTAAATATATTATATCGCTACTTAAGTTGTCCTATAATTAGGTATAGGATAATTAATAAAAGATGTTTTTCTTTAAAACAAACAATAAATATTATAAGATGATACTATATTTTCCGTTGAAACAAACGGAAAACTCAAAGGGAAATTGCATTTTCCATGGAAAATCTTTTCCAAAGGAAAATATTTTCCTTGGGAAAAGTAATTCAGTTGAAACAAACGGAGCCTAATTTTGCCAAAGCAAAAACTAAAATTTGCACTTCTAAAGTCTTCTACGAGCAAAACATAGTTGAAACTTCGAACTTGAGATATTTAGAGTAAATATTTGTATATAAGTAAATAAAGAAAAGAGAATTCGAGAAATTGTTGTATGGTGAAATAAGAAAATGAGATTAATATTTACGGGGAAAAAAATAATTTTTTTTAGTTTAAACACCGAACGTCAAGCCTGATAGTGTCAGGTTATGTTGCGAGGCATAAATTATTCAGCATCTGTGCCATCACCTTGAAGAGTCCGTTGTGAACTATTTATGCATTTCTTAATAACCGGTGCTGGGTCTTAGATTAAGCTAGATGACGCTTCAGAAGGGATGGAACAACAAATCAAAGCTTCTTGTGGTGCCCGTCATGAGGACGTCTCAGTTGGTGGCTTCTCCTATTCACGCGGTCATAGCATCGGAGTCAGAAGTTTAATTCTTGCTGAGGATATACTCATGACTTATCTGCTCATGGGTATTGTGGGCTTTCTCATGGGCCGAAGTTACCTGGGCAACCTAATCCTTCGTTAACAAGAAAAAAAAAAAAAAAAAAAAAAAAAGCTTCTTGCGGTCTGTGCCTTTCTTATTTGACTTTCTGTATGATGAGTTTGAATATTTGCTTAATGGTTTCTGTTCATGTCTTCTGGTCCCTTTGTGGATTTTAGGCTTCTTGTATCCATATGCAATTAGCTAAGAATCTCATATTATTTTCTATTTGTAGTTTTTAATTTTTGAAAAATTAAAAATTAAGTTTTAAAAATAGGATTTTTTTTTTAATTTTTGGTTTTCTCTGTTAGTTTTAACTTAAACTAGGAAAAACTGCAAATAAGAAATCAAAATTAGAAAAATAGTGCTCAAAATGTGATCGAGGGTTAAGAAGCTGGCCATTATTACCAACCTAACTGCAGCTTGATTGCCTTCACGACAAGTATAGGAGACAACAAACATCCACAACTAATCTTAATTAATTTTAATAAAATGTGATGGTTGGATACAGGTGGAAGATATAACAGTAAGACAAGTATACGAGAAACTATTGGAGGCCGTTCAGCCTTGAGGTTAGCCTGCCATATTCCCCCTTCTCCTCCTACTTTGTATTCTTTTGCTGGAACTTAATTGTAATTGTACAATATTATGGTTCTGAGTTTCTTAGTTTGATAATGCAACTGACTGGAATCGCATTCAAGTCATTATTTTGGTTGTTTATCAGTCCAAATCCTAATGAATACATTTTGAATTGTTCGGAAACTAAATTGATACAATTAAAAAGTAAAAAAGCAACATACCCAGTGCCCAAAGGCTTCCTGCTCAAGCAGGTGTGGGGGCGGATATACGTAGCCTTCCCCCTTCAAGGTATTACCCCTGAAGAGAGGTTGTTTTCGAGTGCCTCCTGTTGATGTATTTTCAAAATGAGTATTATCAATTAAGTGTTTGAGATTTGTCCCAAGGTTGTTTGAAGTATTTTTACTTGTATGGAATGTGTGTCGACACACAGGGCTCGTGTGTCGACACACAATCTTACAGAACCAAAATACAGAGTTGTGTGTTAACACACAATCTTACAGAAGCGCACGAAACAGGTCTGTGTGTCAACACATAGGGCAGGTTTTTGACAATTTTGGTGTGCGGTTTTTCCCGGGTCTCGGCGCCTCTTTTTGGGCGTTTCTTTGGGACGTATCTCTTCATTATAACATATATATTCCCTCTTTTGTTTGGTTTTGATACACTTAAATCTTTTGATGAAAGATTGAAAAGAACTTTGAGAAAAGATTAAACAAAGTGTTGAAAGTTCTTGAAAAACTTCATTCTCATTTATCTCTTCTGTCTCTCCTCTTACACATCTTCATTTTATCGTTTGGTTGTCGTTGTATCTCGAGACTATTTCCTATACTGAAATAGGTTTTAAGGAAAGTGATTACACAGTCTCGACACCTGTGATCTCTTGGTTACCCGTACTTGCGACATTTGCAAGGGTTTGAGCCAACAATCATAAGACTTAATTTCGTTAATTGAAAATGGCTTCTTCACTTTGTGGGTTTTGATGGCGAACCATGTGAGATTAGAGAAAGTGATGAGCGGAGAGAACTGGGACTTATTTTGGATCTTTCTCTTATATGAATTGCTATGGATCAAGGTATGTCTTTTGATTCAAATATGAGTAGGAATCATGAAATTTTAAGATTGGTTTAAATTTCATCTAGAGATATCAAAATCATGAAGTTCTATAATGCTTAAGAAGGAGTGATTAATGCATTGTTATTTATGCATGAAAGTACGCGTTCTTGTGGGTTTGAAACTCTAAAGATAAGTAACTCCTAATTTTACATTTATGCATGGTTTTACATGTTTAGATGTCTCTCTCTCTCTCTCTCCAGCTCTCTCTCTCTGGCTGTGCAGTGCAACGTCCAATGACCCCCCCCCTTTCGCTGATAGCCCGGCCACCCCGCCGCCCCACCATCGGCAACCTCGCCGACCCACCTCTACCTCCGGCTACACCACCTAGACGGCGTAGACCCACCACCGGGCAAGTGTCGCCCCTCACCAACCCACCCACACACCACTCACCACCGACCCTCCAACCCACCTCACCACACCCACCCCGACATAGAACCCCTCCACCACCTCGCCCCACCCAAACACCCACCTCCACCACCTCGCACCCCGCCACCACCTAACCATCCCAAACCAAACCTCGCCTCGCCCAAACCCACCCCAACCTAGACCTTGCCTGACCCAATCACCACCGCTTCGCCTCACCGACCTCGTACCTCTCCACCACCTCGCATCACCTACCCGGCACCCCCCCCCCCCGACCAAACACCCACACCGACACCGGCACCACCACCACCGCAGCTCGCGTCGCCGTATTCACCGCCATCACACACACTCACACTCACATCACACCACACCCCCCCGGCCCCACCACCACCACCACCACTACCAGCAACTCCTCATCACCACCGTCACCACCGCCAACAAAACAAAGTGATCAGCCCGCAACTAACAAGCAAGAGCGGGCCTAGGTAAGTTTTAGCTGGGTCAGAGTATCAACAACGCACCGGCCCCAGGTTTGATCTATCCTTTATTACAGCAGGGTAGTGTTTTGATTTACCATTGTTGAGTATTTTCCTTTGGCTTACTTGGTTTTGTCTCTTTTCATTATTTTTGCATTTGTGTGATTCTTATTGACTGTGGGCGGTATTCTACGGTGTTTATACTATATTCAGCTTCTTGTCTATGTTGTCCACTTACCCGTGTTAGGTACTGCTAGTGGATGAGCGCGACCAGCTATGGAACTCAGACATTGAAGCCATCTTCAAAGGGGTTGGGGAGGGGGAGGGGGAGGGCGAGGCAAAAGGAGACAGGGAACTTGAGCTTAGGTTCACTAAATGTCGGGACACTAACGAAGAAGAGTTTCGAGGTGGTCCATATGATGATGAGGAGAAACATCAACATCCTTTGTCTGCAAGAGACTAAATGGGTTGGCGAGAAAGCCAGGGAGGTGCTAGGGCATAAGCTCTGGTATGCGGGCAAGGTCAGAGGCAGGAATGGAGTTGGGATCATTATGGAAAGCGTCCTCAAGGACAAAGTAGTCGGAGTATCAAGAGCTGGCGATAGGATCTTAAGTATCAAGATGGTCCTAGATGGTGAAGTATTGAACATTATCAGTGCCTACGCACCCCAAACTGGACTGTTTGAGCATGAGAAGGCAAAATTATGGGAGGACTTAGACACAATGATGCGAGGCATACCCCTAACCGAACAAGTAATGATTGGCGGGGATTTCAACGGACATGTTTGCGCGACGGAGGATGGTTATGCTCCTCACCATGGAGGATTTGGCTTTGGAACCAGGAATGCAGAGGGCAAAGCCCTATTAGACTTTGCGGTTACTTATGACCTAACGGTAGCCAACACCTTCTTTAGAAAGCGCGAGCAACACATCATCACGTACCAAAGCGGCGGGACAAGAACACAGATTGACTACATACTATTAAGGAGAAGGTTGCAAAGAGACTGCAGGGATTGCAAGGCTACACCAAGCGAAGACCTATCTACACAACATAGGGTGTTGTGCACCGATATAAAGGCTAAGAAAAGGGCCAAAAGAATCTGCAAACCTGCGCATACGCACACTTGTTGGAGGGAGCTCAAGGGGGAGAAGTGTAAGGTATACAAGGAAAGAATGGACGCTAAGCTCAGGAAGGACTTCGAGGGAGATGCAAACCAGATGTGGAGCCATCTGGCCCAAAAGATGAGAGGACTGGCACGGGAAGTTCTCGGCACGTCAAAGGGAAGGGTATCAAGCAACAGAGAATCCTGGTGGTGGGGTGACTAGGTCCAAGAGAAGATTAAGGCGAAACGAGTATGTTTCAGAGAGTGGGACCATAGCAGGGATGAGGATAAGCGACAGCGGTATATTCAAGCCAGAAGAGAAGCAAAGGGAGCAGTCAGAGAAGCACAATCAAGAGCTTATGAGTACTTCTACAAAAGGTTGGAGACCAAGGAGGGTGTGAGGGACTTATATAGAATCGCCAAAGCTAGAGAAAGGAGGACCAGAGACTTAGACATGTACTAGTGGACATGCATCTAATCAAGGCTAGGTGGAAAATGTACTTCCAAGAACTGTTCAACGAACAAGGAGGGACAGAGTTATCCTTAGGTGATCTTCAAACATCTAAGGCGCATCAAAACCACTGCGACTGTAAGAAAATTAACCTCGATGAAGTCAAGGAATCCCTGAGATCTATGGGAAGGGGTAAAGCAGTTGGCCCAGATGGCATACCCATAGAAGCGTGGAAATGTCTTGGACAAAAGGGAGTCAATTGGATGACTAGACTATTTAACCAAATCCTTTAAGGGAACAAGATGCCTGAGGAATGGAGGAAGAGCATATTAATTCCGATATATAAGAACAAAGGAGACATCCAGAGTTGCGCCAATTATCGGGGTATCAAACTAATGTGCCACACTCTGAAGTTGTGGAAACGGGTCATAGAGAGGAGGTTAAGGCAACAGACTGAGGTGACCGAGAACCAGTTCGGATTTATGCCCGGGAGATTGATAATAGAAGCCATCCACATCCTAAGGCGGACGATAGAGTAATATAGGGAAAGACAAAAGGACCTTCATATGGTTTTCATTGATTTAGAGAAGGCATATGATAGAGTGCTGAGGGAGGTCCTTTGGAGAGTTTTGGATAGGAAAAGCGTCCCCGTATCATACATACAAGCCATTAAAGATATGTATGAAGAGGCACAGACTATGGTGCATACAGTGGATGGGGGACAGACGCTTTCTCGATAACAGTAGGGGTTCACCAAGGGCCTGCTTTAAGCCCCTATCTGTTCATCCTGGTTATGGACGAGCTCACTAGGCACATCCAGGGATATGTACCTTAGTGCATGCTTTTTGCAGATAACATAGTACTGATGGGGTAGTCGCGGGAAGAGATAAATCAAAAGGTGGAACTGTGGAGAGGAGCTCTAGAGTCGAAGGGTTTACGATTAAGCAGATCCAAGACCGAGCACATGGAACTCAAGTTCGATCCCTCTACCACACCTAGTAGAGAAGAAGTCAAGATTGGACATGAGGCCATATTGAAGAAGGAGAGATTCAGGTACTTGGGGTCCACGATACAGCACAATGGCGAAGTAGACGAGGATGTTAGCTATAGGATCAAAGCGGGATGGCATAAGTGGAGGATGGCTTCCGCGGTACTTTGTGATAGGAAGTTTCCCTTGAAGCTAAAGGGAAGATACTATAAGACGGTTGTGAGGCCAGCAATGGCGTATGGGGCGGAGTGCAGGGCGGTGAAACAACAGCATACACAGAAAATGAAGGTGGCGGAGATGCGAATGCTGAGGTGGATGTGCGGATATACAAGGAAGGATAGGATCAAAAATGACATCATAAGAGGTAAATTGGGCGTAGCCTCCATTGAAGATAAATTAAAGGAGCAACATCTGAGGTGGTTCAGGCATGTCAGAAGGAGACTGAACAACGCTCCAGTCAGGAGATGCGAACATCCCCTTACTACACTAGGCAGAAGAGGCAGAGGCAGGCCAAAGAAGAGATGGCTTGAGACGATCTGACAAGACCTCACCCACCTTAACCTCCGGGAGGAGATGGCCTTAGATAGGGCCCTATGGAGGGCTAGCATAGGGGTATTAGATGATCCAGATGGAGTAGGGTAGTCTTGGTCTCTAACTTATCTTTGTCTCTACCTTATCTATCCCTATCCCTTTGTCACTCTCTTTTTTTATTTCTTCTACCTTTATCTATAGCACTTTCTTTATATCCTTTTCTTTTTCTCACCATATCTGTGTTCAGTGCCTGTGCACACATTTTTTTAATGCTTTTTTTTTAATGCTTTTGATGCTTCTCGTGTTGCCAGGTCTTGGGCTGATTGATGAAGACAAACTTTTTAGGCTGGGGGTTCTCGGAAACAGCCTCCCTTCAAGGTAGCCCCCCGAAGGGGGAAGGCTACGTACATCTACCCTCCCTTGACCCTGCTTTTGCGGGAGCCCTTGGAGGCACTGGGTTGTTGTTGTTGTTACATGTTCAGATGTGATAGTTTTATGAATTTTGATTGAGGGTTGCAACCATAAATGAAATTTTGATCCAATGATGGTGTTTTTTCATCATGAAATTAAAAAAATGTGATTTTTAGGGCATTGTTGATTTTTTTTGATAAATAAGGAGCCAGAGGCTCGATACAAACGGGCATTGTTGATTAATTAAAGGAACATAAATGTTCATATGAATCTATGATCTAATATCTTTGAATCACATGAGTTGCATCCAATCAATGGAAACAAGTTGTGTGAAATTTCATGTGCTTGATTCGGGATGAAATCATAAAATCATGAGATTTATGTGAATTAATGTCTTGTGTGCATCTAGTGGAATTTATATGTGATATCAAAACAAAATTAAATAGGCATTGTTTTGATTATTTGGATCATGAACTTAATGATCAAGTGCCTTGAATCAAATGAAATGCAGCATAGTTTGAGAGATAAGGAATGGGAAAAGTTAAAGTGAAATTCGATCCCATGATACCGTTACGATTTTACAGACTTTAACCATCATCTTCTTGAACGGAAAAGATAGGGCATTTGCAATTGACCCACAGAGGTATATAATTAAACTTTAAAATGTTGACAGTTACAAGGTGTGTAATGTCTTGAAAACCGCATGGCATTGGAGTGGAATAAACTTGGGAAAAATTAATGAGTATATGATAAGTGAAATTAGAACAAATGACCCATTTTTTGCTATTTTTATACAGAGCTATCATACCAAGGCTGTACATATGAAACATTTCCATTAATTTTTCCAATATAATATGAAAATAATGATGTTCGCATGTCACTGCATGTTTGCATATAACTGCATACTTGAGTACTTAAATTTATACGCAAGTTGAGATTAATATATTGTTGGATGCAGATACAATAACAAATTTGTATATATGTGTAATTTGAGTACATTAAATAAATAAAAGAAAGGAAATCTATTTTGGGTGGTTGTTGAAACCAGACGTCAAGGCGACGCTAAAAAAGAAAATCCTTATTTAGCGTGGTTGTTGAAATCAGACACTGAGACGATTCCAAAACTGACAATAATAATTAAAAATGAACAAATTTTCTGTTATTATTCAGTGTTTGTATACCATGATTATAGCTCTCAAAGAATTATGATGGTCGGAACAAAGTACGATTTATGCATTATGTATAGTAAATTTATTGTTGCACGAATTTGTACTATGAATAATTAAGTTGAGGTTTAATGCATGTGTGCACGAATTTGTAAACATGAATATTATATGTTTACTTGGTGAATATGAAAGTAGCTCAAACTTGAGTGAAATTAAAATTGTTGATCATGACAAAATTTGTGTGATATTTGATGTCATATGAATATTTGATTATGAAGGAAAAAGTTATAACAAATACATATTTACGTATTTGAAATATATAACTTGAGTAAAAGAAATTGGATCATGAAAAACAATGTTTATGTGATCATAATTATGAAAGGAGTTTGAGTATGATCATTTATATATATGCTCAATTAATATTATGAATGTTACAATTGATGCATAAGCATGGATGTTAATACAATTATGCGATTAATGCGTGTATGTATGTCAATGGTCATTAATTAGTGGGATTTTGACTTATGAATATGAGTGCCTTTGTTTGCACATTAAATGAAACTGATGTGAATTTGAACGTATTTTGTGGATCATGTAGCATATGATTATTTTAAATATGTTGATCCATAGTATGACTGATATAAAAATATTCAAATTGAAATTCATGATCAAGGTGATGAAAAAGTTGTACAATAGCACTTGGAAATGATGCTTCATAATTTCATAGTTAACCGCATATATTCGGTGGGTTTTTCAATGTTACTTGATGGAATATTTCAATGAAAACCGGCATGTATGTGAAAAGTATCATCACTTGTCATAATTAATGCGGTTAAAATAATGTCTACATGCATTTTTTAAGGGACATGTGCATTTGACGGTTAAGTAGTCTATGATTTTTTGGTACAATACTGTTGCTGTGAATGACTTTCTTCCAACCGAAGATGCAATTGCCGCCATCCAATACTCAATGGACCTCTATGCTTCGTACATTGTAGAAAGTTTGAGGCAGTATCATGTTCACTTTAGTGTGCGAACTGCTAAACTACCAGGTCACATGCTCTATGCTGCGGACCAACTCTCAAGCTTCTCAGGTTGTGGGTCCTCGGAAACAGCCTCTCTTCAGGGTAGCCCCTTGAAGGGGGAAGGCTGCGTACATCTACCCTCCCAGACCCTGCTTTTGCTGGAACCCTTACAGGCACTGGGCTTGTTGTTGTTGTTATTGTTGTTTGTTGATTAGTTGGTACAATAATCGTGATTCTTTTTATCGGTTAAACCGAAGTGCATTTATACTATAAATGTGTTGTGTCCAACTTATATGCAGTTGTTGCATGGAAAATGAGAGTGTTATGTGATCTTGCATTCACATGTTGATTAGTCATCAAAGTGACAAAAAATTAAGAATATGTGAATACTGGATTCTGATAACTCATATGTTACTTGTAAAGTTAGATGCTTATAAATGGCATATTAATTCATATGACTGAGTTGTGGGTAAATTGAATTTCTTAAGATGTAATGTGAATGAGCAAATAAAAGTGACTTTGAGTCTGTTATTGATATTGAACGATGCATTGTGATCATGTGAAGTAAAGTATATTGTGATGAAAATCATGTTTGAGGATATATCCCTAGAAAGACTTTAAAACTTTGAAAAAGTAAAAAAAGTATTAAAGAAGAAGTCCTAACGATCCGACTTGATATTTCTAGAGGAATGAATTAGAAATAATATGAATGTCAAAGTTCAATATTGCTATGTTGTAGATTGTGATTCTATGACGAGACTGTGAAGTCTTGCGATGTTGCCTATTGAAAGAGGTAACTAATGAATCCAAAAAAGTGCGTATAGCAAGTTTAACAATGATATAGGATTAGTTGTATGTATGTATGTTGATTACATGTTTGAAATTTGGTATGAATATTTAGAACCAAATGAAAATGCTTTAATAGTATAATTGGAATTTGAAAAGGTTTGATGTAGCCTTTGGTATTGGATAGTTAAGTGTATATAACTATCTATGTAAGTAAAGGTTACTGGCATGAAGTACATAAGGTACTGGGATGACCATGAATTATGTGTTAGGACCACTCACGAATTTACCGAACCTTAAATCGAAATAGCAAATGTGGAATTGAACGGGAATGAGGGAAAAATATTAGACATCGGAATTTACGTGGTTCAGTTGAAGCCTACATCCACAGAGGGGGAGCAAAAAAATTCACTATTATAGCCGAGGGTTACAATCTTTGTTCTCTCTTCCTCACTTGTGTTTTGCTCTCATTTCAACACCAGCCAAGAGTGCCTATAAATAGGCCTCATACAATCGAAACCACTAGAAGCTCAAGAGTCATGCCATAAATACAGGCCCTAATAATTACAGCCAATAATTATGACGGTTTCGGGAAACGAACAGTCTCCACACTTAACAATCTCCCACTTGGAGATTGTACAGTAATCCTCCATGCTTCCCTCTCACCATGCAATCATCATGCGTGAACTCTACCTAAAGCCTGCCTTGGCTTCAGTATATCGGGCAGTACATTCTTCTTTAGCAGAACTACTGGATTCTCGCTCCCACTTATCTTCTTGTACCGGGAATTCGTCTCAGCTCCCACTGCTAGCTCCCACTTAACACGTGTACTTGACCTCAAATTAGAACGACCCTTATGACTGATCTTTTTACCCATCGGCTTTCTGGACTGACATGACACCTTGGGAAGTGGTTTCCAACTGACATGCTTTGACCTCCGCAAAGCTGAGTTTCCTGTAGTAAACTCGCCATCAGCCGCCTTCGACATTGAAAACAGTGTGCCCGACTTCATACCACGAGCTATCACTAACGCCCCTTTCGAGACAATCCACTTTTCTCCCGAGAACCTGACAGAATACCCACTATCATCGAGCTGTCCTACCGATATCAAATTATTCTTCAACTTGGGCACAAATCTCACACCATGTAAAGTCCATCTCGACCCATGCGGTGATAAAATATTGACATCACCCATACCGACAACTTCTAACGGCTGTCCACTCGCCAAATACACTTTACCGTAATCCCTAGCCACAAAATTCTGAATCACGTCCCTACACGATGTAGCGTGAAACAAATCCCCCGAATATAAAATCCAGTCATCCATTGGTGAATGTACGGTAAGAGCTAGAGCATCATGTATTATCTCTTCAGTCACAACATTGGCTGTATCTGGGTCTGACCTCTTTAAGACTCTACAGTCTCTCTTCACGTGTCCCAGTTTTCTGCAATGCTAACACGGCCTCCTTTGGCATATCCTACTGCTGCTTCTACCCCTACGTGATCTTTCTAAACCCGTACCTCGGGATTTCATGCTCAAGGTGCACCTCCTCGGCTAATACTAAGTCACGTATGTCATCGCATTTTAATTTCTCTTTTCCGGCAGAAATACTGACCGCCATCCTCATGGCCTCCCAACTATTGGGCAAAGACACTAATAGTACCAGTGCTCAGACTTCGTCACTAAAATTGAGTTCCATCGACATCAACTGATTTATGATTGTATTAAATGCATTCAAGTGCTGGGCAACAGAATCACCTTCCGTCATCTTCAGATTGAACAACTTCTTCATCAAGTGCACCTTGTTGTTCGCCGATGGTTTCTCATACGTGCTCGACAGAGCTGCCATCAAACCCGCCGTCGTCTTTTCGTTGAAAACATTATGAGCAACAGTCCGGGACAAGGTAAGTCCAATAACCCCCAAAACTTGTCGGTCTAACAAGTTCCACTCCTCATCCTCCATATTCTCAGGCTTCTTCCCTAATAGGGGTAACTGCAACTTTTTCGCATGCAGAAAATCCTCGATTTGCATCCGCCAATACACAAAATCAGTCCCATCAAATTGCTCAATACCGGAAATTTTTATTTCATCGGTCGCCATTGATGATAGCTTCGAATTTTACCACCTCGAGCCCAATTTTTTTTTTTTTTTTTTTTTTTAACGTATCTGTAGTAAACTTGTAGTACTCTACGTTAATGAAACTGGGCCGGAACACTCTTAAGCTCACACTCTCAGCCCAAAAACAAACAAAGCCCAACTTTGTCTCTCTCTCTTTTGACCAAAGTCAACAGTCCCCTGTGAATGTCAACAGTTTCTCTCGTTCCTCTGCGCGTCTCTCTGTCTCATCGGTTACTCTCTCTATGACTCGTCTTCCGAGCTTCCTCTCTCTCACCGCGACGCACCGCCGCTCACCGAAACCATGGCCTTCTGACCATTGGAGTGTCTCACCGGTCGTCTTGGCATCCTTCGTTTGTTCACCGAACCCCGACGACGCACCACTGCTCACCGGATTCGAACAGTGGCACCACGAAGCTTCGATGCCGCCGACAACTCACCGCCGGTCCCTGTTCGGCCTTCGAGAGGCTACCACTGCTTCGCTCGCAGTCATCTTCAACCACTGACCTTCTATTTCTCGCAGAACCACGACCGCGCCACTGCCGGACTCTCACCGACAGTCACCGTTCACCGATTCGCTCGGGAACCACCAGATTTGTCATACAGGTTACCCGATCTAGCCTTTTTACTCCTCTGTTTCACCACCATGGGCGGCCTAGCACCGCCACGCGCCACCACACGCGCCGCCGGTCGTTTTCTCGGGCCCGTCAAAAAACCACACGCCACCCTGAACTCTGACGTGTACTTTGTCGGAACAGAAACACCAACCACCGGTCCTCTCCTCCCACTCAAACAGCTATTTCTCCGATTTAGGTTTCACCCCGGGCTCTGGTAGCAGTTGTTAGGACCACTCACAAATTTACCAAACCTTAAGTCGAAATAGCAAATGCGGAATTCAACGAGAATGGGGGAAAAATATTAGACACCGGAATTTACGTGGTTCAGGCGAAGCCTACATCCACGGAGGGGGAGCAAAAAAATTCACTATTATAACCGAGGGTTACAATCTTTGTTCTCTCTTCCTCACTTGTGTTTTACTCTCATTTCAACACCAGCCAAGAGTGCCTATAATTAGGCCTCATACAATTGAAACCGCTGGAAGTTCAAGAGTCATGCCATAAATACAGGCCCTAATAATTCCAGCCAATAATTACGACGGTTTTCGGAAACTAACAGTCTCTACACTTAACATTATGGTGTTAATTTTTATAAGAAGAATAATTGGATGCCAGTAGTATCTCCGATAAGGAGGACTACGCTTCTAAGAGTGAGTAGGTGTTGCTACATGGTGGGGGTGTTGTTTCTTAGGTTGTAAGAAACGAAACCGTGTTGTTAATTCCACCGTAATTGTAGAGTTTATTACTCTGGTTTCTACTTGTAAAGAAACAGAATGATTAAAGGATCTTGTGTTTAAGATTCCTTTGTAGCCTAAGCCAATATTGACTATTTCTATTCATTGTGATAATAAGATATGCTTTCAAATGTATAGGAGTGAGATTTATCACTGAAAGTTCGGACACATTAGTGTCAAATATTATGAAGTAAAATAACTCGCGAAAGATTGAGTGATCACTGTGGACTTTGAAAATGTAAATCAGAATCTAGCGGGTCTCTTATTTAAAAACATTGCTAGAGACTTGATAATAAAAAAATGAAGGAATAGTGTGAAATCTGTCATTATTAGTTGCCCATGATAGGCCCTCAACTTGACGCCTAGTATGATGCTAGGTCTCGGGTTCAATGAGATGGACTTGTCATCTTTGTGACTGCAAGTACTAAAAGAGAGTTTTCCATCTCGTGTGAAAGTGCTTGGTTACCTGCATTAGTGAATCTAAAAGGATGAATGTATGCTCGTAATGGACCCAAATTTATATTATTATTGAATGTCGAGTCACAGGGACATGATCCGTGGGGTCTACCTTAGTGAGTGTGAAGTTTGGCCACTTCAAAGAGTGATTTTTAACAAAGGGTTGGCCCTGAAACACTCGTGAAGAGTATAGGACACAAAGCTTCATATGTGTTGATCTGGGAGTTGTAGGGTGCGTATGGGGAGTATGTCTTGTGCGTGTTGATGTGTTCGGTTAGTCAAATGGGCTATATGGTTCAAAGCATGGTCTACTGTTTTTTGATCAGATTAACTGTAAACGTGTCTTCACTAGCTGGGGGTTCAATCGAGAGACATCTTCATTGATGCACAATAAGGCCTCCTTTAATTTAGAGATGTTATATGTGAGAATGATTGTATTTTGAAAATGGTGGGGGAATGTTAATGTATTTTCAAAATGAGTATTATTAATTAAGTGTTTGAGATTTGTCCCAAGGTTGTTTGAAATGTTTTTACTTATATGTGATGTGTGTCGACGCACAGGGCTCGTGCGTTGACACGTAATCTTACAGAACCAAACAGAGTTGTGTGTCGACACACAGAACCCATGTGTCGACACACAGAGCGCGTGTGTCGACACACAATCTTATAGAAGCGTACAGAACAGATTTGTGTTTTGACACACAGCTTTGTGTGTCGACACATAGGGCAAGTTTTTGACAGTTTTGGCGTGCAGTTTTTCCCGGGGCTTGGCGCCTCTTTTTGGGTGTTTCTTTGGGACGCATCCCTTCATTAAAACATATATATTTCCTCTTTTAATTGGTTTTGATATACTTGAATCTTTTGATGAAAGATTGAAAAGAACTTTGAGAGAAGATTAAACAAAGGGTTAGAAAGCTCTTGAAAAACTTCATTCTCATTTATCTCTTCATCTCTTCTCTTACACATCTTGACTTCATCGTTTGGTTTTCGTTGTATCCCCGAGACTATTTCCTATGCTAAAATAAGTCTTAAGGAAAGTGATTACAAAGCCTCGACACCTGATATCTCTTGGTTACCCGTACTTGCGACATTTGCAAGGGTTTGTGCCAACATCTCTAACCTGAGGGTGAGGACTTCCTAGGAAGTCGCCCATCCTAGTACTGCTCTCGTCCAAGAATGCTTAACTTCGGAGTTCTAATGGGATTTGGTGACTGCATGTTGGTACAAATTAATATAATGGACAAAGTACAAGAACCTTTGGCACAAATAACCCTAAAAATAAATTGATTCTATCTCAAGTACGCCCATTTCAAGTGGACCCAACTGGGCTAAGTTTCAATTTCAATCAGGCTCAAGTGTTTGATCTTTTATTGTTTATTCTTTGTCCTTATTTCTTTTTTAATATCGTAAAAATATATCGTACTATTCACTTTACCAAACATAAACCTTAGACCGGTCTATGCAATATGGGCTATGGAATGCAGCTATCTTCCAAGATCAAGTTAGGGATCCGAGCTGGGGCGATTTCTGGAATCCAGAAATTAGTATGGTACCGTATAAATTTTATGAGTTAGTTTTATGTTAGTTGTGATGAGTTTTGTTTTTGTGTTGAGTTTGTGAATAGGTCTAATTTTGAGGCCTAGGGCCTATTTAAGTTTTGATACCGATTATAAATGAACTTTTGATATAATGAGAATTATCGCGCTTGCCTTCTAGCAAAAACATAAAAAATAAAAAATAAAAAAACATAAACCTTAGACCATAAAATCACAATTATAGCACCCGTCGCTACATAACACGGGGCGTTTCGTCTTGGGTGCGGCTACCAACACAACGGTTCGATGTCAACAAGCGGTCATTGCCTGACTACTGTTGGCTTTTCGATACAATCACCAAGTCTCTAAATCTGAAAACAGCACCACTGTGTTCTGTCGCAAATCACTAAGCGTGATTTTTAGTAGTTGTTTAGGGTTCGTTTTCACTTTCATTTTATCTCCAACTTTTTCCTTTCTCAGACACCTTGGTTCACATTGATTTTGCGGCCGCCAGGACCGCAGCCCACACATGTCCGAGGCTTTTTCCATGGTCTTACTCATCGATCTACATCGGAGTACCGAGCTCATCTACTGATCCATTAAAAAGAATCATACACACTAGCAGCATCAATTCAAAATATTCAATTTCGATGCCAGTAGTTTATTTATGTTAATATCGTGGGTCTCTGATTTTTGTATCGCAAATTTTTTACTAATTATTAAAAAAAAAAAAATACCATGCCTTTTTTTGGTCTTTATTTGGCCATTCAACTTCTCCCAATTTTCCAATTAATTGAGATTTCAGGTCTTCCAAACATTTTACAATTTTTTGACTCTAAAATTTTTTGACTCTAAAATTTATCAAATAGCTTGGTACACCGACGTAGATCGATGTGTAAGACCTTGGAAGAAGCCTTGGACACGTGTGGGCTGCGGTGCTGGAGTTCACCACTACCCTAAAGTTGTTTTTGCCCCTGCACTAGTACAATGGAACCAAATGGCACTCTGACCCCTAGGTTAACACTACGCCCGGAACACCCATGTACTCGAGGGTTACCAGACTAGGACACACCCCAATATTGCTCGGTTATGCAAGGATAGAAGGACAGAGATCATTTGTTTCGTCATTAGATGGATTCTTAACATGATAGTAACACATACATCCATAAACCTTCAAATGCTCCTATAAGGGTGTTTTTCCAAACAAAACTTCATAGGGACTCTTATTCTTTAGCAAGCTCCTAGGCATCAAATTTATCAAATAAACAGCCGTTAGAACACACTCACCTCAAAAGTTCTTAGGTAACCTTGCTTGAAAGCGTAGTGTCCGTCCAACCTCTAACAATTGCTCGTGCTTCTGTTCAACAACTTTGTTTTGTTGTGGCGTCCTAATCAAAGATGTTTGAAATTGAATCCCATGTTTCACATAAAAATCCAACAGTGGCCCATACTTAAATTCCTTATCATTATCGCTCCTCACCTGTTGACCTGTAATCCAAACTGAGTGATTACCACACAACAAAAATACATAAGAATACCATGTGCTTCGGGTTTTTCACTCATAAGATAAACCCAAGTGCACGACTGTAGTCATCAACTATGGTTAAAAAATACTGTGCACCAGTCAAAGACACAGTTCTATAAGGCCCCAAAATGTTACAATGTATTAATTCAAAACACAACTGAGTTCCTGAAACAGACAAAGGAAAAGGCAAACGTGTTTGCTTCGCACGATGACATGAATCACAAACAACATTTGTCTTACTAATGTTCAAATGCGGAAAAACCGAAAAGGAATATGACCCAAGCGGTGGTGCCACAAAACGGCTTCTTTATTATTCGGAACCAAATAAGTCGAGGGAGCAACCGATCGAGCCTCCAAAAGGTATATCCGATCTCTTTGCCCGCCCGCTCTAGTCAGCTTCCTTGACTGTAGGTCCTGATGTAGCAAAAATCAGTATGAAATGTTAAGGTATATTTTCCACCACAAGTTAATTTGCTCATTAACAACAAATTACAATGAAAACCAGGCGCATACAATACACTAGGGAGAATAAAATCATACAAAAACACAAACTTTCCTAACATGGGAAAGCGACAAACCCGTCCCATTAGGCAACCTAACCGGCCTAATCGAATTGTTTGGCACAACGTCAAACATATAAGATAAAGAAGAAACTGCGCGGAAATAAACAATACTCCCGGTATACAATAGAATCAAATACCACGACAAATCGAGAAATAAATGGACTAAAAGAGAAACGAAACAATCGACATAATGATTTACGTGGAAACCCCTTTACAATCGAAAGGGGAGAAAACCACGGGCGAAGATTGAAGCTTTTATTATTGAATCAAAAGAAGAATTACAATATTTTCTCTCACTCTCCATTTTTTTGTGGCGGCGCCGCTGGCGAAAACCTCACTTTGGAATTTGGATATCGAATGACGTAACCCTATGTCCATATTTATAGGTGCTGGAAAATCGCGCTTCTTGATCGATCGGGGGGTCCCGATCGATCGGCTTGCTCTCTGGGGGGGTCCTTCTTTTACGTAACTTTCCCGATCAATCGAGCTCCACCTCAATCGATCGAACTCCTCACGGTCCTTCTCCTTAAAATGCCAAGTAATTTCGAGACATTTTCCTAACGAATCTCCACATTGGCTCAAAATTAACATCAATAATAAAGTAACTCCACATTCTCCACAATGCCCCCTCAACCGGGGCTAACATACATCAAACTGAAAGACCCACCAAATTCGAGTAGTGCTCGAACTTGCTCCCTGGTAGAACCTTAGTGAACATGTCAGCTGGATTGTCCTCAGTCCCAATCTTCCTCAACTCCACCTTCCACTCATCAATCAGATCTCTAATGAAATGATGCTTCACATCTATATGCTTCGTTCGGTCATGATGTGACATCTAATCTTTTGCTAGGTGAATGGCGGACTGACTATCACAGTAGACTCTAACTGCACCCTGCTCAACATTGATTTCACTGATCAAGCCTCTCAACCAGACGGCTTCTTTGAATGCTTCTATCACTACCATATACTCGGCCTCGGTAGTAGACTGTGTTGTAACAGGCTGTAAACACGCTCTCCAACTGATAGTTGTGTCACCTAAACAAAAAACAGACCTGATGTGGACTTCCTCTTATCGAGGTCTCCACCATAATTAGAATCTACATACCCAACCAAACCACACTTACTTTTCCCATATTCCAAACACAAATCAGAAGTTCCATGAAGATACCTGAGAATCCACTTCACAGCATGCCGATGTTCTTTACCAGGATTCACCATATACCTACTAACTCTGCTCACTACAAAAGCAATATCTGGACGGGTACAAACCATCGCATACATAATACTGCCCACTGCACTAGAATAGGGAATCTGAGACATGTACCTAACATCATCCTCAGTCTGAGGCGAATCTAATGCTGAGAGTCTGAAGTGAGCTGCTAAGGGCGTGCTAACTGGATTAGCATCCTTCATAAGAAACCCGTCTAACACCTTCTCAATATACTTCTCCCGAGACAAGTATAATTTTCTAGCTTCTCGATCTCTACGAATTTCCATGCCTAAGATCTTCTTAGGTGCTCCAAGATCTTTCATCTCAAACTCACTCTTTGACATAGATTTCAAATCATCAACATCTTTCATGTCTCATGCTGCAATCAACATATCATCAACATACAAAAGCAAATAAAGGAAGTCTGAATCAGTCTTTCTGAAGTACACACAACTGTCGTACTTACTCTTGATGTACCCATGACCTGTCATGAACTGATCAAATCTCCTATACCACTGCCTAGGAGATTGCTTCATACCATATAAAGACTTTTTAAGCAAACACACATGATCTTCTTCTTCTTCTACAACAAAACACTCGGGTTGATACATAAAGATACTTTCTTCTAGTTCACCATGCAAAAATGCAGTCTTTACATCTAACTGCTCAAGCTCTAAGTCATGCATAGAAACCAAAGATAACAGTGCACGAATCGATGTATGTCTAACTACAGGTGAGAATATATCATAAAAATCAATACCTTGTACCTGACTGTAGCCTTTAGCTACCAAACGTGCCCTATATCTTGCATCTTCAACTCCAGGAATGCCCTCTTTTCTTTTAAAGACCCATTTGCATCCAATCAGTCTTTTACCTGTTTGAGGCTTCACCAGTTCCCAAGTCTGATTCTTATGAAGAGACTGCATCTCTTCATTCATAGCAACGAGCCACTTCTTTGCATCTGATCTTGATACGGTCTCTGAATATGAAGTCGGCTCACTGTCATCTAAAGACTCAGCAGTAGTAAGGGCATAAGCAATCATCTCTTCATACCCATATCTCTCTGGAGGCCTGATCTGTCATCTCGGTCTACCACAATCTATAGTGTAATTCTCCACCTGCTGTCCTGTTTCTACATTATTAGTAACAACATCAGAAACCCGTACCTGAGGTGCTGGAATACTCTCTAGCTGAACAACCTGCTGATCTGGCTGTATCTCTGTAACATCAGGTGTCTCATCATGAACTGAATCACTGTTAATGGAGGATGTGTGTAGCGGATGTAGTAGAGCAGACTCATCAAAGGTAACATCTCTACTAGTCAGAAACTTCTGAGCACTGGGATCCCACAGTCTATATCCCTTCACACTTGACGAATAACCAAGAAAGATGCATTTCTTGGCCCTAGGCTCCAGCTTTCCATCATTCACATGTGCATATGCAAGACAACCAAAAACTTTAATATGAGAATAATCGGAAGTAGAACCAGACCATACCTCCTCAGGTGTCTTCATCTGCAATGAAGAATGCGGTGTCTTGTTCACAAGATAGCAAGCTATGCTAACTGCTTCTGCCCACTGTTCTCTTTTTAAGCCTGCATTTGAAAGCATACATCGAGCCTTCTCAAGTAACGTTCTATTTAATCTTTCAGCCACTCCATTTTGTTGAGGTCGACCTGTACATGTTTTGTGTCTGACTATACCCTGATCTTCACAAAATCTAGTGAAGTCACCTTCGACGAACTCAAGACCATTATCAGTCCTCAACCTTTTGATCAGCTTCCCTATCTGTTTTTCAAGCAGAATCTTCCATTTCTTGAAGATATCATACACTTCATTTTTCTGCTTCAGAAAATAGACCCAAACTTTACGTGAGTAATCATCAGTAAACGTTAGAAGATACCTGGACCCACCTTTAGAAGCCACTCTGGAAGGTCCCCACAGATCAGAATGTATGTAATCTAAAGTTCCCTTGGTCTGATGCACTACTGACTTGAAGCAGACTCTCTTCTGCTTCCCATAAATACAGTGCTCACAGAATTCCATCAGTCCTGTTGATTGACCACAAGGCAATCTCCTCTTACTCAGCTCAGACAATGCCTTATCACCAATGTGGCCCATTCTCATGTGCCACAATCTTGTGATCTCTGCATCTGTCATAGCAGTTGTGGAAACAACAACTGAACCTGTCACGGTTGTACTTGCAAGCTCATACAAAGTACCAACCTTATTTCCTTTCATCACAACTAAAGCACCCTTACTGACCCGCATGACTCTACCTTCAGCAGTGTATTTGTACCCACTAGACTCAAGGGTACCTAGAGAAATCAAGTTCTTCTTTAAGTCCGGGACGTGACGTACATCACTCAAGGTTCTAATAGCCCCATCAAACATTCTCACACGGACTGTCCCAATCCCCACTACCTTACAAGTAGCATCGTTACCTATGAAGACAACTCCACCCTGTATAGACTTATACGTGGAAAACCATTCTTTATTTGGAGTAACGTGATATGAACAACCCGAATTCATGACCCACTTATCCTTGGGCTTGGACTAAGAATCAACAACTAATAGAAACCCCGTTTCACTATCCTCCTCTACAACACTAGCCTCAATGGACTTGTTTTTGCCCTGGTCACCCCTGTTACCCTCTTTCGATTTATTTTTATATTGCCCTTTCTTGTGACAATAATGACACGACAGGTTCTTATGTCTAGATTTAGACCTAGACTTTTTTCCACCATTGGATGCCTTATGTTCTAGTCTACCTCTCACATGCAAACCACTACCTGAGTCATTCACCGAGTCAAATAACTCTCTATCTACCCGTTCTTTACTCACAAGTTTTCTTTTCACCTCATCAACAGTAATGGTTGGCCTACCCCCGTAGATCATGCTTTCTATGAAGCTCTTGTACGAATTAGAAAGCGAACACAGTAATATCAAAGATTGATCCTCGTCCTTAGGGACATCATCCAATTCCTTTAATTCTTGTATAATAGAAGTAAACTTGCTAAAATGGTTTTTAAGAAATGTACCTTCTGTCATACGGAAAGTGAACAACCGACGCTTTACTGCGAGTTTGTTGGAGACTGATTTGTGGCAAAACATGTCTAATAATTTCTCCCATAACTCCTTTGCGGTTTCCATCTCCAATACCTCTGACAGAACATCATCAGCCAAACACATCTAAATCGCTGTGAGAGCCTTATCATCCATCTCTTCCCATTGTGCCTCGGTCATAGTCTCGAGTTGCTTCTCTTTCCCCTCCAGTGCTTTCTTCAAGCCGTTCTGAGTTAGAAGTCCTTTCATACGGACTTGTCTTAAACTGAAGCTTCCCTGACCATTAAACTTCTCTACCTCGGTTTTAATACCTGATGCCATTGTACTAATTTGAAGAACCAGGCTCTGATACTAATTTGAGCAGAAATAAACAATACTCCCGGTATACAAACGAATCAAATACCACGACAAATCGAGAAACAAATGGACTAAAAGAAAAACGAAACAATCGACACAATGATTTACGTGGAAACCCCTTTACAATCGAAAGGGGAGAAAACTACGGGCGAAGATTGGAGCTTTTATTATTGAATCAAAAGAAAAATTACAATATTTTCTCTCACACTCAATTTTTTTGTGGCGGCGCCGCTGGGGAAAACCTCACTTTGGAATTTGGATATCGAATGACGTAACCCTACGTCCATATTTATAGGCGCTGGGAAATCGCGCTTCCCAATCGATCGGGGGGTCTTGATCGATCGGCTTGCTCTCTGGAGGCGTCCTTTTCTGACGTAACTTTCCCGATTGATCGAGCTCCACCTCAATCGATCGACCTCCTCACGGCCCTTCTCCTTAAAATGCCAAGTAATTTTGAGACATTTTCCTAACAGAAACCATATGGTCGGTAACACCCGTATCAATAATCCAACTGTGATTGGAAATAGAGACCTGACCTGTGAGATTTACTCTAGGTGAAGTCGAAAAAGACCAGAGTAAATTCAATAGCTGTTGGTACTAGATAGGTGACAACCCCACAATCGGGTTGTCAGTCACTGGTAGCTCGCTACCGTAAGTGAATAGCTGCGACAGCAGCTGTCCTTTGCCTTGCTCCCGTTGTGCCTTGCTTCTTCCATCTCGTAGGGTAACCTATCAACTCATAGCATCTTTCCTTAGTGTGTCTATGTTTCTTACAATGAGAACAGGTAAAACGACTATTACGACGAGGGTTATTTCCCGATGAGGCCGAACCACCACCACCTCCCACTAGGGATGGCTATCGAACCCGAATTCGGTGGATATCCATCCAAATCCATTTATTTATGATGGATTTGGATGTAAAAAATGGATTTTAAATGGGTTTGGATTTGGATGTTGATAAATGGGTTTGGGGTCGGGTTGGATTTGGATGACATCAAACCCAACCCAAACTCGACCCAAATCCGACCCAAAATTATGTTTGTATAGAATAATTTTGAGTATTTAACAAGCAAAATCATATTCTAATAATATATATTTTTTTTACTATGCCAACTTATTTGAAGTTTAGTCTAATACTAAAATATTCTTTGTAAAAATTATAATGTAACAAATGTATTAAAAATTAGTGGTTAAAGGCTTTTGAAAGATTGCCTAATATAGCATTATTATTGTATGAATATTAAATTAAAAAAGGGAAAAAAATTGTACCGACTTGTCCAAATACTTGTTTTTAAGGTATAATTATTGCATTCTTATTATTATATATTAATATTAGATTGTAATGTCATAACTTATTCTGGGTTATGAAATTGGATCGGATATCCGTTCCACCCGATGGATTTGGATTTGGATTTGGATTGAGTTTTTATAAAATAAATGGGTTTTTATCGGATTTGGGTTGGGTGTTTTTTCTGGATTGGATCTGGATAAATGTAAACCCGACCCAAATCCGACCCATTGCCATATCTACCTCCCACGGAGCCTTTTACAGCCAAGGCGACGGCCTCGGGTTGAACAATGGTACCTGCGGCAACATTTTGTTGTTTCTCTTCTTGGCACAAGATAGAGTATGCATTATTGGCAGAGATTAACGGTTTTGTGTTCATTAACTATGATCTAACTATGGAAAAAAAGGGTCAAGACCCATCTACATGTCCAAGAGTTTTTCCATGTCAAGGATGCTTGAAAAGGCTTTGGCATGACCACAAGTACATGAAGGTATCTCCACAAGTGTATATAACTCATCCCGCAATGACCTCAATTTAGTGAAATAAGTGGACATATTTGAGTTTTCTTGTTTCAAATTCGAGATCTCACATTTTAATTCGTAGATACGAACATTATCCTGAGAAAACCTCTCATGTAAATCTAACCAGATATCACGCGCAGTCTCTAAGTGATGCTATCTTGTATCTCTTTTGAGACAAAATTAGAGAGCCAAGTAGAAACTATGGAGTCACAAGCACTACAATTCTCAAAATTCGAAGATCCCTCATTTGGTTTTTCTGTGCTTCCATCAAGAAAATCAATTTTCCTCTTTGCTTTGAAAATCTTAAAAATAGACCTTTTCCATGATCGGTAGTTAGGCCCAACTAAGATATTTTGATCAGACACCAACCACGGATGACCCGAAGGATGCAAGTGAAATGGGGAATTAACGTCAATTACTCACACTGTCACTAGAGTTGGCATGATAACTTGATCAGAATTTAAATTGAGTGGTATTGTTATTATTCTCAACGTTAACATTTATCTAGAAATTAACACGAAGCATGAAAATGAAGCAAGAGGAGAAAACAACTCACAAAATGCACAAAATTGTTCTGCGAAAAGAGGAGGCGTGCGACTGGTCGGAAACCTCCAAAGCACGATTCTAGCAAAGATCTTCTCTAGATCATTATCTGCTCCGATACCATGTTAAAATCCAAACAAGAATAAAATTGCAAGAACAAAATTAACACTAGCGAATAAAAATGGGAAAAGAATAATTTTATTTGAAGGGACACTTACATCAAGAATACAACAACAACAACAACAGACCCAGTGCCTCCAAGGGCTCCCGCAAAAGCAAGGTCTGGGGAGGGTAGATGTACGCAGCCTTCCCCCTTCAAGGGGCTACCCTGAAGAGAGGCTGTTTCCGATGACCCCCATCCTACACTTACATCAAGAATGAAACAATTTATAATAAACCTATGGAAAATTGAAGAGATTAATTCTAACCTACCTAATTAATCTAGTGCCGAGTATTTACAATCCAATTGATGGGTGTTAGGGCCATAATGGCCGGTTGAAGGAGGGAGAGGAGAGGAAGGGTTTATTTCTAACATTAAATACAAGATGCTAATGAATATGCCCAGGTACATGAATACAAGAACAAATATAAGAATAAAATGCATGTAAAAATATTAGTATTCTACAGCTTCAAACTAACTTATGGTACATTTAGGGCCATTAGAGATGTTTAATTAAGTTATTACTGCAACATACTCCTGTAAATAGTGAAAAAATTGCGTAAAAATGATTTCTTCATTTATAAATATGTGGTAAAAGTTAGTATAACCTTGTGGTGTATTTAGTTTAAAGTAGAGGTACATTTTTTTCGATAAATAAAGTAGAGGTACATATAGTTAAAACTCATAGTACATATCTAAAACTAACTCCAAATGGGTCCAAAATAAGTTGGGGCATATTTAGGACTAATATAGACGCCTAATGAAGTCACTAGTGTAACATAATCCCACAATTAGGAGAAAAATGGCGTAAAATATAAAGATTCTTTCGTGTATAACTTCGTGGTACAAGTTAGTAGGATCTTGTGGTATTTTTTTAATACAAAATAGGTGACTCGAGCAAGCGAGACCTAAGAGAACCCCGAATAAATTAGGAGATAGAAATAAGAAAACAAGAAAGCAGGGCAAAAACAAAAAAAATAAGCACAAAAGAACAAAAAAGGCACCACATGGCTAAATCAGCACTGAAACCGCGCGACAAGTGCGGAGCAGGGGAAGAAGATGAACTGACATAGCAAGATAGAAATTGACAGGGTGACTGGCCAAACACCGCCTTACTCCATCATTGCAAAAAGCTCAATCATATTCGATTCGTCTCCATCATATGTCAAACTGAGCCTTTTCCCATATTTCCATCTACGCTTCGCTACAGAAAGCTTACCAACATCCTTGGCATTATCACCCTTCCTTACGAATATCCTGGGATCTTGTAGTATATTTAGTTAAAGTCGTGGTATATTTAGTTAAAACTAGTGGTACATTTCTAAAACTAACTCTAATTGAGTCCAAATTAAGTTGGGGTACACTTAGAACTGTTATAGATGTTTAATGAAGTTATTAGTATAACATAATCCCATAATTAGTGAAAAAATGGCGTAAAATTTAAAGATTTCTTCATGTATAACTATGTCGTACGATCTATTAGGATCTTGTGGTACATTTAGTTAAAAGTCGTGGTATATTTAATTAAAACTAGTGGTAAATTTTTTGAAACTAAGTCAAAATGGGCCCAAACTAAGTTATGGTATATCAAGGACCATTATAGTCGCTTAATGAAGTCATTAGTGTAAAATAAGCCCATAAATAGTGGAAAAATAGCGTAAAAATTAAAGATTCTTACATGTATAACTATGTGGTATAAGTTAGTAGAATTTTATGGTACATTTAATTAAAATTCATAGTACATTTAGTTAAATAAGCTGGCTTACATTTAGGACCATTATAGATGCGTAATAAAGTCATTAGTGTAACATATTCCCATATTTAGGACCATTTTAACTAAATATACCACGACTTTTAACTAAATGTACCATAAGATCCTACTTGCTTAATTCTTATACCATATAGTTATAGTAGAAGAAATCTTTAATTCGTATACCATTTTTCCACTGTTACACTAATGATTTCATTAAGCGTCTAAATGGTCCTAAATGTACCTCAACTTATTTTGGACCCATTTGGAGTTAGTTTTAGAAATGTATTACTAGTTTTAACTAAATATACTTCTACTTTAAACTATATATACCACAAGATTTTGTTAGCTTGTACTACATAGTTACAAATGAAGGAATTTTAAATTTTGATGCCATTTTTCACTAATTATGTGATTACGTTATATTAATGACTTCATTAAGGATCTCTAATGGTCCTAAAGGCACCCCAACTTAGTTTGGGCACATTTAGAATTAGTTTTAGAAATGTACCACGAGTTTTAAGTAAATGTATCACGACTTTTAACTAAATGTAACATAAGGTTCTACTAGCTTGTATCACATAGTTATAAATGAAGAAATATTTAATTTTTACGTCATTTTTCCAATAATTATAGGATCATGTTACAGTAATGACTTCATTATCCGTCTATACTGATTTTTTCAAAAATAATTATTTTTTAATAATTTGAATTTTTTTTTATGGTGTTCAAAAAAATTATTTTATGTTTATATAACACATAAACTTCGATACATAACAATAATAATAATAGTAAATATACTTTTTTTGGACAATATTTTTTAAAATTTGATAAATTTATGTATATCAAATAATAATATATATATAATACAATACAAAAAAAATTAGGCAATTACTTTTTTTAAAACATTTTTACTGAAAAGTTGCTGCTGGCATTAAAAAAAAAAAAAAAAAAACTAATTTTACATTTTTTAATTTTTAAAAATATAAAATGACCAAAATGGCCCTGCTGACATGGCATGCTAACTGGGTATGTCACTTTGGTAATTTTGAATTTTTCAGATGCTATTTAGGTAATTTTAAATTTTTATACGATATTTTAAAAATAAAAATTACTAAACAAACTATTTTAAAAAATACCCGACAAGGGGGACCATCTAACGGTGTTTTAACTTTTTCACTAACTCAACATACGAGTCCTGGGATTTTAATTTAAGAGCACATATGTTGGAGCACATGCATTGCTTTGACCATAGTATGCATCTTGTCTCGGGGCTCCGTAATTGTTTTGCTCTATTTGCTTCTCATCATGTGTTGGTTATTTTGCCTTGCTTGCCCTTCAAATAGTTGTATATATCTATTGGAGATTTCATCCATTATCTTATTAAAAAAAAATCACCAAATCCAAGAGTCCTTTCTCCCTTATTCATTTTGTATTCTAGGGACGCTGCCACAATGTATCTAAATTTGGGGTATATGACCTTTTGAGTATTGTTGATGATTATAGTACATTTAAATTTTCGGTGTTGTTAAAATCATTTTGGAAAGTATTTAGATGGGTCCTGCCTTGTTATCTGAGCTTTAGCTCTTTATCTATGAAAAAAAAGAAAAAAAAAAAAAAACTTACATTAGAGCCATTCTTCAAATACCATAGTACTTAGTTCTAGATTTTGATTTGATATCATTTTGATGCTAATATTGATGACGGTAAAGGGCTAGTACTTGAAAAATGAATCGGGCACCAAAGGAAAAAAAGGGTAATAGTACATGATAGTTCTATTGTATATGATGTTCATGTATCGGAAATCAAGGATACTGTGTCACTAGTATCTGTTACTATTTTTCGATTTTATAAATTTTATGAGTATGCTCTTTTTTTTTTTCTTTCTCTGGAGGCAAAGATCGTAAATAGTATTGGATAAAATGTTCTGATACTATATGATTTTCTCCTCTTAATTATTGGAAAAAACTATAGATGTCAATACTCATTAGTACATACTAGATTTTTTTGAGATGAAAAGCTAATTGAATAGATTTAGATAAAATAACGTTTATCCTCTTAGTTATTAGAAAAAAAAATTCATTGGTGTCAAAATTTTTTTAATGAAATGTTGCCATGAGGACAACATTATACAAGGAACATCATGGGTTATTTTGATATATACAAGGAAGAGTCATCATAATAATTGCAAAACAAAGTGTCTTGGGATTATATTTTCTTATTGCCTATCATTGATTTTGGTGTGATACACATAGAGTTGGAAAAAAGTGACTCGGCCTGATGACCTGAACTATTTGACCTGCTATCCGACTTGATGCTCACTTGAAAATCTTAAAATCTGTTGGGACCTGGAACTGAAATGAAACCGACCCAAATTTGATCCGACTAAAACATAACCCATCTTGAGCTGACCAGAAACCCGAAATGACCCGACCCAGACCCAAAGTTTGACCAGACCCGTTATGACCTGAAACTGGAACTAGACTTGTCTTATAACCCAGAATGATCCAAATAGAAATCAAATTTATCATAGAATCTAAATAGTATGATAATTATATTCATTTTGTAATTTCAGTTATGATTTTCAAAGTCGAATTAATATATTAATAAAATAACATGATGGGTCAATCTAAAATCAGAACCAACTCAAGGATGACTCCGACCCTAGGTTAACCCAACCTGAGATTGACCCGACCTGATGTTGACCCCATCTGAGATTGACCCTACCCGAGTTTGACCCGAACAAGAGGATGACCTGACCCCAGCCTGATCCGACCTGATCCGATTTTGACTCGATGTAAGGTAGACCTAACGTGACATTAACCCGACCCGACCTAAGCCAACCTAATTGGCAGCTCTAGATACACATTTGATTCTCTCCTTTAGATGCATTTTTTCTATTTTTCTTCTTTGGTAAAGTTTATGTACTCTATCGATGAAACATCCGCAGCTTACAGTGTGTCAAGGGCTCCTGCATAAGCGGGGTCCGGGAGGGGTGGATGTACGCAACCTTACTCCTACAAGGTGTAACCCTGCCGAGAGGCTATTTCCGAGGACCCCCACCCTTAGAGGGTTGGCAACACGAGGGCTTCCCAGGAGGTCACCTATCCTGGTACTACTCTCGCCCAAGCACGCTTAACTTCAGAGTTCTAATGGGATCCGGTGCATTAGTGCATGGTAAATAAAACCCTAAACATCCGTAGCTTACTATCTTCAATTATTAAAAAAAAAAAAGAAAAGAAAAAATTCATCATAGTAACTAAACAATTTTTTTGATTACTGAACAATTGCCTGAGAGGGTGTGTGAGAGATGGTTGTTGATTTCTTTACAATTTTGGCATCTAAATACCGATGTTCAACAATTAAAAAAAAAAAAATTACTTTTTTATTATATATATAAATTTATTTTTGGATAATTAAGGGGAGAAAATCTTCAAAAGATACAAATGCATACAAAAGAGAAATCCAAAATAGTCAAAAATTTATTACATATGTAGTATAGCATACGATTTTGTTAAGATACATATTAAAAGTACTTGTAAAGATGGGCGACGAACACTGCCTGGAAGCTAGATGTGAATATGTTGGATTTTTCCATGTCCATGAATTCATAGACATGTACACTAGGATGGTGGCGAAGGTTACATCTTGCATCAGGTTGAATAAGAGTACTCATAGTGAAATTGTATGGAGTAACATAAATGGTTAACTTGTGTATGAAGGTGCTTTTGTAACATTCCCTAGCAAAGTCTAGTAGACTTTCTTGGTCATTCTCATTAGGAAGTATGTGAGCACTATATGTCTTGATGTCCTTAAACTCAATAGTCAACCTATAAAGGCCATCTACATATGTTGTAGGACACCCATTACTACTACAATTGTAAACCTGCTTGTTGCTACAGAACTCTAACCTGGTGGAGCAGATATATAATGTGCCCTTGATTAGGCCAAGATGTGAATCCTGGCTGCACTTGTAGCACTCTTTATATTCAATACAAAGTGCTGGCTGGCTTATTCGGTCATTGCTTTTTGGATCACAGGATAAATATTGGACAGAACAATTTTCTAGTACCGTAATTACATGATGAGTGAACGACATGTAAGGGTGAGATTTAGCTTCTAAGAGTCTCCTCACGACTCTATCAAACTCACCAAACCTTGAGAATCTATAATTCGTATGTCCATCTGCCATCAAAATTTGGATGATTTTGTCGTTGCCATATGCATATGGTTTAACCAGCTTTACCCTATTTAATGGCATAACCAACTTAGATTGTGCTCCAATGTATGGTCGAAAAACAAGCGCTTTCCTTTTCACACATAAATCTCCCTCAACCATGCTTGAACAACTACTCATGAAGCAGGGGTGGGTTTCCTCATTCTCCAAGTTGTGGCCGATCATGTTATACACAACACTATGCAAATTCTCCCCGATTTGGAGACTTCCAGTAGCCTGTTGACCGAATTTATTTTTGTTTGAGCTCGTACTCCCCGCAAAGCCATTGCTATTGGCTACCATGGGACCGACTAGGTGTTCCAAAAGTTGGGTTACGTTCGCAACATTATGAGCACCTGATGAAGAAAAAGAAGAGAAAAATGAGTGTCTCTTACTGATTGACATTCCGACCTTGATTGTAAGGAATGTTGTGGTCGTATAGAAGCACAACAATCTCGAGTGAAGATGGAACATGAGAAAATCTCGGCATTTGTTTTGATCACTTCAATTGCAGTTCAGACAAACCATCATGCATGGAGAGTGGATTCAGGAAGAAAATTTAATTTTCATGAGATAACTACTTATGTGACAATCCAGTGCACAACAGCAACCCGGTGCCTCAAAGAGACTCCTGCCAAATCAGGATATTGGAAGGGCAAGATGTATGCAGCCTTACGCTATTTCTGAAAAGCTCCCAACCATATAAAGTAAGAACAACATTTATGAAATCTAAGGCGGGTTAAATAACAACAGACATGCAAAAAAGTAGTGCAACATTAGGTAACAATCCAGTGCATTGGCACCAAAAAAAAAGAAAAAAATGTACTGATGTATTGTTTTACGAATAATGATGTATATTAAATATATAAATTCAATGTTATAAATAATTATTTTTATAAACTAATAATTTAATCATATATATTAAATATATAAATTATGCAAATCTTATATATAAATATATGCACAAAATTTATTCTGTTTTTTATTCGTACCTCACGTAAAAAAAATCAAAAATTTTGACCACACTAAAAAATTAATGTATATATACAAAAAATTTATTCTTATTTCTCATGTATTGGATCTTCTCCACCCTAACTACTTGGCCTTTAATAACCGGAAGCAAGTGAGGAGAAGGTGTTATCCTTTTGACTAATACAATATTTCTTAAGAAAATAATTGTACTGTATAATATTATTATAAGCACTGCTATACCAGAAAAATTGCGTTTAATTACTTCATATTATATATATATTACAGAAAGTCATTATTTCATTCGAAATTTTATTAATTTAATGATCTTTATAATGTAAATTTTTTCAATTGACCAATTATTGTCAATGTTGTTAGCATAGCGTTAAAATTTGCATGGTATGCACGAGTCTGTCGATGGAGCTCAAAATAAGGATAATCGTTAAGTTGAATGAGAAAATACATATAAATAATTGAGAAATAGGGATATGTGGATTCAAGTATGAGCCATGAATCTAAATAATCTCGACTTAAACCACTTTGGTAATTGTTACTGCAAGCATGTAGAGATTGCCAACCCGCGATCTTTTCTTTTCAATAAGTAGCAAAGACAAACTCGCGATACAATTAACTGACTTATCACAGGAAGACTTGAAAGCCACATACAAAATGTGGATAAAAGGAAAAAAAATCACAAGATACAGGTCTACCCATTCTAGTGGTTCATCACAAGAATAATTAAGTTCTTGAAAGAAGGTGTGGTCACAATATGTATAAAGTGCGCCCCCCCGCCCGCGCCCCCTTGAGGTTGGTGCTGGTATTGGTTTAGTTAGTCTCTCAACTCCTAAGTAAGAGGTATTGGGTTCAAATCTGGGTGAACTTTGTTTAATTTTGCCTGTGATGCGCTCCTAGTTTAGATTAGGGGATTAAATTTTGTCATTTTCTTTCTTTTTTTTTTGTTGTTATTTCAGCCGTTATTTCTATTAGAGGACATCTCCAATGTATTTATGAGGATATTATCCTCTCAATTATAAAAAAATACAAGACATGGCATGGAAAGAGAGTAAGTCATACCAAACACATCCTGTCTGGCTTGTTGTGATTGAGCACTTGAGCCATTACTACCACCAATATGCAACTGGTCAATAGAAGCCTCCAGCTTGCCATGTTTGTTACCTTCCTGGCCTTTACCCTTTCCTGGCCTAACATTTTTGGGACGAAATTAAAGCAAATATTATAAATAGGGCACTTCGTATGTATTATAGATATATTATTCTTTGTTCTAACTTGTGCTTTTTTATAAATACTCTGTTTAGTTGCTCGTACAGTAATTCAATTAATTCAAATGAAATCAACAACGGGAATTTTTCAGAGACCAAAGCTGTCCTTTTTTCTTCTTGCTCTTGTTCTTCATCTTGCTCAAACGCCAGCCTCTAAGGCTGCAAATTTTCTTTAATTTTTCTATTTTTCTGCTCTAATATGGTATGAGAGCACAAATTTATGCTTCTGCATCACTGATTTGCTTGCTATTTTCTACAAATTTTCAGTCTTTTGTGGTTTAATCTCCTCGATCATAATCTGGGGAATATCTTCGTTTACTGGATCAAAAGTTGTTGAAATCCTTCAACGAAGTGAGAATAAAACAACATAAATACAATAAAATTCGTTCACAACATAAATATTAATATAATAAGTAATAAGAACTTCAAGCATAAAAAACTTATTAATGTTATTAACAGATGATAGTTTAAAAATTACAAAAAAAATAAAAAGAGTAAACTTACATGGAATCATATTTGAAGACCCTTATAATTTGGGGGACCATAGGGGTTGCTTGGGTTTCTTGTGGTAATATCCGGGTCTGTATGTCTGCTGAGTTTGTAGAGGTATTCCCAAGATTGATCATCTTCCTCGACCTTTCCTGTCCGAGTACCTTAGAAAACATTGTGTTGCGGTTGGACAAGGGGTCCATAAGAAGGATCTCATCCCTTACAGTACAGAAAGGCTCACTGAGACCCATTAGAAAGCGATAGATAAAATCCTCTTCCCTTTTGGCCTTCCATTTAGTGTAAACGTCACAATCACAGGCTTTCATGGCACCGCAAGAACACTCGGGAAAGGCATCGTAGCGAACATATTCTTCCCAAATCAATGTTATCTCCCCAAAATATGTGGCTACATTCATGTCTCGTTGTTTTAAATCGGATAAGGCCTTCTTCAGCCAAAAAATATTTACGGATCTAGCAACATCGGCATATTGATCTGCAAACGGCTCCATAACGGAGGGAGGGAGTTTGGGGGGGGGGGGGGGGGGGGGAGGAGTAAAACCCCAGGTCTAAAGGAAGAAGGTGAATAAGACTGAAATAAACAATATAGAACAAAAAAAAACCGAAAATGGTCAATTATACGTTAGTTTTGAGTTTTGGTGTATTGATTTTTTTTAGTTTATAAATTCTTTGAAGTAATATTTTATTTATAAAATTACATATATTTAATAAAATAGTCTTAAGCACAGTGTGCAAAGGTGTACAATGGGTATCTCATCCAATTTGTTTTCGTTTTCGTTGCTAGTGTCATAATGTTGTGGTTTATGTGTGGGATAAAGAGAATAGTGAAGAGAATGGCGAGTAGATGATGGGTTTACTAATAAATCACGACAAGTTTTACGCCTTTGCATATTGTCATTTGTACTACTTTATTGAACACATGAAACTTTTGGACCAAAAATTTATTTCATAAAGTATGTTGTTGAAATTAGTATTTCGTGTCCTCGTATTTGTATTTATATACTTCAGTATCTGTATTTATTCTTAGCATATTCTTTTCTAAATTCTTCCATGTAATTAGTGAGTAGGTAGATATTTTGTTAGACTTTTAGTCTCTTCCTCTCCCTCTCCCAACCGGCCACAATGGGCTTTTACTACTTGCTTTTACTTTGTTTTATTTTTTGTAACTCTTAGCTTGAGAAGATGATTGGGTGTGTCCTTCATCTAGTATAAATAGGACAGTCTTGTTTCATTTCTTAATCATCCAATACAACTTTTCTTTCTCAATATTCTATCTTAAGTTTTTACATGGTATCAGAGCAAGTTCCGATCTTGCATTAAGTGCCATTTTTTTTCTTCCTCCTTGCTCACTGCCGAAGCACTCTTTGGAGTGCATTTGTGAGTTGTTCTTTTCCCTTTGCTTCTTGTGCTTGTTTTTTGTGTTTTGGTTTGGTAGAATATGGCGGGTGTTAACAATAACGAGAATACTCAAGCAAATAATGATCAAACTATCATGCCGGCTCTCCCGACAGGGGGAGTCATTGATGTTAACTCACCGTTTTATTTGCATCCCTTGGATAATCCCAGCTTGATTTTTGTCCAAAACACTTTAACAGGACCCAATTATCCTTCTTGGAGAAGGGCTATACTAAAGGTTTTTAAAGCAAAGAGAAAAATTGGATTTCTTGATGGTAGTAATACCAAACCGGATGAAGATTCATCGGACTTTGAAACTTAGAGTGCATGTGACTCCATGGTTGCAACTTGGCTCTCAAATTCTGCGTCGAAAGAAATTAATGAGAGTATTACCTATTTAGAAACTGCACATGATATTTGGCTTGATTTGCATGAGAGATTTTCTCAAGGTAATGTCCCTCGTATTTACGAATTAAAACACGAGATCTAGCATTTGAAGTAAGATAATTTGCCTGTTTCAACTTATTTTACTAAGTTGAGATCCTTTTGGGATGAATTGTATACGCTAGTTGAGATCCCGCTGTGCACTTGTGGACACGCCAAAGCTTTTTTGCAAATTCATGATACGGAAAAATTGTTGAACCTTTTGATGGGTCTTGATCCTTCCTTTTCAACTATGCGTTCACAGCTTATGAACACTGAACCTTTAACTTCTGTGGGAAATGTCTATTCAGTGTTATGTTAGGAAGACAAGCGGCAAAGCGTGGCAGCGGGCTCACTTGTGACACTCGAAGCTACGGTCTTGACAACGAAGGGGCCAGGAGGCTCTTCCATGGGAAATAATTCCCATCGCACTAACCGTTTTACCTGTTCTCACTGTAAGAAACAGGGACACATCAAGGAGAGGTGTTTTGAATTGATTGGATATCCTCCAGGTTGGAAGAAGTAGGGGCCAAAGGTGGTCGGGACACTCGAAAGCGCAGCAGCAGCCGTGGTTCACTGCGGCAGTGAAGAACCGACGGGTGACAGCCCCATTGTCGGGCTATCCGCTAGCCAATATCAGCACCTCTTGTCGCTACTTGGACAAAGTTCGGTCTCAGTTAGTATAAATCTGACAGGTCGAGTTTTCATTTCCAATCAAAGTTGGATTATTGACACCGGGGCCACCGATCACATGGTTTCTTCACTATCACTCATGTTTGATGTTGTGCCAAACAAAATTGTAAAACCCGTTAAATTACCAAACAGGACAACATTGACGGTTTCTCATATTGGGAAGGTTCGGATTTTTGACAATTTTATTCTCCATGATGTGTTGTACGTGCCGGGTTTTTATTGCAACTTATTGTCAGTGAGTAAACTCACACGTTATGAAAATTGTACGTTAACCCTTTATCCTGATTTTTGTTACTTTCAGGACCGACACTCGAGAAGGCTGACTGGAGTGGGTAGAATGAGAAATGGGCTATATCTGCTCGAGACGCAGCCGGTTGCTCCCTCGACTCACGTGGTTCAGAATAATAAAGAGGCAGTTTTGTGGCACTGCCGTTTGGGTCATGTTCCTTTCAACAAGCTTTCATTTTTTCCGCATTTGAACATTAAAAGGACTAATGTTGTTTGTGATACTTGTCATCGTGCGAAACAAGCACTATCTCCTTTTCCTTTGTCAGTTTCTGAGACTCGGGTTTGTTTTGAATTAATTCATTGTGATATTTGGGGGCCCTATAGAATGATTTCTTTGAGTGGTGCACATTTTTTTCTTACCATTGTTGATGATTGTAGCCGATGCACGTGGGTGTATCTTATGAAAGAGAAATCCCAAGCACATGGGATTCTCATGAATTTTTGCCGTATGATGGGTACTCAGTTTGGTTTGCAGGTCAAACAGTTGAGAAGTGACAACGGTCAAGAGTTTAAATATGGGCCGTTGTTAGACTTCTATGCGAGACATGGAATCCAATACCCAACTTCATTGACCGGGACACCTCAACAAAATGGAGTTGTTGAACGCAAGCATAAGCATTTGTTGGAAGTTGGGCGAGCACTTCGATTTCAGGCAGGACTTCCTAAGAGGTTTTGGGCTAAGTGTGTCTTAACGGCTGCCTACTTGATTAATTTGATGCCTTCTTCATTGCTTGGTCATTAGAGTCCTTACTAATTGTTAATGGGCAAACCCCCGTCATATAATCATTTGAGAACTTTTGGATGCTTATGTTATTACCATGTTAAAAATCGCACCAATGACAAACTCGATAAACGAGCTTCACCAGGAATATTTGTAGGGTATTCCCATGGTCATCAAAAGGGATATAAAATATATAGCTTGGATGAACATAAGATAGTTGTTTCTAGGGATGTTCGATTTTATGTAGACAATATGCCCTATTTAAAAATTGATACATCCGGGCCTACACATGAGGGGTACAACAAGGTTCTAAGGCATGATTTTTTGACCACCGACAAGGCAGCACCGGTCCCGACTGGACCGGTTCTGCAGCAGCCGCAGTACACGACAGAACCGGTCCCGATTGGACTGGTTCTGCAGTAGCAGCGGATCGGCCCTCCTCTGGCCGGTCCTGCAGAACCTGAGCCGGTCCTCGAGGGACCGGAGGAGGGTCTGGCCGAAGGGCCAACAGTACTAGTAGGGGGCGTTCTCCTCAATGAAGAAGGGGTCATAAGAAGAAGTGCTAGAGTTCGGTCTATGCCCGTCAAATATCAAGACTATATGATAGAGGTTCCGTCTTCTATAGCCCATTCTCCCACTCCCACTCCGCCAGTCAACTCTGGTATTTTATATCCTCTCTCAAATTTTGTTTCTAACATACAATTTTCTGATGCTCACTCGACACTTTTAAATGCCATCGCTTCATGTGATGAGCTAAGAAATTTTAATCAGCCGTACAATATGAGCAATGGAGGGAAGCTATGGAGAAGGAAATCAAGGCACTTGAACAAAACAACACATGGAGGCTTGAGGCTTTGCCAACTGGAAAGAGAGCTATAGACTCAAAGTGAGTCTACAAAGTCAAATATAAGTCAGATGGGATTATTGAGAGGTACAAGGCTCGTCTTGTTGCAAAGGGATATACTCAAGTAGAAGGTATAGACTACTATGATACTTTTGTCCCTGTAGCTAAACTTGTAACTGTTCGTTGCATTTTAGCCATAGCCACGGCTCGGAGTTGGATAATCCAACAATTAGATGTAAATAACGCTTTTCTTCATGGGGACTTGGATGAAGAAGTTTACATGAAATTACCACAGGGTTTTGAGCGTAAACATGAAGGCCAGGTTTGTCGCCTTCGTAAGTCCCTTTATGGACTTAAACAGGCCTCTTGGAACTGGAATCAGAAATTCACCTCAACCTTAATTAAACTTGGTTTTCAACAATCCAGAGCTGACTATTCCTTATTCACTTTTATGCGTGGGTCAACATACACTGCTATTCTCATTTATGTTGATGATGTCCTTATAACTAGAAATGACATGGATCATATTGCGGAAATCAAAAATGTTTTGAATGAAACATTTGGGATAAAGGACTTGGGCTCAGCAAAGTACTTTTTAGGGATTGAGGTCGCCCGTTCCAAAAGAGGGTTAATGTTGAGTCAAAGAAAATATGCCCTTGACATTATTAGTGAGACCAGACTCCTAGGAGCAAAACCTGTTTTTACACTGATATGCATAATCATGGATTAGCAGATGGGGTAGGCAAGCCCGTGGAAGATGGGGGTCAGTATAGGTGGCTAGTTGGGCGGTTGTTGTACTTAACGATCACTCGTCCTGACATTTGTTATGCTGTTCAAATATTGAGTCAGTTTATGCAAGATCCTCGAGTACCACATCTTGATGCCGTCATGAGGGTCCTCCGTTATCTGAAAGGGACTCCGGCTCAAGGAATATTCTTTCCATCCGCTTGTGATCTCGAACTCCGTGCTTACTATGATGCTGATTGGGCTGGATGTCCCACCACCATACGATCAACGACATGTTTTGTAGTTTTCTTGGGTGATGCGCCTATCTCATGGCGATCCAAGAAACAAACTGTTTTTTCCTGTTCTTCTGCAGAAGCGGAATGCTGATCCATGGCATCCACAACTAGTGAAATAACTTGGTTACGTCGGTTGTTAAATGACCTTGTTGTTCCCACTAACGAACCAGTTTTGCTCTTTTGTGATAATCAGGCAGCTCTCCATATTGCTTCTAATCCCGTGTTTCACGAAAGAACAAAGCACATTGAGATTGACTGTCACTTTGTCCGAGACAAATTACTATCCAAGGAGATTGCCACAGCCTACGTTCACACCGGGGCACAAGTAGCTGACATTTTCACGAAAGTCTTGGCAGTTCGACACATGGTTCATTTCTTGGCAAGTTGGGCATTGTGAACTTGCATGCTCCAAATTGAGGGGGAGTGTTGAAATTAGTATTTCGTATTCTTGTCCTCATATTTGTATTTGTATACTTCAGTATCTGTATTTATTCTTAGCATATTCTTTTCTAGATTCTTCCATGTAATTAGTGAGTAAGTAGATATTTTGTTAGATTTTTAGTCTCTTCCTCTTCCTCTCCCAACTGGCCACAATGGGCCTTTACTACTTGCTTTTACTTTGTTTTATTCTTTGTAACTCTTAGCTTGAGAAGATGATTAGGTGTATTCTTCATCTAGTATAAATATGATAGTCTTGTTTCATTTCTTGATCATCCAATATAACTTTTCTTTCTCAACATTCTATCTTAAGTTTTTACATATGTGAAATAAAAAATTAATACGACAAACTGCATTAGTAATTTATCCTAGAAAAAAAAAAGAAAGAAATATTGGATATATGAAAATATATTATTTGCTATAATATTCAAACTAGTTTTTTTTCCCCGCCACATTGGAAAAAACAATAATATGGCGCCATTTGAGTTTATTCGTTGTTTTGTTTCTTTGCTTTCTATATACAGTTCTATGTTTATGTAAAGCATATGAGATTCTAAGCGTGATTTTGGGCTTCAAATGGGTGGAGATCATGTGATTTCAACAATTTATCATGTTATATGAATGCTTATATTATCTTAATATAAAGTGCGACATACGAACACAGGCGAAGAAGTTGACTTTTTCATATATATATATATATATATATATATATATATATATATACACACACACAATACTTACGAGAAAGTGAGATAGTGAGAGGAGTAAATCTTGATTATCCATTGTAATGGATAGCTAAGATTAGTCCCTATTTTATAAATTTTAAAAAAAAATTTCCATCCCACACTTTCCCCTTCCTCCCCTCGCCCAACCCTTCTTTTCTCTCTCTCTCACCCTACCATTCCCCGCTGCTGCCCATCCCTGCGTTGGCCACGGCCGCCGCCGCCGCTGCTTCCCCCGAGCACGGCCGACCCCGCTGTAGATCACCGCCGACCCTGGCCATCAGTCACCGCCACCGCCACCGCCACCGCCACGACCACCGCCGCCCCTCTTTCATAACAGAGAGAGAGAGAGGAGCAAAACCCTAGGCTAGATGGAAGAAGGTGAAAAGGGTAAAATAAAAATGAGAGAAATTGTATAGAACAAAAAAAACAAAAAAAATCAAAATGGTAAATTATATGTTAGTTTTGAGGTTTGGTATATTAATTTTTTTTAGTTAATAAATTTTGTGAAATAATATTTTATTTATAAAATTACATATATTTAATAAAATAGTCCAAACGACGGCATCTAAATGTGTAAAATATGTCTCGTCCAATTTATTTTCGTTATAGTGTCATAACTTTGTGGTTTATATGTGGGTTAATTATGAGAATAGCAAAAGAGAATAGCGAGTGGATAATGGGTTTACTAACAAATCATGGCAAGTTTTACGTCATTTCACACTGTCATTTAGACTATTTTATTGAACACATGCAACTTTTGAACCAAAAGTTTATTTCATAAAGTTTGTAAATTAAAAAAATTAATACAACAAAATTAGATTAGTTGATTTTATTATTTATTTTTGTATTTTTAGTCTTTTATCTTAAGATGATTACAAGGATTATTAGATGAGCATATGGATAGCTAATATCTACCATTAATCTTATATAAGAATTTTGATTCTAGTTAGGAAAGCTCCTCTATTTAAGAAAGAGGAAACCTAAGGTTTTTATTCGTTTAATTTCTTAGATTTTTCAATATTTTTATATGTTCATTCTAATTCTTGGGTTATGAGAATTATGAATAGAGTTTTCCTCTTTATTTCTACTTGTTTTAGTACTAGAAATTTAAAAGAAGACCAATCCATTCCCTAAATTTTCGTAGTTGCGTTGCATCAAATTGTTATTGTCCAAGTAATAAATAATAATGATAAAATTGTCCTAGCATAACATTTTTAATATGTCAATAAAATTAGCCATAATTAATCGTCTTTTATTGTATTATTGTATATCAAAATAAAGTATTAAGCATATATAATATTTTTTTTATTTGCCTAATAGTTAATCATTAGTATTTTTTATTCTTCTTAATGCATTTTTTGGTAGAAATCTTAGCGCTTTTAAGAATAGGAAGAACGATAAAACAAATACTAAAGTAGGCACATAAGAATTTTTTTAGTATTGTACTTATTAAGTTAAAAAAAGGTAATATACTAGTATTAATAATTGTTTTGGCAACGAATTAGGAAAAAAAAAAACTAACTTTTTTTTAGTATTGCATGGTGAAGTGTAACCCCACTTGCTGCCTTGCAAGTGGGCAAACTTCAAGCCAGTTTTAGTATAGAAAAAATAATTAATAAAACATCAAATTATCAATATGTGAATTTTTTTAGCACTATCCGATGTCTAACACTTGTTCATAAGCTTGTATCCTCTATTGTATTTCAAAATATTTTTGCTCAGAAATACTAATGTGAAATACGATTTTAATAATATGTAAGTATATTTTGCTAATGTATTTTCAAAATAAAAGTGTCTTGGTTATATATTTAAGGTGTTGTGGTTGAAAAAATGGGGTGCATCGATACACGTATTACAAAAATACTCTCTAAATGCGGTGTGTCGACACACAGCTGAAAGTTTAGGATTGGACACACCAAATAAAGTGGCCCCTTCTTGTATTTATAATGAACACATAATTACAATATATGAAAACATAACATATTAATCCTACGCAATATATTCTAACCATAATATAATATATTCTAACATAATCCTATATAATATATTTTAACCATATATTCAACTATTACCATATATTCTAACATCCCCCTCAATCGAGGCAGGAGGTGACCAAATGCAAAGATTGTATTTGAAAAATAAAAACAACTGTCGAGGAAGGCTCTTAGTAAAAATATCAGCAAGCTGTTGTGATGAGGGCACATGAAGGACACGAACAAGACCCATGTGAACTCTTTCCCGCACAGAATTAATGTCGATCTCAATGAGTTTAGTACGAACGTGCTAAATGGGATTAGTGGAGAGATAGGTTGATGAAACGTTGTCACAAGGAGAGACCGCAGCCAATAACACTCCAAAACGCATTGGCAATGGCGCGATATTCTGCTTCAGCACTGGAGCGAGAGATGATGGGCTATCGTTTGGAGGACCAGGAAACAAGGTAACCACCAAAAATACACAAAGCCGAAGGTGCAACGACGAGTGTCAGGACAACCGGCCCAATCGGCATTAGAATAGGCCACAAGCTGATCAAGGGCACCAGGAGAGATAGCAAGGCCATGATTCATAGTACCTCGAACATAGCGAAGAATATGTTTGACAGTAACCCAATGAGGAAGACGAGGAGCATGCATAAACAGACATACTTGTTGTACTGCATAAGAGATATCAGGACGAGCAAATGTTAGATATTGTAATATACCGACAACCGGCCGATACAAGGTGACATCGGTCATAAGCTCCCCATTAGAAGTAGAGAGCTTGGATTTGGAATTTGTGATAGTAGCTATGGGTTTGCAGGCTAACATGTAAGTCTTCTCAAGCAAATCATGAATATACTTGGACTGAGATAAGAATAAACCATCAGAAAAGTGAGAAACAGAGATTCCAAGCAAGTAGTTGAGATGTCCCAAATCTGTCATATCAAATTAACACTGAAGAGAGTATAGTAAAGTTTGAAGTGAAGGAAGGCAGTAGAGGAAGCAGTAAGAAAAATATCATCCACATAAAGCAGCAAAATAGCCATATCAATCCCACGTAGTAGAGTGAAAATGTAAGAATCAGACTTGAAACTGTGTAAACCGAGGCGATAAAGAAAGGACGAAAAATTTTGAAAAGTTTAGGTGTGACTTTGAAAAATATAAAAAAAACTAGGTGATTTTTAAAAACCGCACCTAAAATTCAGGTAGTTTTTAGTCAAAAATCCCATCTTTAGTTATAAAAAAAATCATCACAATTACTAAACAATTTTTTTTTTGATAATTACTGAACAATTTGGGCATTCATTTATGTCAAGGAACCAATTATTCCAAAAGTTTAAGCTGATTAGTGAAGCCTAAGATTGATTTTATATTTTAGCATGCCATCTTAAGCCAATGCCCGTATGGGCTTGAAACATAGATAATGCACGGTCTCACCTCATATACTATGCTTAAATTATGATAATATTAAAGTGGGGGCTATGAGATTTGAACTCGTGACCTCTTGGTCACAAGGTTCTGATACTATGTTAAAGAACCAACTGCCCCAAAAAGCTTAAGTTGATGAATGAAGGCCCAATTTTGATTTTATATTCTAAAAATTTCGAACCTCCAGGTGCTAGCCCGAGACGTTGCAGTAGAGATGGATGTTGGATATGTTATAAACACTAATTTCTTTACAATTTTGCAATCCAAACATTGATGCTCAACAATAAAAAAAATAAAAATGAACACTTTTGCTAAATAAGTAGGGGTTTTTTTTTTTTTTTTTTTTTTTTCTCAATAATAAGAAGGGGATGAGAAAACCTCCAAAAGATACAAAGTTTATATAAAAGAGAAATTCAATATAGCCAAAAGTTTATTGCATATATAGTATAACATACGACTGTTTTAAGATGCAGATTGACGACAATTTTTATGATTAGCGTCGTACACTGCCTTGAAGCCAAAAATGCATTTGTCGGACTTTTCGATGTCCATGAATTTAAAGACATGTACACCAAGGTCGTTGCAAAGGTTATAATTTCCATCAGGCTGGCGATCAGAACTCATAATCAGATTAAATGGAGTAGCATAGATGGTTATGTTGGGTATGAAATTGCAGCTTTTGTGAGCTTTCTTAACAAAATCTAGCTAATTTTCTTGGTCATCCTTATCATGACGTCCATGACCATCATGGGCCTTAATGTGCTTAAACGGAATAGCCAACCTGTAAAAGCTATCTTGCGGAGCTCCATGATAGGTAATACTACTATAATGGAAAACCTGCTTCTCACTACAAAACTCTAACATGGTGGAGGAGATATACATGGTGCCTTTGATTGGGCCAAGATGTGAATCTAGGCAACACTGGTAGCACTCTTTAAATAGAATCAGTGTGAAGCTCAGGATGCAATGGGCAAATCCGGTCAGAAGTGCACTACCTACATCCACTCGAGGCCAACCACAGCAAAGCACGGCCCAGCAGATCAGAACGCATATAGGACTCAAGACCTAGGGAACGCATCAACTAATTGGAGTGGGGTACCTGCTAACACAGAGATTCCGAGGATTGCAGTGTCAAATTCTAACAAGAGTGTTGAGGCATGGCTTAAGCGGTCAATAATTGTCCATTCTTCTGTTGAGGTCAGTCTTGATGATGTGCTTACATTTTTCACCAATAATGACCTTTACAGGCTTACATCTAAAGGCTTAAGCAACAATTCCTTTATTCGGGTTTGTGATTCGATGGACACTATGGATGCCTACCTCAGCCCCTGCAAGGAGATTCTCCTACGAATGTTCAGAGATGTATATAAATACTCTGGAGAGACGCTTGGGAACCTTAACAGAAGGGTTTGGCTTGAGATCTATGGATTGCCTGTCCAGTGTTGGTCAAATGAATGTTTTGCCGATATCGCCAAACTCTGTGGGAAGTTCATTAGGGTGGATCCCAGAACATCCACTATGAGGTGCGTAGACATTGCACGGATTCTGGTTGACACTTGCCACAAAACATGTATCCACCAGATAGCCAAGGTTCACCATAGTGGGAGAACCCGTTTGATCTTCGTTAAAGAAGGAAGCTCTATATTGATACCAGACTACTCTCCCAGCGTTGTGCCCAGAGCCGCATCTGCTAGATTGGCTAGGGAGCAGGCCTATTTCACATCACATCCCCCCTAAGGAAACGAATGCACGACTGTGGCAAGGCATTCTTCACAGGTTCAACCTTCTTTGCATCTGGTACCAGAACGCTCACTTATTAGTGAGGAGATTAGAAGTCCTGCCCCGCGGTTGGCAAATGAAGGGATGGGAGTTGCTTGGCAGCCATCTGGACATGTCTCCCTCCACTTGAATGGCCAAATCATTGGGAAATGGGCCCTGCAGCGATCGCTTCTACATGACATGCCTTACGCTCCACAGCAGGTAGCGCATCCTTCTCTACTACTGCCATGGGTTGAGAATGGTGAAGCTCCAACTGATCAACATCCTGCTCAGATAACCGCACCTGATACCGATACTCGGGGAAGTAAGAGTGATGAGGAATCAACAACATCTGGGCCTGAGTTCCCTCCAGGTTTCGAGCCCATAATAGCAATTGGTAACTCCCAAGCTAAGGATAGTGTGCCGTGCAGTCAGCAAGCTTCAGCTCCATCCATGGGAGGGCCTAGCACGGGCTGGAGGATAAAGGAAAAATTCCACACAAAAAGAAGAGAGAGAAAAGCCATCAAGCGCAAGATGAAGGAAAGAGAGAAGCGGGAGCTGCATGACTTCCTGAAGGATATGTGTCCTACAAGTAATACTGAAAAATCGTCTAAGTCAACCGGAAAGAGAAAAAAACAAAATAGGGGAAATAGAGTAAAGAAGATCACGGAAGAAGAGTATGATGAGAGGATCCTGAATGCAGAGGGGGTTATAGAGATAGGAGAAAAGGTGGGCTTTAACTTTGATGGCTTCGACCCGGTTATGGTGGCAGACATTCTTGCACGATGATATGGTTTGGGTTTTGGTTGTGGCTTCAGTCTCTTTCTCGGTTCTTGTGTTGGCCATCTGGTTCTTCTTCAACTTGGATCCCTGTTTGTGTTGTTTCTGCGTCCGCTGCTGTCTCTTGTGCTCGCATTTTTTTTGATCCTGTTCTCGTTGTCTGCTATGTCGCTTTTTTGTGGCTGTTTTCTTGTTTTTGTTGGATTTTTTGGTCCCCGTGTTGTAGCGGTCAGACTTTGGCCTCGCCTAGCGAGTGGCCAGCTTGAATAGCGATTTTGTCGCAATTTATCAAAAAAAATAAAAATAAATAAATAGAATAAGTGTAGGCTGGTTAATCAGATCATCGCTCTTGACAAGCTCACTGAAATAACCTTTGACACAGTAACTTTCTATTACCGTAATTTCACCAGAAGTGAATGATAGGCAAGGGTGAGGTTTAACTTCTAAGAGTCTCCTCGAGGCCCAATCAAAGTTGTGGAGCTTGAAAATCTATAATAAGCACCATTTACCATCAAAATTTGGATTACTTTGTGGAAGGTACATGTATAAGGTTTAATCAGCTTTACTTGATGTACTGGCATAACCAAATTAGACTCTGCACCAGTATTGTAAGGTCGAAACACAAGCTCCTCCATTTTCAACACACATAGAACTCCCTCAACCATGCCCGAACAACTACTCATGAAGCAAGGGTAGGTTTTCTCATTCTCCGAGTTGTGGCCCATCATGTTATATACAGTACTATGCAAATTTTCTCCGATTTGGACACCTCCAGAAGCTTGTTGACCGAATTTATTTTTGTTTGAGCCCGTATTGGCAGCAAAGCCGCTGCTACTACTAGTTGCCATGGGAGAGATTTGGTGCTGCAAAAGTTGGGATGTGTTTGCAAAATTATGAGCACTTGATGAAGAAAAAGAAGAAAAAAAATGAGCATCTCTAAATGAGGACCTTCTAACGTTGACCATAAGTGATATTGTCATCATACAGAAGCACAACTATCTCGCGTTAAGAGGGTGCATGAGAAACTCTTGACATTTGTTTCGATAAACCTTTGCAAAACGACCATAAGATCGGAAAAGAGATGATTTCATGAACAAAGATGATTTCAATTTTCATATACATGGGTGGCAATCCGGTGCATTAATTGAGGAAAAAAAAACAGATCTAGGCCTTATGTGGTTACCATAGGATTTTAATTCTAATTCGTAATTGTATTTTTGTAAGAATTCAATTCTCCTGTCAACTTTCCAGGAAGTACGTGCAAAGTGTTTTGTTGTCAAGACGTGTAATATAATTTTCTTGGGAGGCTAGATAAGTTTCTTCCTGCGTTTCAAAGAATTGGAAATTAGTAAGGAATTCCCCTTTCCCACTTTTCTACCAATTTCTTCGAAACCAAACAAAAGCACAAATGTCCACTTTTTATAAATTTCAATTGCTCGCATGTACTTTCTGGTAGCCAAACATTGGTCCATTTGGAAAACAAATGTGCGTGCAATTTTGTGTTCTTCTCAATGCATCGAAGCAGGTGAGAGGGTGTTATCTTTTAATCGAAAGTTTATTTATTTATTTATTTTTTAAAGTTGTGCTTATATATATATATATATATCTGTGAGAGAGAGAGAGAAAAAAGTCATATACTTGATCATGAGAATTTTGATTAATTTAATGTTTATTTTTTTTAATGTAATGTGTTGTAAATATTAGATATTTTTTGGGTATAAGTTTTAGAGTTGAATTTGGGTATTACTAAATATTATAGAAAATTAAAAATAATATAAAATATCTATTTACTTATATATATATATATATATATATATATATATATATATATATATATATATATATATATATATATATATATATAAATGGATATATGTGTAAATTATGACAAGTGTCATAATGACTCACCCCCTCCCTTTTATGTGTATATATATACACTGTATAGCCGAGTGGTCATGATTGTCGGGTGCTAACGAGGTGACCCGGGATCGAATTCCACAAAGCTCAAAATTGTGGTATCCTCTTTTAGGACTTTTAGGGGTTTATCCCCTCCCTCAAGGCTTTACCATCATAAAAAAAAAAAAAAAAAAAAAAAAAACAAAAACCCTACATGCACAACAACAAAAAACAGCACCAGAAACGAAAAAGAAAAAGGAAAAAGAACGAGGAAAAGAGAAAGAGAGAAAAGGAGAAAAGAAAGAGAAAGAAAAAGGCAAAAAAGGAAAAAGAGAGAAAGGAGGAAAATAACGAGCAAGAGAGAGAAAGAAATAAAATTATCTTATTATGATATAAAATACTTGTCATTTTTCTTTAATTATATTTGGATTTTTTTTTACCTTCCTATAGAGTATAATATCTCTATATTTTATAACACATTATCAGCATGAGTCTCTACCTAGACAAAGATTATATAAGCTTGAGGTAAGTTTGCCTTTCCTAATCTTTAGGATTTATAATTTTATTAATCTTAAGTTTATTACTCTTAATATATCTGGCAAACATTATTTGCCTTAGACCTTTGATTTTGAGATTCACCCCGATGTCGTAAATCTCGGACAATTAAAAAGGGATAATAGCATATCGCTGCAGGATCGCGTTAAAGCAATGATATTTCTCAGGCATCATATCCCTGAAGAATTGAAAGCTGAGTATATTACATTAAAGGACCCGAATGTCCTTTGACTAAATTCAAAGGAGAGGTTTGATCACCAAAGTATGTGATCCCCCTAAAGCTCGCAATGATTGAATTCACTTGCGGTTGCAGGATTTTAAAAGTGTAAGCGAGTATAACTCTACAGTATTGAATATTACCTCCCGACTGTAATTATGCGGTGAAAATATTACTAAGGAGGATATGTTAGAGAAAGTATTCTCTACTTTTCATGTTTCGAATAAAATCCTGCCGTAGCAATATCGAGAACGGGGATTTAAAGATACTCAGAGTTAATATCATTTCTCATCGTTGCTGAATAAAGCAATGAATTGTTGATGAAAAATCGTCAGACACAACCAATTGGACTCGAACCATTCCCTAAAGTGAATGCTTCGACATATGACCAGCAGGGATATGGTCAAGGTTGTAAACGTGGACATGATCAGGGCCGTGGACAATGTTGTAGTTGCGGTCATAATAACTGACATTATGGTACCCTGAATGGACCAAAATTTAAAAAGTCCACCAATGACGAGGAGATGAAGGAAAGAGAAACTTTAGTTTCTCGTATTTTCTATTTTGCATATTCATGGCCGGTTATGCCTCCTATTTATTATATGTTATTTATGTAGTCGGCTATATCGCCTACTTATTATTTGTTATCCGTATGGTCGGCTATGCCGCCTACTTATTATTAGTTATTTATATGGCTATATTTCTCAGCCAATCTATTTAATACTTAATTAAAGACTCCAAAAGAGCATATATCATGTTTCCTGAAGAAACAACATTTAATTTCAAGATACCCGTTGGGATAGTTAACCAGAAGTTAACATACCTAAAAGACTTTTATGACATGACTATTTAAGTCATCCGGTTATAAATATAGTTAAGAGAATCGTTGAAATTCTCGTACCCATTAATAAACCAGAAGATTCTTATATCAGGTGTTTCAAAATTGGTTGAGGGCTTCGGAAGAGCACATGTTATGTTCCCTGAAGGGACAAAACTAAACATAAGCGATGCTTTGTTTTCTAGTAGATCACAGAGAAACTTGATCAGTTTTCGAGATGTTCATCGCAATGGTTATCATATTGAGACAATAAATGATGACGATAAAGAATATCTTTATATTGCATAGCTTACTTCAAGAAGAAAGAAAATAGTGAAAAAATTATCAGCACTTTTTTCTGGGTTATATTATATTGAATCAAATATAGTGGTTAACCAGAAGTTAACTGATTGTAAAACGTTCACCCTGTGGCATGACTATTTGGGCCGTCCAGGTATAACGACGATGAAAAAAATTATTGAAAGCTCTCATGGGCACTCATTAAAGAACCTGAAAATTCTTTCTCCTGGTAAGATTTCATGTGCTGCCTGTGCAGCTAATGGCAAAAGTTATTACTATGTCATACTCAACTGAAATTGAGTTTGAGTCCCATGTATCTGGAAGAATACTAAATGGGACATATGTGGGCCAATCATTTTATCATGTGGACCAAATTGGTATGATACTAATAGGGGCCTCTACCCGTTGGTTTCGTGAGTCTAGATAAGACACCCGTGATATGGCATTTGCGAAACTCCTTGCACAAATGATTCGACTATGAGCTCAACTTGTAGATTGTATAATATTGTAGGAAAAATTACATCCCAAAAATTTTAATGATTATTGTATGGGATGAATCACCACATACCCCACGTACAAACATATAATGGTCTTACAAATTTTATGATTAAACGCCTGCAGCGAATATCTAGACCATTACTATTATTGCCAATTTTATATGGGCACATGTTCTAATACATGTTGCAGCACTAATTATGGATCTCTCCAGTATAACTTGTCTCTGATGAGATCCAGATATATATCCCATCTATAAATACTGTATGTCCTAATTATTCCACCGCAATGAGAAAAGATGGGTCTAAATAAGGGGACTTTGAATCTATCTGGAGATGTTAACTGGGAACATTTTACAGCATAGTTTGCTGATTGTCAATTTGACAAAATAGGGTTTCCAGAATCAGAGGGAGAAATACGAAAATTGGAAAATGAGAATTTATTTGGAATGCGTTATCGAACCAGAAGTTTGAAGAATTGTTTACTTGTAAATTATTACAGGCCAATTCATAGATGTATTCACTAATGGAAAGAGGGTGACCAAATAATGTCCTAACTATATATGCTCCTGCTCGAATTAATATCCCAGTCGAGTGATATTCTAATATATTGAAAAATGCATCCACTGCACGCTAGAAGTGTGGCAAATGTATGAGTTCCAAAGATATGGATTTGAAAAGAAAATGGAGCAGTATAAAAGACTGGTCCCTCTATTATGAAGCTCTTGAGGAGAAAAACTCTACAGAGATAATAATATTTGTAAATAAAAATCCCTTAAGATTATCAGGTGCCGGAAGATACCTGAGTCTGTGATGATAAAAAGATCTCTATAAATTATGGGATATTATGGAACCGAAATTGACCAGATGTTTGTATATATAATAGCTACTCCCTGATCAAAGAAATTAAAAATCTTGGACTAGTGTTTGTTCAAGAATGCCAGTGAAGAAATGATTGGCTCAAATAGAAAGACACAATTCAGGCTAAATTAGCCGTACGGACCTGAAGTCCAAATGCCTATATGCTACATGTGAATGTTGGTGCAGAAAATAAAGATGTGGTGAAAAGCACAATTTGTAACCCAAGGTTTACATTAGATACCAGAAATTAATGGGACATACATATGAAAAATGGATGCACTTAATCTGGTGGTCTCTATATGCGTCATATATATATTGGTAATAGCTTATTTGTACAATGATATTTATATGAAAGTCTCTGAAAGACCAAACATGCCAGAAGCATATAGTTTAAAACCGCGGTATATATCTACTAAAAGAGGGATATGTTAATATCATTGTGACTCCTGAAGAGCTTAAAAAGGCTGTTACGCACCTAAACTGAGAACTCCAGATTGAGGATCTTAGAAAAGAAAATATTTTGTCTCGACCTGAAGATCGAGCACTAATATGATAGAATATTACTCTATTAGTCAACTCATACCAATACGGTAGTTGAGTATTTTATCATGTTATTTAGTGCCTCAATTTTGACCTCTTCCTGTCCTCAATGAGGTAATGAATAAATTATTGACTCCACCATACCTTAGTTTAAGTGACGCATTGATACAGCTGTCACACAACCAGATATGGCCTCTTTGGTCAACTTGTCACTAATATGTGATATGTGGTTAAATGTCTATCTTGATGGATTAATCAGAATACATTATTATATTATGTCAAACTTGAAATTAATATGTATGCAAGTGTTGATCGGCATCCGATAAGTGATAAGAATGCTATTTTGTTATATAATTATATTGCTATGTTTTCGCAATCTACTAACAATTGCAGTTACTGCTGAAACACTTGCGCTTTATGAGCAAGTAGAGAATTAGTAACATCAGAGCTCTTGATCCAATGATCAGGGGAAGTGCAACAATGAAGATAAGTGTGCATTGTTCAAGCGTAAGAAGGTTCATAGAACCAGTGCAATTCAAAGAAGTTCTTACTCTAAAGCTTCTTGAAGAAAGATGAAGTACATGTTCGCCTGGAGGAGTTACTTGCAAAAACATTATCTACAACAAATTTTCAAGAAATTGGCACAAGATTGACATTCGCCAACTCCGAGACATCCTTGATTAATGTGCGTCCCTGAAGAGGAGATAACTACGTACTGTACTCTTTTTCCTCCGCTATGGTTTTTCCCACTGGGTTTTTTCCTAGCGAAAGGATTTTTAACAAGGCAGTTCAAGAAGCGTATATAACTTAGACAATATACACTTTCAAGAGTGTTATGTCCCGCACATATTTTAAGAAAGGCGACACAACTAAATATATCTCACCGAAGTTCTTCTTTACACACGAGCTTCAGAAGATGGGTGAAATAGATGTTCAACAAGTTCGCTCAAGTGAGAACCTGGCAGATTTATTCATGAAGGCGTTGCCAACAACGACTTTTGAAGTTAGTTCACAAGATTGTTATACATCGACTCAGAAACGCCTCTCACTAATATGTTCTTATGATGGGGAGTTAAATATGAGCTGCACTCTTTTTTCCTTCGCTATAGTTTTTCCCACTAGGTTTTCCTGGCAAGGTTTTTAATGAGGTAGGCATATTTAGCTTGGACACTATGTCCCTTTATGACAAAAAATATCCAAAGGGGGAGTATTGTAAATATTGGATATTTTTTGGGTACAAGTTTTAGAATCGATTTTGGATAATACTAAATATTAAAAAAAATTAAAAATAATGTAAAATACTTATTTACATATATATATATATATATATATATATATATATATATATATATATATACATATATAATTGGGGATGGACCAGGAGCGGGGAGTCGGAAGACAGAAGTGGATGAGAAAGAAGATGAGAAAGAGAGAGAACTAAGAGAGTTAAGAAAACACAATCTTTTTCTTTCACTTTGTCTTATAAGTTTATGATCTGTATTGAAGTCTCCAATTTCAATACTCAGTAAGTTTCAATCTGTAATTTCAATTTCTGTATTTCAATCTGCTGCTTGTAATCAATCTGTTTAAATTTCAATAAATTCTCCCTCTTTCTCGTCTTCTTTCTCATCCACTTCTGTCTTCCGACTCCCCGCTCCCGGTCCATCCCCAATTGGTATCAGAGCCAAGTTAGAAGGAGTTTTCAACAGTAATTTCACAGAAATACCGTCAAGCACCTAGTAGGAGCAAATTTGGCTGTTAAAACACCTATCAGGAGCGTTGGTGAGCTTTGGTGTAGCGTTGGTAAGCCGTGTGAAGGTGTTCCCGTTGGGTATTCCCGTTACTGTTACCCTTGTATTCTCGTTCTCAACAGTGCTAAATAATAAAACTCGTTCTCAACAGTGCTAAATAGTAGGACTATTAAGTAATTGTTGAAGTCCGTACAACTACAGTTCTCACCATGTCAAGGTCTAGAGTTGCAGGGTCTTTCAGAAGACTATTTTCAAATCAACCTGGTAGCAGCTCAAACTCTTCAAACACTCAAAAAACAATTAATTCAAAAGAAATTTCAAAGGAAGTTTGAAACCCAAATGAAGTGATCAATTGGAGTATTCCAAGCGAGAATTTCGAATCAATTTATCAAATTGGGCATTTTGATTTCAAAATGGCTTTTTCTTGCAAAACCCATGACCAAGCAATGTCAATTGAAAAAGAAGCTCAAACAGTTCAATTACATTCAAACTTATCTCTTCAAAAGTAAATATCAAAAGGTTTTCAATACATACACTATGGTTTAGTACAGGTTGCAATCGTTCCCCTTTGAAGAATAGGACATAACCAGCCAGTTATGTTAGCTTTAAGAGATTCAACATTTTTAAAATTTGAAGAATCCCTTTTAGCAATTGTTCAAACAAATTTGCACAATGGTCCAGTCTATTTCAACTGTTATCGAAATTTTTCTGTTGATCTTCAAGATCCCACAATTATGGATACTCTAACACTAGATATTCGTATGCCAAATATTGAGATCAAAGAAAACAGAAGAAATTTTGCATTAATCTACAGGGTTTATTTCAGACTTCTAGGAAGTCAATTAAATCCAAGATGTCTCAAACAATCTCCACCTGGAGAAACACTTTTATTAGAAGTTCAAGCTGACCATGCAGCAACTTACATTCCAAAACGTCTGAAATGGAATGAAATAATCATTCCAGAAATCTGGAAGATTGAGAACCCTCAGCCCCCCAAAAATATTGCCCAAAGACAAGTTCAAAGAATTATATATGAACCTGGTGGCAAAGTCACCATACAATTTGCTTCAGGACAACAAACAATAATTTCAAATTCAACTTATCCAGAATCTTTAAGATACTCAACCTCTTCTCTACCTACCCAAAGAGAAGATGATGATCATTCAAATTCAAATCATTCAAACTTGAATAACTCAAAATTTAGAGGAATTCGTTTTAACCCTCCTCTTGCAGAACCAGTTTTCCAAACTGATTTTTTTCAAACTCTTTTTCAAGTCCAAACTCCCCAACTGCCTCTCAAATGCATCCTCCATCAATAAATGTTTTGACAAAAGACATTACAATCAACAAAGAATTTTTAAGTAATGACTTTGAATCCAAACAAAATGAAACTCAAAAACAATGGTTTTTGCAAACATTTACAAAAGAAAGTACAATCAAAATAAGAGAAACCTATTACAAAGAACCTAATCAAATAAAATGCAATATCCCCTTTTTTATATGATTCAAATCGTTTGCTTTAAGAAATCAAATTCCAAATCCATTTCTTTATAACTCAATAAATGTCAATACAAACTTGACACCAAATGGCTCACAACAGATGGCCAAATTATTCAAACAATCCATCCTCCTCCAAAAGATTTAGTTATCAATGTTCAAAATAAAGAAGTACAAGCAGCTCCCTTTCACCAGGGAAGAGAAGACAAAGAAAGTGAAGCACCCACAATCAAATATTTAAACAAAATCTATGAACAAAATAATTTTCAAACTTTAAATCTCAAAACAATATCAGATTAATTAAGTACAATACATACTCAATTAAATAATCAAAAATCAATACCTCAACCTCCAACTATCAAACCAATACCTCAACGAACAATTCCAATGCCAAGTTAAAAGATAACTCAACCCCACAACAACACTTTTCCCTTCCACAACCATAGACAAACCCATTTTCTCAAAATACTCAACAACCTCCGTTTCAACCTTTCAACGTAACTCAACATAATAAAGATCAAATAAAGTTTAAAAGATTCAAAAATTCTGATGATGATATTCTTCAAAAAATAATTCAAAAGCTAAAGATAGAAGAGAATCCTTCTACCAGCGGCCCAACTATTCAAACTCTTATAAAAACCAATGAGAATATTTCAAGTGAAACCAACTCTTCAATATCCCTAAGTGAAAATGAGATTCAAGAAACAGAACAACAATTCAATACCATTACGATTCAAAATACTGAACCCTCAATGAATAGAATCAAAAACCACTGGAGAAATCAACCCACAAAAAATTATTATCCAAGATTAACTCCTCCGGATATTCAATTTGAAGAAAGAAATCAATTCACCTCTATGTCATTCAATGGAAACGATATCCATGAATGGAATATAGATGGCAAATTAGAATATGAAATCAAAAATACTTTACAACAAATGACAATAGCTTCATCAGCCTATGAAATAATCAATCCGACCAATACAAATCACACGTCCGCCCAAATGATTGTTGCTGGATTTTCGGGACAATTACAATCATGGTGGTCTAACACATTGCAAGAACATGACAGACAAATGATACTCAACCATACTCATATTCAACAAAAACGTCTTGATCCAGAAGATGTCAACTCTCCTTGGATAGAGGAAGAAGTCGAAGACGCTGTCGAGACTCTAATATGGACAATAGCTGTTGCTTTCCTTGGAAGTGCAACAGAAGAATAAGAATCAACAAAACTATTCTTGACCAATCTAAGATGCCCGTCTTTACAGGACTTTAGATGGTACAAGGATATGTTTTTTACCCACATTCTCAAAAGAGATGATAACAATGCATCATTTTGGAAAGAAAGATTTGTCACTGGACTTTCAAAATTGTTTGCAGAAAGAATCATGACAAAAATTCAAGACCATTGCGGTACTCAAACAATTCCATGGCAAAATTTAACATACGGTCAATTATTTGCTTTCGTTAAAAAGGAAGCATTACAACTATGCCAAGAGCAAAAACTCCGTAACAATCTAAAAAACTTTCAAACAAAAAAGGAATTAGGATCCTTTTGCTCTCAATATGACATCCATACATTCAAACCTCCTTCAAAAAGATTTAAAAAGAAAAAATTTCAACAAGAACCATTCAAGCAATCAAGAAAATATAAATACAAACGTCAAACCTTTCCTCAATACTATACCAACAAAAGAAAATATTCAAAAAAGAAAGCAAACAGAGTTCCAGTTTGCTACAAGTGTAAGAAACATGGACACTATCAAATTGATTGCAAAATGAAAAATAAGATCAATGAAATAGAAGATGAAGAATTAAGAAACAAATTAATGAATCTTCTTCTATCCGACTCAAGTTCTGGTAACGAACACTATATCTTCGAGGTTCAAGAAAATTCAAACAGTGATGATTCATCATCTGAATCCTCATAAGAGCCATGTCCCCGTAAACTCAAAACTCTCAATGTTCTAACAAAAACTAACGAAGAAGATTTGTTAGATATTGTTGACAAAATTTAAGATCAAAATCTCAAAAAAGAATACCTTCACAAATTAAAAGAAATCATAATCAAAGAACAAGAAATCAAGACACCAGTACAACCCAGATATCTAGAACAAATATTTGAAAGATATCCAGCGCCAAATATCTTTCGACAAATTTCAACCAGTGATTTACAAAGAGAAGTCAATGAATTAAAACGCCAGATTCAATATCTTCAAACTGAAGTAATAACAATGCAATATCAAGATTTAGAATCAAAATCAGAACAATCTTTTGCAGATTCAAAAGGTCTAGAATTAGAAGCCAGAATTACATATCTGGAATCTAAGCTAGATAATAATGTGTCAGACTCAACTCAATTTGAAAACATTCAAATTCCTGGAGAACCTTCTTCAAGTGACAAATTTCTTCAATTAATAGAACGGATAGAATACCAAAAATGGTATATTCGCATAACACTCCATGTTTCAAAAGATTTCAAGATTCAAACTCAAGCCCTTTTGGATTCAGGCGCAGATCTCAACTGCATTCAAGAAGGCCTCATTCCCTCAAAATTCTACAAAAAAACACTAGAATGTCTTCATACTGCTAGTGGTAATAAAATAAATATCAAATACAAACTTTCAAACTCCTACATCTGTAATGATGGAATATGTTTCAAAACTCCATTCATACTAGTCAAAGATCTTCAACAACAGATCATACTTGGCACGCCCTTCATCAGTCAGATATACTCGTTCACGGTTACAAAAGAAGGAGTCCACACGAAAATCAAAAGTACCTCAGTAACTTTTCAATTCATCAATCCAATTCAACAAAGAGATTTACATCTTTTACAATCAACAACAATACTCAAGCAAGTAAATTCAATACATTACCCGCTACTTCAAAGACGATTTGCTTCCACAATCAGGTATAAATTTCCTTTTTATATTATTCAATTTTCTAATAAAAATAAATTACTAATTTCCTTTTTGCAGGTGATGAAGAACAACAAAGGAAAACAACTGGTTCAAATTTCCATAGGAATTTCAAAAGATCCTTCAAATAACTCTTCAAAACAAGATGACTATTCAGAACAATATTTTACAAAACCCCAAGTGGAGCATCTCTATTTAACAAACTATTACAAACCGCCTTGTAAATCGCAAATTGAATATTCAATCAAAAAAATATTTTCAATAAACTTTCAATGGCTCCCTGATGATCTTCAAAAAACCCAAAAATATTATGAATTTATATTACTCTATACAAAATCTGTTCAAATTAAGCACATTCAAGAAGATGGACAAACCCAATACTCCATCTGTAAAATCCACGATATAGTAAAACCATATGAGTTTATATATCCATGGATTTCAATACAATTTTTTCATTTCTCCAGTCAATTTTTCCCAGAAGGATTCAATTTTCAAGATTATAAAATGGCCTGGTTTAGAGCCTTCCTCCTCAGGCCCTCGAATCACACGTGGTTTTTTAAAATCAAAAGTAATCTTTCAAAGTTTCCTCCATGGTTTTATGAATGGTGGCACCTCTTTGGTAGTACCATCAACATTTTCCCAACTCATATCAAAGATTTATTCAACACTTATTCAAAAAATTCAAATGATGACCCTATTCAAACAATTTTAAAGTTTCATTCACCCTTTCAAATTCCTTGGATTTTGTGCTGGTCATATGATTGTTCCCAAATCCTTGAACAGCATTATCCAATCTTTTTGGTTCGCAAATTCAAAATCAAATGGTCAAAAAATTATGTTCTTAAAACCAAAGAAAGAATTCCAAAATCAATTTCAAAGCAAAAACAACCTTTAATCATTTCTCATAACTACACTGATCCTTCTACTCGCCCATTACTACTCAAATCATCAAACTCAACCCCCTCAACCTCTTCTCAAACTTCAATATCTCAAAAAGATTTAAAACCTTTACCCCTTAAAAACACTCAAGATTCTGAACCTCAAAACATTCAAAACCAACTCACACGAAAAACCCAAGAAAACAAAGCTCTCAGACAGCAAATCTCCGTTCTCCAAAATCATATCAATTATCAATCCAAACCTCCAAATTGTTGTACTATGTATTTAACCCATGAATTTCTCAAACTTAGGATTTTCTTCTTTCCAGAAAAATTCCTTTGCCACTTTCCCCATGATGTTGCCTCAAAAATTGCACAAGTTACTCAATATAGTAATCTCAATACACTTATAAAAGTTCAAAGTTTCCTTCAAGATCTTTCCATCCACAATATTATGATCCCAGGACTTACTTTTCAATGGGTAGCTCAGTATGGTTATCCTGCAGAATGCAAGCTGACCCCAATGTGTCAAAATTTACCCTTCAACAGAACAGACTGCCCGTGTCACCTTACCTACTCAATTGTTCGTGTCTGTTTAGACTTAGAAATTTATCAACCTATGACCATATTACACAAAGGCAAACAAATTACACTTACACCTCAATTTTTGCTTGACTGCGGATTTTTACTTCAATTAATCATTACCAACCCCGATCAAGCTTCTCAATTCGGAAGAAAATTATGCTATGTAATACAAAATCATTTTGATGAAAAGGTCATCTCCACGGATTCTCTTATTCAATCAAAACCTCCTGAGTTTTCTGGCATCTACACCAATCCCAGCTAGCATAGAATTCTTGTTTATGGCTCATTTGTTAGACATACTCTATGTCCTTCTGATGAACCATATCCATGCAGTAACAATACCCTTTCCTTACAACTCGACCAATGGAGAGCCAAACAAATGGCTTTCAATCTTCATCCTCAAGCTTTTTCAACAACTAGTGGAATTATCAAATCTTTTCTCGTCTCTGAAGATCTAATTCAAAAAATTTATTCTTTCAATAAAAATTTTGACATTCCATTTCTCAAAAACACAAAGAAAACTGATTTACTTCAACGATATGAAGAACTCAGAAAGGAAGAACAGGCTATTCTCGATGAAGAAATGAGAAATATCAATATACTTTTATTTCCCTAAAAAATCAAATATTCAAGCTCTTCCTCAGAGAACTTCAACACCTTCAAAAATTCAACCTCAAAAGACTTCAGATTCAAGCTCTTCTTCAAAATCCAAACCAAAGGCAAAAATTTCAAAAAAACTATTAGCCCAACTGATTCAACAGATTCAAGATGCATCAGATAATGACGAAAGCGATGACGCCAGCTCATCTCATCTCAAACTGATCCTTTAAATTTCCTCCAATAATTCAAGATGACGCATGCAATGACGCAAGCCCCCTTCAATAATTCAATCACAGCTGATTTGATTCCCAGACAAGTCACTGTAGTAAGGTCAATTCTACTGTAGCAATCACTGTTGCAAGGACGTCCAGCTGCCCAGTTACTGCTGCAATTATTCAATTTCGCTGTTCAACATCAATAATTGATGCCCAACTATCCCGAACTTCAAATTTCCTCAAATTCATTTCTATCCTGAAGGCTATAAAAGGAGCTTCAGACCCCTAATTTCAAAGCAGATCCAGATTGAGAGAGAACTAAGAGAGTTAAGAAAACACAAAATCTATTTCTTTTACTTTGTCTTGTAAGTTCGTGATCTGTATTCAAGTCTCCAATTTCAATACTCTGTAAGTTTCAATCCGTAATTTTAATTTCTGTATTTCAATCTGCTGCTTGTAATCAATCTGTTTAAATTTCAATAAATTCTCCCTCTTTCTCGTCTTCTTTCTCATCCACTTCTGTCTTCTGACTCCCCGCTCCCGGTCCATCCCCAATTGGTATCAGAGCCAAGTTAGAAGGAGCTTTCAACAGTAATTTCACAAAAATACTGTCAACCACCTAGTAGGAGCAAATTTTGCTATTAAAACACCTATTAGGAGCGTTGGTAAGCTTGGGTGTAGCGTTGGTAAGCCCTGTGAAGGTGTTCCTGTTGGGTGTTCCCGTTACTGTTACCCTTGTGTTCCCGTTCTCAACAGTGCTAAATAGTAAAACACTTTATCAATAGTGGTAAATAGTAGGACTGTTAAGTAATTGTTGAAGTCCGTACAACTACAGTTCTCACCATGTCAAGGTCTAGAGTTGCAGGGTCTTTTAGAAGACTATTTTCAAATCAACCTGGTAGCAGTTCAAACTCTTCAAGCACTCGAAGAACAATTAATTCAAAAGAAATTTCGAAGGAAGTTTCAAACCCAAAAGAAGTGATCAATTGGAGTATTCTAAGCGAGAATTTCGAATCAATTTATCAAATTGGGCATTTTGATTTCAAAATGGCTTTTTCTTGCAAAACCCAAGAACAAGCAATGTCAATTGGAAAAGAAGCTCAAATAGTTCAATTACTTTCAAACTTATCTCTTCAAAAGTACATTTCAAAAGGTTTTCAATACATACACTATGGTTCAGTTTAGGTTGCAATCGTTCCCCTTTCAAGAATAGGACATAACCGGCCAGTTATGTTAGCTTGAGGAGATTCAACATTTTTTTCAAATTTGAAGAATCCCTTTTAGCAATTGTTCAAACAAATTTGCACAATGGTCCAATCCATTTCAACTGTTATCCAAATTTTCATGTTGATCTTCAAGATCCCACAATTACGGACACTCAAACACTAGATATCCATATGCCAAATATTGAGATCAAAGAAAACAGAAGAAATTTTGCTTTAATCTATAGGGTTTATTTCAGACTTCTAGGAAGTCAAATAAATCCAAGATGTCTCAAATAATCTCCACCTGGAGAAAAACTTTTATTAGAAGTTCAAGCTGACCATGCAGCAACTTACATTCCAAAATGTCTGTAATGGAATGAAATAACCATTCCAGACATCTGGAAGCTTGAGAACCCTCAACCTCCCAGAAATATTGCTCGAAGACAAGTTCAAAGAATTATAGATGAACCTAATGGCAAAGCCTCCATACAATTTGATTCAGGACAACAAACAATAATTTCAAATTCAACCTATCCGGAATCCTCAAGATACTCAACCTCTTGTCTGCCTACCCAAAGAGAAGATGATGATTATTCAAATTCAATTCATTTAAACTTGAATACCTCAAGATTTATGGGAATTCGTTTTAACCCTCCTCTTGCAGAACCAGTTTTCCAAACTGATTCTTTTTCAAACTCTTTTTCAAGTCCAAACTCCCCAACTGCCTCTCAAATGTGTCCTCCATCAATAAATGTTTTGACAAAAGACTTTACAATCACCAAAGAAGTTTTAAGTAATGACTTTGAATCCAAACAAAATGAAACTCAAAGACATTGGTTTTTTCAAATATTTACAAAAGAAAGTACAATCAAAATAAGAGAAACCTGTTACAAAGAACTTAATCAAATAAAATGCAATATCCCCTTTTGTATGTGGTTCAAATCGTTTACTTCAAGAAATAAAATTCCAAATCCATTTCTTGATAACTCAATAAATGTTAATACAAACTTGACATCCAAATGGCTCACAACAGATGGCCAAATTATTCAAACAATCCATCCTCCTCCAAAAGATTTAGTTATCAATGTTCAAAATAAAGAAGTACAAGCAACTCCCTTTCACAAGGGAAGAGAAGACAAAGAAAGGGAGCAAATAATTTTCTTTTACTTTTGAAGGGGGCATAAATTCTCCCTCTTTCTCTTCTTCTTTCTCATCCACTTCTGTCTTCCGACTCCCCGCTCCCGGTCCATCCCCAATTGGTATCAGAGCCAAGTTAGAAGGAGCTTTCAACAGTAATTTTACAGAAATACTGTCAAGCACATAGTAGGAGCAAATTTTGCTGTTAAAACACCTATTAGGAGTGTTGGTAAGCTTGGGTGTAGCGTTGGTAAGCCCTGTGAAGGTGTTCCCATTACTGTTACCCTTGTGTTCCCGTTCTCAACAGTGCTAAATAGTAAAACACGTTCTTAACAGTGCGAAATAGTAGGACTGTTAAGTAATTGTTGAAGTCCGTACAACTACAGTTCTCACCATGTCAAGGTCTAGAGTTGCAGGGTCTTTCAGAAGACTATTTTTAAATCAACCTGGTAGCAGTTCAAACTCTTCAAACACTCAAAGAAAAATTAATTCAAAAGAAATTTCAAAGGAAGTTTCAAACCCAAAAGAAGTGATCAATTGGAGTATTCCAAGCGAGAATTTCGAATCAATGTATCAAATTGGGCATTTTGATTTCAAAATGGCTTTTTCTTGCAAAACCCATGAACAAGCAATGTAAATTGAAAAAGAAGCGCAAACAGTTCAATTACTTTCAAACTTGTCTCTTCAAAACTACATTTCAAAAGGTTTTCAATACATACACTATGGTTTAGTTCAGGTTGCAATCGTTCCCTTTTCAAGAATAGGACATAACCAGCCAGTTATGTTAGCATTAAGAGATTCAACATTTTTATAATTTGAAGAATCCCTTTTAGCCATTGTTCAAACAAATTTGCACAATGGTCCAATCTATTTCAACTATTATTCAAATTTTTCTGTTGATCGTCAAGATCCCACAATTATGGTCACTCTAACACTAGATATCCATATGCCAAATATGGAGATCAAAGAAAATAGAAGAAATTTTTCTTTAATGTACAGGGTTTATTTCAGACTTTTAGGAAGTCAATTAAATCTAAGATGTCTCTAACAATCTCCACCTGGAGAAACACTTTTATTAGAAGTTCAAGCTGACCATGCAGCAATTTGCATTCCAAAACGTCTGAAATGGAATGAAATAACCATTTCAGACATCTGGAAGATTGAGAACCCTCAACCTCCCAGAAATATTGCTCAAAGACAAGTTCAAAGAATTATAGATGAAGCTGAAGGCAAAGTCTCCACACAATTTTCTTCAGGACAACAAACAATAATTTCAAATTCAACCTATCCAGAATCCTCAAGATACTCAACCTCTTCTCTACCTACCCAAAGGGAAGATGATGATCAATTAAATTCAATTCATTCAAACTTGAATACCTCAAGATTTAGAGGAATTCGTTTTAACCCTCCTCTTGCAGAACCAGTTTTCCAAACTGATTCTTTTTCAAACTCTTTTTCAAGTCCAAACTCCCCAACTGCCTCTCAAATGCGTCCTCCATGAATTAATGTTTTGACAGAAGACTTTACAATCAACAAAGAATTTTTAAGTAATGACTTTGAATCCAATCAAAATGAAACTCAAAAACAATGGTTTTTTCAAACATTTATAAAAGAAAGCACAATCAAAATAAGGGAAACCTATTACAAAGAACTTAATCAAAAAAAATGCAATATCCCCTTTTTTTATATGGTTCAAATTGTTTACTTCAAGAAATCAAATTCCAAATCCATTTCTTCATAACTCAATAAATGTCAATACAAACTTGACAACCAAATAGCTCACAACAGATGGCCAAATTATTCAAACAATCCATCCTCCTCCAAAAGATTTAGTTATCATTGTTCAAAATAAAGAAGTACAAGCAACTCCCTTTCACCAGGGAAAAGAAGACAAAGAAAGGGAGCAAATAATTTTCTTTTACTTTTGAAGGGAGCATAAATTCTCCCTCTTTCTCGTCTTCTTTCTCATCCACTTCTGTCTTCTGACTCCCCGCTCTCGGACCATCCCCAATTGGTATCAGAGCCAAGTTAGAAGGAGCTTTCAACAGTAATTTCACAGAAATACTGTCAAGTACCTAGTAGGAGCAAATTTTGCTATTAAAACACCTATTAGGAGTGTTGGTAAGCTTGGTTGTAGCATTGGTAAGCCCTGGATACGTTGGTAAGCCGTGTGAAGGTGTTCTCGTTACAGTTACCCATGTGTTCCCGTTCTCAACAGTGTTAAATAGTAGGACTGTTAAGTAATTGTTAAAGTCTATACAACTACAGTTCTCACCATGTCAAGGTCTAGAGTTGCAGGGTCTTTCAGAAGACTATTTTCAAATCAACCTGGTAGCAGTTCAAACTCTTCAAATGCTCAAAGAACAATTAATTCCAAAGAAATTTCAAAGGAAGTTTTAAACCCAAAAGAAGTAATCAATTGGAGCATTCCAAGTGAAAATTTCGAATCAATTTATCAAATTGGGCATTTCGATTTCAAAATGGCTTTTTCACGCAAAACCCATGAACAAGCAATGTCAATTGAAAAAGAAGCTCAAACAGTTCAATTACTTTCAAACTTATCTCTTCAAAAGTACATTTCAAAAGGTTTTCAATACATACACTATGATTTAGTTCAGGTTGCAATCGTTCCCCTTTCAAGAATAGGACATAACTAGCCAATTATGTTAGCTTTAAGAGATTCAACATTTTTAAAATTTGAAGAATCCCTTTTAGCAATTGTTCAAACAAATTTGCACAATTGTCAAATCTATTTCAACTGTTATCCAAAATTTTCTGTTGATCTTCAAGATCCCAAAATTATCGATACTCTAACACTAGATATCCATATGCAAAATATTGAGATCAAAGAAAACAGAAGAAATTTTGCTTTAATCTGCAGGGTTTATTTCAGACTTCTAGGAAGTAAATTAAATCCAAGATGTCTCAAACAATCTCCACCTAGAGAAACACTTTTATTAGAAGTTCAAGCTGGCCATGCAGCAAATTACATTCCAAAACATCTGAAATGGAATGAAATAACCATTCTAGACATTGGGAAGACCCTCAACCTCCCAGAAATATTGCTCAAAGACAAGTTCAAAGAATTATAGATGAACCTAATGGCAAAGTCACCATACAATTTGCTTCAGGACAACAAACAATAATTTTAAATTCAACCTATCCAGAATCTTCAAGATACTCAACCACTTCTCTACCTACCCAAAGAGAAGATGATGATCATTCAAATTCAAATCATTCAAACTTGAATACCTCAAGATTTAGAGGATTTCGTTTTAACCCTCCTCTTGCAGAACCAGTGTTCCAAACTGATTATTTTTCAAACTCTTTTTCAAGTCCAAACTCCACAACTGCCCCTCAAATGCGTCCTCCATCAATAAATGTTTTGACAAAAGACTTTACAATCAACAAAGAATTTTTAAGTAATGACTTTGAATCCAAACAAATTGAAACTCAAAGACAACGGTTTTTTCAAATATTTACAAAAGAAAGTACAATTAAAATAAGAGAAACCTATTACAAAGAACTTATCAAATAAAATGCAATATCCCCTTTTTTATATGGTTCAAATCGTTTACTTCAGGAAATCAAATTCCAAATCTATTTTTTCATAACTCAATAAATGTCAATACAAACTCGACAACCAAATGGCTCACAACAAATGGCCAAATTATTCAAACAATCCATCTTTCTCCAAAAGATTTAGTTATCAATGTTCAAAAAAAAGAAGTACAAGCAACTCCCTTTCACCACGGAAGAGAAGACAAAGAAAGGGAGCAAATAATTTTCTTTTACTTTTGAAGGGAGCATAAATTCTCCCTCTTTCTCATCTTCTTTGTCGTCCACTTCTGTCTTCCGACTCCCCGCTCCCGGTCCATCCCCAATTGGTATCAGAGCCAAGTTCGAAGGGGCTTTCCACAGTAATTTCACAGAAGTACTGTCAAGCACCTAGTAGGAGTAAATTTTGTTGTTAAAACACCTATTAGGAGCGTTGGTAAGCTTGGGTGTAGCGTTGGTAAGCCCTGATTACGTTGGTAAGCCGTGTGAAGGTGTTCCCGTTGGGTGTTCCCGTTATTGTCACCCTGGTGTTCCCGTTCTCAACAGTGCTAAATAGTAAAACACTTTCTGAACAGTGCTGAATAGTAGGGCTGTTAAGTAATTGTTGAAGTCTGTACAACTACAGTTCTCACCATGTCAAGGTCTAGAGTTGCAGGGTCTTTCAGAAGACTATTTTCAAATCAACCTGGTAGCAATTCAAACTCTTCAAACACTCAAAGAATTATTAATTCCAAAGAAATTCCAAAGGAAGTTTGAAACCCAAAAGAAGTGATAAATTGGAGTATTCCAAGCCAGAATTTCGAATCAATTTATCAAATTGGGCATTGTGATTTCAAAATGGCTTTTTCTCGCAAAACCCATGAACAAGCAATGTCAATTAAAAAAGAAGCCCAAACAGTTCAATTACTTTCAAACTTGTCTCTTCAAAAGTACATTTCAAAAGGTTTTCAATACATACACTATGGTTTAGTTCAGGTTGCAATCGTTCCCCTTTCAAGAATAAGATATAACCAGCCAGTTATGTTAGCTTAAAGAGATTCAACATTTTTAAAATTTAAAGAATCCCTTTTAGCAATTGTTTAAACAAATTTGCACAATGGTCCAATCTATTTCAACTGTTACCCAAAATTTTCTGTTGATCTTCAAGATCCCACAATTATGGAGACTCTAACACTAGATATCCATATGCCAAATATTTAGATCAAAGAAAACAGAAGAAATTTTGCTTTAATCTACAGGGTATATTTCAGAGTTCTAGGAAGTCAATTAAATCCAAGATGTCTCAAACAATCTCCACCTTGAGAAACGCTTTTATTAGAAGTTGAAGCTGACCATGTAGCAACTTACATTTCAAGACGTCTGAAATGGAATGAAATAACCATTCCAGACATCTGGAAGATTGAGAACCCTCAACCTCCCAGAAATATTGCTCAAAGACAAGTTCAAAGAATTATAGATGAACCTGATGGCAAAGTCTCCATACAATTTGCTTCAGGACAGCAAGCAATAATTTCAAATTCAACCTATCCAAAATCCTCAAGGTACTCAACCTCTTCTCTACCTACCCAAAGAGAAGATGATGATCATTCAAATTCAATTCATTCAAACTTGAATACCTCAAGATTTAGGGGAATTCGTTTTAACCCACCTCTTGCAGAACCAGTTTTCCAAACTGATTCTTTTTCAAACTCCTTTTCAAGTCCAAACTCCCCAACTGCCTCTCAAATGAGTCCTCCATCAATAAATGTTTTGACAAAAGACTTTACAATCACCAAAGAATTTTTAAGTAATGACTTTGAATCCAAACAAAATAAAACTCAAAGACAATGGTTTTTTCAAACATTTACAAAAGAAAGCGCAATCAAATTAAGAGAAACCTATTACAAAGAACTTAATCAAATAAAATGCAATATCCCCTTTTTTATATGGTTCAATTCGTTTACTTCAAGAAATCAAATTCAAAATCCATTCATTCCTAACTCAATAAGTGACAATACAAACTTGACAATCAAATGGCTCACAACAGATGGCCAAATCATTCAAACAATCCATCCTCCTCCAAAAGATTCAGTGATCAATGTTCAAAATAAAGAAGTACAAGCAACTCCCTTTCACCAGGGAAGAGAAGACAAAGAAAGGGAGCAAATAATTTTCTTTTACTTTTGAAGGGAGCACAAATTCTCCCTCTTTCTCATCTTCTTTCTCATCCACTTCTGTCTTTCGACTCCCCGCTCCCGGTCCATCCCCAATTGGTATCAGAGCCAAGTTAGAAGGAGCTTTCAACAGTAATTTTATGGAAATACTGTCAAGCACATAGTAGGAGCAAATTTTGCTGTTAAAACACCTATTAGGAGCATTGGTAAGCTTGGATGTAGCGTTGGTAAGCCGTGTGAAGGTTTTCCCGTTGGGTGTTCCCGTTACTGTTACCCTTGTGTTCCCCTTCTCAACAGTGCTAAATAGTAAAACACGTTCTCAACAGTGCTAAATAGTAGGACTGTTAAGTAATTGTTGAAGTCTGTACAACTACAGTTCTCACCATGTCAAGGTCTAGAGTTGCAGGGTCTTTCAGAAGACTATTTTCAAATCAACCTGGTAGCAGTTCAAACTCTTCAAACACTCAAAGAAAAATTAATTAAAAAGAAATTTCAAAGGAAGTTCCAACCCCAAAAGAAGTGATCAATTGGAGTAATTCAAGCGAGAATTTCGAATCAATTTATCAAATTGGGCATTTTGATTTCAAAATGGCTTTTTCTTGCAAAACCCATGAACAAGCAAAGTCAATTGAAAAAGTAGCTCAAACAGTTCAATTACTTTTAAACTTATCTCTTCAAAAGTACATTTCAAAAGGTTTTCAATACATACACTATGGTTTAGTTCAGGTTGCAATCGTTCCCCTTTCAAGAATAGGACATAACCAGCCAGTTATGTTAGCTTTAAGAGATTCAACATTTTTAAAATTTGAAGAATCCCTTTTAGCAATTGTTCAAACAAATTTGCACAATGGTCCAATCTATTTCAACTATTATTCAAATTTTTCTGTTGATCGTCAAGATCCCGCAATTATGGACACTCTAACACTAGATATCCATATGCCAAATATGGAGATCAAAGAAAACAGAAGAAATTTTGCTTTAATCTACATGGTTTATTTATGACTTCTAGGAAGTCAATTAAATCCAAGATGTCTCAAACAATCTCCACCTAGAGAAACACTTTTATTAGAAGTTCAAGCTGGCCATGGAGCAACTTTCATTCCAAAACGTCTGAAATGGAATGAAATAACCATTCCAGACATTGGGAAGACCCTCAACCTCCCATAAATATTGCTCAAAGACAAGTTCAAAGAATTATAGATGAACCTAATGGCAAAGTCTCCATACAATTTGCTTCAGGACAACAAACAATAATTTTAAATTCAACCTATCCAGAATCTTCAAGATACTCAACCTCTTCTCTACCTACCCAAAGAGAAGATGATGATCATTCAAATTCAAATCATTCAAACTTGAATGCCTCAAGATTTAGAGGAATTCGTTTTAACCCTCCTCTTGCAGAACCAGTTTTCCAATCTGATTCATTTTCAAACTCTTTTTCAAGTCCAAACTCCACAACTACCTCACAAATGCGTCCTCCATCAATAAATGTTTTGACAAAAGACTTTACAATCCACAAAGAATTTTTAAGTAATGACTTTGAATCCAAACAAAATAAAACTCAAAGACAATGGTTTATTCAAATATTTACAAAAGAAAGTACGATTAAAATAAGAGAAACCCATTACAAAGAACTTAATCAAATAAAATGCAATATCCCCTTTTTTATAAGGTTCAAATCGTTTACTTCAAGAAATCAAATTCCAAATCTATTTCTTCATAACTCAATAAATGTCAATACAAACTTGACAACCAAATGGCCCACAACAGATGGCCAAATTATTCAAACAATCCATCTTTCTCCAAAAGATTTAGTTATCAATGTTCAAAATAAAGAAGTACAAGCAACTCCCTTTCACCAAGGAAGAGAAGACAAAGAAAGGGAGCAAATGATTTTCTTTTACTTTGGAAGGGAGCATAAATTCTCCCTCTTTCTCATCTTCTTTCTCGTCCACTTCTTTCTTCTGACTCCCCGCTCCCGGTCCATCCCCAATTGGTATCAGAGCCAAGTTCGAAGGAGCTTTCAACAGTAATTTCACAGAAATACTGTCAAGCACCTAGTAGGAACAAATTTTGCTGTTAAAACACCTATTAGGAGTGTTGGTAAGATTGGGTGTAGCGTTGGTAAGCCCTGAATACGTTGGTAAGCCGTGTGAAGGTGTTCCCTTTGGGTGTTCCCGTCATTGTTGCCCTTGTGTTCCCGTTCTCAACATTGCTAAATAGTAAAACACATTCTCAACAGTGCTGAATAGTAGGACTGTTAAGTAATTGTTGAAGTCCGTACAACTACAGTTCTCACCATGTCAAGGTCTAGAGTTGCAGGGTCTTTCAGATGACTATTTTCAAATCAACGTGGTAGCAATTCAAACTCTTCAAACACTCAAAGAACAATTAATTCAAAAGAAATTCCAAAGGAAGTTTGAAACCAAAAAGATGTGATAAATTGGAGTATTCCAAGCGAGAATTTCGAATCAATTTATCAAATTGGGCATTGTGATTTCAAAATGGCTTTTTCTCGCAAAACCCATGAACAAGCAATGTCAATTGAAAAAGAAGCCCAAATAGTTCAATTACTTTCAAACTTATCTCTTCAAAAGTACATTTCAAAAGGTTTTCAATACATACACTATGGTTTAGTTCAGGTTGCAATCATTCCCCTTTCAAGAATAAGACATAACCAGCCAGTTATGTTAGCTTAAAGAGATTCAACATTTTTAAAATTTGAAGAATCCCTTTTAGCGATTGTTCAAACAAATTTGCACAATGGTCCAATCTATTTCAACTGTTATCCAAAATTTTTTGTTGATCTTCAAGATCCCACAATTACGGAGACTCTAACACTAGATATCCATATGCCAAATATTGAGATCAAAGAAAACAGAAGAAATTTTGCTTTAATCTACAGGGTTTATTTCAGAGTTCTAGGAAGTCAATTAAATACAAGATGTCTCAAACAATCTCCACCTTGAGAAACGCTTTTATTAGAAGTTGAAGCTGACCATGTAGCAACTTATATTTCAAAACGTCTGAAATGGAATGAAATAACCATTCCAGACATCTGGAAGATTGAGAACCCTCAACCTCCCAGAAATATTGCTCAAAGACAAGTTCAAAGAATTATAGATGAATCTGATGGCAAAGTCTCCATACAATTTGCTTCAGGACAACGAGCAATAATTTCAAATTCAACCTATCCGGAATCCTCAAGGTACTCAGCCTCTTCTCTACCTACCCAAAGAGAAGATGATGATCATACAAATTCAATTCATTCAAACCTGAATACCTCAAGATTTAGGGGAATTCGTTTTAACCCATGTCGTGCAGAACCAGTTTTCCAAAATGATTCTTTTTCAAACTCTTTTTCAAGTCCAAACTCCCCAACTGCCTCTCAAATGTGTCCTCCATCAATAAATGTTTTGACAAAAGACTTTACAATCACCAAAGAATTTTTAAGTAATGACTTTGAATCCAAACAAAATGAAACTCAAAGACAATGGTTTTTTCAAACATTTACAAAAGAAAGCGCAATCAAAATAAGAGAAACCTATTACAAAGAACTTAATCAAATAAAATGCAATATCCCCTTTTTTATATGGTTCAATTCGTTTACTTCAAGAAATCAAATTCCAAATCCATTTATTCCTAACTCAATAAATGTCAATACAAACTTGACAATCAAATGGCTCACAACAGATGGCCAAATTATTCAAACAATCCATCCTCCTCCAAAAGATTTAGTTATCAATGTTCAAAATAAAGAAGTACAAGCAACTCCCTTTCACCAGGGAAGAGAAGACAAAGAAAGGGAGCAAATAATTTTCTTTTACTTTTGAAGGGAGCATAAATTCTCCCTCTTTCTCATCTTCTTTCTCATCCACTTCTGTCTTCCGACTCCCCGCTCCCGGTCCATCCCCAATTGGTATCAGAGCCAAGTTAGAAGGAGCTTTCAACAGTAATTTTATAGAAATACTGTCAAGCACCTACCAGGAGCAAATTTTGCTGTTAAATTACCTATTACGAGCATTGGTAAGCTTGGATGTAGTGTTGGTAAGCCGTGTGAAGGTTTTCCCGTTGGGTGTTCCCGTTACTGTTACCCTTGTGTTCCCGTTCTCAACAGTGCTAAATAGTAAAACACGTTCTCAACAGTGCTAAATAGTAGGACGGTTAAGTAATTGTTGAAGTCTGTACAACTACAGTTCTCACCATGTCAAGGTCTAGTGTTGCAGGGTCTTTTAGAAGACTATTTTCAAATCAACCTGGTAGCAGTTCAAACTCTTCAAACACTCAAAGAAAAATTAATTCAAAAGAAATTTCAAAGGAAGTTCTAAACCCAAAAGAAGTGATCAATTGGAGTATTCCAAGCGAGAATTTCGAATCAATTTATCAAATTGGGCATTTTGATTTCAAAATGGCTTTTTCTTGCAAAACCCATGAACAAGCAATGTCAATTGAAAAAGAAGCTCAAGCAGTTCAATTACTTTCAAACTTATCTCTTCAAAAGTACATTTCAAAAGGTTTTCAATACATACACTATGGTTTAGTTCAGGTTGCAATCGTTCCCCTTTCAAGAATAGGACATAACCAGCCAGTTATGTTAGCTTAAAGAGATTCAACATTTTTAAAATTTGAAGAATTCCTTTTAGCAATTGTTCAAACTAATTTGCGCAATGGTCCAATCTATTTCAACTATTTTTCAAATTTTTCTGTTGATCGTCAAGATCCCACAATTATGGACACTCTAACACTAGATATCCATATGCCAAATATGGAGATCAAAGAAAACAAAAGAAATTTTGCTTTAATCTACAGGGTTTATTTCAGACTTCTAGGAAGTCAATTAAATCCAAGATGTCTCAAACAATCTCAACCTGGAGAAACCCTTTTATTAGAAGGTCAAGCTGCAGCAACTTAGATTCCAAAACGTCTGAAATGGATTGAAATAACCATTACCGATATCTGGAAGATTGAGAACCCTCAACCCCCCAGAAATATTGCTCAAAGACAAGTTCAAAGAATTATAGATGAACCTGATGGCAAAGTCTGCATACAATTTGCTTCAGGACAACGAGCAATAATTTCAAATTCAACCTATCCGGAATCCTCAAGGTACTCAACCTCTTCTCTACCTACCCAAAGAGAAGATGATGATCATACAAATTCAATTCATTCAAACCTGAATACCTCAAGATTTAGGGGAATTCGTTTTAACCCACGTCGTGCAGAACCAGTTTTCCAAAATGATTCTTTTTCAAACTCTTTTTCAAGTCCAAACTCCCCAACTGCCTCTCAAATGTGTCCTCCATCAATAAATGTTTTGACAAAAGACTTTACAATCACCAAAGAATTTTTAAGTAATGACTTTGAATCCAAACAAAATGAAATTCAAAGACAATGGTTTTTTCAAGCATTTACAAAAGAAGGCGCAATCAAAAGAAGAGAAACCTATTACAAAGAACTTAATCAAATAAAATGCAATATCCCCTTTTTTATATGGTTCAAATCGTTTACTTCAAAAAATCAAATTCCAAATCCATTTCTTCACACCGCAATAAATGTCAATACAAACTTGACAACCAAATGGCTCACAACAGATGGCCAAATTATTCAAATAATCCACCCTCCTCCAAAAGATTTTGTTATCATTGTTCAAAATAAAGAAGTACAAGCAACTCCCTTTCATCAGGGAAGAGAAGACAAAGAAAGGGAGCAAATAATTTTCTTTTACTTTTGAAGGGACCATAGATTCTCCCTCTTTCTCATCCACTTCTGTCTTCCTATTCCTCGCTTCCGGTCCATCCCGAATTGGTATCAGAGCGAAGTTAGAAGGAGCTTTCAACAGTAATTTCACAGAAATACTATCAAGCACCTAGGAGGAGCAGATTTTGCTGTTAAAACACCTATTAGGAGCGTTGGTAAACTTGGTTGTAGCATTGGTAAGCCCTGAATACTTTGGTAAGCCGCGTGAAGGTGTTCCCGTTACAGTTACCCTTGTGTTCCTGTTCTCAATAGTACTAAATAGTAAAACGCGTTCTCAGCAGTGCTAAATAGTAGGACTGTTAAGTAATTATTGAAGTCCGTACATCTTCAGTTCTCACCATGTCAAGGTCTAGAGTTGCAGGGTCTTTCAGAAGACTATTTTCAAATCAACCTGGTAGCAGTTCAAACTCTTCAAATACTCAAAGAACAATTAATTACAAAGAAATTTCAAAGGAAGTTTCAAACACAAAAGAAGTGATCAATTGGAGTATTCCAAGCGAGAATATCGACTCAATTTATCAAATCGGGCATTTTGATTTCAAAATGGCTTTTTCTCTCAAAACCCATGAACAAGCAATGTCAATTGAAAAAGAAGCTCAAAGAGTTCAATCACTTTCAAACTTATCTCTTCAAAAGTACATTTCAAAAGTTTTTCAATACATACACTATGGTTTAGTTCAGGTTGCAATCGTTCCCCTTTCAAGAATAGGACATAACCAGCCAGTTATGTTAGCTTTAAGAGATTCAACATTTTCAAAATTTGAAGAATCCCTTTTAGCAATTGTTCAAACAAATTTGCACAATGGTCCAATCTATTTCAACTGTTATCCAAATTTTTCTGTTGATCTTCAAGATCCCACAATTACGGATACTCTAACACTGGATATCCATATGCCAAAATATTTAGATCAAAGAAAGCAGAAGAAATTTTGCTTTAATCTACAGGGTTTATTTCAGACTTCTAGGAAGTCAGTTAAATCCAAGATGTCTCAAGCAATCTCCTCCCGGAGAAACACTTTTATTAGAAGTTCAAGCTGGCCATGCAACAACTTACTTTCAAAAACATCTGAAATGGAATGAAATAACCATTCCAGACATCTAGAAGATTGAGAACCCTCAACCTCCCAGAAATATTGCTCAAAGACAAGTTCAAAGAATTATAGATGAACCTGATGGCAAAGTAACCGTACAATTTGCTTCAGGACAACAAACAATAATTTCAAATTCAACCTATCCGGAATCTTCAAGATACTCAACCTCTTCTCTACCTACCCAAAGAGAAGATGATGATCATTCAAATTCAAATCATTCAAACTTGAATACCTCAAGATCTAGAGGAATTCGTTTTAACCCGCCTCTTGCAGAACCAGTTTTCCAAACAGATTCTTTTTCAAACTCTTTTTCAAGTCCAAACTCCACAACTGCCTCTCAAATGCATCCTCCATCAATAAATGTTTTGACAAAAGACTTTACAATCAACAAAGAATTTTTAAGTAATGACTTTGAATCCAAACAAAATGAAACTCAAAGACAATGGGTTTTTCAAACATTTACAAAAGAAAGTACAATCAAAATAAGAGAAACCTATTACAATGAACTTAATCAAATAAAATGCAATATCCCCTTTTTTATATGGTTCAAATCGTTTACTTCAAGAAATCAAATTCCAAATCTATTTCTTCTTAACTCAATAAAAGTCAATACAAACTTGACAACCAAATGGGTCACAACAGATGGCCAAATTATTCGAACAATCCATCCTCCTCCAAAAGATTTAGTAATCAATGTTCAAAATAAAGAAGTACAAGCAACTCGCTTTCACCAGGGAAGAGAAGACAAAGAAATGGAGCAAAGAGTTTTCTTTTACTTTTCAAGGGAGCATAAATTCTCCCTCTTTCTCATCTTCTTTCTCATCCACTTCTGTCTTCCGACTCCCCGCTCGCGGTCCATCCCCACTTGGTATCAGAGCTAAGTTAGAAGGAGCTTTCAACAGTAATTTTTAAGAAATACAGTCAAGTAACTAGCAGGAGCAAATTTTGCCGTTAAAACACCAATTAGGAGCATTGGTAAGCTTGGATGTAGCGTTGGTAAGCCGTGTGAAGGTTTTCCCGTTGGGTGTTCCCGTTACTGTTACCCTTGTGTTCCCGTTCTCAACAGTGCTAAATAGTAAAACACGTTCTCAACAGTGCTAAATAGTAGGACTGTTAAGTAATTGTTGAAGTCTGTACAACTATAGCTCTCGCCATGTCAAAGTCTAGAGTTGCAGGGTCTTTCAGAAGACTATTTTCAAATCATCCTGGTAGCAGTTCAAACTCTTCAACCACTCAAAGAAAAATTAATTCAAAAGAAATTTCAAAGGAAGTTCCAAACCCAAAAGAAGTGATCAATTGGAGTATTCCAAGCGAGAATTTCGAATCAATTTATCAAATTGGGCATTTTGATTTCAAAATGGCTTTTTCTTGCAAAACCCATGAACAAGATATGTCAATTGAAAAAGAAGCTCAAACAGTTCAATTACTTTCAAACTTATCTCTTCAAAAGTATATTTCAAAAGGTTTTCAATACATACACTATGGTTTAGTTCAGGTTGCATTCATTCCCCTTTCAAGAATAGGACATAACCAGCCAGTTATGTTAGCTTTAAGAGATTCAACATTTTTGAAATTTGAAGATTTCCTTTTAGCAATTGCTCAAACAAATTTGCACAATGGTCCAATCTATTTCAACTATTATTCAAATTTTTCTGTTGATCGTCAAGATCCCACAATTATGGACACTCTAACACTAGATATCCATATGCCAAATATGGAGATCAAAGAAAACAGAAGAAATTTTGCTTTAATCCACAGGGTTTATTTCAGACTTCTAGGAAGTCAATTAAATCCAAGATGTCTCAAACAATCTCAACCTGGAGAAACACTTTTATTAGAAGGTCAAGCTGACCATGCAGCAACTTACATTCCAAAACGTCTGAAATGGAATGAAATTACCATTACCGACATCTGGAAGATTGAGAACCCTCAACCCCCCAGAAATATTGCTCAAAGACAATTTCAAAGAATTATATATGAACCTGATGGCAAAGTCACCATACAATTTGATTCAGGATAACAAACAATAATTTCAAATTCAACCTATCCAGAATCCTAAAGATACTCTACCTCTTCTCTACCTACACAAAAAGAAGATGATGACCATTCAAATTCAATTCATTCAAACTTGAATACCTCAAGATTTAGAGGAATTCGTTTTAACCCTCCTCTTGCAGAACCAGTTTTCCAAACTCATTCTTTTTCAAACTCTTTTTCAAGTCCAAACTCCCCATCTGCCTCTCAAGTGCGTCGTCCATCAACAAATGTTTTGAAAAAAGACTTTACAATCAACAAAGAATTTTTAAGTAATGACTTTGAATCCAAACAAAATGAAATTCAAAGACAATGGATTTTTCAAGCATTTACAAAAGAAGGCACAATCAAAATAAGAGAAACCTATTACAAAGAGCTTAATCAAATAAAATGCAATATCCCCTTTTTTATGTGGTTCAAATCGTTTACTTCAAGAAATCAAATTCCAAATCCATTTCTTCATGCCGCAATAAATGTCAATACAAACTTGACAACCAAATGGCTCACAACAGATGGCCAAATTATTCAAACAATCCATCCTCCTCCAAAAGATTTTGTTATCATTGTTCAAAATAAAGAAGTACAAGCAACTCCCTTTCATCAGGGAAGAGAAGACAAAGAAAGGGAGCAAACAATTTTCTTTTACTTTTGAAGGGACCATAAATTCTCCCTCTTTCTCATCCACTTCGGTCTTCCGACTTTTTGCTTCCGGTCCATCCCGAATTGGTATCAGAGCGAAGTTAGAAGGAGCTTTCAACAGTAATTTCACAGAAATACTATCAAGCACCTAGGAGGAGCAGATTTTGCTGTTAAAACACCTATTAGGAGCGTTGGCAAACTTGGGTGTAGCATTGGCAAGCCCTGAATACTTTGGTAAGCCGTGTGAAGGTGTTCCCGTTACAGTTACCCTTGTGTTCCTGTTCTCAATAGTGCTAAATAGTAAAACGCGTTCTCAACAGTGCTAAATAGTAGGACTGTTAAGTAATTGTTGAAGTCCGTACAACTTCAGTTCTCACCATGTCAAGGTCTAGAGTTGCAGGGTCTTTCAGAAGACTATTTTCAAATCAACCTGGTAGCAGTTCAAACTCTTCAAATACTCAAAGAACAATTAATTACAAAGAAATTTCAAAGGAAGTTTCAAACACAAAAGAAGTGATCAATTGGAGTATTCCAAGCGAGAATTTTGACTCAATTTATCAAATCGGGCATTTTGATTTCAAAATGGCTTTTTCTCTAAAAACCCATGAACAAGCAATGTCAATTGAAAAAGAAGCTCAAAGAGTTCAATCACTTTCAAACTTATCTCTTCAAAAGTACATTTCAAAAGGTTTTCAATACATACACTATGGTTTAGTTCAGGTTGCAATCGTTCCCCTTTCAAAAATAGGACATAACCAGCTAGTTATGTTTGCTTTAAGAGATTCAACATTTTTAAAATTTGAAGAATCCCTTTTAGCAATTGTTCAAACAAATTTGCACAATGGTCCAATCTATTTCAACCGTTATCCAAATTTTTCTGTTGATCTTCAAGATCCCACAGGGTTTAATTCAGACTTCTAGGAAGTCAATTAAATCAAAGATGTCTCAAGCAATTTCCTCCCGGAGAAACACTTTTATTAGAAGTTCAAGCTGGCCATGCAACAACTTACTTTCAAAAACGTCTGAAATGGAATGAAATAACCATTCCAGACATCTGGAAGATTGAGAACCCTCAACCTCCCAGAAATATTGCTCAAAGACAAGTTCAAAGAATTATAGATGAACCTGATGGCAAAGTAACCATACAATTTGCTTCAGGACAACAAACAATAATTTCAAATTCAACCTATCCAGAATCCTCAAGGTACTCAACCTCTTCTCTACCTTCCCCAAGAGAAGATGTTGATCATTCAAATTCAATTCATTCAAACTTGAATACCTCAAGATTTAGGGGAATTCGTTTTAACCCACCTCTTGCAGAACCAGTTTTCCACACAGATTCTTTTTCAAACACTTTTTCAAGTCCAAACTCCACAACTGCCTCTCAAATGCGTCCTCCATCAATAAATGTTTTGACAAAAGACTTTACAATCAACAAAGAATTTTTAAGTAATGACTTTGAATCCAAACAAAATGAAACTCAAAGACAATGGTTTTTTCAAACATTTACAAAAGAAAGTACAATCAAAATAAGAGAAACCTATTACAATGAACTTAATCAAATAAAATGCAATATCCCCTTTTTTATATGGTTCAAATCGTTTACTTCAAGAAATCAAATTCCAAATCTATTTCTTCATAACTCAATAAAAGTCAATACAAACTTGACAATCAAATGGCTCACAATAGATGGCCAAATCATTCGAACAATCCATCCTCCTCCAAAAGATTTAGTAATCAATGTTCAAAATAAAGAAGTACAAGCAACTCCCTTTCACCAGGGAAGAGAAGACAAAGAAAGGGAGCAAATAATTTTCTTTTACTTTTGAAGGGAGCATAAATTCTCCCTCTTTCTCATCTTCTTTCTCATCCACTTCTGTCTTCCGACTCCCCGCTCCCGGTCCATCCCCAATTGGTATCAGAGCCAAGTTAGAAGGAGCTTTCAACAGTAATTTCACAGAAATACTGTCAAGCACCTAGCAAGAGCAAATTTTGCTGTTAAAACACCTATTTAGAGCATTGGTAAGCTTGGATGTAGCGTTGGTAAGCCGTGTGAAGGTTTTCCCGTTGGGTGTTCCCGTTACTGTTACCCTTGTGTTCCCGTTCTCAACAGTGCTAAATAGTAAAACACGTTCTCAACAGTGCTAAATAGTAGGACGGTTAAGTAATTGTTGAAGTCTGTACAACTACAGTTCTCACCATGTCAAGGTCTAGAGTTGCAGTGTCTTTCAGAAGACTTTTTTCAAATCAACCTGGTAGCAGTTCAAACTCTTCAAACACTCAAAGAAAACTTAATTCAAAAGAAATTTCAAAGGAAGTTCCAAACCCAAAAGAAGTGATCAACTGGAGTATTCCAAGTGAGAATTTCGAATCAATTTATGAAATTGGGCATTTTGATTTCAAAATGGCTTTTTCTTGCAAAACCCATGAACAAGCAATGTCAATTGAAAAAGAAGCTCAAACAGTTCAATTACTTTCAAACTTATCTCTTCAAAAGTACATTTCAAAAGGTTTTCAATACATACACTATGGTTTAGTTCATGTTGCAATCGTTCCCCTTTCAAGAATAGGACATAACCAGCCAGTTATGTTAGCTTTAAGAGATTCAACATTTTTAAAATTTGAAGAATTCCTTTTAGCAATTGTTTAAACAAATTTGCACAATGGTCCAACCTATTTCCACTATTATTCAAATTTTTCTGTTGATCGTCAAGATCCCACAATTATGGACACTCTAACACTAGATATCCATATGCCAAATATGGAGATCAAAGAAAACAGAAGAAATTTTGCTTTAATCTACAGGGTTTATTTCAGACTTCTAGGAAGTCAATTAAATCCAAGATGTCTCAAACAATCTCAACCTGGAGAATCACTTTTATTAGAAGGTCAAGCTGACCATGCAGCAACTTACATTCCAAAATGTCTGAAATGGAATGAAATAACCATTACCGACATCTGGAAGATTGAGAACCCTCAACCCCCCAGCAATAATGCTCAAAGACAAGTTCAAAGAATAATATATGAACCTGATGGCAAAGTCACCATACAATTTGATTCAGGACAACAAACAATAATTTCAAATTCAACCTATCCGGAATCTTCAAGATACTCAACCTCTTCTCTACCTACCCAAAGAGAAGATGATGATCATTCAAATTCAAATCATTCAAACTTGAATATCTAGAGGAATTCGTTTTAACCCTTCTCTTGCAGAACCAGTTTTCTAAACAGATTCTTTTTCAAACTCTCTTTCAAGTCCAAACTCCACAGCTGCCTCTCAAATGCGTCCTCCATCAATAAATGTTTTGACAAAAGACTTTACAATCAACAAAGAATTTTTAAGTAATGACTTTGAATCCAAACAAAATGAAACTCAAAGACAATGGTTTTTTCAAACATTTACAAAAGAAAGTACAATCAAAATAAGAGAAACCTATTACAATGAACTTAATCAAATAAAATGCAATATCCCCTTTTTTATATGGTTCAAATCGTTTACTTCAAGAAATCAAATTCCAAATCTATTTCTTCATATCTCAATAAAAGTCAATACAAATTTGAGAACCAAATTGCTCACAACAGATAGCCAAATTATTCGAACAATCTATCCTCCTCCAAAAGATTTAGTAATCAATGTTCAAAATAAAGAAGTACAAGCAACTCCCTTTCACCAGGGAAGAGAAGACAAAGAAATGAAGCAAAGAATTTTCTTTTACTTTTCAAGGGAGCATAAATTCTCCCTCTTTCTCATCTTCTTTCTCATCCACTTCTGTCTTCCGACTCCCCGCTCCCGGTCCATCCCCAATTGGTATCAGAGCCAAGTTAGAAGGAGCTTTCAACAGTAATATCACAGAAATACTATCAAGCACCTAGTAGGAGCAAATTTTGCTATTAAAACACCTATTAGGAGCGTTGGTAAGCTTGGGTATAGCGTTGGTAAGCCCTGAATACGTTGGTAAGCCGTGTGAAGGTGTTCCCGTTACTATAACCCTTGTGTTCCCGTTCTCAACTGTGCTAAATAGTAAAACTCATTCTCAATCGTGCCAAATAATAGGGCTGTTAAGTAATTGTTGAAGTCCGTACAGCTACAGTTCTCACCATGTCAAGGTCTAGAGTTGCAGGGTCTTTCAGGAGACTATTTTCAAATCAACCTCGTAGTAGTTCAAACTCTTCAAACACTCAAAGAACAATTAATTCAAAAGAAATTTCAAAGGAAGTTTGAAACCCAAAAGAAGTGATCAATTAGAGTATTCCAAGCGAGAATTTCGAATCAATTTATCAAATTGGGCATTTTGATTTTAAAATGGCTTTTTCTCGCAAAAACCATGAACAAGCAATGTCAATTGAAAAAGAAGCCCAAACAGTTCAATTACTTTCAAACTTATCTCTTCAAAAGTACATTTCAAAAGGTTTTCAATATATACACTATGGTTTAGTTCAGGTTGCAATCGTTCCCCTTTCAAAATTTGGACATAACCAGCCAGTTATGTAAGCTTTAAGAGATTCAACATTTTTAAAATTTGAAGAATCCCTTTTAACAATTGTTCAAACAAATTTGCACAATGCTCCAATCTATTTCAACTGTTATCCAAAATTTTTTGTTGATGTTCAAGATCCCACAATTATGGATACTCTAACAATATATATCCACATGCCAATTATTGAGATCAAGGAAAACAGAAGAAATTTTGCTTTAATCTACAGGGTTTATTTCAGACTTCTAGTAAGTCAATTAAATCGAAGATGTCTCAAACAATCTCAACCTGGAGAAACACTTTTATTAGAAGTTTAAGATGACCATGCAGGAACTTACATTCCAAAACGTCTGAAATGGAATGAAATAACCATTCCAGACATCTGGAAGATTGAGAACCCTCAACCTCCCAGAAATATTGTTCAAAGACAAGTTCAAAGAATTATAGATGAACCTGATGGCAAAGTCACCATACAATTTTCTTCAGGATAACAAACAATAATTTCAAATTCAACCTATCCAGAATCTTCAAGATACTCAACCTCTTCTCTACCTACCCAAAGAGAAGATTATGATCATTCAAATTCAAATCATTCAAACTTGAATACCCCAAGATTAAGAGGAATTCATTTTAACCCTCCTCTTGCAGAACTAGTTTTCCAAATTGATTCTTTTTCAAACTCTTTTTCATGTCCAAACTCCCCAACTGCCTCTCAAATGCGTCCTCCTTCAATAAATGTTTTGACGAAAGACTTTACTATCAACAAAGAATTTTTAAGTAATGACTTTGAATCCAAACAACATGAAACTCAAAGACAATGGTTTTTTTAAACATTTACAAAAGGAAGTACAATCAAAATAAGAGAAACCTATTACAAAGAACTTAATCAAATAAAATGCAATATCCCCTTTTTTATATGGTTCAAATCGTTTACTTCAAGAAATCAAATTCCAAATCCATTTCTTCATAACTCAATAAATGTCAATACAAATTTGACAACCAAATGGCTCACAATAGATGGCGAAATTATTCAAACAATCCATCCTCCCCCAAAAGATTTAGTTATCAACGTTCAAAATAAAGAAGTACAAGCAACTCCCTTTCAGTAGGGAAGCTAACACAAAGAAAGGGAGCAAATAAGTTTCTTTTACTTTTGAAGGGAGCATAAATTCTCCCTTGTTCTCATCTTCTTTCTCATCCACTTCTGTCTTCCGACTCCCCACTCCCGGTCCATCCCCAATTGGTATCAGAGCCAAGTTAGAAGGAGCTTTCAACAGTAATTGCACAGAAATACTGTCAAGCACCTAGTAGGAGCAAATTTTGCTGTTAAAACACCTATTAGGAACGTTGGTAAGCTTGGGTGTTGTGTTGGTAAGCCCTGAATACGTTGGTAAGCCGTGTGAAGGTGTTCCCGTTACTGTTACCCTTGTGTTCCCGTTCTCAACTGTGCTAAATAGTAAAACACGTTCTCAACAGTGCTAAATAGTAGGACTGTTAAGTAATTGTTGAAGTCCGTACAACTACAGTTCTCACCATGTCAAGGTCTAGAGCTGCAGGGTCTTTCAGAAGACTATTTTCAAATCAACCTGGTAGCAGTTCAACCTCTTCAAACACTCAAAGAACAATTAATTCCATAGGAATTTCAAAGGAAGTTTCAAACCCAAAAGAAGTGATCAATTGGAGTATTCCAAGCGAGAATTTCGACTCAATTTATCAAATCGGGCATTTTGATTTCAAAATGGGGTTTTCTCTCAAAACCCATGAACAAGCAATGTCAATTGAAAAAGAAGATCAAACAGTTCAATCACTTTCAAACTTATCTCTTCAAAAGTACCTTTCAAAAGGTTTTCAATACATACACTATGGTTTAGTTCAGGTTGCAATCGTTCCCCTTTCAAGAATAGGACATAACCAGCCAGTTATGTTAGCTTTAAGAGATTCAACATTTTTAAAATTTGAAGAATCCCTTTTAGCAGTTGTTCAAACAAATTTGCACAATGGTCCAATCTATTTCAACTGTTATCCAAATTTTTCTGTTGATCTTCAAGATCCCACAATTATGGATACTCTAACACTGGATATCCATATGCCAAATATTGAGATCAAAGAAAACAGAAGGAATTTTGCTTTAATCTACAGGGTTTATTTCAGACTTCTAGGAAGTCAATCAAATCCAAGATGTCTCAAATAATCTCCACCTGGAGAAACACTTTATTAGACGTTCAAGCTGACCATGCAGCAATTTACATTCCAAAACGTCTGAAATGGAATGAAATAATTATTCCAGACATCTGGAAGATTGAGAACCCTCAACCTCCCAGAAATATTGCTCAAAGACAAGTTCAAAGAATTATAGATGAACCTGATGGCAAAGACACCATACAATTTGCTTCAGGACAACAAACAATAATTTCAAATTTAACCCATCCAGAATCTTCAAGATACTCAACCTCTTCTCTACCTACCCAAAGTGAAGATGATGATCATTCAAACTTGAATACCTCCAGATTTGGAGGAATTCGTTTTAACCCTCCTCTTGCAGAACCAGTTTTTCCAAACTCATTCTTTTTCAAACTCTTTTACAAGTCCAAACTCCCTAACTGCCTCTCAAATGCGTCTTCCATCAATAAATGTTTTGAAAAAAGACTTTACAATCAACAAAGAATTTTTAAGTAATGACTTTGAATCCAAACAAAATAAAACTCAAAGGCAATGGTTTTTTCAAACATTTGCAAAAGAAAGCACAATCAAAATAAGAGAAACCTATTACTAAGAACTTAATCAAATAAAATGCAATATCCCCTTTTTTATATGGTTCAAATCGTTTACTTCAAGAAATCAATCCATTTCTTCATAACTCAATAAATGTCAATACAAACTTGACAACCAAATGGCTCACAACAGATGGCCAAATTATTCAAACAATCCATGATTCTCCAAAAGATTTAGTTATCAATGTTAAAAATAAAGAAGTACAAGCAACTCCCTTTCACCAGGGAAGAGGAGACAAAGAAAGTGAAGCACCCACAATCAAAGATTTAAACAAAATCTATGAACAAAATAATTTTCAAACTTTAAATCTTAAAACAATATCAGATCAATTAAGTACAATACATACTCTATTAAATAATCAAAACTCAATACCTCAACCTCCAACTATCAAACCAATACCTCAACCAACAATTCCAATGCCAAAGTTAAAAGATAACTCAACCCCACAACAACACTTTCCCCTTCCACAATCACAGACAGACCCATTTTCTCAAAATATTCAACAACCTCCGTTTCAACCTTTCAACCTAACTCAACAGAATAAAGATCAAATAAAGTTTAAAAGATTCAGAAATTCTGATGAAGATATTCTACAAAGAATAATTCAAAAGCTAAAGATAGAAGAGAATCCTTCTACCAGCGGCCCAACTATTCAAACTCTTACAAAAACCAATGAGAATATTTCAAGTGAAACCAACTCTTCAATATCCCTAAGTGAAAATGAGATTCAAGAAACAGAACAACAATTCAATACCATTACGATTCAAAATACTGAACCCTCAATGAATAGAATAAAAAACAATTAGAGAAATCAACCCACAAAAAATTATTATCCAAGATTAACTCCTCAAGATATTCAATTTGAAGAAAGAAATCAATTCACCTCTATTTCATTCAATGGAAATGGTATCCATGAATGGAATATAGATGGCAAATCAAAATATGAAATCAAAAATACTTTACAACAAATGACAATGGCTTTATCAGCCTATGAAATAATCAATCCTACCAATACAAATCACACGTCCCCAAATGATTGTTGATGGATTTTCAGGACAATTACAATCATGGTGGTCTAACACACTGCAAGAACATGACAGACAAATGATACTCAACCATACTCATATTCAACAAAAAACGTCTTGATCCAGAAGATGCCAACTCTCCTTGGATAGAGGAAGAAGTTGAAGACGCTGTCGAGACTCTAATATGGACAATAATTGTTGCTTTCCTTGGAAGTGCAACAGAAGAACAAGAATCAACAAAACTATTCATGACCAATCTAAGATGCCCGTCTTTACAGGACTTTAGATGGTACAAGGATATGTTTTTAACCCACGTTCTCAAAAGAGATGATAACAATGCATCATTTTGGAAAGAAAGATATGTCACTGGACTTCCAAAATTGTTTGCAGAAAGAATCATGACAAAAATTCAAGACCATTGCGGTACTCAAACAATTCCATGGAAAAATTAACATACGGTCAATTATTTGCTTTCGTTAAAAAGGAAGCATTACAACTATGCCAAGAGTAAAACCTCCGTAAAAATCTCAAAAAGTTTCAAACAAAAAAGGAATTAGGATCCTTTTGCGCTCAATATAACATCCATACATTCAAACCTCCTTCAAAAAGATTTAAAAAGAAAAAATTTCAACAAGAACCATTCAAACAATCAAGAAAACATAAATACAATCGTCAAACCTTTCCTCAATACTATACCAACAAAAGAAAATATTCAAAGAAGAAAGCAAACAGAGTTCCAGTTTGCTACAAGTGGAAGAAACCTGGACACTATCAAAATGACTGCAAAATAAAAAATAAGATCAATGAAATAGAAGATGAAGAATTAAGAAACATATTAATGAATCTTCTTCTATCCGATTCAAGTTCTGGTAACGAAGACTATATCTTCGAGGTTCAAGAAAATTCAAACAGTGATGATTCATCATCTGAATCCACACAAGAGCCATGTCCCTGTAAACTCAAAACTCTCAATGTTCTAACAAAAACTAACAAAGAAGATTTGTTAGATATTGTTGACAAAATTCAAGATCAAAATCTGAAAAAAGAATACCTTCTCAAATTAAAAGAAATCACAATCAAAGAACAAGAAATCAAGACACCAGTATAACCCAGATCTCTCGAACAAATATTTGAAAGATATCCAGTGCCAAATATCTTTCGACAAATTTCAACTAGTGCTTTACAAAGAGAAGTCAATGAATTAAAACGCTAGATTCAATATCTTCAAACTGAAGTAATAACAATGCAATATCAAGGTTTAGAATCAAAATCGAAACAATCTTTTACAGATTCAAAGGGTCTAGAATTAGAAGCCAGAATTACATATCTGGAATCTAAGCTAGATAATAATGTAGCTAGATAATAATGTGTCAGACCCAACTCAATTTGAAAACATTCAAATTCCTGAAGAACCTTCTTTAAATGACAAATTGCTTCAATTAATAGAACGAATAGAATACCAACAATGGTATATTCGCATAACACTCCATGTTTCAAAAGATTTCAAGATTCAAACTCGAGCCCTTTTGGATTCAGGCACAGATCTCAACTGCATTCAAGAAGGCCTCATTCCCTCAAAATTCTACGAAAAAACACTAGAAAGTTTTCATACTGCTAGTGGTAATAAAATGAATATCAAATACAAACTTTCAAACTCCATTCATACTAGTCAAAGATCTTCAACAATAGATCATACTTGGCACTCCCTTCATCAGTCAGATATACCCATTCACGGTTACAAAAGAAGGAGTCCACATGAAAATCAAAAGTACCTCAGTAACTTTTCAATTCATCAATCCAATTCAACAAAGAGATTTACATTTTTTACAATCAACCACAATATTCAAACAAATAAAGTTAATATATAGTAAAAAAATCCCATATTCAATATCTCCAACAAGAAATAGAATATCAAAAAATTGAAAAACAAATTCTTTAACCCTACATTCAAACTAGAATCTCTCAATTAAACAACAAAATAATCAAGGAAGTATGCTTCGATCTCCCAAACGCCTTCTGGAATAGAAAGCAACATATCGTTCAACTGCCCTATGAAAAGGACTTTAAAGAACAAAATATTCCAACTAAGGCATGACCTATTCAAATGAATAAAGAACTATTAGAACATTGTAAGAAGGAAATTCAATCTCTTCTTCATAAAAACTTAATTAGACCTTCAAAATCTCCATGGAGCTGCTCCGCCTTTTATGTCAATAATCAGGCCGAAAAGGAACGAGGAGTTCCAAGATTAGTAATCAATTATAAACTACTTAATAAAGTTCTCCAATGGATAAGATATCCAATCCCAAATAAAAGAGACTTACTCAATAGGTTATACAATGCAAAAATATTTTCAAAATTCGATTTAAAAAGTGGTTTTTGGCAGATCCAAGTTCAAGAAAAGGATCGTTACAAAACAGCATTAGCCGTTCCATTTGGACACTACGAATGGAATGTCATGCCTTTTGGACTCAAAAATGCCCCATCTGAATTCCAAAACATTATGAATGATATCTTTACTCAATACACGGATTTCATCATTGTATACATTGATGATATTCTTGTTTTCTCAAATAATTTAGATCAATATATATATATATATAATGAGTATATGTGGAAATTGTGACAAGTGTTACAATGACCCACCCCCTCCCTTTTATGTGCATATATATACACTACATGCATAGCAACAAAAAACAGCAAGAGAAAGGAAAAAGAAAAAAGAACAAGAACAAGAAAAAGAGAAAGAGAAAAAAGGAGAAAAGAACGCGAAAGAAAAAGGAAATAAAGGAAAAAAGAGAGAGAGAACGAAAATAACGAGAAAGAGAGAGAAAGAAATAAAATTATCTCGTTCTGATATAAAATATTTGTCATTTTTCTTTAATTATATTTAGGTTTATTTTTTTTACCTTCCTATAGTGTATAATATCTCTATAGTTTTATAACATAATATTTTTATCACATTATTCATAATATAAATTAGGTTTTTTTAACGCAAAACTAAGTTCATAAAAGATGTATATTTTCACTTAACAACTTCAATTTTTATTCAGAGTAATATTATTTTCAGGCCAAAATTGTCATTGTTAGAATAATCTTAATATTTTCAAGAAAATTTTGTTGCTATTATTATTTTCAAGTGATATCATTGTTGTGACAATAATAATTTTTGCTTTTGAAATAACAACTCTCTTTATTTTTTTTCAAAATAGTTTCTTTTTTTCTCCAATAAATAGCGAGCAATGCAAAAAAGCATACAACGGCGTCCTACAAAGGAGGACCTGAGAATTACTGAGATATAGAGCCACACAACACACCCAAAGAAAGCCAAAAAACATTCCAAATAAAAAAAGCACACCCAACACAAAGCCCACCTGATTCTGTAGCAAACGAAGCCCCAAAATGCCAATCTAACCTTTTTCTATTAACCAATTTTTGTTAACGCCATTAGCATATCATTAAAGTCCATTTGCTATGCACGTGATGTTTCTAGCAGTGCTCAAAATAAAAGATAAAAGTTTAGTTGGGTGTTAAGAGCGTAAACACGTATGCGGTTGGACAAATCTTCGCTGGCCTGATGTGATTGAGCATGCATATGAGAGCTCGAGCAAGCTAGCAGTTGTTGGCCCTGTTCATTTGCAGAACCTAAAGGGGAAGCACTTGAACAATTGGTATTATTGACATCTGGTTCGCTGACGACTTGGTGAGTTGAAGCTTCCTCGAGGCACTTATTACCTTCCTCTTTTTACCCTTTCTTTTATTTCCCAAAGGATATCTAAGACGTTGAAAGCCCTTTCTTATAATGTATCCAATTTGTCCAAAGCGAGTACCAACAGTCCATTTGGACGGTTTGAGCGAGACCGTTCCATTACTGAAGTTTCCAAGTGTAGCTATTGGTGTAGGGTCGGTCCTGACATTTTCGGGGCGAAAGCAAACATTCTAAATGTGGCACTTCATGTATAACAATTTTCTTTTACCAATATAAACACTAATCTAACAACTTGTCACAACAGGAATGAGGCACTATATGAAGTTGTTGGTTTTGTAATATAAACACTAATGTAATAAGTTAAATAAACTTCAATCATAAAACTTCTTAATATCATAAAGTATCAAAGAACCAACCTTAAAAGCTGTTTTTGGATAATTAGCAGCACGATCGCATTATAAAATGGCAACTCGTATAGTCAACTAGCATAAAAGCGGGATTAAGGGGCAAATACACAGAAGACTATACCAAACAGGAAAACGGAACAAAAACAGACACGTATGAATAATCAAATACGGATTAAGGGGCAAATACACAGAAGACTATACCAAACAGGAAAACGGAACAAAAACAGACACGTATGAATAATCAAATACGCACTATAGGTATGCAACATCACATTTGAGACAGGACATAAATTAGGGAAATGACCAACCATATCAAAATTAGAGCTGAAATTGACAGGGTCAGAACACCTGAAACTCTAGTCCAACCTAACGAGCAGCTCAAACCTCAAAAGCTTAAGCTCAAGTGTGAAAAGTCCAAGATTGATTTTATATGATAACATGTCCTTCACGCAAAACTCCCAATCACTGAAGCGTGAATATTGCATTTGTCCATCGCATAACTTGTGCTTAAATTATGATTATATTGAAAAGGGGGTTGTCAGGATTAGAACCCATGACCTCTTGGTTAACAGAACACTAATACCATGTCAAAGAACCAATTAACTCAAAAGTTTTTTTTTTTTTTGGATAGATAAAGAGCAAAGCTCTAGAAATACACACGGCGCCCCAAAAAGGGACCCGAAGAAAAAACAGAACAGGACAAACAAAAAGAAAAAAGAGAAGCCAACAACACGCAGCAAAACACAAACACCTAAACCAGATGCCCCAACACCCACGGCAACCAAAACGCCCCAACACCCAAGCCAGCCAAAAGCACCACCCAACAAAAAAGCCCCACGCCTTCAGCAAAACGAGACGAAGGACGCTAGAAACAAAAGCACAGCCAAAAACACGCACCGGCCCTCAAAACCAACGAGAAAGAGCCACACACCCCCCAAACCCAAAAGCGCAACCAAAAGACACTCAGGGCCACCAACAAGAAGGAGATGAAACTGAGCCTACAGAAAACAACACAAAAGCAGCACCATGAGATCCAAACGGAGACCCGAAGCAACCGAACCAAGACCAGACATGAACCAACGCTGTTGCAACGTGAAAACGGTGACCAAGCTTTGAAAAGGAGAACAACACAAAAAGCAGCCGCGACCCCCCAAATAGCACTCGAAACTCCCAAAAGGCCAACAAGCGCAACCAGCAGAAAACCAAAAGAATAGAAAAAGACTCTGCAAAGCAAAAGACAACGAGGAAACAGTGACAGACCAAAAGGCAAAAGATCTCTTCAGGGCCAACAGATGCAAGGACAACCACCCAAGAAAAAACAACCAAAGCCAAACCCAAAAAACCAAGCAAGTTAAGCCATCAATCGCGTTGACATCCTCCCAAGAGGGATGGGTATCTGACGCTTCTTCTTCTTTCGGGGATTAATTATTGGATCATGCTGGTCGACCCTGCAAATTAGTCTAGCCACTTCATCCTTTGTTCCTTGGAATCTCAGGCCCAGTCTTTCTCCCATTTTCCAAGCTTTTTTTGCTCTCTTCATGTTCATTTTGGGGCCTATTTTTTTGCATTGTTGGGAGGGTATAGTAGTTTTTCGAGCTTGGTTGGAATCACCTGGACTACGTGTGGACCAAGAAATAGGGCTTAAATCAACAAAGCATTCAATATGGGGCTGACCCATATATGGGCTAAGGAGTTCATCAGCCAGTTCTTGTCCTGGGTTCTCATTCTGACTATCAAATGTTGCGTCATTTTTCAAAGCACCGAGGGATTGAGTATGGACTTGGTTGGGAGAAATCGGAGCCTGGGTTGTCATGTCATTGATAACTCCAAAGTCCCAACCCCCTTCACTTGAAATATCTAGCTCATTTGTAGTTTCTATAACCTCTTCTTGACTAGCCAAGGAGAGGTCATTATCAAAGGGTCCTACCCACCCTTCCACAGCTTCGTTGGCCGGATTTTCCTCAACAATGGATACATCTTCAACAGTACCTACCTGACCAGGCGTCGAGATGGACACGGGCACCATGGCTAGCAGTTGTGGGATGACTAACTAAGAGTAGTTCATAGCATATGGTGATTGACCTGTGGTTGACTGCGGCTCAAATGGTGTATCATCTTCCGTCGGCATCTCATCCAGCTCCTCAAAAAATGTTGAAGTTCTTATCATCAATTTGGAAGCACATCCACTCTGTGATTGGGCTCATTTGTGTAGTATCAATAGGCACCTTTTCCAATTCAAAGGATTCACCAGCTTCCACTTTTTCATCCACACTTACCACAACTCTCCAACAACTACCAATACAAGCAAAGTTCCCCTTTGACCACCCATGTAACGGCATACCGTACACCTCAATCATCACGCTTCACATTTGGCAGCACTCTTCCTCACTCCAGACCTTTGATACCTCACACCATAATCTAAGCCACCCCTCTTCTTCTTCTATGAATTTGTCGTGGGTTAAAGGATCGATGAATGTTAGTAAGAATTTATATTTTCCAATATCTCTCACTTTTCGAATTGCACTCTGGTTTGAACACAAGGACACCAATATGTCGTTGCATGCCATTGGTTTGGTTGTGCAATAGATAATGCTGCATTTAAGTTCCTCCATCAGAGCCAACTCTGTATTACCTTAAGCAACTTTTGGACGACATTGATCAGGATGGTTATACCTAGAACCATGGCCTTAGGTACCAGGTTGATTGTGATCCCAATGTTGGGGAGGAGGAGCTTGTTCTGTGTCAAGTCCATTATCATTGACCCCCCCTCTGTACGACCTTGGCGTTCCGTGCTTGCGAGCATATCTAACTTTGCTAACCAGAAGTGCATCCCCTCTTAGCGTTGTGCCATGTAACCCTGCTATTGCCTCATTGGCTTCGGTCTGGTATCTGAACCGAACAAGCCAAAGAGACTTCTTTTGTTTTGACGATGCTTGTGAGATACGAAAGTGTCCACTATGCGTCCATACCTCTGGAAGAGATGACAGTGACTCACAGGGCTGAAGTACACCGGCAGGTTATCAACAATGAGGGAGATGATGTCACTATGTAAACCTCCCCAGCCTGACATCTTCCTGACCGATCATCCTTAGTCGGCGCGCAGTGGCCACGACTTGCACTGGTATGGGTGATTTGGTTGGATATGCTTGATCAAATGATTGTTAGCACCAGCTTGTAGATCGGGGACTGGAGATTCGAAATCTTCAAACAGCAGCCGTGGAACTATCGTCACGCACTGTCACTTGCCGTCAGTCATTGAGCCGGGGATCGTGGTGGCGAAATCGCCATGGCTTCTCTCACTTGCTCTCCTTTTGTTCTGAATGGCGAAACACACCTGAGTATGTGGCTTGGTGAAGGAGGAGAATCAGCTGTAGCAACCCTGGCTGTATCGGAGATGACACGCTTCCTCACGAGCCGCCAATGCTCCAGGGTAGAAAGAGCCCAGATCTGAATTTTAGATCTGAAAAAAGGCCATTGGGATGATCTCGAAGGAGGATGAAAGTTGTGCGGTTGTGGAGAGGGTGGGCCGGTGACCTAGGAATAGGAATGTCGTCATGAGACATTTAGTCACACGCCCTCACGTGCCACACAGGTTCTACAGTTTCTCTCCCCACCTTCACGAGACATTTAAAACAAGATCTAAAATTGGTTTTACTTTAACACAATTGATGCTTAAGAAATTGCTACAAATATAAAACAAGAGAACTTACACCGAATGACCTTTGGGAGCCCTTACAATTTCGCCAGCAACTTCTTGAATTACTCAGGGGAACTCCGTGTACATGTTAGGAAAGGGGTTCATGAGAAGGTGCTGCTCCCTTATACTTGTGAAAGTATCATTGAGACCCATTAGAAAGTGTAAGGTAAATTCCTTGTTGTGTTTGGCCTTCATATTAGTATAAAAGTCACAAGTACATGCTTCCATGGCACTACAAAAACACTTGGGAAAGGCATCATAACGATTATATTCATCCCAAATCCTCTTTAGCTTTGCAAAATAGTCCTCTATTGACATGTCTCCTTGTTTTAAGTCGAACAAGGCCTTCTTTAGTCAAAAAATATTTACTGATCCAGCATTATCGGCAGATTGATCAGCAGATGGCTGCAAAACGGATAGCGATTGAGAGAGAGGAGCAAAACCCTAAAGCAAAAGTAAGCAAGGTTGTCAGAATCAGGATTCTACGTAGGATCGGTGAGGGGTCCTCAAGATCGGGATCGTAGAATCCGATTGAGAATCGTAAGATTCTACTTTTTGTGTAAAACACTAGCTTGTATCCATACAAATCGCATTAGAAGCCTCAAATATACAATAAAGAACATCAAAAAGTGCAAAACACATTAGTTTCATAACACATTAAAACTTTATATGTACGAAATTAATAGAGGTACATCAAGCAAACATACATTCAAACTAGCAACACCATCAAACTAATATTTGAAATCAAAATTGCTGTCATCAAAATCAAATATAATAGATAAATCTGAAATGTATAAGTTAAATATATATGAATAACACAAGTACAACTTAAGACTAAAATTAAAAAGAGGAAGCATTCATAATTAGTGAATATGATATTAGTAAGTTAAACAAATTTTTAGTTCAATGCATAATATAAATCAACAATCAAGTTAACATTAAAACTAGGGAACAATATATTGCATTATAAAGTTGAAGAAATACAATCAAATTAATAAAATTAACTATAATCAAGTAATCAACAATTCAACATAAAAGTTCAAATGGGTAAGGAAAGATAAACAAAGCAAAACTTCTTTGAAAAAATTATAAATTAAACAAAGCAAAACAAAACCAAGCTTAAAATAAACAAAATGTAAATCAAAACAATTACCAAGTAACTCAATAATATACTAGAAGAATAAGAAATTAAACAAAAATTAGGACTTTTTACCCAAAAAGAAACTAAGCTATGGTTGTGTGTGGCCCTTAGGTTGGTGTCGTCCCAGAACTTGGCTAGCGGCAGTCGGTCGTTGGGGTGGTGTCGCTTGGCGTGGTGGTGGTGATTGGTGGTTGGTTGTGGTGAAAGTTGGGGTAAGGGCTAAGGGGAAGGGAAAGGGGACGGGTGAGGGTGAGTGAGTGAGTGAGGGAGGAGAGAGAAACGGGAGGCTGTTGGGTTTTTAGGGTGTTTTATTTTTTTTAAATTTTGCAATTTTATGTTATCAAACTCGACAGGATTAGTTAGAATCGTCGATCCTACCGATTCTGCACCGATCCTACAGATCCTACTTCATTTTTTTGCGAATCTACTTTTTTTACAATTTTTTACATGATCCGGGTCGATTGGGCATAGTAGAATCGTAGGATCGTACGATCCTACGATCCTGATCGCGATTTTGATAACCATGAAAGGAAGAAGGTGAAAAGGCTGAAATAAAAATGAGAGGAACATAATAGGAAAAAAGAAAAAGAAAAGAGTATACGTACTAGTACTTCAAGTTTGGTATATCGATATTTTAGTTCATAATTTTTGTGGAATAGTATTTTGAACCAAATTATTTAACAAAGTTTGTGAATTAGAAAATTAATACATGAAAATGCATGGTACTAATATATAATTTACCCAAAAGAAAAGAAAGAAAAAAATTATTGAAAATATGAAAATTTATATTTTGTGAAAATAATTAAGGCTGTTTCCATTCTGCATTGTGAGAATGTGAGAATAAGAGTTAGTGAGCATACCTAATAGAGTTGCTGAAGCATATATTTATAGTAATGAGAGGAGGAATAATTACAGAATATAATTGGAATAATATCAGAATAAAATCAACATGGATACTATCCCTAATACGCCCCCTCAATTTGTGCGAGGGGGACCAACGTGCAGATTGGCTTTATGGTAGCGGAAGCGATCAGTAGCCAACCCTTGGTGAATATGTCAGCAACCTGTTTGGTGGTAGGAGTGTATCGAACCTGGATATCACCCTTAACAACCTTCTCACGAACGTAGTGAAAATCAACATCAACGTGCTTGCTGCGATCATTAGAGATAGGATTGGAAACCAAGTAAGTAGCAGACACGTTATCACAGTACACAAGGATCGGTCTAGAATGGCGGAGGCCTAAGTCACGCATGAGAGCGACAACCTTGGCAACAGCACGATATTCAGACTTAGTGGAGGACTTGGCAACCGGTGGCTACTTCTTAGCTCGCCATGAGATGAGGTTGGGGCCGAGGAATAGAGCAAAGCCCATAGTGGAGCGACGGGTGTCAGGGCAGCCACCCCAATCAGTGTCAGCATAAACAGTGATAGATGTGCAAGAAACCGGAGCTATGGTGAGACCATGATCAGGCGTAGGGGTGTAAACGAGCCGAGCCAAGCCGAGCACCCCCTTGTTCGAACTCGAGTTCGATAAGGCTTATCGAGCTCAAGTTCGAGCCGGGCTCTTATCGAGCATTGCTAACCCTTGTTCGAACTTGGTTCAATAAGAATATACTGTGTTCAATACTCGGCTCGGCTCGGCTCGTTAGGCTTATCGAGCTGAGTTGAGCTCTTTATCGAGTCGAGTCGAGCTCATTTTCGAGCCCAATCGTGTTCAAAACCAAGCCAAGCTTGCAATCGAGTCGAGCTTATTAACGAGTCGAGCTTTTTAAGTTATTATCAAACCATTTTTGAGCTAATACCAACTATTATCGAGCTCATAACGAGCCTTTAACGAGCTGATATCGAGCCCTTATCAAACTGTTTGTGAGCATTAGCGAGCTGAGCACCACCTTGATCGAACTCGGCTCATTAAGCTTATCGAGCCTGCTCGAACTCAGTTTGATAAGCTATCGAGCCCTCCTAATGAACATAAACGAGCCCTAATCGATTTCGAACATGAGTAGTTCATTGAATGCTCTATTCGTTTACACTCCTCGGCGTGAGCTTCAGGTATCGAAGGATGCGTTTAACCATCTACCAATGGGAAGTAGTGGGAGCGTGCATAAACTGCGAGACACGATTGACTGCATATGCAATATCCGGACGGGTCATGGTGAGGTACTGGAGCGCGCCCACCGCACTACGGAACTTGGTTGGGTTAGGAAGAGGAGACCCGTCCGCCACAGAGGGTTGTGCCCGAGCAAGTAGAGGAGTTTGTACAGGTTTCGCCTCAAGCAGGTCATGCTTGCCCAGTAAGTCAAGGGTGTACTTATGTGGGGATAGGAAAAGGACATGTTTGGTTAATTAGGTCTCGATGCCAAGAAAATAGTGGAGAGGGCCTAGGTCTTTCAGGGCGAACTGAGTGGTGAGAGAAGCAATGGGGCGAGTGAGTAAAGAGGATCAGAACTAGTAAGGATAATGTCATCCACATACAGTAAAAGGCACACAATGCTACGAGGCGATTGATGTATGAAAAGAGTGGGATCAGCCTTACTACAATAGAAACCCAGAATGTAAAGGAACGTACTAAACTGATGAAATCAAGCCCTTGGCGCCTGTTTGACACCATACAGGGCCTCATGTAGGCGGCATACATGCGTGGGAAATTGCGGGTGTATAAAACCCGGAGGCTGACGCATGTACACCTCTTCATTGAGAAATCCATGTAAAAACGCATTTTTGACATCTAGTTGGCGAATGGACCACTTGTTAGTAACAGCAAGCGTAAGTGTGAACCTGATGGTGGTGGGTTTAACCATAGGGCTAAACGTTTCAAAATAGTTAAGATCCTCATGCTAGTGAAATCCCTGGGCAACGAGACGGGCTTTAAAACGATCAACAGAGCCATCAAGTTTATACTTAACTTTGTACTTTCAAGTACTACTGACTACATTTTGAGAGGGAGAGGCGGGTGTGAGGTCCCATGTCTGGTTTTGAATAAGTGCATTGAATTCCTCAGCCATGGCTTCCTACCACTGAGGGTTTTTAACAGTATGAGAAAAACATGTTGGTTTCTGAACCACAATAACAGAGCTAAGAGACAAAATCTGCTTGGATTTACGTATCCCGTATTTAAGATGGGTGCGCATGGGATGGACATTCGCGGGGGCAGGAGCAACCATTGGTGTGGGGGACATCCCGGAGTGATCATCCAAGGAGATCCTAGGGAAGCCGATCGGGGAAGCCGGGCATGCGCCCCCTGGGTCGGGACTAGCACACATCCCGACTGTGGAGACCACAATGACGGGGTCAGATGCGGTAGCCAAGGGGGAGGAGGCGGGTAAAACCGCGGGTGAAGACGGACCCAACAGCCCACCTGAGGCCACCGGGAATGAACCAGGGGGGAGTGAATCTTGGGGTGACACACGAGGCGCAGTCGAGTGGCTAGCATGAGCTGGAATTGGACTTGGCAAAGGGACATCAACAAGGGCTGAGCTTGATGACGCATGCATACTAGACACGCTGTCGAGATAAGGAAATAGATGTTCAGCAAAATGCACATGACGACTAGTAGACACGACCAGTAGTGGGGTCCAAGCACCGGTACCGCTTGTAGCATCCTGCATACCTAATAAACACGCATAGGATGGCATGTGGGGCCAATTTATGAGGAGTACGTGATGTGATGTTAGGATAACAAGCACACCCAAAGACCTGGAAGAAGTTGTAATCTGGTGCCTTTTTAAACAATTTTTCAAAAGGTATGAGATTTTGTAAGTTTGGAGTGGGCAACCGTTTTATAATGTAACATGCAGTGCAAACAACATCGGCCCAAAACTTTGGAGGAAAACGCGCTTGAAAAACCAGGGTCCGTACCATTTCACTTAAATGTTGATACTTTCGTTCCGCCACCCCATTTTGTTGTGGGGTATCAGGACAGGAGAGGTGGAAGTGAATGCCGTGGGTGCGACAAAGGGTGGCCATGGGCCTGTTGTCAAAATCATGACCTCCATCATTTTGAAAACATTTAATTTTAAAATTAAATTGATTTTCAACTAGGGCCTTAAAATCAGAAAAGATGGAGTACACTTCATCCTTCCATTGCATCGGGTTGAGCCAGGTGAAACGAGTGAAGTCATCAACAAAAAGCACATAATACCGAAAGGCAGAATCAAAACCAACGGGTGATTGCCAAACATTTGAATGAATTAATTGTAAAGGTAAAGTAGTTTCATGTAACACATGGAAAAAAGGTAAACGACGTGACTTTCCTAAACAACATACAGAACAATGTGTTATTGTGCCAGAACGAGAAACGCCAGTAATCAATGAGCGAGTACGTAAAGTGTCCAAAACAGAGTTCCCTAAATGACGTAATCGCCTATGCCATAGCTCAGCTGTAACTGTCCATGCAACAAGTCCAGTAGGATGAGGAGAAAACCCGTATAGGGGTCCTTCACTGCGTATCCTGAGAAGTGGCATCCCCGTAGCCTTGTCCTTGACACAAAAGGAAGAAGAATTGAATTCCACAATACAGTTATTATTACGACACAATTGTTTAATAAACAATAGGTTGTATGTAAGATGAGGAACCAACATAACATTAGGAAGCAACAGATCACAAGTTTTAGTACGAATTTTGGAAAAATCAACATGTGTAACGGGTAATAAGGACCCATTGCCAACTTGTATTGATTTTGAACCACAATAAACATTATGTTGAGTTAAAATACCTACGTTGGAAGTTCATATGATTGGACGCCCCAGAGTCCGGGTACCATATAGGATCAGCGTGATCAGTCACAGACATGGCCGAGAGGGATTGGGAGATATTAGAATTGACATAGCGGTGAGGACAAAGCGAGGCAGCATGACCAGCTTGATGACAGATCTGACAAACTAAGGGACCAGCATCGAGTATACCATCATGAGGTGGATGAGAGTGCGTACCTGCAGAGTGATCCCAGTTATGTGGATGCGGAGGAGAAGCACCAGTAGGCACCATACCTGTACCAGGAGACTGTTGTTAGCCTTGACCGTGTGTGCCATGACCCCCATTATTCTCATTACGATTGTTGTTGTTGCTTCCACGACCCTTATGACCACGCCCTTCACGACCCCGACCAGAAACCGAAGAGTCTGACAGCGTACTACTTGCGGCAAGGACATGTCCATGATCAATGGAAGAGCGAGCTTGTATGCGAGAAAGAGCAGCTTCCTCATCTAACAATTCAGTCTTGAGTTGTTCAAAAGAGAGGTTATGAGACGACTAGTGAGTAAATGTATTGAATGCGGCGTACTCCGGGGGTAGGCCAAACAGTGCATAGTGGAGGAGCTCATGGTTGAAAACCGGTGAATCTATGGCTGCTAAGTCATCCGCTATGGCTTTAAGTTCGGTGAGGTAAGCGGTCATGGTTTAATTTTCTTTACGTAGAGTGACAAGTTGGGTGTGGAGGTCAAATTCCTTAGCTAGGGAATGGTCATGAAACCGTTTGGTTAGGGCATTCCACATCCCGCGAGATGTGGGATGATGAATAACATCGTTAAGGACCGGGCGGGCAAGGGAAGCAGACAGACATGCCCTAATGCTTTGGTCAATGCAAGACCAGGTTATGGTGTCCTGGTTAGAGATACAGTGGCCTGTGGGTGTAGAAATTTGCTCAGGGGGACAAGGGTTGGAGCCATCGACGAAACCCATGAGTCGATGAGCGCAAAGAACCATAGATACTTGTTCCCGCCAAGTAGAATAATCAGTGGGGGTTTCTAGTTTAATGGTAACTAAATTGGTGATTGAGGAGGGGGGGAAGTGGGCTTATGTGAAAGGAGGTGCCATGAGAGACGGCGCTCTGGTCACAAGGGGGTTGGTATAATTTGATAAATTAAGCAAGGAAGGAGGGAGGCCAAAATTATAAGCAGAGGAGAAATTAGCCGGAGGAGAGCCACCCAGTCGATGCTATACCTTGTTTTCCGCAGTCTCAAGAGTTTACTTCTCAGATCTTGGATATTATTCACCTTTCAGTAACATATCAAAACAAAGCCTAAACAGAAAATTATGAGTTCTTATGTTTGCAATTTCAACCCCGCAAGTAAATATAATTGCATGGATAAATAACAATGCATCTACCACTCCTTCTTAGGCATTTTAAAACTTCATGATTTTATCCCAAATCAAATATACGAGATTTATCCTTATACATGCCCAAATTAACCATCATCATGAGATCTTGAATTATGTTATGAAACTATATGTAAATTAATCATGTGCATCATCAAAAAGCACACACAAATTCCCATTCATCTTAGTGCATCATGGTTTCACGATTTTCAAAATTAAACGACATACCTTTGTCCATAGCAATTCATACAAGAGATAGTTCCAAGAAGATGTCCCAATTCTCTCCATTCATCTTTCCTCCAATCTCATACATGGTTCGCCATCAAAACACGGAATGTGAAGAAGCCATTCTCAATTAACGAATTTAAACCTTAAGATTGTTAGAACAAATTGTCGAAATACTTGCAAAATACTTGCAACCCGGTAACCGAGAGATCACAGGTATTGTGGCTGTGTAATCACTTTTCTTAAGGTTTATTTCGGTGTACGAAATATCCTCGGGGATACAACAACAACCAAAAATGAAGTGAGAATGTGTATAGGGAGAGAGAGATCGAGATATGAAGATTTTGGAGTTTTGTTCAAGAACACAACACAAGAACACTTTTTATGCAAAGACCCTTTCAATCTTATTTTTCTTCTTGTGTTTTTCATCCAATAGTAATTTATCACAAAAGTGTGGAGAATATATATGTATTCATGTAAAAAGATGTCCCCAAACGAAGAGCCACAATTGAAACAATGAACCAAGAGAAAACCGCGCAGACAAACCGTCAAAACAGACCTGTGTGTTGAAGTTGTGTCTTGACACATAGTTCGACACACAGCGTTACTGTAGATCTGTGTGTCGACACACACTTCCTATGTTTCGACACACAGACTTCCTCCGTGCGCTTTTGTAAAGGGCTGTGTGTCAACACACGGGCCATGTGTAACGACACATAGCTGTTTCCCCATCGTTCTGTTGGATTGTGTGTCGACACACATGGCCCATGTGTCGACACACACCCCTAACAAGCTCTAAACATTCAAAACAAGTATTGGGACAATCTCTAATACATCTTATACATACATAAACAACATTTAACATATATACGTATTATTCAACATATATTTTGAAAAAACACTAACAATGCAATATGTAATCCTTGAGTACAACAGTTTAAATGTGATAGCAAGAAAGGAAAACATGTCTCTTCGTAATTTGAGGTCCGATCGTAATCATATTACTCGATGTTTTAAGGTTTATATATGGTCTATTTTTAACCTTTACATATCAGAATAGTCGTGTACTGTAATTTTTTTTTTAATCCTTTTATGTTGTGCTTTTGAGTAGGGGTACTTGGTCTACATTTTTGCTTTGGAGGTACTGATGAAATTCTTACCTTTTAAAAGAATACAAAGAAAAGCTTCAAATTTCGATGCATGTTTACGAGATATTTTAAGTATTCAATTGATGTCACAGAAGCAGTTGCAAGGACCCATCTTTTAGTTATTTTCTGTCTTCCTTTTCACGAGTTTGACTAGGGGCTAAGAGCTCCTTGCCTTGTTATCAAATATGAGGTAGGTTTGGCGTCGATCATGGAAAAACTGCGGTATGTACTTGAGATGTTTAAAGTTGGCACATGATCATTGTGATTAGGGGCGTAAACAAATCGACCGATCAATGAACTACTTATGTTCGAAATAAATTAGGGCTTGTTCGTGTTCATTATGAGAACATGATTTAATGAGCCAAGTTTGAATAGGTGCTGCTCGGCTTGTTAATGTTCATGATGACCAGTTTAATGAGGGCTTGTTAAGGGGCTAGATATGAGCTCATTAAAGACTCATTAGGGGCTCTGTTAAGTTTTAGTTGTATTTCTAGGGTTTTAAACTTATTATCTTTAGTTCTTTAAAGACAACTTCAACGATCAACCAAAATTATCAGATCTAGTTCAAGAAACCTGTGTCCGCAGTAAAGCAAAATATCATCCAACAAAAAACGCACAAACACACAACGACAACACCAAGATTTACGTGGTTCAGCCTTATAATAAGGACCTACTACACGGCTCCTTATTTCTAGGGAAGTCTATCCACTATTTTTGTCAAGTTCAAGTATTACAGACCAAAGATCAACAAGATACAACTTAGAATATACAGATCCTTCAAGGCTTCTAAGACAGAAACCCTAACCGAACAAGAACAAAGAGTAAAGGAGGAGAATACTCACAACCGAAGCCTACAACGGCTTCATAGTGCTCCAAACTACCAAAGATCGGACTAGGAAGCCTTCACACCCACGGATCTTCAAGATCGCCGTCGATCGCCTAACGATCGCCTCAAAATTGCTAGAGAAGGGCAAGAGAGTGGCGGTGGCTGAAGAGTTTGAAGAGAAAAATGAAATGCGTATGAAGAACCCTAAAAAGGGTCCCTTTATATAAGCACCAGAAGCTCGATCCGTGGCAAAGCTCCCCAAACGATCTCAGCCATTCAAACGTTACAAATCAACGGTCCATAATCACCCAGAACAAACACACTCAGGGACGCTAGATGGCTAACGCGTGTCAGCCATCTGTAACTGATTTAAAGAGGCTTGTGCGAGAAGCTTCGGGCAGCCGGGGAGTGGCACGGGCAGTAATTTCAGCACTCGAGCAGGGATAGTCAGGTCATTTTACCAGATGACCTGATTTTGAATTAACTTTAATTCTGCATTTTAACTCCAGCCTTATTTAATTTTTTTACATAAAAAATTACAACACATGCCACTAAATTTTACATCCTTCGATCTGTAATATTTGAAACTTTACTTGACTCAATTTACTTGACATAGTTAAATCATATAGGGACCAATTATACAACAATTCTCCACCTTGGTACCTATATGAGCCAACTTCTAATCATTCCCTAGTAATAAGGAGCAAACTCACTTGATTGGTCATCCATGATCCCAATCACTTTGAATGAAGTTAATACATTTGAGTAACTTGTCCAAAGTCACAATTTTCGTGCCCATATCCACTGGATTTTCAGCAGTACAAATTTTTCGCAGTTCAACAGTGTTCTTTTCAATCATATCATTAACAAAATTCCTCTTAACAGCTAAGTGTTTAGTCCTATCATGAAAAACAGGGTTTTTACACAAAGCAAGGGCCGATTAACTATCTGAAAACAGCAAAGGAGGCCCATAATCAAGGTTAATTTCTGACAGCAGGCCCCTCAACCAGACAGCCTCTTTGATAGCTTTTGTTAGGGCCTCGAATTCAGCCTCTGTTGTTGACAGAGCTGTCATAGGCTGCAACTTAGACTTCCAACAGATGGCTCCACCATTTAGAGTATAAAGGTAAGCACTAGTTGACCTTCTTTTATCTAAGTCTCCCCCAAAATTAGAATCGGTGTAACCTATCAGCCTAAAGTCTGTTTCTGACCTACCAAAAGTAAGTCCCAGTTTATAGATTTGTTTAATGTACCTCAACAGCCACTTAACCCCATCCCAATGTTCCTTTCCTGGGTTACTCATAAACCTAGACAAAACACTTAAAGGGAAAGCTAAGTCTGAAAGCGTACAAGTCATAGCATACATTAAAGAACCTATAACATTAGTATATGGGACTCTTTCCATTTGTTTCTTATCATTTTCATTCGAAGGACACTGTTCAACTGAGTATTTGTACTGACTTGCTAAGGGCAACTTCACAGGTTTACAATCAAACATGTTAAACCTATCTAATACCTTTTCCAAATACCTTTGTTGTGACAGATGCACTGTTCCAGCAGCAATACCCCTGGTGATTTCCATACCAAGTATTTTCTTGGCCTTCCCTAGATCTTTCATGTCAAACTCAGCAGAAAGTATTAGCTTTAAATCATTAATGTAGTTCATAGATCTACTAGCCAGGAGCATATCATCAACATAGATCAGTAAATACAAGGCATCAACAGTATCAACATGTTTAAAGTAAAAACAAGTGTCATGTATTGATCTACTAAAGCCCCTACTTCTCATAAATTGGTCAAAACGTTTGTACCATTGCCTAGGGGATTGTTTAAGGCCATACAAAGACCTCTCAAGTAGACAAACATGATTCTCACGGTTTGGTTCAATAAAGCCCTCAGGTTGGGCCATGAAAATTTCTTCATCCAGCTCACCATGAAGGAAAGCTGTTGTAACATCCATTTGTTCTAGAAATAGGCTAAACTTAGCTGTTAGTGCCATAAGTATTCTTATAGTTGTGTGTTTAACAACAGGAGAAAAAATCTCATTATAATCTACCCCTTCCTTTTGTGAAAAACCTTTTGCAACTAGTTTAGCCTTGAACCTTGGCTGTCCATATGATGTATCGGGTTCTTTTACCTTATAAATCCACTTAGAACCTACCAACTTCCTACCCATAGGTTTAGGAACCAAAACCCAGGTTTTGTTCCTTTTGAGGCTCTCCATTTCCGCTGTCATGGCTTTGAGCCACTGTTCAGAGGCAGCCCCTATAATGGCCAGTGAATAGGTGAGAGGTTCTAACTCTACATACTTTAGGGCAGTGTTTAGGGCATATGCAATACAATCAGCAGTCCCAAACCTGACAGGTGCCCTAGTTTCTCTCCTCTCCCTATCCCTTGCTAGTTGGTAGTTTGATAGGTCCATATGTTCAATGGTTTCTTGAAGTTCAGTGCTCCCTTCAGCACTGTCAGTTACCTCTTCTTCAGGATCTAAGGTCTGATTTTCCCGGTATGTAGGCTCTGGTGGGCTGATCTCGAACTCATAGAGTTTAGGATCAAACTTCCTAGAGTTGGAGGAAGTGGCTGCTGTGCCAGCAGCTACTGTTCTCTCCAAGTAGGGCATTTCCTCTTCATTAAAGGTCACATCCCTACTAATTATGATTCTGGTCCAGTTTCCATCCCTAACACCCACCCTATACCCCTTTATACCATCCGGATAGCCTAGAAAAACAGCTTTTACAGCCCTAGGTTCAAGCTTTCCTTCTGATTGATGTGCATACGCAGCACATCCAAAAACTTTTAAAATAGAATAGTCGCTTATTTTTTCATCCATTTTTCCTCAGGGGTTTTAAAGTCAATAGCAGAGGAGGGAGTTCTATTGATTAGATAACATGCAATAACTACAGCCTCCCCCCAAAAGTTTTTACCAAGTTCTGATGCAAATAACATGCATCTTACCCTATCTAAGAGCGTACGATTCATTCTCTCAGCCAATCCATTTTGTTGGGGTGTTTTCCTAACGGTGTTGTGTCTTTTAATACTAGTTTGAGCACATAAACTATCAAATTCAGAGTTCATATATTTAAGTCCATTGTCAGTTCTAAGCACCTTAATCTTCCTACCTGTTTGATTTTCTATAAGGTTCTTCCACCTAACAAAGGCATTAAAACATTCATCTTTTGTTTTAAGTAAGTAAACCCAAACCTTCCTAGAAAAATCATCTACCATAGATAGGAAGTAGTATGCTCCATCTAAAGTGGGTACCCTTGCTGGTCCCCACAGGTCAAAGTGGATGTAGTCTACCGGTGACTTAGTTATATGGATTCCAGATTTAAAAGATAGTTTATGATGTTTTCCAAATATGCACGACTCACAGAAATTAGGTTTAGACACATAACCACCCCCCAACGGTCCCCTTTTGTTCAATTCATTCAGGCCTCTCTCTGAAACATGTCCTAATCTTTTGTGCCAAAGGTTAGTGAGGTCGGCTTTTTCTGCGACAGAGCAACCAGCAGGAACTACGTCACCTCTAAGCACATATAGACCATTCTTGCCCTCCCCACTTAGCATTACAAGGGAACCCTTAAGGACCCTCATTACCCCCTGTTGTGCCTTTAAGGTCATACCAGCCATATCTAATTGTCCTAGAGAGATCAGGTTCCTTCTAAGTTCAGGCACATGCCTAACTCCTTCTAGGGTGAAGTCAACGCCATTTGACCCTCTAACCCTAACTGACCCTGTCCCTACTACTTGGCATCCGTGGTTATTTCCCAACAGCACCTTCCCCCCAGCTACAGTTCGGTATGCAGTAAAGAAAGATCTGTCTGAAGTCATATGGAAGCTACACCCTGAGTATAAAACCCACTCATGTGTAGTTAGGTCTGTAGATACTACTAACACTTCAGCGGAATCATATCCGTCAGTAAATTTAGTGTTATCAGTTGTGCCGTTAAATTTTCTTTGGTAATCTGGACAGTATCTTTTAATGTGTCCTAGTTCACCACACTCATAGCATTTTACTTTACTACAATCTCTTCTAGGTCTTGAGCTAGATCTGTTTCTACTCTTACTTCTTCTCCTATGTTTATTATTGTAATTATTATGGTTGTTATGATTGTTATGGTTGTTATGGTTGTCTTGAGTCTTTGTCCTACCCCTAACTGACAGCCCTTCCCCACTGTTACTTGTTGGTGGGTACTTCCCTTCCTTCTTAAGTTCAAGGATCTTAGATCTAAGGGCCTTTGTAACGTCTTTCAGTGCTACAGTGTCACGTCCATATCTTAGTGCGTCTTTGAAGGACCTAAGGTATTTAGGTAAAGCACACAGCAACAATACAGCCAACAATTCATCAGCAACAGTAACTTTAACGTTTTTCAAATCTTGACAGATTTTATGGAACTCATCTATAGAGTCCTCTGGGGGTTTAGTTTCACTCACCTTAAAGGTGAAAAATGCTTCCATGTATAGCATTCTATTGGACAATGACTCAGACTTATAAATTTCCTCTAACTTAGCCCAGATATCTACTACGGTCTTTTCAGAGCGGATCTGATTAAGTACTGAATTATCAAGACTAAGTAATAAAGATGCATAAGCTTTATGTTCAATTTCTAATTTCTCCTTTTCAGTTAGATAAGTAGGTTGATCTTTTTCAGGCAAAAGTGCAGTTCCAGCACCTTGTGCCATAAGGATTGCTTTCATTTTTAGTTTCCATAGATTGAAATCATTCCTACCGTCGAATCTTTCAATATCAACCCTAGCAGACGCCATATTAAAACTTTTAAATAAAGAACCTAACGCTCTGATACCACTTGTTAAGTTTTAGTTATATTTCTAGGGTTTTAAACTTATTATCTTTAGTTCTTTAAAGACAACTTCAACGATCAGCCAAAATTATCAGATCGAGTTCAAGAAACCTGTGTCCGCAGTAAAGCAAAATATCATCTAAAAAAAAACGCACAAACACACAACGACAACACCAAGATTTACGTGGTTCAGCCTTATAATAAGGACCTACTCCACGGCTCCCTATTTCTAGGGAAGTCTATCCACTATTTTTATCAAGTTCAAGTATTATAGACCAAAGATCAACAAGATACAACTTAGAATATACAGATCCTTCAAGACTTCTAAGACAGAAACCCTAACCGAACAAGAACAAAGAGTAAAGGAGGAGAATACTCACAACCGAAGCCTACAAAGGCTTCATAGTGCTCCAAACTACCAAAGATCAGACTAGGAAGCCTTCACATCCACAGATCTTCAAGATCGTCGTCGATCGCCTAACGATCGCCTCAAAATCGCCAGAGAAGGGCAAGAGAGTGGCGGTGGCTGAAGAGTTTGAAGAGAAAAATGAAATGCGTACGGAAAACCCTAAAAAAGGGTCCCTTTATATAAGCACCAGAAGCTCGATCCGTGGCAAAGCTCCCCAAAGGATCTCAGCCATTCAAACGTTACAAATCAACGGTCCATAATCACCCAGAACAAACACACTCAGGGACGCTAGATGGCTAACGCGTGTCAGCCATCTGTAACTGATTTAAAGAGGCTTGTGCGAGAAGCTTCGGGCAGCCGAGCAGTGGCAGGGGCAGTAATTTCAGCACTCGGGCAGGGATAGTCAGGTCATTTTACCAGATGACCTAATTTTGAATTAACTTTAATTCTGCATTTTAACTCCAGCCTTATTTAATTTTTTTTACATAAAAAATTACAACACATGCCACTAAATTTTACATCCTTCGATCTATAATATTTGAAACTTTACTTGACTCAATTTGCTTGACATAGTTAAATCATATAGGGACTAATTATACAACAGGCTCATTAACAGTTAGTATTGGTTTGAAAATGGTCCAATAATAGCTTGATAGTGACTTGAAAAGCTTGGATTGCCAGTGAACTCGACTTAGCTCGATAAATCTAATGAGCCAAGCTAAGCGGAGTATCGATCATACTAAAATCTCATCAAACCGAGTCTGAACAAGGGTTAGAAATGTTGGATAAGAGCTTGGCTCGAACTCCAGCTCGAAAAGCCTTATTGTCTTCAAGTTCAAATAAGGGGGTGCTTGTCTCAGCTCAGTTCGACATGTTTACACCCTTTGTTGTGATCAAACATTTTTTTTATGGCAAGCCAAAGGAGAAAAAGAACTACATCGATCGCGCTTGAGTGCAATGGATCAAGAGAAAACGCATTGCAATGTATACCTTTGTATGCCAAGGTGCCTTTTGCCTTGGATGTAGTGTGTCAATATGTCAGATGAGCCTATGTGGTTCATTTAACTTACAGAATAAAGATGCTCTTATTAACGCAACATATGAAATAAAAAATAGATACGCACGTTACGATTCTCTATAAAATGAAATGGGCTTATGTTATCCTAAATCGAAACAATTTGAGTGGTAGTTTGCCCACATTCACTAACACGACCATGTTCGTGAACATTTGCACACTCCCTCGTATCGGTCAAGGTACCCCTGTTGAGAAACTTTTTTGGTCACGATACAAGGTGTTAACATACAAATTACCGACAATTTCTATGAATGGTGCTACACAACTACCACACTGGGAATACATTTTTCATAACCTTGAACAGCTAGCGGTGGCCATGAACCGGGCTGGGCAAGGTCCGGGCATAGGCCTGTGGGCCCAGCCCAAAACCGGGCCGCGTTCGGCCTGGCCCGGTTCTAGACCCTGCCTGGGCTGGGCCTGGGTTTCCCCAGGCCCAGTGAACCCGGCCCGAGCAGGGGCCTGGTCCCGCCTCCCCCCTTATAAAATTATAAAAATATATAATTATTTTGACCAAAAAATAATTATAATTTATTAATGAATAATATAACATACAAATACAATACAACACAATCATAATTATAAATATATTTAATAAAATAAAATGTATCATTTTTTCCGATAAATTGCAACAAAATCGCTACAACAAACCGGCCACTTGCTAAGCGAGGCCTGAGTCTAACTGTAACAGCACGAGGACCAAAAACTCCCACCACAAAACAATAAAATGTATCATAAATTGTTAAAAATACAACTATAACAATATGATACCACTATTTCAAAATTACAAATATATTTTATAAAAGAAAATATGTTATACAAAAAATAGAATTATAGCAATATAAATAACTTAGTCTAAACTTGCTGCGGTTGGTGCGGGAATTGCGATATAGTGCTATGGTCATTTCCTCGCCCCCGTTTCTTCTTTCTCTACGAGCATTTCCTTCTCGATCAATTCCTACATTTCTTCAGCCATCAGGTTTGCCTCATTCATCACTCAAGGTGCCTTATCGGTCGAGGCCAACGTCAGGTTCGCCTCATGATTTTTGATGAATTTCAGAAGTTTAGACATGTGTTTCTTTCCCCCTTTTGTGAGCATTCAACACTTTCATAGAATCCGCACCAACGTTTACACATCTCACGCCAGAACTTCAACTTTGTGTAATGTTGGTATAGTTGTAATAAAGCACTTAACCTATTATTTCCGCTGCGTTTTATACTTGAAATTGTTGAAAACTCTGATTCGATCCCTTCAAGTGGTATAATTGTAATAAAGCACTTAACTTATTTATTAATATCTAAATTACCCCTTACTTAACCTCTATATTTTGTTTTGTATCATAATAGAGCTAGAGAGGGTTCATTTACTAGGCAATAATGTACCGGATCTTATTAGAACTCCGAAGTTAAGCATGCTTGGGCAAAAGTAGTACAAGATGGGTGACCTCCTGGGAGGTCCTCGTGTTGCCAATCCTATAAAGTTGGGGGTCCTTAGAAACATCCTCTCGGCAGGGTTACACCCTGAAGGGGTAAAGCTGCGTACATCCATTCCTCCAGACCCCACTTAGGCAGGAGACCTCAAGCACTGGGTCTGTTGTTGTTGTTGTTATCATAATTGAGCTAGAGAAAATAGACATGGTTTCCTCAATATTTAGCTGAGAATAATAACTATAGAAAAGATTTAGCGAGAAAATAAAATCAAACATACAAATATACGTGGTTCTACCAAAATTGCATACATCTACGGAGTTGTGGGGAGATTCTATTGCTTTGGCATTATTATAGAAAGTTTTCTTCTAATTCATTTTTCAATCTCAAATCCTAAACTGGGCTTATATACACGCACTACAGAAATTCTAAATTCTTCAGCTGAAAAACACCAACACTAGCCTGAACCTCGACCTTTATTTTTAAGTAGCATACTTTAAAGTCATTGGTCCTTTCCTCCATTGGAGAAAAATGGCATGTTACCTACTAAATAAAGCATTTTTAATTATAATAATAAAGATAATATGACTTTTTTTTTTTCATTAATAAAGATATCAATTCTTAAAGAATGGGGTCGGAATTTTAAACCCAAGGCTTATTACTTGAAATATTTATCATTCCTACTTCCATAAGTGTAATTCACTTGCTATTGTTTAAAGGCATCTCCATTCTCCATGGTACGAAGGATCTGCATAGATTAGTTTCAGCAGCCTCTCTTAATTATAAGAGGCATCGTACATATTGTTAAGTTTGGAGGCTGATGCTATATCTAGTTTAATGATTGGATTAAATTAAGGGTTACATAATGACTATGACACTTAGGCTCCCCCGCGGTTATGAGCGTAGATGCCTATAAATAGGACCTCTAGTGACATTGTTTAGGTAGGGATTGAAGATGTCGTACAAATAGAGAGAGCTAGAGTGTGAGTGTAAATTATGTTGCTCCCCCTCCTTGAACGTAGACTTCGGCTAAACCACGTATATTTTGGTGTCTAATTTATCCCCCTATCCCTTTATTATGTTCGCTATTTCGATTTATGGTTCAGTGATTCGTGGGTGGTCCTAATAACTAATATTCTAGAAGGTATTAGTTATTGTGAAGTTCCTAACACATATTTGCACCCAGAAGAAGCAATCAATCACAAACCATGTTCAAAGCTTTATGCTTTTTGTTAGGATTATGTCTCAAATTACTTGTTTTTAAGTTTATGGAGTGCCGAGGGGTCACCAATCGATCGGGAGGGAAGCCCGATCGATCGGGTGATTTAAGTGATTTTTCCAGATATTGGGCCGTAAGAGGGCCGATCGATCGGGACCTCCTAGACACGGGCTATATATAGAGCCCTAGGGTTCCAGTTTTCTTCATCTAATTTAGAGTGAGGCGTCGTCACGGCTAAGAGAGAGATGATTTCCTAATTCCTCCAATTCAGATGATCGAGTGCAATGAGAGTTAAGAGAAATTGATTATAATTCTTTCATAGATCTCATTCAGAGGAAGTGTCGTTGTAATTCTTTCGTTCAAGTATCAATAAAGAATCTCCATCTTCGCCTGTGGTTTCTTCCCTCTCGATTGTAGAGGGGTTTCTATGTAAATCCTTGTGTGTTCGTGTTTTGTTCTTTCTTTCTCATATATTTGTTTACTTCTCGTTTGTGTGAGTCATATTATTTAAATCAAATCAAGTGATTAGGATTTATGCTTCCGCATCAAGATTTTCCTAACAAATTGGTATCAAAGTATATAAGATTTGTTAAGATTCTGCACTAATTGGTATTAGAGCCCTGTTTATTTCGATTTGATACTCTGACATCCATAATTAGATCCGAAGTTGAGAAGTTTGGTGGTCAAGGGAGCTTCAGTTTATGACAGGTTCACGTTAAGGGCCTCTTGACTCAAAGTGGCTTGAAGAAAGTTTTAGATGGGAAAGAGAATAAACTAGAGAATCTAACAAAAGCACAATGGGAGGAGTTAGATGAGAAGGCATTCACTGCAATTTAGATATTTCTTATCGATGACGTTTTGACAGAAGTTCTGGAAGTGAAGACTGCTAAGGAGTTGTGGGAGAAATTGCAGGATTTGTTCTGTTTCAAGTCCGTCTCCAACAAACTCGCAGTTAAGCGCCAGTTATTCACGTTTTGTATGTTAGAAGGTACGTCACTTAAGAATCACGTTAATGAATTTAATTCAATTATTCAAGATTTAAAAGAATTGGATGATGTTCCTAAGGACGAAGATCAGGCAATGTTGTTGTTGCGTTCTCTCTCTACTTCATATAAGAGTTTTGTTGAAAGCATGATTTGTGGTGGTAGACGAACCATATCTGTTGATGAAGTTAAGAGAAACCTACTCAGTAAAGAACGAGTAGATAGAGAATTATCTGATTCTGTTAATAACTTAAGTAGTGATTTATTTGTGAGAGGGAGAACTGAGTATGATCATAGTGGAAGCAAGTCTAAGTTTAGGTATTAAGACCTAACCTGTAACTATTGTCATAAGAAAGGGCACATTAAAAAAGACTGTTATAAGCTTAAGAGGAAACTTAAAGTAGATAACAGGTCTAACTAGAGATCCATAGTAGCTAGTGTTATGGATGGTGAGAATGACGCTCTTCTATTGTCTGTGTCTGAACCTCAGCCCAATTTGAGAGATAGTTGGATTTTGGATTCGGGTTGCTCCTATCATGTCTGTCCCAATCAAGATTGGTTTTTCACTTCTGAGTTAGTTCGAGGTGGAGTTTCTTTGATGGGTAATGATACTCCATGCAAATTTTTGGATATAGGAACAATTCGTTTTAGGATGTTTGACGGCACTATCAGAGTTTTGAGCAATGTTCGCCATGTTCCTGATTTGAAAAAGAATCTCATCTCTTTAGGTACTCTTGAGTCTAAAGAGTATAGGTACACAATTGAAGGTGAAATTTTGAAGGTCGTTAAGGGTGCTTTGACAGTCATGAAAGGCAAAAGGGTAGGTACTCTGTATGAGCTTATCGGTTCCACAGTTGTTAGATCTGTTGCAGTATCTTCATCATCCTTGTTATTGACAGAACCAGATATCACAAATTCAGGAAGTTTGATATTGGATTATTCAGGTGATAGGAGTCTGTCTGAGCACAGTATAAGGGGCTCTTTGTGTGGTCAGTTTACAGGACTGATATTCTGTGAACAAAGACTTTATGGGAAGCAGAAAGGTTTTCGCTTCAAACAATTCCTGACGAGTAGAGATGTTCACTCATTTGCTACCTAGCAGGAGGTTCAAGCTTCGCTCGGACTCGGTTAGGTTTCGTGTTTTGTTGAGATACCCCCGTGTGTGGGGTGTTTAGTGGAGAAGGTGGACGAAGTTCTTTTATGTATGTAATTTAAGCCAAGGTGGAGATTTGTTAGGATTATGTCTCAAATTACTTGTTTTTAAGTTTATGGGTTGCTAAGGATCACCGATCAATTGGGAGGGAAGCCCGATCGATCGGGTGATTTAAGTGATTTTTCTCGCTCGATCGTAAGAGGGCCGATCGATCAGAACCCCTCTCGATCTGGTGTTTCCCGATCGATCAGAACCCCTCTTGATCTGGTGTTTCCCGATCGATCGGGACCTCCAATTTAGAGTGAGGCGCCATCACGGTTAAGTGAGAGGGGATTTCGTAATTCCTCCTACTCAGATATTCGAGTGCTACGAGAGTTAAGAGAAAGTGATTATAATTCTTTCATAGATCTCGTTCAGAGGAAGTGTCATTGTAATTCTTCTGTTCAAGTATCAATAAAGAATCTCCATCTCCGCCCGTGGTTTTCTTCCCTCTCGATTGTAGAGGGGTTTCCACGTAAATCCTTGTGTGTTCGTGTTTTGTTCTTTCTTTCTTATATATTTGTTTACTTCTCGTTTGTGTGAGTCATATTATTTGAATCAAATCAAGTGATAGTGTTTACGCTTCCGCATCAAGATTTTTTCAATAAATTGGTATCAAAGTATATCAAATTTGTTAAGATTCGGTACACTTTTTTCGAGAAGGTTTGGTTGTGGTGGGTGGACTCCGGCTCTAGGAGAATTCATTGTGCTTTTTTGAAATTTTGTTGTTTTTGTCGTTTTATACTTAAGACGGACACTTGTACCATTTAAAAGCTTATTTTCTCCCTATTTATTATATATATATATTAAACTTCAAAACAGAGACTATAATTTGAATATTATAAATAATTTTTGGGGAAAAGTCTAAAGTATCTAACTTATTCTTAAAAAGGTTACTTTCTTTCAAGCTTAATAGTAACTAAAGTCAAAATTCATTGAAAAAATAGTTTATTATAATATGAGGGCCAGTGATAGACACTTTCGGGAGCTAAAGCAAACCTTTTAAATAGGCCCTTTATATATAATGTAATAAATTATAAAAGATAGTTCATTTATTAGGTACTAATGCACTGGATTTCATTAGAATTTCAAAGTTAAGCGTGCTTGGGCGAGAGTAGTACTAGGATGGGTGACCTCTTAGGAAGTCCACGTGTTGCCAACTCTATAAGATTGGGGGTCCTTAAAAACAGCCTCTTGACAGGGTTAGATCCTGAAGGGGTAAGGTATATACATCTACCCCCCAAACTCCGTTTAAACAGGAGCCCTTGAGGCACTAGGTCTGTTTATGTTGTTGTTGTAATAAATTATAGAAGCTTAGATCAGAAATTTATTAATATTAGCAATTGATAAATAAAGAATCATTATAAAAATAATAAGAAATTTTACATGTGATTGCCTTTAGAAACACTTAGATTAATAGATGAAACTAGTAAGAACTTACCCATGCAAAGAGTAAGATGGCAAAATTCTTGAATCATTTTATATTTTATTGGATAAAGTGGTAGGAGATAGCTTTCATTTGTTCATTTATATAAAGATTATGTTTGCTGTAGCTGTTAGCAGTTACTAGTTAGTTGTTAACTGTTAACTGTTAGGGTTTATCATTTAGCTGATAGATAATGTGTTCGATCAATTAAGATGAAAATGACGGCGCAAAATGATAAATATAATTTAATTACATAACGTTTGAAATGCTAAATTGTTTAGCTTTTGAAAAGATGCTTTTCAAAAGCTAAACTCTATGAAAAATACTAGCAATAAAATATTTACCAAACAACACTATTAGCTGTTTAACAAGTCAAAAAACTAAAAGTTATAAAAAATGCTATAAAAAATTGCTTGCAAAACATAGCCTAAGTCAAGAAGAGTATTAGATAAAATATAATTAGCTTTCTTTACTAATGATAAATGTCTATTTTATCTTATTTTATGATAAAATTTGATATCTTGTCTTTTAACTTTCACGTAGCATTGATTACCAAATGCATGACCAATTTTGTTATTAAATAAAGGGTTTTATACTGAGAATCACCTATATTTGAGTAATGATTTCAGAAAATTGTCTAATTTTTCTAATTTTTTAAAGTCACATCTAAATTTTCAATATCACACCTAATGCGGATACCGTTAACTTTTTATTAAAATAAATACGAAATTACCAAACTGCCTTCAATAAAACTTGTTTTTTATCAATAAGTTATAAATAATTTTACAAATAAAAAGAACTTCAAAATTTTTTTGTGCCAAAGGGCTGTAGTAGAGCTCCAAACTCTTAACAATTTTACAAATTTAGAGGTGAAGATTAATTTTGTCATTTTTAAAATATATTACTTAATATAATTTAATTAAATTGAGTTAAATTTGGTGTTTTGTTGCATTTATACCTCAAAAGGCGGCATTTTATTTGACGGTAAGTTAATGATGTCAGCATTAGGTGTGACAATGAAAAAAAAAGGTTAATTTTTTAAAATCGCATCTAAAATTTAGGCATTTTCAGTAAAAGCCCCTTAAATAAAATAAAAAGATATTTTAAACTTAAAAAAGGAATAACAATCTCGGCAAACAAGGACACCAGGATTAGCGCTGGCAAAATGTAACCTGACCCACAATACAAAAAAAGTGATCATTAGCAATAGCAATATTTCAGGTTCTGTTGGTAATGGTTATACATTACCAACAATAAAATGTTATTATTGGTAATAACTCAGAAGGAGTAAGAAGTAAAAATAATAAAGACCTAGTCCCAACAAAAATAGATTTCTTTTTAGCTATTTGAACCGGTCAGATTAGATTTTGGATGGAGTTGTAGATTTGTATTGGATGCTTTTTGTTGTGGATTAGACATGACTGGAGTTGTACATATTTGGGATGCAATAATTGATTTATGTTTTGTTGAATATTTGGTTTTGCTCCCAATTCTAGTACAACAACAACAAGCCCAATGCCTCCAAAGGCTCTCGTAAAAGGAGGGTCTGAAGGGGGTAGATGTAAGTAGCCTTCCCTCCCAATTCTAGTATGTCAGAAAATATAAATTGGTAAATTGTTGTGACGAATTAATGTCACCTACAAACTACGTTTTTGATGAATAGAGTAGCAATATGAAATTATTGTTGGTAATAACAAAATAATACTTTGGTAACATATCTTTTGCCAATAGACATTGTTTTGTTGGTAAAACTTTTACCAACAGAAAATTTTTTGTTGGTATTACCAATAAAAAATTTGCTATTGATAATATCCTTTATCAATAGAAAATATTTTGTTGGTAATACCCTTTACCAACAAAAAGCTTTGGTTGGTATAACTTTTATCAACAAATAAATAATTGTAGCTAATGTAGAGTTATTACCAACAACTTCAAATTTCTGTTGATAAAACCTTTACCAACAGAGGCAATGCTAACAGCTTAGCAACAGACAAATTTCTGTTGGTCAAGCCTTTCCCAACAGAAAATTTGTCATTGCCAACAATAATCCTGTTGTTGGTAGTAGTCACTTTTTTTTTAGTGCCAATGACTTGACCTGTTTGACCCGCCGCCCGACTTGACCCTACCACGAAAAATTTTAAATTTACCGGGACCTGAACCCGAAAATGAACTTACCCGAATTTGACTCGACCTAGACTTGACCTGACCCAAGCTGACCCGAAGCTCGAAATGACTTGTCCCACATTAGACCCGAACCAAGTTTGATATGACCTTTGATGACTCAAGACCCGAACCAAACATGTCCTATAGCTCAAAATGGCTCAAATAAAACTCTAACTTATCATTTTTAGTTATAATTTTCAAGATTGAATAAATATTAACCTAAAATCCGACACGACCCAAGGATGTCTCAACCTGAGGTTAACTCGACCCGTTGTCAACCCGATCTAGGACTGACCCGACCCGAGGTTGGCCCGAACCCGAGGATAACACGATCCGAACCTGACCCAACCTGATTTAACCTGACCCGATATTAACTCGACTCGAACCCAACCTGACTCGACCCGATTGCCAAGTCTAGCCAGGATCAGGATGTTAACCTTTTTACTAATACTCCACAATTATAATTATTAAAACCAATTAGTGGAACCATGAATTAATAATTAATGTTGCGTAGATAAGAAAATTAGGGAAACGAAAGGTTCGACAGCTTTCTTTTAATTCTTATTGCTAAAATAATTAAGACAATAAGGGAAATGGTTTAACTCAATTCCTCGCAACCTAAAATAGGAGAAAACATAAAAAAAAAATGATAAAAATATCTAGGAAATTAAAGGCTAAATAAAACTCTAACCAGCCTTCTCTTTAAATAGAGTAGCTTTCTTAACTAGATTCAAACTAATAAAATAAACAAATAGCTAACAACTATGAAAAGCCAACAGCTAAATTCTAAATGCTAACAGCTAACATGTACAACTATACATAGCCTTGAGCAACCAACAGTTACTTGAATTATTAGGGGTTATGTTGAACTAATATCAAACATGATACTAATAGATTGAGGATGAGGACTTACAGTGAAATTGAATAGAGCTGTGTTAAAATGGTGATGTTGGGTGTTTGTTAGTAGCCATGATGCCAACTCGGAAGCATGACTACTTGATTTCCTTGGTCATCACAATTAGGAGGTTCGTGACCATTGTAAGTCCTTATTTGGTCAAACCGAATGGCTAGCTAACAATAATTACCCTGATGAGTTCAATGGCCTACAAAACTATTATAGTAGAAAATTAGATCGTCACTACAAAACTCTAACATGGGTATATATATATCGGGATGACCTAGGTGAAAAGGTAAATTCTGAGCCACTTATTTGATTAAGGAAGGGGAAGCATGCAATGTCATGTGGAAAGGGATGATGTCAGTAGCTAAAAAATAGTACAAAATTCACTGTCTCACTCTTACCCTATCACCTGAGTCACCCTTTATATATATATATATATATATATGCACACAATGTTACAGTAAAATCATGCATTGAGCACAATGAATGTGAAATCAACAAAAAAAAGTCAAAATAATATATCAAATTTTATACAGAAACCCTCTTTCAACTCGAGTAAAAGCCAACGACCCAAACCAATATCTCATCCACTTTGAAGTTTAAGAATTATAATTGCCAATCATAACCCCAAACCCCATATTAAAATCTATCATCCAAAAACGTGACTATTCCATGGTAAGTGACCAATCCTCCCACGATTTAGTTTTGCACGGTAAACTCTACCACAATGTAGCTTTGCACGTAAGCTACTAACCCTCCCAAAATGTAGCTTTGTACAGTAAACTACCAACCCTTCCACAATGCAGCTTCGGATTGAGGATGCCAAAGCAACTTTCTCAACTCTCAATAAAGGCACCAAGCATAACTCCCATCATATTTGGATGAACTCCAATCAACATCAAGCATAGAAAACTTGATCATCAGACACTTATAAATAATTTTCTCACTATCTTGCCTTACCTAAGTGCCCTGGGGCACTCCTTTACAGAACTTGGAAAACTCTTTATATTTTTTTTATCCTTCACTACACACTCTACTTTCCAACCACAACAACAACAGACTCAGTGCAATAAGAGCTCTGGCCTAAGCGGAGTCGGGGGGGGGGGGGGGGGGGGGGGGGGGGGGGGGGGGGGGAGTTGATGTACGCGGCCTTACCCCTTCAGAGCATAACCCTACCGATAGACTACTTCTAAGGACCCCTAACCTTATAGGGTTGGCAACACGAGGACTTTCGAGGAAGTCACCCATCCCTGTACTACTCTGGCCCATGCACGGTTAACTTCGGAGTTCTAATGGGATCCAGTGCATTAATGCATAGTAAATGAACCTCTATTTATCAAAAAAAAATCCTAATTCAAAATTAAATCTTCAACTACTTTCGGCAAATAGTCAACTTTTTTTCTTCCTCCTTTTTTTTTTAATTCATTTTCTACTTTGAAATACACCTCATTTTCACCTTTTTTCTTCTCTCATTTATTTATTTATTTATTTATTTATTTATTTATTTTTCTGATTTTCATTTTATAGATATTAATTCTGAGGTAATAAAAAATCATAACAATATATGGTTCCTTTGATCTGGCCAAGATATAAACTATAACTACATCAATAAGAAAATCTATCACCGACAACTAATAAGCCTCGCAACTAACAACATATCAGAACAAATCACACATAACTCCATTGTGAGGTTAATTGATTAACCTCACAGGAAGAATACAAGTATGTGCGTAACTTGGCTTTTGGATCTTTTTTGTTTGATTTATCTTGTATTTCTTGTTTGTAAGTGCTTTGTTTCAATTGGAGGTTTTTTCCAGCCTCTCAATTGTCAAAAAACCGAACATCCAAGTAAACAGCAAACCCTAATCATTTATTCTATAAACCTAAAAAGAAAAACGACAAATAAGGTAACAAGAGATCAAGACTTAGTTGCAGCCGTTATAAAAAATCAATGCAAAACAACTTATATTTATTATTAATGTAGTTTCTAATGCCAGATAGATATATTTAGACAATAAAATTGTCACAACCCTCATTTTTTTCCCCCCCGATAAGTAATACTTTCTTAACCATTCTTGAAGAACCTGTTTCGGTGGAGCAGTGATAGGATTCGTCCTTTTCCGAGTTTTAGCCAATGTCAATAAGAATACTAATCGGTTTGTCTTTGATTTGGATGCCTCTAGTGGATTATTGATTGGACTCATTGTAGTTTAATCTTGTATTGGCAGCAAATTCGCTCCTACTGGCTACCATGATGAAGATCAGATGTTTCAAATTTTGGTTTAAATACTCAAAATTACAAGTACATGACGAAGAAGACGAAGAAAACGAAGGAAGAGATAATCATCATGGCTCAACAAGTGAGCTTTGAAGGGATCTTACTCAAGCATATCAATCTTGAGCAATGAAGCTGTAACACACGATAGCCTTGGCATAGGCTTCGGCCACATATCCAAAAGTACTCTCGATCACTGCATTTGGAGCGTAGAGTGATTGCAACTTTTATGAGCTACATTAAACACTTCCGTAAAGCCATAAATACATTTTTTGTACTCTTCGATGGCCATGAATTTATAGGCATGTACACTAGGATCGTTGCAAAGGTTGCATTTTCCATCAAGCTGAAGATGAGTGCTCACAATGCGATCGAATGGAGCAGCATGAATGGTGATGTTGGGTGTGAAACAACAAGTTTTGTGCCATTTTTGAATATATTCCAACTGATTTTCTTGTTCATCTCTATTAGGATGTCCATGACCATTATAGGACATGATGTGCCCAAATGGAATCGTCAATCTATAATAGCTACCTTCATGAGTTCCATGACCCATACTACTATAGTACGAAACTAGATCGTCACTACAGAACTCCAGCACAGTTGCAGATATATATAAGGTACCTTTAATTTGGCCAAAATATGAATCATGGCTACAGTGATAGGGTCCTTTGGATTCAATCTCTCTTGGTCGACTTATCAAATCATCTTTCTCTACAACCTCACTGAAATAACCTTGGAAATAGTAACGTTCTTCTATCATAATTTTCACATAAGTGAATGACATATAAGGATGAGATTTAGTTTCTAAAAGTCTCCTTAAGACGTGATCAAAATTGCCAAAGCTTAAGTGTATATTAACAAAATCTCCATTTGCCATCAAAATTAGGACGACTTTGTTGTCGTTATGAGTAAAAGGTTTAAATAGCTTTACCTGATGTAGTGCTATTAACACCTCGGGTTGAACATCAATGTAAGGTCGAAACACAAGCTTTGTCTTGAAGACCCATAGAACTCCCTCAACTATGCTTGAAAAACCTATTTGCATGGAGCAATGGTAAGCTGCTTCATTCTCTGAGTTGTAGCTAATATTTTTAACTTTACTAACCAAATTGTCCCCAATTTGAACGGGTCCAATAGCCTGTTGACCAAATTTATTCTTGTTTAAGCCTAAATTAGTAGCAAGACTAGTGCCACTGATTTTCAAGTTAGAGCCCAAATGCTGCAGAGATTGGGATACATATCTAACCTTACGAGTACTCAGTCAAGGAAAAGAAGAAAGAGATGTCACCATCACTCAATGAGTAACTTTTTGACCATAATCATATGTAGGGTCATTGTATAGAATCACAACGATCTCAAGTGGAGAAGATGCACGAGGAAACCTTGGCATGGGTTTCAATATACCTTTATGAAACAATCGCGTAGCTAAAAGTTCCCTCGATCACTAAATTGGAGATCAAATGAACCAATAAAGGGAGAGAAATTCATAGAAAGACTGAATTCAAAAACAAGAAGATTTCAATTTTCATTTGAGTTTATGAAACCTGCTTTTCATTGAGATATAGGAGCAAAGAATGGATCACCTCTTTTCAGGGAACGCTAGTACTTATTAGGTATTTTGGTTTGCGGTGATGGTTTCTAACATTTTTGTCAAAAACAACAATGTCTGTAAATTTATTTACACTGAAATCCTAATGTTTGTAACTTTTGTTTAAATTAATACCTTTTTTTTTTCAAGTTTAAATGTCTCTTATATTTTATTTTATGACAAAATTTGATATCTTATCTTTTAATTTTTACGTAGTGTTCATTACTAGATGTATGACCAATTTTGTTATTAAATAAAATAAATACATGTTTTAACTTTAAAAAAGGAACAACAATCTCGTCAAACAAGGAGGCTAGGATGTTATCTTTTTGACTAACACATCACAATTATAATATTTAAAAACCAACTAGGGGCACCACGATTTAACAATATAACGGTATTATATTCTTCGATGCATGCCACTATTAATCAGGATCGGTCTTGATATTTTCGGGCTTCAACTGATATTTTTAAAGATATATTTCTTAACAACATATAGTAATACAATGAATTATAAAATTTAGAAAAATTATCACTTAAATACCTTGAGTTTTGAGTATTTATACTTAAGTACCATAATATTTTAATATATATAATGAGATACCCTGAGTTTTAGATGTTTTATCACTTAGGTACCTCGAATTCTTTAAATTTTATTAATTAGGTATCCTTTTATTAAACATTCGATAGATGTTCATTAAAAAATGCACAATTGGACATAATTTCAACAATATATAAGTATTTTTATTAGAATTTGATGATTTTTTTTCCGAAAAGGCAAAAATGACACATAATTATCATAATTTTTAGGTGATCTACATGAACATTAGGTCAATACTTTATCACAATTCATTGAATTTATGATAAAAATATTGGCACTAGCCTATATATTATCGTATTCATTATTATATTAACAGTCTTGTCTAAAATTGATCAAATTCTTACAAAAATTTATCAAACAGGAAAAAATACAGAAAGCCTAAACTAATAGGACATTGGACGAAGTCGGAGCAGAACCACCCACAAAATCACCTGACTAGAGACGAACGAAAAGGAGGGAACCAACCAACCCCCCCCCCCCCCCCCCCCCCCCCCCCCCCCCCCCCCAAAACCAAAAAGATGCATGCAAAGGTACCGGGTAGGGATGGTACCAGACAGGGGGCACCGAGCATACATCACAGGAAGGGAAAATTGCCTTGACATTAACAAAATTACCCTAGCAATAACTCATCCCTTAAATATGTTATAATTGATATAATTAAAAAATAGAATTTGTCTATGTAATTACTTATTTACATTGAAATCAAGATAACATAGTTGATTTTGACCCCAAGAAAAAAAAAAAAAAAAGATTACATAGTTGATCTTATCATAAGTTAAACTTATAAAGATATAGATATAGATATAAATGAAGAAGTGAAGGTTTAAGGAAGGGAAGGTGAATTGACAGCTTAGAAATTTAAAGACAGTGGAATAATTATTATAATTAATTATACTAATGACATTATAAGTTATATTGTATGCCTTTCTAAGTTATAATGACCCTAAGTTCAAATAGTTATTTTGTATAAATATAGAAAGCCACTTTTCTTTTAAAAAAAAAACATAAAAGTTATAATTTTCTATTATTGAAGCAAATTATTGTGGGACTTGTTTGCGATGAATTTGACCAGTGTACTTATTTATCATTTTGGAGTTCTGTATAAGGTAGGATTTGTTAGGATGAGTTGAACGTAAGCTCTAATTGCGCATGCGACTTGATATTCCCTGAGGGTATAGGAGGCTTGAACGATTATTGCTCCGGAGAGATAATCATAGAAATGGAAGAAAGGGGAGGCATCTAGCCTTTCTCCCATTGCCTTTTATGTTTTTATGCTTCTCTAATTTTATAGACGAAGGGTTTTATGGATGAGTATGACTTTTTAGATGAGGGACCAATGTTACACCGTCTTTTTTTTTCTTTTTTTTTTTTTCTCCATTTTGACTTTTATTTTGTTCTATTCACTTTCCCTTATTTTTATTTAAGCATTGTTCACCTTCTTTCTAAACTAGGGTTTTGCTCCCCTCTCTCTCTCTCTCTCCCTCTCTCTCCCCACCGTTATGGAGCCGTCTACCGATCAATATACTGATGCTGCTAGAGTTGCAAAATATTTTCAGCTGAAGATGGAATTATCCAACTTCAAACAGGGAGACATGCTTGTATTGGACTATTTTGCAGAGCTAAGAATGATTTGGGGTAAATATGTTCGCTATGATGCGTTTCCCGAGTGTTCCTGTGGTGCCATGAAAGGCTGTAAATGTGACTTTTACACTAAATTGGAGGCCAAACGGGAGAAGGAATTTACCTTTCACTTTCTAATGGGTCTCAGTAAGCCTTTTACATCTATAAGGGATGAGATCCTTCTTATGAAATCCTTTCCCGATACTAATACAGTGTTGTCCAAGGTACTCCAAGCCCCCAGTGATTACAAGTAAGTACACTTGTTTTTTTTTTTTTTTTTTAATTTATAGTGATTTTTAAGCATCAACTGTTAACAATATTTAAAAGAGTTTTACGGTTGAAGTTTTTATAATTTATTATATTAGTATTTTATTGTTATATATGAAGCATCCCATTAAAAATATTTGCTTTAATTTGGTCCTGAAAATGTTAGGCCAGGAAAGGATACAAACCGGGAAGGTAATCAAGTCTTTGAAAAGCAAGATGTCAAGAATCCGTCTAACCATGCCTTAAGTCCGAAGTTCTCTGGTATGAAATGACTTCTTTGCCTTGCATATTTGTGCTCTTTAACACCCAAGCTTATCACCTGTTAAATTACACCGGGCCAATGAACCAATTCACGGATTTGGCATATACAAGATCCGTATATAAGTCTATGAGAGGTACCATTATAAAATCAATTGGTATTAGATAGACTTAACCCACCAGACTTATATATTAATATTTTCTCTTTCAATTGGCATGTGAAGTCCTTAACATCATTCAACTCAACTTCTTTCTATTTTTATTTTGAGGTCCATCTCGAAAATTATGTACATAATAAGTAAATTTCTCTTTCACAAACTCCAAAGCGCCCAGACGTTTACCACTTATAAAACATAATATTATTGATCAAATATCTCGTAAATTATGACTATTTTGTAGTATATATTTGTTATAAAATAAAGAAATTAAGTAAATTTGCTCTGGTAATAAATTATAGCAATTGCTTATAATACTATTATAATCTTCAATCATGCATGGTACAACTTTGTATTAGTTAAAAAAAAAAAAAAACACCATCTCACCTGCTCCAACTTTATTTGTTTTTCAAAGTGAGATAAGATATTTATATAAGAAAATTATTTTGAACATTTATCACCAAGATATCCTAATATTTCAATATATACAATTGAGTACTTTGATGTGAATCATTTTATCATTAGGTATCCCGAAATTTCAAAATTTTATCAATCGAGCACTTCTTTATCGAAATTCAATAGAATTTCATTGAAAAATACCAAAAATAAAATATGATCATGGCTATATATTGGTAAAATTTCAAAATTTTATCAATCGAGTATCTCATAAATTTGTGTCTAAAAACATAAAATTCCTTTTTTTTTTTAAAATGGAAAACTCGCATTTAAAAATAAAACCAAATACATAACCCCCCACTTTGAGGGGTAAAATGGTCATAAAAAAGTTTACTTCTAATAAAATGATGGGTTTCTTAAAAATAAGGGGTTATACGTTTGCTTGCAATTGCGAGAGAAATTTTTTGTTTTTAAGGCAAAATAGAGAGGGATTTTATGCAATTACCCTATATAAAATATGCCAAGTTTGTATATGTAACATACAAATTAAATTATTAGTTAAAGAATATAATTATTTATTATATTTAATTTATATATTTAATATATAATATTCAATATATTAATTATTTATGATAAATAATTTACATATTCAACAAATGTTATTGAATATTAAATATACATAATAATATTAGCTTTTGATTTTAAAACTTAGAATTTACAATTATGTGTAAATATTAATTATATTTGAATATTAAAATATTATTTATGTGCATTACATATATAAATAATAGATATTATATATAATTTGTACAGTGTTTTTTTTTTTTTTTTTTGGTGCAACGCACTATATCTCAACTCAACTGGTTTTCACATGAAAATAGAAATCTTCTCGTTCCTTAATCTTGGCCTGGGTGGAGCTTGACTCGATCTAAACTTAGTTAGCTTTAACCCCGTTAAGGATATAAGCTAACAGGTCAATGGCCAAGCGACGGCATGGATCTAGGAAGCAGCACAAGCGTTACAGTGAGGTCATATCTGAACCCCCCTAACAACTCACACACTCCCCGCCAAGGCAAGAACACCACAGGCATGGCAACGGTATCGCCAATATTTCACTCGCGGCATGCAACTTGCCCTGCTCCACAACGGGCAAGCCCATCACGGCGCAACCGTGACGCCAACCCCTTACCGTGAAACTCCACTACCACCAATACCACCCTACCGTTCGAATACCCACTACGGTGCCGCCACCCACTCATCCAATCACCAACCACCTCTTGCCTAGCCAATCACCATCCACCTCCCGCTCAACCAATCACCTACCCTTACCCACCACATTAAGCAAGCCCGTAGGCTTAAGGCCACCGCCACCCTTGTGATCACTGTACCTCCAACACCACCGGCCATTACTCCCTACAAATACCTACCACTCCACCCTCATTTAGGGGAGGAGAGGGGAAACCCAGAGGCCAAGCCCTCCACACGAAGGCATATCTCTCTCTCTCTTAACATCACTCAACTCTTACTCCCCCTACCCATCAAGGAGCACCTCATATCTACTTTTTGTTATTTCCCAACCCATCAAGGTGCACCTCATATCTACTTTATGTTATTTCACGCCTATTTATTACCGCGACCCCTACTGACTTAGGCATCGGAGGGGTCTCCCGCTGTCCAACCCACCACAGGGCCCTCTAACCACCTTGTTCGTTTTGCAAGAAAGCCCAAACCAAATGCGCCAGCAGTTGATTTCTCAGTGAGAGCTTAAGTTCGGCTCTCATCCTAACGAACCTACTCACTCTTGTTTGGGAGAAATTGGGTCGGGCTTAGCTGTTTAAGCTACTTCCTCAATTTATTCTGAAACAAGTGGCGCCGTTTGTGGGAAGGATAGCCTGCTGGCGTTTGGTCTGGAATTTTCCGCGAAGCACCCAGGTCCCCCGCTATGCTGCAAGCTAAGGTGTTCGCCTTAGGTAAGGCTCTTGGTGAGGGAGCGCGGAAGTCCGACTCGGGCCAAGTTTTGACTGGGGGCTTGTAGATTCACCCCAAGTTGATGTTAGACCCGAAGGCCGCCCAAGCAAGTCAAACTTTTAACTCCTTCTTACTACATCAACCCCAAAACCAGGTTTCATTTTTTTTCCTAAGAAGGTGACACTAGGTCCATAAGCCGGGGGCTGGGAATGTAGTTTTAATTTTAAGTGTTAGTTTATTGGACCATTTCATAAATGCAACACTTGAAAGTATTTCCAAAGGCCCAAAAATTGAAGAGGATTTTTAAGTTATGGGCCATTACGGCCAAAGCAAAAATCTAACCAGAATAAACTAACGTGAGAGTTTGGCGGAGAGTTACTGCCAACTAGCAAACCCAATTGAGCCATGACAACCAACTAGTAAATTTGGCGGAGGACTAACCATTAAGAGTACCTCGCTAATCAGCTGAGACAAGAGCCACTACCATCAACTTTGGCAAAACGTCCGCGAATAAATAAGTCCTCGCCAAAGCAATGAGTTGGGTGCTTTCGCCAATGAGTCTTGCAAGGGGCTCCCTAACAAAGGTACTATCGTCACCTACGCGTCGCAGCAAAGGTACTGTCGTTACTCATGCAGCTTTTAAATGATAAGTGCTTAGGTCATTTGAAATGTCACTACTCGTAAAATTGTTAAGAGTGACCAAAGGCTTATAGGACTAAAGTATGTGTAAAATAAACTAAGCATTAGGCTTCGTAAGTCTCTACCTCCAATTGAACACGCTGGGGCTTCCGCCCACTTATGTGACGGGTGGCTCCCCAAATAACTGTGTTGGCACTGCCAATAAGCCTGTAATATAGATTAGTGATCTAAATACTCTTGATTAGTAATAAGATTGTCTAGGCTATAAAAGGAGTTGTATGAGATTGTTACATGTAATAATATAGATTAGTAATCTAAATACTCTTGATTAGTAATAAGATTGTATAGTCAATAAAAGGAGTTGTATGAGATTGTTACATGTAATAATATAGATTAGTGATCTAAATACTCTTGATTAGTAATAAGATTGTATAGTCTATAAAAGTTGTTGTATGAGTTCATTTGAGATATAACAAAAGAATACATTTTCTCTCTCTTCTCTTTCTCTCTCTACTTCTCTTCTTCTTTCCCTAACCCTAACCCTAGTTTCTCATCTCCTTCTTCTACTTTTCCCTCTCATCTAACTCTCTTTCTTTAATCTATCCCCAATCTAAACCTTAATTTAGGATACAACTAAAATAGTTGTATCATTTAGTATCAGAGCAGACGTTTCTCGGCCTCAAAAAAAAAAACAAAAAAGAAGAAAAATCGTATATAGTGTCGGCATCAATTTTGAAGCTTCAACTTCGGTTTTTGAAGGTCCAAATTCAATTTTCAAAGCAGTTAGGTATTGTTTCTACCATTTGTGATGCATCTTTTTCTTGCTTGGCTCAAGGAGTTGTGGTTCAAGAGTGCTACTAGGGTTTCTAGATTTTGGATAAGTTTTGATTTGATTATTGCACAACAAGTTGTTAGAGTTGATGGTGATTGAGTTTGTTGAATTTTGCAAGCTTTTGTGTTTAGGTCTGAATTCCAAGGTTTGATATTGATATTTTAAAGTGAAGAGTGTACTATAAGTATTGCATAGCAAGTGTTTGACAAAATGTCTCAATATACAATTTCGCATTTGTTTAACTCAACTTCGGTCCAAGTGAAAACTTCCACTGATTCTATGCTTTTGGTCAAAGTCTCGAAGCTTTTTTATCCTATAAATGAGGATATTCTTTACCAAGTGTTTTCTCCTTATGGTCCTCTTGAAAGAATCAAAGTGGACTCATCTTCCCTTATTGAGCTTACTGCTCATATTAGCTATTATACGAGAAAAAGTGCCGCCTCAGCCTTCATTTCGTTGCACGGGAGACATATATACGATGAATGTTGTGTTTTAGACATAAACTACCCCGAGTTTGTAATGATATGGCAAGTCAAGAGCAAATTCAATCTTTAAGGGAATTGGCATCTAGTGAAGCTACACTCGTGGTGATTATTACTTTTGTTCTCTATCCTATAAACAAGGATGTCATTCACCAATTATTCTCTCCATTTGGGGCACTCAAAGAAATCATTGTAATCTCATTATCACTTTTGGAGGTTAAAGCTCAAGTCCGTTTTTCATCAAGAGCAAACGCAATTTCGGCATTTTTGTTGCATGGATGAGCAATATGTGACCGTTGTTGTTATTTGGATATTCGATTTCTCGAGCCTACTTTTCAAGGGCGATCAACTACGAGCTTTAATGGAGCTGATATTAACTATATGTTTGAAAATCATAATCTGAACAGTCCTGCTAGTGATAAAACCTTAGTGGATGTTTGTGGAGTAGATGACAACTTGCCGAACTCGATCTACACATCTTCCTTAAATTTTGAAAATTTGAGTGAAGTAGAGGTGGATTGTTTACATACTGGTGATGACTCGTTGTTTCTGGGTGATGGTGAGAAACCTCATCATGCAACTTAGCTTAGGAAAAAGGTTCCATGCATCCTATTTTTGGACAATGAATTGACTGGTGATATCATGATTGAATGGAAGATACTTACTGAACACAATCTCAAGCTTCTCAAGCTTGCCACTTATGAGCTCCCTAAAGGGGATGAAGACATTGGAAATTCTACATGTCCACTTAGTGCATATGAGATTGAGGAAACCAAGCTCCTACGGTATGTTTTGATTGCATTGGACGCTTATCGAGATTCTTTTGTGCGGGCAATCCATGATGACAAACCTCCGCCAATCGGTTATGCTTTTGCTATATGTGGAAGGTGGAGTGCTTTGTTTGAACAGGTTGTGGTATTTGATCCTGGTGGAGTAAGAGATGTCACTAGAAAGTCATGAGCAGTGAGCTTGTTTCAGCTTCTTTGAGTTCACACCATTCCCGTTGATCCTGGTTGATAGAAAATATGCATATTATGTCTTCTATTTCATCCTTGAGGGCAAGGATGCTTTATTGGGGGAGAGTATTGTTACATGCAATAATATAGATTAGTGATCTAAATACTCTTGATTAGTAATAAGATTGTATAGGCTATAAAAGGAGTTGTATGAGTTCATTTGAGATATAACAAATGAATACATTTTCTCTCTCCTCTCTCTCTCTCTCTACTTCTCTTCTTCTTTCCCTAACCCTAACCCTAATTTCTCATCTTCTTCTTCTAGTTCTCTCTCTCATCTAACTTTCTTTCTTCAGTCTATCCCCAATCTAAACCTTAATTTCGGATACAACTAAAATAGTTGTATCAAGATATTACCGCCTATAATCTTGGCAGGGGGACTTGCCAATCAAGACTTTATTGCCAATTACCTCCAATAAATTTTGTGGAAATTTTAGCACCACCAAGCAACGGGGTTGATAAATTACTGCTAGCAGTTTTGCTAACAAAGGATGCTAAGACCAGCCCATTAATCTAGAAACAATTGCTAACTGAGTTGGCTGGTGCTATGCCCATAAATATGCTAACCAACATCACTAGATACTGCTGCCAACAAGCTTGGCCATATCCCTTTACCAACAACCTTGGCGTGGACACCACCGCCAAGAATCTAAATCCCGAACCATCGCCAGCATGCCTGGCCAATTGCTACCGCCAGTTGGTTTGACTAATCATATGGGCTTATCTCGGTACTGCAACCAGTAAGGGTAACAATAACCTCACCAATACACCCTCACTGGCGCCAATTAGTCCATTGGCACTTACAAAATCCACCGTTCACCAATGACTATTGGTGACGGTGCTCATGCTCATCAGTGACGGTTGGAGACGTGATTATATTACTTATTCATTTTGCGTTCAACCCGATCCCCAACCGGGGGCTGGATTTTGTCGTTTCTTGTGTAATTTGTGCCCCGGACCGGGGGCTGGGGGCTAACGGTAGTAATTTGCTCTAAGTAATATTGGGAGAACGAAGTTGTTTGTTTGCAATACGCTTCACCCGAGCTAACGATTGGGAACTAGGAGCTAGATACTCAGCCATTCATAACTTAGCCAAACACTAAAGGCCAGAAGCTAACACTCTACATATCCATAATGTGCGAAGACAAAACTCTAACTACATTACCTAAGCATGACAACCAAAAGGTAAAGGTTCAACAAGCAGTACAACGTATAAGAAACCACAGATTGGCGGCTCTCAAGGGTTACACCAGTACTAATAAGTGTAACTCAACCCATAGTCTAGCCAACAGCCAAGCTTGGCGAAATCATAACACCGCGTTACGCCAAGATCATAATACATTGTTGGCACCATGCACACACAGCAAGTGCAAACACTTACGCTGTAAGCCCTTCTCAAGAAAGCATGGTTTAGACGTAGCCGTAAGCCCTTCTATGGCGGAGGGCAGGGGGCTAATGATTGCCTATGTATGATTCGTTCTATCCCAGCTCACGGCAGAGGGCAGGGGGCTAACGATTGCCTATGTATGATTCGTTCCACCCCAGCTCACGACTGAGGGTAAGGGGCTAACGATTGCCTATGTATGATTCGTTCCACCCCAGCTCACGGCTGAGGGCAGGGGGCTAACGATTGCTATGTGTGATATGTTCCACCTCAGCTCACAGCTGAGGGCAGGGGGCTAATATTTGCTATGTACAACGCGTTCCACCCTAGTTCACGGCTGGGGACCGGGAGCTTACGACTACTTGTGTATGATACATCTTACCCTAGGAGACTGTATTCGAATTAACGAAATAATTATTTATAATATTTAATATACAATATTCAATACGTATGCAATGAGATTTTCGGCGAACTTTTATCTTATAATATTTTGGCTCAGTTAAGCACAATATAGGCTCGTTTGGGTTCATTTAAGCTCAGGCTTAGTTATTTAGGCTCAAGTTTGTCTTGATTGGGCATATTTAAGCAAATATATTATATTAAGAAAGACTCTTTTAGATTCGCAACCCTACAAGCTAGAGCTTCTCTAGGCTTGAGCACAAAGCAAGTCGAGCGTTTTAAACTTTATGTCGAGCCGTCTCACAAGGACTCATAAGCCGGCTCAACTCATTGACACTCCTAGCTTAGTCCACAACACTCATCAAAACAAGTGCCAAAATTTCCTCGTGCCGCCTCTTTACTTGAGATTTTCGTGCTTTAGTATGACCATAACATTGCTTATGATCAAAGTCGGAAGGTGATGGATTCAACCCATATTTCCAAATCCACTGTTGAACCACGTTTACAAAACGCGTTTAAATTTTAATAAAACCGGATCAAAATAATGCGGTTTATTTAAGTATAAACCGCGTTTAGTAAACGCGGTTAACTTCAACATAAACCGCGTCTACTAAACGCGGTTTAAACATGAACCGCGTCTACTAAACGCGGTTTACCTATGAACCGAGTTTATAAAACACGGTTTAACCCCAGGAATCCAAAATCCCCTTTATTTTCACTTATACTTACCATTATGCCGCAATTCTTCACTTTTTTGTTAGCTTATAGTTTTTATTATGCCACAATTTGTGATGATTATCATATTGATCCCATAATGGTAAGCTCCAACATCATAAGTGGAGGTCAAATAACTCCAGTAATAGTACTTGAAAGATCTTTAGTGTATAAGCAAAAGAAAGGAGGAGGCGAACGACGTGACTGGTGGTGGGTTAACGAGAAAGAGGCAGAGAGACGGTGAGAGCAGCGGAGAGAGCACGCGTGAATGAATGGGCCGGGATTTTTTAAATAAACCTAGTAAACTGGGTCCAAGAGACGCGGTTATAAATGGTATAAACCGCGTCTACTTAACGCGGTTTTGTGTTAATAAAACGCGTCTTCGTGACGCGGTTTAGTTAATATAACCGCGTTTTCGTGACGCGGTTTTATTAATATAACCGCGTTATTAAAACGCGGTTTATACCATTGTTATACGCGGTTTATGGACGCGGTTTATTAAAGCCGCGTTTTGTAAACGCGGTTCAACAGTAGATTTAGAAATATTTTTTTTTTCAGCATTATTTTTTTAATTTTTTTATTTTTTAGCATTATTTTGGGAACCGACTCCTATAATATTTCAGTAATATACAATGATGTAACCTGAAGTTTAAAATTTCTCATGAATCAGTTATCTTTTACCAAAATTTAGTAGATTTTAAATGAAAACAACAATCTATATGTATCCTCTATCATAATGCGATAATTTCCTTTGTCTAAAAATGCTAATATGACATATTTTTTTGATAATATAAGTAATTTTTGTTAGACCGTGAACAACTTTTTGATAATATTATCATAGTTTATACTACATCAATTTTTTGGCAGAAATTAGCCTAATTTTAATGAAAATTTACCAGATTTTAACACAGTAGATACAAAAGTGATAAAATTTCTTATCTCAGCCTCATTGTATATATTAAAACGACATAGTATTTAGATAATAAATACCCAAATTTTAAAATACTTAAGAAATAGTTTTCCTAATTTATATAGCTCTGATAGTTAACTTTTTTTTGTTACTTCATATATATTATATTGTTACTTATATTGTCTTATAACAAGATATAAAATGATTAATGAAAAATATTTTTTTATTAAAAACATACAAGAAGACCTCACAATGAAGAATTAAGTTTTACTTTGAAACAAACAACGGAAAACCCCACTCGGGATTTATATTTCTTTGGAAAACTTTTTATGAAGAAAAATTAATTCCTAGATTCTACTTTTCCATCAAAATTAACGGAGCCTTATTAGTAACTCTGAAGTTGACACAGGTGAAGTATTTGGTTTTTGAGAGGTGTATGGCTTTTAGTTCTTTTTTTTAATTTTTGTCTCACTCTTGTGAACTTTTTTGAGCTTCGCTTTTATAGGTTCGCCAATTTTGGTAACTAGAGTTTTCTCTCTAGTTATCGAAAAAAGAAGCATTGGTTATAATAATATTATGCTGTTGAGTCAAAAGAAACTTTGTATTAGTCAAAAGAATAGCACTATCGCTGCTCCCACTTATTAAAAAGCCAAGTAGGGTCGACATCCAACACATTAGAAATAAGAATAAATTTTATGTATATATTTTTATATAAGAATTTCATAATTTATATATTAAATAAATATGCTTAAATTTTTAGTTTATAGAAATAATTATTTATAACATTGAATTTATATATTTAATATATGTCCGTGAATATTAAATATACGTATAACATCTTTGGTTTTAATTTTAAAAATTGAAATATAGGATTATTTGTGATAAAGATTCCTGCACTTTGATCATTATGTCAGTTTAGCTCTTTTATTTTTAATTGTGTCAATTTAATCCCTATATAATTTAAAATGTGTCAATTTAATCATTGGAGAAAAATTTATATTACGTTTTTAATGAAATTTTTAATAGTTTGGCCACAAATTAAGTTAAATTAAGTAAATGAATAAATTTATAATAAGTTACTTGCCTCTAACATAATTTTGTCCTTCTAAATTACGTCATTAACTTAACTAAAAGGGATTGGGTGTTGGGTGGAGGCTTCAGTTCCGCTCTCTTTGCTCCTGTTCGCCTTCTGGTTCTTCTTCAGCTAGGGCCCCAGTATGTGTTTGTTCTATGAGCGTTGTCCCCGTGTCTTGTCCGGTCCTGTTCTCGGTGGTTGTTGTGTCATATTTTGTGGGGTGCTTTTGTTTCTATTTTCTTGTTTTGTGCCTTTTGTTTCTGGCCCCCGTGCTGTTATGGTCAGGCTTAGGCCTCGCCTAACAAGTGGTCTGCTTGTGTCCGCGATTTTGTCCCAAATTACCGGAAAAAAAAAAAACTTAACTAAAATTTGATCAAAGGAGTATATTAACACATTTTGAACTATTCAGGGACTAAATTGACACAATTAAAAATACAAGGACCAAATTAATACAATGGGTAAAGCATAGGGACCTTTGATGTAAATAAATCTAAAATATATAATTATTCGTGTATAGTATATGTAAAATATTGTTTTATTATAAATAATATTAAAATACTATATATAAATATATATATATATATATATATATATACATATAAATTATATATTTTTGTATGTAAAATACACACATATATAAGTTATGTACTTTTTTCTGAACATATACGTAAAATTTATACTCATCTCACATTGAAAAATAGTACAAATTTTTTGTCAGTGCACTCAATCATCACCCAATGTTGCACTTTTTTTTGCATGTCTGTAAAATCATAAATGTTGTTTTCTCTTTATATGGCTGGGAGCTCCTCGGAAATGGTACAAGGATGCATACATCTTACCCTTCTAAAACCCTGACTTAGAGTGGGTCTCTTTGAGGCACTGGGTTATTGTTATTGTTGCATTGAATTGCCACCCAAGTAGCTATCTCATGACAATTAAAATTTTCTTCCTGAATCCATTCTCTATGCATTGTTTTTTTGAACTTCAACTGGAGTTATCATCATAGATATGCAATTGTTTTGCAAAGGTTTATCAGAACAAACGCCAAGATTTTCTCGTGTACTGTCTTCATTCGGGATTGTTGTGCTTCTGTATGACCACGACATTCCTTATGATCAAGGTCAGAATGTCACTCATTGAGAAACACTCATTTTTTTCTCTTCTTTTTCTTCATCAGGTGCTCATAATGTTGCGGACACATCCCAACTTTTCCAACACCAAATCTCTCATAGGGTAGCTAGTACCAGTGGCTTTACTGCCAGTGCGGGCTCAAACGAAAATAAATCCGGTCAACAAGCTACCGGAGGTGTCCAAATCGGAGAGAATTTGCATAATACTATATATAACATGATGGGCAACAACTCGGAGAATGAGGAAACCTACCCTTGCCTCATGAGTATTTGTTCGGACAAGGTCCAAGGACTTCTATGTGTGTCGAACATGGAGGAGCTTGTGTTTCGATATTACAATAGTAGTGGTGTAGAATCTAAGTTGGTTATGCCACTACAACAGGTAAAGCTGGTTCAACCTTACATGTATTGCAGCTACCAAATAATCCAAATTTTGATGGTAGATGGACGTATGAATTATAGGTTCTTAAGATTTGGTAACTTTGATTGGGTTGTGAGGAGACTCTTAGAAGCTAAACCTCATCCTTACTTGTCGTTCACTTATGATGAAATTACGGTAGTAGAAAAATGTTCTATTCAAGGTTTTTTTAGTAAGCTAAAAGACAAAGATTTGATTAGCCAGCCGACACTTTATACTAAATATAAAGAGCGCTACGAGTGTTCACATGAGACACATTTGGGCCCAATCAAAGGGAAATTATATATCTCCTCTACCACATTAGAGTTTTGTAGTGACAAGCACGTTTCCTGTTATAGTAGTAATGCGTGTCGTGGAACACTTCAACATAGCTTTTATAGGTTGGCTATTCTGTTTAAGGAGATCAAGAAATATAATGCTCACGGACGTCCGGATGGGAAAGACCAAGAAAATCAATTAGACTTTGATAAGGAAGATTACAAAAGCTGCAATTTTGTATCCAACATGACCATTCATGCTACTCCATTCGATCTGACTGTGAGTCGTCATACTCAGCCTGATGGAAGATGCAACCTTTGCAACGATCCTAGTGTACATGTCTATAAATTCTTAGACATCAAAGAGTACACCAATTGCACTGCTAGCTTCCAGGCAGTGTTCAACGCCAATCATAGTTGTTGTCAATCTGCATCTTAACACTGTCGTATGCTAAACTATTTATGTAATAAACTTTTGGCTATGTTAAATTTCTCTTGTGTACGAACTTTGTATCTTTTGGAAGTCTTCTCATTTCCTTTGATTATTAGGGGGAAAAAAACTACTTATGTAATACAAATGTTGATTTTTATTTTTTTTTTATTTAGACAGTAAAGTTTAAAGAAATCAGTGTTTCTAACGTATGCAACATTCTTCTCTAACACACTATCTCAGGCTGGCATTTGAAGGTTCAAAATGCATGCCCAAATTGTTTAATAATTATGATTTTTTTTTTTTAATGTAGGGAGGTTATCGTTGGAAAAATGATGTAAGAAAAGCTTAAAGTTATAGGAAACTCATTCTCCACGTCAAAAAAAATGATGGACAATGCTGTTTAGCCCACATCCCACATGGGAAAAACGTTAGAAAGTGGAGCAGTTTATATAGACCCATCTAACCTCTTGGCTTTGAATGTAGTCATGGGTGAGCGAATGGAAACCGTACCCGCGCGCGTGCATTGCTGAACCGTTTTTGGTTATAGTATTTATTTGCTGCAATTCAATTTTCTCCAGCTCGTTGGAATTTGACTGTTGGGTCTTCACATTACTAGTATAAATACGCCCCTTGGTATAGTTCAAAAATCATCAGCAACAATTCTCATCTTCATCTCGTTTCTCTCTCTCTCTCTCTCTCTCTATCCAAAAAAAAACCTTGGGCAAAGTTCTTCGACTCTCCTACCTGACGATTGACGAATATACGTTAACAGTCGGACCGTGTTAATCTTAGTGGACAACCGCCAATGCAGCTATTTGCACCAGAACAGCAGTGAAATCACCTTTTAGGATAGCAGTATTTTCTACAGCGCGGTATCTTTGGTACTCTAATCCACTTCTAAATTTCACGGTACTATTTGATTGCGATGCTTAAGTATTTTCGCACTTTTTTGCTGCAATTATTAGCTGATTTTATTCTGCGTTTTCACGCTTCATATCACTGCAATATTTTACTGTTTTTTGTGCAGTATTTTACTGTCACTTATGGATACATTTTAACTGAATTTTTTCGCTGCTATTTTCAATACTTTTCAGGTTTGTTTGTTTGTTTGTTTTTTTTTTTTTTTTTTTTTTTTTTTAAACAGTCAATTTCTATTGGATTTTCGCATAAGTTGTTTACTTCAATAGTATAGAAATATTAGACTGCAATTTCCGTAAATATTTACCGTAATTTTCACTGCATTTTACTGTATTCTACATATAAAATTGTGCTATAATTTTGCTGCGGATAGGTTGTACTCACTGTTTTTATAACTGTTATCACTTACACACCTTGACATTTTAATATATGCAATAAGGTAACCTGAGTTTTGAATATTTTATTACTTAGCTACTATGATGAAATTTGATGAAATTTTGTAAGCGCTAAAGTTTTTGGTAAATTAGCTACAATTAAACAAATTACAAGTTGTGAAAAGTAAAAACGAATTACAGATTGAAAGATATCGAAAACTAAGGCAAGAATAACGCAAAGAGGTTCAAACTTTAACTCGTCCTAATCCTTGGAGATCTTTTACTAGTAATCAATGATTATTAAAAATTACAAGTGATTACAACTCGAATCTAACACATGCAGCACTTGTGACTCAAGCTACAGGCTCGTTCTTCAGATTCCATGTCAGAAACCTAACAATCTAACCATAAGTCATGTCTCTTCAGTTGCTGAATCTTGCATAGATCTCTGTTCATGAGGATGGAACATGGAAGTTGCTCAGAGGTCTGATTTAGGTAAGGATTTCAATGTATGAACGCGGAAAAAAGAGCATATCCAGTACCTTAAGATCTCCCGCCACTAAGGAGAAAGAGGGGAGAAAATGAAGCAAAAATATTGTTGCTTCTCCAAAACCCTAAGAAGGAAGTTGGTCATTTTCTAATCTGAGCCCACTATTTTAAACCTGACTTAGCTAAACGCAGCATTTTAGTTAGCCCATTAATATGAGGTGTTGTGTTTTATCGTTTGTAATAAACCTATTAATAGCTAGTCTCATTTTTAACATATTTTAAGGTCTAATCTATACTTTATTAGGCATGGTTTAGGTTATATACTTACCAATTAGGATATAAGTGTTATTTTCTTTTTATACGGTTGGGAGCCCATTGGAAACAACATAAGGCTATGTACATCTTACCCTTTCAAAACTCTGACTTAGAGTGGGCCTCTTTGAGGCACTGGATTGTTAACATATAGTGGCCTTGAATTGCCATCCATATAGTTATCACATGACAATTAAAATTTTCATCCTGAATCCAGTCTCTATTAGGCGTGGCCAACGGGCCGGGTCGGCCCGGAAACCAGCCTGACCCGGCCCGTCTGGGGCCCGGCCCCAGGTCGGTATACCCTGGGCCTGGCCACGGGCCAATTTTTGATGGGGGCTAGGCCCGGCTCGGCCCGGGCCTGGGAATCCTCCTAATTTTTTAAAAAAAAATTTATATTACTTTTACTTTGTATTTTTTAATAAATAAATTTGTAATTTTAAATATTAGGCTCCAGTTGCGTTTTATTTGTACTTGTTACCTTATTTATTTACCATTATTTACTATTACTTATTATATATTTTATTTTATTACATATATTTGGCATTATTAGTGCTTGGGATAAAATGTATTTGCATCTTATATTATTTATCAATGAATTATAATAATTTTAGTATAAAACGACTTTGTATTTTTTAAATTTTGCATTTTTTTTAAAGTTCACGGAAAAGGGGCCAACCCGGGCCTGGGCCAGGGCCGGGTCAGGCCCTGGAGCCCTCCAGGCCCAGCCAGGCCCAACTCGGCCCGTGGCTATGCCTAGTCTCTATGCATGGTTTATTTGAACTTCAATTGGAGTTATCATCCCTGGCACTTTTAGATATGCAATTGTTTTGCAAAGGTTTATCAAAACAAACACCAAGATTTTCTTGTGTACTGTCTTCATTCGGGATTGTTGTGCTTCTGTTTGACCACGACATTCCATATGATCAAGGTCGGAATGTCACTCATTAAGAGACACTCATTTTTCTTTTCTTTTTCTCCATCGGGTGCTCAAAATGCTATGAACGCTTCCCAACTTTTGCAACACTAAAACTCTCACAGAGTAACTAGTAGCAGCGGCTTTGTTGCCAGTACGGGCTCAAACAAAAATAAATTTGGTCAACAAGCTACAGGAAGTGTCCAAATCGAAGAAAATTTGCATAGTACTGTATATAACATGATGGGCCACAACTCGGAGAATGAGGAAACCTACCCTTGCTTTATGAGCAGTTGTTCGGGCATTGTTGAGGGAGTTTTATGTGTGTCAAAAATGGAGGAGCTTGTGTTTCGATTTTACAATACTAGTGGTGTAGAATCTAAGTTGGTTATGTCATTGCATCAAGTAAAGCTAGTTAAACCTTATACATATAGCTACCACAAGATATTCCAAATTTTGATGATGGATGGAGGTGGTTGTTATAGATTCTCAAGCTTCAACAACTTTGACTGCGCCTTGAGAAGAATTTTAGAAGCTAAAGCTCACCCTTACCTATCGTTCACTTATGATAATATTATGGTAGTAGAAAAGTATTGTGTTGAAGGTTACTTCAGCGAGGTTGTAGAGTGCGATGATCTAATTAACTGGCCAACACTTATTCCATATAGAAAGCGCTACCAATGTAGCCTTGATTCGCATCTTGGTCCAATTTGAGGCACCATATATATCTCCTCCACTATTTTAGAGTTTTGCAGTGACAATCCGGTCTCATATTATAGTCCTATTGTATGTCATGGAACTCTTAAAGGTAGCTTTTATAGGTTAGCTATGCATTTTAAAGATATCAAGAATTATGATGGTCATGGACGACCTAATGGGGATGACCAAGAAAATCAATTGGACTTTGTCAAGAAACATCACAAAAGCTGTAACTCCACACCTAACATCACCATCCATGCTACTCTATTCTATTTGACTATGAGTACCCATCCTCTGCCTGAAGGAACATGTAACTTTTGTACTGATCCTAGTGTACATGTCTATAAATTCATGGACATCGAAGACTACATCAAATGCATTGCTGGCTTCAAGGTAGTGTTCAATGCCATTCATAGTAGCTGCTGTCAGTCTGTATCTTAACATAGTCGTGCGCTATATTGCATATGTAATAAAAATGTTGATTTTTGTTTTCTATTGTAGAACATCAAAGTTAGACGACAAAGTTGTAAAGAAATGAGTGTTTCCAACATATTTGAGGTTCTAAATGCCCAAATTATTTAGTAATTGCGATGATTCTTTATTGCATATATCAAAATAACCCATTATGTTCCTTCGCTAATGATGTCTGCATGGCAAAAATAAAAATTCGATACCAATGAATTGATATAGCGTTGGAATACTTTATCTAAATCTATTCTACTATCTTTCAGTCTCGGAAAAAAAAAAAATCTAGTACTAATGACATTTATAGTACCAAAACATTTTATACGAATACCATTGGTGGTAAACTGTAACTAAGGAACGTACTCAGTGCCTCAAGGGCTCCTGCCTACGTAGGGTCTGGGGGGGACGGATGTACGCAGCCTTCCCCCTTTAGGGTGTTAACCTGAAGAGAGGCTGTTTCCCAATGTCCCCAACCTGAGGGTGAGGACTTCCCAGGAGGTCACCCATTCTAGTACTACTCTCGCTCAAGCACGCTTAACTTCGGAGTTCTAATGGGATCCGGTGACGGCGTGTTGATGCCCTCTATGGTGGTAAACTGTAACTAATAACATTATTGATTTTTGATACATAAACAACATATACAATAGAATTATCATGTACTATTACCTCTTTTTTACTATGGTACCCCATACTTTTTTTGAGGGATGATTTTTTAAAATAGCACCTTTTGATATTTTTATTTCCAAAATAGCATGCGAAAATTCATAATTATCAAAATAGCATGCAAAAATTAAAAATTATCAAAATAGTACGTCTAGTTAGCCTGCCCTTGCCACCTAAGCAAGGCCATTTTTGTCATTTTCTTTTTTTTTTTTAAATTTAAAAAAAGGAGAAAAGGTTTTTTTTTTTAATGGCTGCAATAACTTTTCACCAAAATGTAAAAAAAAATTACATGTTGACTAGATTTTTAGTATTGTATTATATAGATTATTATTTGATATGTCAAAATTTATCAAAATTTTATAAGTTTATTATAAAAAAAAAAGTATATTTACTCTTATTATCGTTGTTATATATCTAAGTTTATATGTTATAAAAAAATTTAGGCAACATTTATTATTAATTTTTTACAATTTGGTGAAAGATTATTCCAGTAGTAATAAAAGACTTTTTCCTTTTTTAATTTTGAAAAAAGAAAATGACAAAAATGCCCTTGCTTAAGTGGCAAGGACATGCTAACTGGACATGCTATTTTAATAATTTTTAATTTTTACATATTATTTTAATAATTTTAAATTTTTAGGTATTATTTTAAAAATAAAAATATCAAAATGAGTTGTTTTGAAAAATCACCCTTTTTTGAATACTCTCTCTCTAGTGCTGCCAGTATTAGTATGAGCATGATATCGAATCAAATTCTAGTACTAAAGTCAGTATTATATATTCAAAAAAACTTTTTTCTTTTTTTAATTTTGAAAAAAAAAACATTACAAAAATAGCCTTACTTAGGTGGCAAGGGTATGCTGATTGGGCATGCTGTTTTGATAATTTTTAATTTTTACATGCTATTTTAATAATTTTAAATTTTTACGTGTTGTTTTGAAAATAAAAATGTCAAAATATGTTATTTTGAAAAATCGAATTTTTAACCCAATTGGCACCTTTTTAAAAAAATTTACCAAACTAACATTATTTCAAAAATATTTACAAAAATAACACCATTTACTGTAGCTTGTTCAACGTACGCCGTTTGCGTACGTCGAGTAATTTTCTTTTTTTTAATAGTTTACTCAACATACTCCATTTGAAACAGAGTATGTTGAGTAAATGTTTTTTTAGCTTACTCAACGTACTCCATTTGAAACGGAATACGCTGAGTTACTGTATTTTGAAAAAAAGAGGCTGTTTTCGAGTACCCCAAGACTCTGCGTAGGTAGGTGAAGGCTAGCACTCTTATTGGATCGCGGTTTTCACTTTAGTTAAGAGAGGGTTTTTCCATGTAAAAATCTCGTGGGTGGTTACTTTGATTTTCTTTGACTTTTCGCTTCTGCTTGTATTCAATTTGTGGATTTGTAGATTTTTCTTCTTTTGTTTATCGGCCTGATGCTGCGAATCATCTTTTGTGCATGTATTCAATTATCGGGGGAAAAAAAAGGGTCTAACCCCCAATTAGGTGCTTGAGGGAACTTTTTTATCTGTTTCACAAAGGCGACCTATGCCATAGTTTCCTAGTGCACCATCTTCACTTGTCATTGCTGTTCTTTAACCACTTTGTTCAATATGATCAGAGTAAAAAAAATACTCTTTGGGTGACTATGACATCTCTATGTACTTGTAATATTGCAGATTTACATCAACTTGTGCAGCGTAAGGTCTCTCACATGATAGACAACAACAAAGGCTTTACAGCTAATGCAGGATTAAACAAGAATGAACATGGTCAACAAGCTAATGGAGGCATCCAAATCGGAGACTATCCAATTAATAATATTGCTAATATCAGCCACAACACAGAGAATGAAGAAACCTATCATTGCTCTGAGATAAGAAGTGGTTCAAACATTGTTGAAGGAGCTCTTTGTGTGTTGAGTACAAAATTTGTGTTCCGACCTTATGTTGAATCTGAACCCGATGTGGAAATGGCATTGCATCAAGTGAAGCTGGTTAAACCTCGTGTGCACACCCACCCCAAAAGAATCCAAATTTGGATGGAGGTCAGAAATTGTGGTTATATATTCTTAGACTTTGGTAACTTCTAAGGCGCATTGAGGGGACTCTTTAAAGTTAAACCTCACCCTTACTTGATTTTTGATTATAATGAAACTATGGTAGATGAAAATTAATGTGTCCAAGGTTATTTGAGTGAGGTTATAAGGAAAGAGTTTCTAATGAACAACCCAAAGGGAATTTATTCTAAAGAATCCTACTGGTGCATCCATTATTCCTATTTTGGCCAGATTAAAGGTACTCTCTATATATCTTCAACTATGCTAGAGTTCTGCAGTGATGATCATGTTTCCTGCTATAGTGGTATGATGGGTAATACAAATCAAAAGAGTTACTCAATATCAAGAAGTACGATGGTCATCAACCTTCCCGCAGGGACAACAAAGAAAGTCAAAAGCACTCTGATCCATGTTCGCTTTATGAGTGCCCCGCAACACCCTACATCTTGATTCATGCTACCCCATTCAACCTCCCATTGGATGCTTGTCCTGAGCCTAATGATCAGCCTAGTGACGAATGCAAACTTTGCAAATATCCTGGTGTTTATGTCTTACAATTCTTGGCCATTCAAGGATACGAAAAATTCATTGCTGGTGTCGAGGTTGTGTTTAACGTCAATCATAGAAATTGTTGCCAATCTGTATGTTAACATTGAGTATCTTGACCACAAAGTTCTTTCAAAGTGGGCACCGTGATCGATATTTAGGAACCTGCAAATGTTGACGAACGTGGTCGTGCTAACAAATTTTGGTTTATTTCACTATTTGAAGACTTGTACCACATATTTTTATTTTTATTTTATATTATATTGTGTCAATTAGAGCATCTTTATATCATATGTTGAATGGACTACATAGGCTCATCTAACATATCGGCACACTACATCTGAGGTGCCTTTTTCAAAAGGCGCTTCGGCATACATCGTCAGAATAGCTGGAATGTTTTTAACTTGGTCCATTGCTTTCTAGTCTTTAAGTAATAGACATCACTGTTTCCCTTTTGTTTTGGAATAAAGCATGATCGCGTCACGCTCCTTGTACAACCGATTATGCACTAGTATTAAGCATCTCCCCCGCATACGTTTGTTTTTTAATGGAAAAAATGTTACCTGAAAAAATTGGTGCCTAACCTACCCTTAGGTTAAATATGTAGGGCGGAGAGCTTTTAGCCGTTGCAATCAAACTCGTAACAAGAAAGATTAAAAAAAATGAGTAAAAAATGGATCCTGCGACTGCAAGTAACAGTCTACAAACTCGATTATAGGCTTCTAAGGTTACCGTTGGATTGAGATAGAGCATTACATTCTTGGGAGAGCAAATTGAAAAGTGAGACCAATTTTAAAACAAATTCCGAATTTAAAACCACTTATAAAATCAATAAAATCGTTTATAATTTTTATTCCTCAAATTAGGATATAATCATTGAAGTTTGCCTCCAACAAGCCTAAACAAGACGGATGGCTAAAACCGGCAAGCGATATCTCAATTTTCCAAATAGAAATTTTCAGAAAATATTACATTTTATTTAATTAAGACGCTTCGGCCTATTATTACTGATAAACTTATGAAATTAAGTTACTGTAAAACTCTATTATTGATAATAAATATGAAGATACAAAAGGCTCTTTATATAGAACAATACAATGAAGATACATAAGAGAAATAAGGAAAGAGTGCAAGAATTGTGGCAAAAATATTGACCATCATAATCTTTCCTAATTACATGAATGTTGCCATATCCTAGGATATCTTCCCTAATAGGCCCCCTCAATCTGAACGGGGAGGAAGCACGCAAAGATTGGTCTTGTGGTGAAGAAAACTATCAGCAGGTAGACCTTTGGTTAGGATATCAGCAACCTGTTTAATGGTAGGAGTGTAGAGTACTTGAAGATCGCCCTTGAGAACCTTTCCACGAACATAGTGATAATCAACATCAATATGCTTGCTTCGATCATTAGAGACCTAGTTGGCAGCAAGATAGGAAGTAGACACATTGTCACAGTATATGAGAAGCGGTCCCGGATGTCGAATGCCAAGGTCTCTCATGATATACCGGATCCAGTCACTCTCAACAACTGCTTGAGCGATAGCCCTGTACTCAGATTCCGTGGTGTATTTGGAGACAGTAGCTTGCTTCTTGGCACGCCATGAGATGAGGTTTGGGCCGTGGTAGACAACATAACCTGTGGTGGAGCGGCATGTGTCGAGACAGCCTCCCCAATCAGCATCAGCAAAAGCAGTAATGAGGAGGCGAGGGGCAGGGCAGAGGAGAAGACCATGGTCAGGGGTAGCCTTGAGGTACCGGAGGATGCGTTTGACTTCTTGCCAATGAGAGGTGCGTGGGGCATGCATGAACTGAGAGACGAGGTTAACAGCATAGCATATGTCGGGGCGGGTCATGGTCAGATATTGGAGAGCACCCACAGCACTCCTGTACTCGGTAGGATCCTCCAGAAGGTCACCTTCACTTAAGGTGAGGTGTGCTCGGGTGGGGATGGGAGTTTTGATGGGTTTAGCGTCAGCCATATTGTATTTAGTGATAAGGTTAACAGTATACTTGTGCTGGGAGAGGAATAAGTCGTGGAGAGTACGGTGCGCGTGAATGCCAAGGAAGAAATGCAACGAGCCAAGGTCTTTCATGGCAAATTGGGATGAGAGAGATTGGATGAGGGTGTGAAGTTGAGAGGCGTTGGTGCCAGTGAGGATTATGTCATCTACATATAGTAGAAGGCAGGTGAGATGGGTCGGGGTTTTATGAATGAACAGAGAAGGGTCAGCACGACAACAGATAAAACCAAGACTGAATAAGAACGCACTAAACCGTTGGAACCAAGCTCGAGGTGCTTGTTTCAAACCATAAAGCGCCTTCCTTAACCGACATATGTGATTAGGATACTTGGGATGTATAAAGCCCTTAGGTTGTCACATATAAACTTCTTCCTTAAGTTGACCATGTAGGAAAGCATTTTTAACATCCAGTTGTTGAATTTGCCAGTTATGTGTAATAGCAAGGGCAAGTATGAAACGAATGGTAGCAGGTTTGACGATAGGGCTAAAGGTCTCTTTGTAGTCAAGGCCTTCATGTTGATGAAAACCTTGAGCAACAAGGCGAGCCTTGAACCTCTCAACCGAACCATCCGCTTTATACTTAACTTTGTATTTTCAAGTGCTTCCTACAATATTCTTGGATGGGTCAAGGGGAACAAGATCCCAGGTGTAATTGAGAATGAGAGCATTGAATTCATTTGCCATGGCCTCTTGCCACTACGGGTTTTTCATAGCCTGCGAGTAACACGTTGGCTCCTGTATGACAGTTATGGACGACGGGGAGAGAGGATACTTGGTTTTACAAATACCACTTTTGAGGCGGGTGAGCATTGGATGGGTATTGAGGTCCCGAGTCACGGGAACGGGGTTCGGGTGGGGCTCAGCCTGAGGCGGGTGGGTGACCACCGGGTGTGCTAGTTGGGAGTTGGTGTCGGGTGGAGTGGGTGGAAGCTCTAGAGGAAGACTAGGTGCTGGGGATATGCATTGGGAGGTGCGGTTGGGGCTCGGGTGAGGGCTGATCTCCGTTGTGGTGGGAACTGGGAGAGGCGCAGTAGAGGCCAGTACTGGGAGCACCACATCGGGGGGGGGGGGGGGGGGGGGGGGGGAGGAGATCGCAGTAGGGGAAGGGAGAGCCCGTGGTCCAGCCAAGGCCATGGACACGGGTGGCGGGTTTGTGATGGAACATGTGGGATTAGGTGGCGACCATTGTGAGTTAGATATGTGAATGACTAAGGGTGAGGTTGTTGTAGTATTGGTAGAGGGTCCGGAGGAACGAATTAGGGAAATATAGGGAAAAACAGACTCATCAAAAACAACATGCCTATTTATGTACATTCGTTTGTTGATGGAGTCAAAGCAGCGAGATCCTTTGTATCGCGCCGGATACCCTAAAAAAATGCAAGTAGTAGACCGTGGGGCCAGTTTGTGAGGGGCACGGGGTCTGATGTTTGGATAACAAGCACACCCAAAGACACGAAAACGTTTGCAGTCGGGATTAGTACGAAAAAGCTTTTGAAAGGGAGAGAGGTTTAAAAGTTTTGGCGTTGGGAGACGATTTATAGTAAAACATGCAGTACAGAAGGCGTCATCCCAAAATTCATAAGAGAGTTTTGAATGAATTAGTAGTGTCCGTGCCATTTCAGATAAATGTTGATGCTTGCGTTCCGCCGCCCCATTTTGTTCAGGGGTGTTAGGACATGATAGGCGAAAATGAATTCTAACATCATGGCAAAGCGCATTCATGCGTTTATGATCGAATTCACCCCCACCATCACTTTGGAAAACTTTAATTTTAACGCCAAATTGATTTTCCACTAGTGTTTTGAAAGCGGTGAAAATATCGTAAACTTTAGATTTGCGTTGCATCGGATATAGCCACGTGAATCGAGAAAAATCATCAACAAACAGAACATAATATTTATATGCAAAATTTGAGAGAATCGGGGTTGGCCAAACATCAGAATGTATCAATTGAAGAGGCATGGTAGTAGTATGGCGGGCACGTTCGAAAGGTAATTTGGCAAATTTGCCTAAACAACAAGAAACACATTTATTCAAAAACTTAATATCCGAACAAAAATGTTGTTTACATAATGCCCTAATCGCTGATGCCACAGTTCACCTTACTTAACGCGTGCTATGAGGCCAACATCGTGCGGTGAGAAGCTATATAGCGGTCCGTTACTGGGTACTTGGAGAAGCGGCGTCCCCGTAGCATTGTCCTTAACACAAAAGGAGTTGGAGTCAAATTCAACTCTACAGCTATTGTCATGACACAGTTGTTTAATGGATAATAGATTATGGGTGAGGTTTGGTACAAGCATGACATTGTTAAGTTTAAGGGGAGTTCTAGGAATAGTGGTAGAGCCAACGTGCGTCACAGGTAATAAGTCCCCATTTCCTACAAGAACACCTTTTTGACCAGAGTAAGGAAGAAGGTTAGAGAGAATACTCGGGTTAGGTGTTATATGATTGGATGCACTGGAGTCAGGGTACCAATTGTAGTCGTGCGGTTCTCCAAGAGTCATGGCAGCGAGGGAGTGACTTGGATCAGGGAAAGCGGTAGTATCGTGCCGATGGGGGCAAGCAACAGCGGAATGACCCATCTGAGAGCAGATCTGGCAAGACTGGGGAGCGGGTCCGAGCACACCTGCACTAGAGTGAAAGGGGGGACCAATAGGAGGAGGGACCAATGGGGAGCCAAGGGGAGGGGGCATGGTTGGGGCTTGGGAACGGTGGGGGTTGGGGTGTCGGCCACCTTGCGGCCCTTGTTCCGAGCCCAACCTTGACCACCACCACCGTGGCCGAGGTTGGGTTGAGGAGTTTGGCTCGAGGCTACCATAGCGTGAGCCGGGTCAAGGTTGGTGCGTCCAATGGTCCGAGTAATAGCACCGTCTTCATTAAGTAAAGTAGATTTAAGTTCATCATATGAATAGAGTTTTGAGGTTTGTCGAGGAAAAGTGGCAAAAGCAGCGTATTCAGGGGGAAGACTATCGAAGTGTTGAAATTTTCTAGCAAAAACAGGTGAGTCAATGATAGCTAAATCATCAGCAATAGTTTTTAATTCGGAGAGGTAAGCGTCCATTGTTTTGCCATCTTTACGATGATTTATAAGCTGGGTTCAGAGGTCATACTCCTTAGCCATGGAGTGATCCCGAAAACGCTTAGCTAGGGTATCCCACATGGCTTTGGATGTTGGATTTGGTGTCCATCCCTTCCGCCGCATATGTTAGATTTAGGGTTCAAAATTGAGGTTATAAAGTGTAATTAACTATAATATATTTCACAAAAGAATTAGCATATGAATGTTAACTTGTGTCGAATTTTTCAAAGTTAATTTTGTATTGCCTTTTATTGAGAAAAAAGCAATTTACACGTAGTTTACAGCTCAAATTTTTAACACTGTGCAATTCTAGCATCCATAAAAGTAGCAATTTACGTGCAATATTCCCAGTGCCCCAAGGACTCCCGTCTAAGCAAGGTTTTGGTGTGGGGGGGGGGGGGGGGGGGGGGGGGGGGGGAATGAATGTGCGTAGCCTTCCCCCTTCAAGGTGTTACCCTAAGGAGAAGCAATTAACGTAGTGGTCTATTTTACAAAGTAAAAAAAAAAAAAAATTCTCAAATTTTGAATTTATTATTGTCTAACTTTAATTATATGCACAACTTTCATTGTGTATGTCCTTCAAGAAATGCATAAATTGTATATACGAGAATAGCAAACAAGAGGGAAAGAACAATACAAATCAAATAAAAAAAAAAATCTCTTAACTAGGTACGAAAATGCATGCCATGATCAAAGTTATGGCACAAGAAGCGACAACTTTGCAGGATGGTCCGATTGTGATAAAAAAAGAAGGGGTGGCGTTTGAACCCAGATTCGGACTACTGGTGGTGATGGTTTGAGGGTAGTTGATGGGCGTCCGTTTTGTAATTAGGGATGGCAATGGGGCGGTAAAACCTATTACCCGTGGGGGTACGGGCACGGGGTACAGATGAGGCTGGTAACGGGTACGGGTAGGGTACACATGCCAATACCCATCACGGGTATGGGACGGGTACGAGTATAGGCTTGTACCCGCCCCGCCACGTTTCCGCATGTACCTGCACTGCACCGCCCCACCCCATACTTGCCCCATACCCGTGGATAATAAGTTGGACATGGATAGGTAACAAAGCGGGTATGAAGCGGGTAAGGGCGGGTACGGGTGAGCATGGGCGGGCAGGGGCGGGTAATGGGTACCCATTTACGGGTATGGGTTTGTACCTACTTCATACCCGTGACGGGTAATGGGGCGGGTATGGGTATAGGATTTGGGTGGCGGGTACGGGTATGGAGGAGGCGCCCCCTGTACCCGCCCCGCCCCGCCCCGCCCCGCCCCTTTGCCATCCGTATTTGTAGTAATTCAATGTATTATCTACCAGCACATTATTTCACTCAAAAACTATCAAACCATCAACACTTTTCTACGACATACACGGCTACAAACCACAGCATAGAGTGGTCATCTACAACGTATTCTTTAAGATCAGAACGTCGTACTATTTTTGTCTGAATAATAACAAAATGTAATTAACATATAAAAAGAAATAAATAGCTATTTATGTGAGGGGAAAAATATGATTCCTTGACGTAAATGAATAAGAGAATACAAGCTCTTTATATCGAGCCAAGTACAAACTTAGTACATCTAAAGTTAACACATGGAGTATTGGTTTTCGGGGGGTGCATTGCTTTTAGTTTTCTTTTTATTTTTGTCTTGCTCTTGTGAACTTTCTTGAGCTCCGCTTCTAGGGGTTCGCCGGTTTTTATATCTATAGTTTTCTCTCTAATTATCCAAAAAAAATATTTGCTTATAATAATATTATGCTCTACAATCACGGTACAATTATTTTCATTAAGAAACTTTGTATTAGTCAAAAGAATAAAACCATCTTCTCACTTGCTCCCACTTATTAAAAGCAAAGTAGCGTCAACATCCAACACTATTGATTTTTTACGTGAGATATGAATAAAAAACAGAATACATTTTATGCATATATTTATATATAAGAATTACATAATTTATATATTAAATAGATATGATTAAATTATTATTTTATAGAAATAATTATTTATAACATTGAATTTATATATTTAATGTGTCCTTAAATATTAAATGTACATAATATCTTAGGTTTTAATTTAAAAATGAAAATATATAAATATTAAAAGTAGCGGGCGTCGTGCCATGCTGGAGTAGCGGGGGGCTTCCATCCGGCTAGTTTCGACCAATGGCGGATAGGGTCCGGCGATTAGATTTAAAGCCCCAACGTATCATGCCCCTAGAACATTTATGCATATGATTGATATTTAAAATTTTGAGTCCAAGAAAGAAAGGTTCAGCAAATTTTTTACTAACCAAATTTTTCATCCGAAAAAGGACACTGCAATGTTTATACAACCATAGAGCAATATGACAATCTTTGGAGATCTGACATGTGCAAATATCATAAAATGCATTAATGTAACCAACTAATAAACATTGCACTTCCAAACAAATAAGGTTATAAACTCCTAGAAAAAGGCACATTTAGAAATAATGTTGGCCTGGATTTATTGAATACAATGAACAATATAATCTTTGTGATAGAACAAAACAATATTTTTAACCTAGGTTCATATCCCAATATCCCAACTATATTTAAAAAAAAAAAAAGCATCAACCAAGTTCCTTGTAAGTGACAAACTTTATAGCCTACCTACACAATTAAAGATATCATAAGATAACTCATCTAAAAAAGAGATCTAATTGACATGTGATGTCATCAAGCTTAACTGTAAAAAGCATATTTCAATTACATCAAAAAGGGCTAGGGACGTGCCTAGATGAACGAAACTCGCCTAGCAATTGCAACAAATCTTGGCCTTCAAATTCTGCATGAGAATGCCTACATTTGTAAACCATATATGACAAATAATGAAATAATTACAAAGAACAATCTTTCAAGAAAATGAAACAAGATATGACAATAATGCAATGAATCAAGGGAAAAAAGGAAAGCTAATATGTGAATCTTAAGCCTATATATGTGAACCATTGGTTAACTTATATGTCCCACTTCTTATCTCCATGGGGCTATACAAAACAAAGCTTTTTCTAGGGCTATTCTCTTCCAATTGCTTTAAGACTTTGTCCATTCTCTTCCAATTGCTTCAAGACTTTGTTCATCACGGGTCAAGCTCATAGCTCCCTGAGCCAAGTCAAAGCCCCTAATAAGCCAAGCTCAAGCCCAAGTAACCTAAACATTAAGGCATGGATGTCTCAATGGCCCAATCTAACCATGACACGAGGGGCTTCCTCCAGGCCTCCCACTAGTGAAAAAACAAATCTAACTACATACGTCGTTGACTAAAAAATACTTTGTTTTGCCCATGTTGCGATTCCAACTCGTGGCTTTTTTGTTCTTGAGATATTATTTTATTTATTTCTTTTGATTCGTTTATATTATAAGAACTCTCTCTATGATGTTAATCTCCATTATTAAAAAAAAGAATGTAGTTGAACGAGAATTGGGTTAATTGTGACTTTGGAAAAGAGTAAAAGTCGTGGTTAAGTGAAATTGATCACTTTTGGGGTTCATTTTTTCTTAAAAAATCCAAATTTATATAATGACGAACGAGCATAAAATCAATTTTTTTTATTTATTAAAAACCAATATTAAATTAATCACTTTCACACAAAGTAATGTATTTTCTCATAAGTTTTTGATTCATGAAGGTGCCAATTAGTTCAGCCGGTAAAGTCTATAGGAGTTGGTAGCTGATATGTGAAATCGAAACCAGTTTTCTTCATTTAGGAAGATGAATTTAAGGGAATTTGGGAATGCTTTATTGCGCAACCCATGTGACTTGTTCCTATAGTAAAAGAAAAAGAAGAAAAAAAAATTAATATATATATATATAAGGGTTCACCCGAGCACTAATGGCACCGGATCCCATTAGAACTCCAATGTTAACACTACAACAAAAAAGGAGTAAATCTCGGCGCAAAAAAGCGCCGAGAATTTCATTATCGGCGCTTAGGACAAGCGCCGAGAAAAAAAAGCCGAAAAATAAAAACGCCGAGAATACCGGCGCTTATAAACGCCGAAAAATCTCGGCGCTTATAAGCGCCGAGAATACCGGCGTTTATAAGAGCCGAGATTGTCGGCGCTTATAAGCTCCGGTATTCTCTCGGCGTTTATAAGCGCCGAGATTTTTCGGCATTTTTTATTGTCGAGATTTTTCGAGTTTTTTAAATACCCTACTTTTACTTCTTAGCATAGACGTTTTGTCTATTTATTTGTGCATATTTTTCACACACACACACACATATATATATGTGTATACAAAATTACTTAATAAAAAAATATCAACTAAACTGATAAATTTTTCATAAGATTCCGAATTCGACAATCAAAATATTACATCATTGTCAATGTACTTCGATAGTTCAAGACAAAATTTGAGTTTTTTTTCACTCCAAATATCATCATAATTAATCTAATAACCAAAAAAAAATATATATATACAATGCTAACTTAGTCAAGTACATTCTTCACAAATATATCAATCAACCGAATGAGCTTGGCGTGCTTGGAGATGCAAAAAAATTTGGGGATTCACCATCACCTGATCCCGATTCAACTCTACCCTGTATAGACAACACAATAGATTTAGTATATCTGATCCAAAATTTTGCTTCGCATGGTAAATTCATATAGTTCCCCAAAAGTACCAACCCCAATGCCACCTTTTGTCTCAATCATTCACATCATCAATTTTATTATTTACAAAGGATTAGAAAGGTGATTATTTGCATTATAGTACAAACAAATACAAATTAAATAGATTATCTTACCGGATCAGCACCCGCAGTAATAATTGCTCGACCTTCTGCTATCATTTTATATGATGCTTGGCCAGAAGAAACAGCATCATAGATGGGTAGGAGCCTTCTCATTTGCTGCTTTACATTGGCCAATTCTATTTTCATATTTTGTAATTCGACATGATCACCGGTACGGTCGAGTCCCTTTTTCTTTAGTTCACCCCTGACTCCGTATATATCACTCCTCTTCATGCCAAATCCATAGCCTACCGCTCGATAGCACGGATTTTCCTGTTCATACATTAGCTCTGCAAATACTTCCTCCTCGATTTCTGATCGAGGTCTGGAAGAAGATCCAAGTCGAGCCTCAACTATTTCTCTAGCTGTATCCTACAAAGAAGAGAAAAAGACATTAAATACATTTAAATTAAAAGAAATGGGAGATAATAACAAAACCCACCATAAATTCTTGTGAAACCGTGTTCTCAAAAAAGCCACCACTTTTCCTGGTATGAGTTTCTTGGTAAAACTCTATACTCGTGGGCTTCCTCCCTTTATTAATTTCCTACAATCAACACGTCAACATAAGTCTTAACTAATTTAACAGGTAGATAGTAATAATACACTAAACATATACTTAAGTCCTTACAAAACTATCTCTTTTATTGGCATAACTTGTTGAACCAGTCGTGTGAAACTGATTCTGCTTGGCACGTGCTTCTTGCCACATTTACTCTTCTCCTGACATTGGAAATCAACATCAATCCAAGAAAACCTTTACATTCATAATCAATATCAATCTGCTTCTCCCTTTTTGACCAATCAAAAAGGGCTTAAAAAGAAACTGTTTTACCTTGCCTTGTAGAGAAAACCAAAACTGTACCAAAGTTATCCATTGGTCACGATTAACTCATTGTGGCACTGTTGCAATAACTTCGGCCTCAGTTTTGTTCCCTTGGCAATATTGTGCTTTCAAGCTCGTCTTATAACCCCTCCACATTTTGCCAAGATGCTGTAGCATTGATTTATCAATCAATACATCACTGGGCATTGAAAATTTCCCCTAAAACATAAAATCCAACAATAATTTCACAAAAAGGCAAAGGAATAAAACCTTAATTAATACAATGATAAAGTTCAAAAACTTCAGACATACATATTATATCGTATATATAAAGTAAACTTCAGACATAAATAATACTTACTCGGATAACCTCAATAGCTTCTGCTTTATATTGGTTTTTCATTGTACGCCAATCCCTTACTCCGAGCGGACAAAACCGCCCCGTTTTTGCAACCTCTCCAATAAACCGGATCAACAAATCGCCACCCTTTCTAATTGGTTGGCGTAGGTCATTGAACCGCACAATAATTCTTACACCTTCAGGAAGATGCCATCCTTCCTTAACTGGTATCGTCCTTAAGGTACTCAAGTTACCTTGGCCATCTATTAACGATTAAGATATACCATTACTTTTCTAATTGATTGAAAAATTATTACCATAATTAATGCTATAAATTTGAAAACATTTACTGATAAGTTGAAGTAGCTCCCTCTCATCAAATGGCATGTCAGTGGACCAAACACTAGCTTCCCTGACTGGTCCCTCTGCTTCAGATGTTGACGGTCTTGGCCGACTGTCATCACCTCCTTTATATGCCGGTGTTGCTGTTGAGGACTGCACTGATTTGCCACTTCTAAAAAACCTCCTCATTGTGAATCCACGCTTTTCCAAAAACAAAAGAATTAGTAGATGTATAATAGAACGTACAAAAATAAAATGAGAAGCAAATATGTTCCGTAAAACAATCCTTCAATAATGAAACAAAGATCATGGAAAAAATGAAACAACATGTACAAAAGAAAACTAACATACATGGACAAAATAAAATAACACATACAAAAGAAAACTAACATACATGGACAAAATGAAACAAAACGTACAAAAGAAAACTAACATACATGGACAAAATGAAACAACACGTAACATTATTTCGCAACTCTAAAAAAACAAAGATCAAATCTCGCCTAGATCATACAAGTCCCTAGGTTTAATCTTAATGACATGATACCATCCCTTTTGCATCTCATCTTGAATATAGAAAACTTGCTTTGCTTGAGATGAGATGACAAATGGATCATCTTTCAACAATCGACCCGTATGCATCAACTTAGAGAAGTTCACACAAGCACCATCATTTCTAAATGTTCTTAAGCCCCTATTTATATCTACCCAATCACAACGAAAAATGACAACTTTACAACTCCCATAATAGTCTAGTTCATATGTCTGTCAATTTGCCATAGTAAACTTGTCCATCAGCTACGACCATGACCCCAGAATTTTGTGTCCTCATATAGCGTTCACGATCTTCTGTATGAAACTTGTATCCATTAAGGACAAAGCCCTTCATTCTTTTAGCATACTGATTTAGCCCACCAGCTAAAGCCCTTCTCAATCGGCCTTCTTCGGTATTTGCATCAATTTTGTGCACCTTAATAGAATAAAAGGTAGTATCAAAATTAATGGTGAATATATAACATCAACTTCACCATCGAATAAAATATACTAACCTGGTTTTGAAGCCGCTCAGAAAACTCTTCAACAATCCACTGATTTTCTAATGTTGCATTAGATCGACCTCTATGGAAATATGCTCGTCGTTTTTCACTTAAAAATTTACTATAATAAGGAAATTATTAGCAGGTTGAACAAAAATAGTTAATATTGACAAAGTTGCTTTTATTAACACTTACTCACGAAGTTCCTTGATTTCATCTAGCTGAAGTAGCACATAACGATGCGCTTGTTCCTTACTTCTCATATCAAGGCGAACAATTTTCTCTTTTCCAATTGCACGACCCCCAGACTTTAACAAGTATTTACCCATACTTGAACCATTATCATCATTTCTTTTGGGTCTATTAAAAATGGTCGTAGCACCTTCTAAGTATCTAGAACAAAATGTAATAGTCTCCTCCATGATGTAGCCTTCAGAAATGGACCCTTCTGGCCGCGCCTGGTTACTTACGTATGCTTTCAAATGGGACAAATACCTTTATTACATAAATATAAACAACACGTGAGATCAATTACTGGATGCCAAATATGAGAGATAAAAGTAAATGAAGCATTATCGGCTAACCTTTCAATCGGATACATCCATTTATATTGAACAGGCCCACCAAGCTTAGCCTCCTCTACTAAATGAATTAGTAGATGAACCATGACTGTGAAAAATGTAGGTAGAAATTCCATCTCCATCTCACAAAGTGTAAGAATAATGTTCGATTGTTGAAGATCGAGCATATTTGGGTCGAGGGTCGTAGAACACAAGTATTTGAAAAAGGAAGACAAGTCTGAAAGCAACTCAATGACTTGTGAGGCATTGGATGCTCGTAAAGCTACAGGAAGAATATTTTGCATAAGAACATGGTTGTCATGACTCTTAAGGTTTAAGAGTTTTCTTTGTTTCAACTTCATACATCTGGAGATGTTAGATCCATATCCATCTGGGACCCTAAGTTTCTGTAGAACACTTAGAAACCGTTCTTTATCATTTGAAGACATATAGTAAGAAGCTGGAGGCATGTACGGATCTCTATTAGGACGAGGTTGTAGCCAAAGATGTGGCTTTATGTTCCTTTCTTCAAGGGCCCGTCTTGCCTTTTCATCATCTCTAGTCTTTCTCTCCATATGTAACAGCGTCCCCAGAACATTATCACACACATTTTTCTCTATGTGCATGACATCTAGATTATGTCGAAGGAGATTGTACTCCCAATATGGCAAGTCAAAAAATATGCTTTTTTTCTTCCAAAGCACTTCCTCATTGTCCACTCTTTCTATTGAACTGTCTATGTGGTGCCTTTCTCTTTTCTTCTTACTAGTCTTTTGGGTTTTTTCGTACTTGTAACGAACTTGTTCTTGTACTTTCAAGATATCAGTCCCTGATGCCGGAGTAGGAGCACAAGCATACTCCGTTGTCCCATCAAACAATTGACTCTGAGATCGAAAAGGGTGATTATTAGGTAACCATTTACGGTGTCCATTATAGCAAATCTTGTCCCCAAACTTATAAGAATGTGTATGTTCAGTGCAATAAGGACAAGCTGTGTAGCCCTTTGTACTCCAACCAGACAACATAGCATATGCAGGAAAGTCATTGATAGTCCACATTATAGCCCCTTGCATCCTAAAGTTTTGTCCACTATAGGCATCATATGCATCAATACCTTCCCATAACAATTTCAACTCATGCAGCAATGGTTGTAGGTACACATCAATATCAAGTCCAGGGCCCGATTTCCCAGGAATAATCGAAGAAAGAATGAATGACGATTGCTTCATACATAGCCATGGGGGCAAGTTGTACGGGATCAACACCACTGGCCATGTACTATAAGTAGTATTCATAAGACGGTACGGATTGAAGCCGTCACTAGCAAGACCAAGCCTAACACTACGAGGATCTGAAGAAAACTCCGGATACCGAGCATCAAATGCCCTCCAAGCTAAGCCATCTACAGGATGCCTTAATTTCCCATCCTTCAAACGGTCTATCTCATGCCATCTCATATCTTCGGCTGTTTTAGATGACATGTATAATCTTTTGAGCCTTAAAATCAAGGAAAAATACCGCATAACGTTAGCGGGCTCTCCTTTCTTGGTTAACATAGTTTCATCACTACAACTGTCATCTTCCTTACCCTTAACTGTCTTCCATCTTGAGGTACCGCATGTATGACAACTCTCTTTTTCAGACATTTCACCCCAATATAACATACAATTATTTGGACAAGCATGAATCTTTTCATATCCAAGACCCAACTCATTTATCATTTTCTGAGCTTCATAATAAGATGATGGAAATACCATAATTTGGGGAAATGCATCAACAAGAAGTCTTAGCAACATCGTGAAGGACTGAGCAGACCAACTATGCATACATTTCAAGTGAAACAAGTGCAAAAGAAATGACAATTTGGAGAATGCGCTATAGCCTGGATATAGTTCTTCATTAGAAGCTTCCAATATCTTCTTATACTTGGCTTTCTCCTCAAGAGATTGGTTGGGTTGTTCAAGAGGAACTTGGTCCGACCAATCATGTTCATCAGACAAATGGGGTTGACTTGTGGAGGGAGGAATATCAACTCCGATACTTTCTCGTAGTAATCCACCAATATCATCTCGCCCTATGGCCCTTCCCTCATTATTATTGGTAGATGTTTGACTATTGCATCTCAATTATTGAACAATATCTTCTTTTTCATGAAAAATCCATTTCTTATACTTTGGCCAAAAACCCTTAAAAAGGATATGATATTCCATCTCTTCTAATGAGAACCATTTGGCTACTTTGCATTTATTACATGGACATCGAGTTTTTCCTTCTATAAGGTTTTCTTTAGCCAACTTAATGAATTCAATGACACCATCAATATAAGCTTGACTAATCCTTGGCTGCGTGATCCAACTCGTATCCATATCTCTAAATATTAAGTAGTGCAATCAAATTACCTAAATATTGAAAAAAGATAGAGTTCATGAGACAAATATTTAATCAACCAATCAAAATATATACAAATACAAAAACAAATAATTAATGGGACTTAGGAGAAGTTAAAAATTAAAGTAAGATACATGAGTTCCTTATAATCAATTTTAATCCTCTAATGTGAAGGATCCATCTAAACAAGGGATACAGCAACAAAGTTTTATTTTTCCAAATTTAAAAATTATGAAATCGATATCTAATCTCCCTGACATTAACAAATTGAACTCACAAGTGCCACCAACACATAATTTTAAACATCAATCAAACACAGTAACACAAGAATTTCGTCAAAACAATAATTTTTTGTATTAATCAATTGAAATGATGAGATGCAACGATAGAATCATTCGAACCATAGCATTAAGGATGCGCATGAAGCAGGGGAAAGTGTGAAACGGCGATAATACAAAACTATAATAAAACTACTTCAACCAACTCAAATGATATAACACTTGTAGAAGAATAAGCAGTCCAATAAAAATAAAAACCGAAACTAGGGCAAGGACATCACATACTAACAGCAAAGCAAGAGCAACTGTAAAATCGGAAGGTGAGGGTGAGAGACGAACGCTGGCGGCGATGGTGAGAGGCGAAGCCGGGCGGCGACGGTGGGAGGCGAAGCCGGGAGCGACGGTGACAGGAGAACGCCGGCGGCGACGCGGTTGGAAATCGGGTGGTGAGGGTGAGAGACGAGGGTTAGGGTTTGCGGGAGGTGAGGGTGAGAGACGACGGTGAGAGCGCGACGGTTTGTTCGGGGTATTTATACCTCGAGAGATTCTCGGCGCTTATAAACGCCGAGAATTTTCAACGCTTTGTCTCGACGCATTTAAACGCCGAGATTTCTCGACGTTTGTATAAACGCCGATAATTATGCGCCGAGAATTGCCCTGTTTTGTTGTAATGTAAACGTGCTTGAGTGAGAGTAATACCAAGATGGGTGACCACTTCGGAAATCCTCATGTTACACCCCTCAGGTTGCCCTGCTTAGGCGGGAGCCCTTAGGGCGCTAAGAATGCTGCTTGTTGCATTTATGCACTACATATTAATTCAAAGTTCCCTTCCCAAAAGCCTCTAATTCGCCATTATTGAATTTTTAAGCCATCAGTTCTCCTCCCTCTCTCTTAAGTCTCTACTCATGTATTTATAAATTTTTCGGCCATTACTTTACATTTTTCAAACCTTATATATTGATCACATATTTAAAATCACACCGCTCAAAAAATACATATAAATCGAATATCGCACGGAGAATTGCTAGTATATAATTAAGTAGATGAGTCGTTATCCATAAGATTGGTTAAAATAATACTATTGTATCATCGGATAAGCTTGGTTATAATAATACTATTGTATCACCTAGAATCATGATAGCACTTTATAGGTATATAAATAAAAACCTAGGACTTTGTTGAACACCCTTTCACATGCTCGCACTTTGTTGAAAGGCTTTAACTTGATTGGTTGATAAAACAAAGCTCGCAATTTGGCCAAAAATGGTCCGAGGATGCTATGTGTTGACATACAGCTCAAAATTTTATAGAAACTCCAGTCTCAAAAATTGGAGATGTGTGTCGACACACAGCATCCAAAGAGCGTTTATGTAACACGTGTATCGACACACTCTATTTTAAAGCCAAAACATCAAATATACAATCGAGACACTTTTATTTTGAAATTAAATCAGCAAAATATACTTACATATTATCAAAATCATATTCCACATTAGTATTTCTGAGCAAAAATATATTGAATTACCACAGAGGATACAAACATAGGAATAAGTGTTAAGTTTAATGCTGAAAATATTTATTTTGTCCAGTTTAATACCCTTTTTCTTTACTTTTATAATTGTAGTGCTAAAAAATTTCACATATTGATAATTTGATAATTTCACATGTAACACAATACGTCCCGCACTCTGCTCATCGATCCTCAATCAATTTTACCAATCCTAATGCATGACTATGTAAAACCTTCCTGCAATGGGTGAACAATACGAGGAAGAGATCCTAAAGTGATGCAAGCTCTATCACTTTGATCTTGTCGAAGAGTTAGAGCTTGTTCCCTGTTTAATATGGTAGAAGCGACAAAAGCGTCTACTTCGGGAGAGTAGTTAGGGATTAGTTCAGAATTGTATTCTTTCACAAAAAACATTCACAAAAACCATTCTACCTCCCCTCCCCCCCCCCCCCCCCCCCCCCCCCCCCCCCCCCCCAATATGAAACTAACTTGGACCGCTTGTTGAATAACTAATAGGGAGCATGTTTGAATGAGAACTCTTGCAATGTCTACACATCTCATGGCAAATGTTCTAGAATCTACTCAAATGAATTTCCCACAGATATTAGCAAAATCGGTCAAGTACTCCTTCGACCAAAATTGTAATGGCACACCATGAATTTCAATCCAAACTCTTCTTCTCAAAGTTCCAATAATTTGGCCTGAGTATCTATACACTTACTTGAATTTCCGAAGCAGCACCTGTTTCCAGGCCCAAGGTAGGATTCCAAGGAATTAGCGGAATCACAAGTCAGGATGAAAGTGTCTGAGCTCAACCCTCTAGGGACCAAATCAAATAGGTTATTCTCCGTAATAAATTTGAGGACATTATCAGGCGTGTCATCCTCATAAGAATGTGCTATTATCGATATGTTTAACCAAGCTTCCACGTTTATATTGACCACCACAGTCTTGTGACCAATCTGACGTTCAGTATCACTAACCTAAGTCCTTGTGGTCATAGCTTCAGGACCATGACTGGTAGTTGTAGCTTCTGTTCTACCATCACTAGTACAACGGTGAGCTTGTATATGTGTTTTGCTCCGGTGAGGGGTGGAGTTGAGCCCTCTGCATTGTTTAGCCCATTCAACACTGATCTTACCATCACGAACCCCTCCCCTTTGGTGTCCGTCCTTCTCCGCTTCCACTTTCACTTCACTACCTTTGGACCAAGATATTTGCGTGATTTGGCGTCCTTCCCTTCCGCCGTATATGTTAAATTTAGGGTTCAAAATTGAGGTTCTAAAGTGTAATTAACTGTAATATATTTCACAAAAGAATTAGTATATGAATGTTAACTTGTGTCGAATTTTTCAAAGTTAATTTTGTATTACCTTTTATTGATAAATAGCACCCTAAAAAAAGAAATTTAACATTATATATTAAAATAATTGATGATCATCTACACTAAATGTCTATTTACTTTGCCCATTTTCTCAATTTACTCCTTACATTGTTAATCATGCCGATTTTTAACATATTGAAAAGGGAACTTTTAGAAACATTTCCCATCTAACATGGGCTTCATATATCTAATTAATTGTTTAACAGATATATTGTTGTTACTAACATTATCAAAAGTAATACTGAAAATTTTGGGGTCTATAGCACCCGTGATAGCACTGGATTAATACTTACATTTTATTCTTAGACTACTTGTATCTTTTAATAGAAAAACTACCATTTTCCAAAGAAAATATGTATGCATCATATGGATTAATTTTTCCTTTCTTAAAATCTTTCCATATGATATTTTGAATCATTTTAACCCTACATTTAGAGCTTGCGGTCAATAAACTTTATTTTTCAGATGAAGTTCATTTAGAGACAAAATCAATTAGTAAAGTATAACTTTTCCCGCTAAAGGAGCCTTAACAAAATGCAATTAGTGGAAAATTTATAAAAAAATATAAAAAAATAAAAAAAGTCCTTTGTATTATGTTGTTGGATTTCTCCTATATTTTATCTTGGATAGTAACTTAAATTTACACGTACTTTTAATCTCAAATTTAACGTTGTGCAATTCTAGCATCCATAAGAGAAGCAATTTATGTGCAACATTCTCGGTGTCCCAAGGGCTCCTGCCTAGGGGTGTGTAAGAAACGGATTAAACCATAATCCAAACTAGACAAAACCATAAATTATAGTTTGGTTTGGTTAATTTGGTTTACAGTTTGAAAAATTATGGTTTGATTTAGAAAACTTTGGTTATTAGGATTTACGGTTTAGATCTGGTTTAAAACCAAACTTTAACCATAAACCATATAAAAATCATAAACTAAAGAATCTAATGATTATTTACATCATCCAAATCATAACAAATTATGTTAGTGACAAAAATTTACTTGATAACATGATAAAAATAATTATGATTATTTAAACTAAAAGTCTTTGTACTTTTCTAATTATATCAACTTAAGACTTATACTTTTAATTATATCAATTTAGTCCCCTTATAATTTATATTATGTCAATATAGTCATTTGGTCAAATTTAACCTAAGGTGATGATGTAAATTTTAACAACAGAATCATATTAGATGCAATTAAATTCCACTCATTGATTCAATTTAACCCAACATGTGACTGAACCACTAAATATTTCATTAACTTAACAAAACTTTAACAGACCCAATGTTACAGCTGAATTTGTCCATAAAAACAATACTACTGAATTCAACAAACAAATTTTATGTAATGTTTATAGTTTTTTTTTTTATTTTTTTTTATTTTTACGTAACATGGTATAAACACGTTTTATGCTATGAATTAGGAAGAGAAGTAAAGTTTTCGTATTTTTTGATGTTTTGTAGTTAATGATGATTTTAATATTGATCAAATTATGTTTATAATAATGTTAATAACAATTTTTCTAATATAATGGCTAAAACCATAAGCTGGACCGGACCTGACCATAATTACGACTTGGTCCGGTTTGGTTTGTGAGATAAAATGGTTTGATTTTTGGTTACAAAATTGTCAAACCTTATTTTTATGGTTTGGTCCGGTTTGGTAACCATAAACCGTCAAACCGGACCGTGTGCACCCCTACTCCCACATAAGCAGGGTCTTGGGAGGGGGTAAGGGATGGATGTACTCAGCCTCCCCCCTTCAGGATGTTACCCTGCACAGGTAGTGGTCTATTTTACAAAGTCAAAAAAAATTTCAAAATTTGAAAAGTCAAAAAAAATTTCAAAATTTGAATTTATTATTGTCTGACTTAATTATAGGCACGACTTTCATTGTGCATGTCGTTCAAGAAATGCATAAAATATATACGAGAACAGCAAGCGAGAGGGAAAGACCAATACAAATCAAATAAAACCAAAAAAAAAAAGAAAAAAGCCCACTAACTAGGTACGAAAATGCATGCCATGATCAAAGTTATGGCACAGGAAGCGCAGCTTTGCAGGATGGTCCACCATTAGTACTAGCCATGATGAAGCTCTGTGTTCAGAGGTAAGCATAGCGACACAACTAGGAGTAGTTAGAGAGGATAAAATACGATGATTTTCCATAAAATGGGGAATGCAGACCCCGAGACATCTCAATGGCACTTGTAACCAGTGATGACCCTGAGTTTTATAGTATTGCAGATGTGATCGCAGTCAAGTGTTGAATTCTGAATACAAGAGCATTTCTAGCTTTCCAAATTGCATTAATGACTGCAAAAAAGGTCATGATCCACATCCTTGGGTTGATCCTTTAAAGAATGACATTTATAGTATCAGAACATTTCATCCAATACTATTTTACAAACTTCTGTCTCAAGGAAAAAAAAGATTATACTGATGACATTTATAGAGTCAAAAAATAATAATAGATAGCATTATAGATTTCTAATACATGAACATCATTTTCCCTTTTGTACCTGATATGTTTTCCAAATACCAACCCTCTAGCGTCACTAGTATTGGTATCAACGTATGACATTGAATCAAATTTCAATACTAAATTAAGTATTATAGTATTCGAATAATGGCTCTAATATAAGTTAATTTAGATACTAAAATGTATTTTGTTGTAGTAACTTTAAACTCACTGGTAAATTCAGTGTCATTATTACTATTTTTGCATTATATATGCTTTCCAAAATGACTTTAACAACACCGAAAATTCAAACCTACTATAATTATCAACGATACTCATACCCCAAATATAGACGCATTGTGATAGCGCCCCTACAATAAAAATTATTTAAGGGAGAAAAGGCCTCTCAATTTTTCTGGGTTTTTTTTTTTAAATAAAGTAGAAGATGAAATCTCCAATAGATATATAGAGCTATCTATAGGGCAAGCAAAGCAGAACAACCAACATACAATGAGAAGTAAATAAAACAAAATACAATTATGGAGAGACGGGACACGATGCACACCATAGTCAAAGCAAAACACATGATCGTACTAAATACAAAAAGTTAAAGCATCCTTACTTGGACCCTCATATATTTGGGAATCGGTGGCCGATGACCAGAATTTGGGGACCACAGTTCTATGAAATTTGAAATAATTTAAAATGTGATTCTTTTGATGTTGAAACCCTAAATGTGAAATTGAAATCATTGGCTTCTAAATCCAAATCTTGAATTTCATGCACCAAACAAGCCCTATTGAATTCATTTTCATTTTAAGAGTGAAAATACCCTCTCATATGTGATTGGTTGATCAAAACAAAGCTTGCAATTGGAGTAATACAATTTGGGAGCACTCTTACATGTGCCATTGCTTTTCGTATTTACTCCATAAAAGAAAGAAGGTAAACCTCCGATAATTAAAAATAAAAAAAATCAATAAATTCTTAATTTAAGACTTTCTGTATTTAATCCATAAAAGAAATAAATCTGTAAAAGAAAGAGGGAAAAATAAATTTCCTGCTAAAGACTTAAAATGGGAAATATAGTTTATCTTATTTTTTAGGGAACATTTTTACGGTTATTACTGTGGGAATTACGTAAATTGAACAAGAATATGGACAACTAATCAAACAAGATGTTTGTTCGATGCAAAAAATCACGGCTATAAAATACAGTGACCAATGAATATCACCTGTGCATCGGACGGGAACGAACCTAGTTATTAATTATTATGTACTAGAGTATTTCTATTCGATTTATGGTGTATAATTAAATTTTAAATTATTATATTTAAGCTAATGTTATTGTCTTGACCTTTTTTGTTTTTTTCGATAATTATCGGTATAACTAAAGTACAAACAGGCAACTCGACAAAGCGAGCCCTTGACCGCCCCGTAAGCGGGAGTGGGTACAAAAGATAAGAACAACAGGAACAGGCATGAAATATCCAAGATCGGGAACAAACCTAAAAACCAAAAACAGGTAAAAAGACAGAAAGCCTAAACTAATAGGACATTGGACAAAGTCGGAGCAGAACCACCCACAAAATCACCTGACTAGAGACGAACGAAAAGGAGGGAACCAACCCCCCCCCCCCCCCAAAAAAAAAGATGCATGCAAAGGTACCGGGTAGGGATGGTACCAGACAGGGGGCACCGAGCATACATCACAGGAAGGGAAAATTGCCTTGACATTAACAAAATTACCCTAGCAATAACTCATCCCTTAAATATGTTATAATTGATATAATTAAAAAATAGAATTTGTCTATGTAATTACTTATTTACATTGAAATCAAGATAACATAGTTGATTTTGACCCCAAGAAAAAAAAAAAAAAAGATTACATAGTTGATCTTATCATAAATTAAACTTATACAGATACAGATATAGATATAAATGGAGAAGTGAAGGTTTAAGGAAGGGAAGGTGAATTGACAGCTTAGAAATTTAAAGACAGTGGAATAATTATTATAATTAATTATACTAATGACATTATAAGTTATATTGTATGCCCTTCTAAGTTATAATGACCCTAAGTTCAAATAGTTATTTTGTATAAATATAGAAAGCCACTTTTCTTTTAAAAAAAAAACAAAAAAGTTATAATTTTCTATTACTGAAGCAAAATATTGTGGGACTTGTTTGCGATGATTTTGACCAGTGTACTTATTTATCATTTCGGAGTTCTGTATAAGATAGGGTTTGTTAGGATGAGTTGAACGTAAGCTCTAATTGCGCATGCGACTTGATATTCCCTGAGGGTATAGGAGGCTTGAACGATTATTGCTCCGGAGAGATAATCATAGAAATGGAAGAAAGGGGAGGCATCTAGCCTTTCTCCCATTGCCTTTTATGTTTTTATGCTTCTCTAATTTTATAGACGAAGGGTTTTAAGGATGAGTATGACTTTTTAGATGAGTATGACTTTTAAGGGCAGTCAGGCTCCGTTAGCTAGAAGTGGCAGTGGTCGGGGCCAGGTGGATGACTATTGGGAAAAATTCACACATCGAACACAACGGAAGCAAAAAACAACGAAAATAACAAAAATAAACACACAATATTTTTACGTAAAAACTCACTCTCAACTAGATGGTAAAACCACGGGACCCAAAGGGGTACCAAATCCACTATAAAGTTTAAGAATTACAGTCTCCAATCATAACCCCCAAAACCCCATATTACAATCAACCTCAACAAATGTGACTATTACAAACACCGTCTTTTTTTTTTCTTTTTTTTTTTTTTCTCCATTTTGACTTTTATTTTGTTCTATTCACTTTCCCTCATTTTTATTTAAGCATTGTTCACCTTCTTTCTAACCTAGGGTTTTGCTCCCCCCTCTCTCTCTCTCTCTCTCTCTCCCTCCCCACCGTTATGGAGCCGTCTACCGATCAATATGCTGATGATGCTAGAGTTGCAAAACTTTTACGGCTGAAGATGGCATTATCCGACTTCAAACAGGGAGACATGCTTGTATTGGACTATTTTACAGAGCTAAGAATGATTTGGGGTGAATATGTTCGCTATGATGCGTTTCCCGAGTGTTCCTGTGGTGCCATGAAAGGCTGTAAATGTGACTTTTACACTAAATTGGAGGCCAAACGGGAGAAGGAATTTACCTTTCACTTTCTAATGGGTCTCAGTAAGCCTTTTACACCTATAAGGGATGAGATCCTTCTTATGAAACCCTTTCCCGATACTAATACAGTGTTGTCCAAGGTACTCCAAGCCCCCAGTGATTACAAGTAAGTACACTTGTTTCTTTTTTTTTTTTTTTTAATTTATAGTGATTTTTAAGCATCAACTGTTAATAATATTTAAAAGCGTTTTACGGTTGAAGTTTTTATAATTTATTATATTAGTATTTTATTGTTATATATGAAGCATCCCATTAAAAATATTTGCTTTAATTTGGTCCTGAAAATGTTAGGCCAGGAAAGGATACAAACCGGGAAGGTAATCAAGTCTTTGAAAAGCAAGATGTCAAGAATCCGTCTAACCATGCCTTAAGTCCGAAGTTGTCTGGTATGAAATGACTTCTTTGCCTTGCATATTTGTGCTCTTTAACACCCAAGCTTATCACCTGTTAAATTACACCGGGCCAATGAACCAATTCACGGATTTGGCATATACAAGATCCGTATATAAGTCTATGAGAGGTACCATTATAAAATCAATTGGTATTAGATAGACTTAACCCACCAGACTTATATTTTAATATTTTCTCTTTCAATTGGCATGTGAAGTCCTTAACATCATTCAACTCAACTTCTTTCTATTTTTATTTTGAGGTCCATCTCGAAAATTATGTACATAATAAGTAAATTTCTCTTTCACAAACTCCAAAGCGCCCAGACGTTTACCACTTATAAAACATAATATTATTGATCAAATATCTCGTAAATTATGACAATTGTGTAATATATATTTGTTATAAAATAAAGAAATTAAGTAAATTTGCTCTGGTAATAAATTATAGCAATTGCTTATAATACTATTATAATCTTCAATCATGCATGGTACAACTTTGTATTAGTTAAAAAACAAAAAAATAACACCATCTCACCTGCTCCAACTTTATTTGTTTTTCAAAGTGAGATAAGATATTTATATAAGAAAATTATTTTGAACATTTATCACCAAGATATCCTAATATTTTAATATATACAATGGAGTACTTTGATGTGAATCATTTTATCATTAGGTATCCCGAAATTTCAAAATTTTTTCAATCGAGCACTTCTTTGTCGAAATTCAATAGAATTTCATTGAAAAATACCAAAAATAAAATATGATCATGACTATACATTGGTAAAATTTCAAAATTTTATCAATCGAGTATCTCATAAATTTTTGTCTAAAAACATAAAATTCCTATTTTTTTTTTAAATGGAAAACTCGCATTTAAAAATAAAACCAAATACATAACCCCCCACTTTGAGGGGTAAAATGGTCATAAAAAAGTTTACTTCCAATAAAATGATGGGTTTCTTAAAAATAAGGGGTTATACGTTTGCTTTCAATTGCGAGAGAAATTTTTTGTTTTTAAGGCAAAATAGAGAGGGATTTTATGCAATTACCCTATATAAAATATGCAAAGTTTGTATTTCTAACATACAAATTAAATTATTAGTTAAAGAATATAATTATTTATTATATTTAATTTATATATTTAATAAATAATATTCAATATATTAATTATTTATGATAAATAATTTACATATTCAACAAATGTTATTGAATATTAAATATACATAATAATATTAGCTTTTGATTTTAAAACTTAGAATTTACAATTATGTGTAAATATTAATTATATTTTAATATTAAAATATTATTTATGTGTATTACATATATAAATAATAGATATTATATATAATTTGTAAAATGCTCTTTTTTTTTTTTTTTTTTTGGGTGCAATGCACTATATCTCCACTCAACTGGTTTTCACATGAAAATAGAAATCTTCTCGTTTCTTAATCTTGGCTTGGGTGTAGCTGGACTCGATCTAAACTTAGTCAGCTTTAACCCTGTTAAGGATATAAGCTAACAGGTCAATGGTCAAATGACGGCATGGATCTAGGAAGCACCACAAGCGTTACCGTGAGGTCATATCTGAACCCCCTAACAACTCACACACTCCTCGCCAAGGCAAGAACACCACAGGCATGGCAACGGTATCGCCAATATTTCACTCGCGGCATGCAACTTGCCCTGCTCCACAACGGGCAAGCCCATCACGGCGCAACCGTGACGCCAACCCCTTACCGTGAAACTCCACTACCACCAATACCACCCTACCATTCGAATACCCACTACGGTGCTTCCACCCACTCATCCAATCACCAACCACCTCTTGCCTAGCCAATCACCATCCACCTCCCGCTCAACCAATCACCTACCCTTACCCACCACATTAAGCAAGCCCGTACGCTTAAGGCCACCGCCACCCTTGTGATCGCTGTACCTCCAACACCGCCGGCCATTACTCCCGACAAATACCTACCACTCCCCCCTCATTTAGGGGAGGAGAGGGGAAACCCAGAGGCCAAGCCCTCCACACGAAGGCATATCTCTCTCTGTCTTAACATCACTCAACTCTCACTCCCCCTACCCATCAAGGAGCACCTCATATCTACATTTTGTTATTTCCCAACCCATCAAGGAACCTCATATCTACTTTATGTTATTTCGCGCCTATTTATTACCGCGACCCCTATTGACTTAGGCATCGGAGGGGTCTCCCGCTGTCCAACCCACCACAGGCCCCTCTAACCACCTTGTTCGTTTTGCTAGAAAGCCCAAACCAAATGCGCCAGCAGTTGATTTCTCAGTGAGAGCTTAAGTTCGGCTCTTATCCTAACTAACCTACTCACTCTTGTTTGGGAGAAATTGGGTCGGGCTTAGCTGTTTAAGCTACTTCCTCAATTTATTCTGAAACAAGTGGCGCCGTCTGTGCGAAGGATAGCCTACTGGCGTTTGGTCTGTAATTTTTCGCGAAGCACCCAGGTCCCCCGCTATGCTGCAAGCTAAGGTGCTCGCCTTAGGTAAGACTCTTGGTGAGGGAGCGCGGAAGTCTGACTCCGGCCAAGTTTTGACTGGGGGCTTGTAGATTCACCCCAAGTTGATGTTAGACCCGAAGGCCGCCCAAGCAAGTCGAACTTTTAACTCCTTCTTACTACATCAACCCCAAAATCAGGTTTCATTTTTTTTCCTAAGAAGGTGACACTAGGTCCATAAGCCGGGGGCTGGGAATGTATTTTAATTTTAAGTGTTAGTTTATTGGACCATTTCATAAATGTAACACATGAAAGTATTTCCAAAGGCTCAAAAATTGAAGAGGATTTTTAAGTTATGGGCCATCACGGCCAAAGCAAAAATCTAACCAGAATAAACTAACGTGAGAGTTTGGCGGAGAGTTACTGCCAACTAGCAAACCCAATTGAGCCATGACAACCTGCTAGTAAATTTGGCGGAGGACTAACCATTAACCGTACCTCGCTAATCAGCTGAGACAAGAGCCACTACCATTAGCTTTGGCAAAACGTCCGCGAATAAATAACTCCTCGCCAAAGCAATGAGTTGGGCGCTTTCGCCAATGAGTCTTGCAAGGGGCTCCCTAACAAAGGTACTATCGTCACCTACGCGTTGCAGTGAAGGTATTGTCATTACTCATGCAGCTTTTAAATGATAAGTGCTTTGGTCATTTGAAATGTCACTACTCGTAAAAGTGTTAAGAGTGACCAACGGCTTATAGGCCTAAAGTATGTGTAAAATAAACTAAGCATTAGGCTTCGCAAGTCTCTACCGCCAATTGAACACACTGTGGCTACCGCCCCCTTATGTGATGGGTGGCTCCCCAAATAACTGTGTTGGCACTGCATTTAAGCCTGTAATATAGATTAGTGATCTAAATACTCTTGATTAGTAATAAGATTGTATAGGCTATAAAAGGAGTTGTATGATATTGTTACATGTAATAATATAGATTAGTGATCTAAATACTCTTTATTAGTAATAAGATTGTATAGTCTATAAAAGGAGTTGTATGAGATTGTTACATGTAATAATATAGATTAGTGATCTAAATACTCTTGATTAGTAATAAGATTGTATAGTCTATAAAAGTAGTTGTATGAGTTCATTTGAGATATAACAAAAGAATACATTTTCTCTCTCTTCTCTTTCTCTCTCTACTTCTCTTCTTCTTTCCCTAACCCTAACCCTAATTTCTCATCTCCTTCTTCTACTTCTCCTCTCATCTAACTCTCTTTCTTTAATCTATCCCCAATCTAAACCTTAATTTAGGATACAACTAAAATAGTTGTATCATTTAGTATCAGAGCAGACGTTTCTCGGCCTCAAAAAAAAAAAAAAAAAAAGAAAAAAAATCGTATATAGTGTCGGCATCCATTTTGAAGCTTCAACTTCGGTTTTTGAAGGTCCAAATTCAATTTTCAAAGCAGTTAGGTATTGTTTCTACCATTTGTGATGCATCTTTTTCTTGCTTGGCTCAAGGAGTTGTGGTTCAAGAGTGCTACTAGGGTTTCTAGATTTTGGATAAGTTTTGATTTGATTATTGCACAACAAGTTGTTAGAGTTGATGGTGATTGAGTTTGTTGAATTTTGCAAGCTTTTGTGTTTAGGTCTGAATTCCAAGGTTTGATATTGATATTTTAAAGTAAAGAGTGTACTATAGGTATTGCATAGCAAGTGTTTGACAAAATGTCACAATATACAATTCTGCATTTGTTTAACCCAACTTTGGTCCAAGTGAAAACTTCCACTGATTCTATGCTTTTGGTCAAAGTCTCGAAAGCTTTTTTATCCTATAAATGAGGATATTCTTTACCAAGTGTTTTCTCCTAATGGTCCTCTTGAAAGAATCAAAGTGGACTCATCTTCCCTTATTGAGCTTACTGCTCATATTAGCTATTATACAAGAAAGAGTGCCGCCTCAGCCTTCATTTCGTTGCATGGGAGACATATATACGATGACTGTTGTGTTTTAGACATAAACTACCCCGAGTTTGTAATGATATGGCAAGTCAAGAGCAAATTCAATCTTTAAGGGAATTGGCATCTAGTGAAGCTGCACTCGTGGTGATTATTACTTTTGTTCTCTATCCTATAAACAAGGATGCCATTCACCAATTATTCTCTCCATTTTGGGCACTCAAAGAAATCATTGTAATCTCATTATCACTTTTGGAGGTTAAAGCTCAAGTCCGTTTTTCATCAAGAGCAAACGCAATTTCGGCGTTTTTGTTGCATGGATGAGCAATATATGACCGTTGTTGTTATTTGGATATTCGATTTCTCGAGCCTACTTTTCAAGGGGGATCAACTAGGAGCTTTAATGGAGCTGATATTAACTATATGTTTGAAAATCATAATCTGAATAGTCCGGCTAGTGATAAAACCTCAGTGGAAGTTTGTGGAGTAGATGACAACTTGCCGAACTCGATCTACACATCTTCCTTAAATTTTGAAAATTTGAGTGAAGTAGAGGTGGATTGTTTAAATACTGGTGATGACTCGTTGTTTCTGGGTGATGGTGACAAACCTCATCATGCAACTTAGCTTAGGAAAAAGGTTCCATGCATCCTATTTTTGGACAATGAATTGACTGATGATATCATGATTGAATGAAAGATACTCACTGAACACAATCTCAAGTTTCTCAAGCTTGCCACTTATGAGCTCCCTAAAGGGGATGAAGACATTGGATATTCTACATGTCCACTTACTGCATATGAGATTGAGGAAACCAAGCTCCTACGGTATGTTTTGATTGCATTGGACGCTTATCGAGATTCTTTTGTGCGGGCAGTCCATGATGACAAACCTCCGCCAATCGGTTATGCTTTTGCTATATGTGGAAGGTGGAGTGCTTTGTTTGAACAGGTTGCGGTATTTGATCCTGGTGGAGTAAGAGATGTCACTAAGAAGTCATGAGTAGTGAGCTTGTTTCAACTTCTTTGAGTTCACACCATTCCCGTTGATCCTGGTTGACAGAAAATATGCATATTATGTCTTCTATTTCATCCTTGAGGGCAAGAATGCTTTATTCGGGGAGAGTATTGTTACATGTAATAATCTAGATTAGTGATCTAAATACTCTTGATTAGTAATAAGATTGTATAGGCTATAAAAGGAGTTGTATGAGTTCATTTGAGATATAACAAATGAATACATTTTCTCTCTCCTCTCTCTCCCTCTCTACTTCTCTTCTTCTTTCCCTAACCCTAACCCTAATTTCTCATCTTCTTCTTCTAGTTCTCTCTCTCATCTAACTTTCTTTCTGCAGTCTATCCCCAATCTAAACCTTAATTTCGGATACAACTAAAATAGTTGTATCAAGATATTATCGCCTATAATCTTGGCGGGGGGACTTGCCAATCAGGACTTTATTGCCAATTACCTCCAATAAATTTTGCGAAAATTTTAGCACCACCAAGCAACGGGGTTGATAAATTACTGCTAGCAGTTTCGCTAACAAAGGACGCTAAGACCAGCCCATTAATCTAGAAACCATTGCTAACTGAGTTGGCTGGTGCTATGCCCATAAATATGCTAACCAACATCACTAGATACTGCTGCCAACAAGCTTGGCCATATCCCTTTACCAACAACCTTGGCGTGGACACCACCGCCAAGAATCTAAATCCCGAACCATTGCCAGCATGCCTGGCCAATTGCTACCCGCCAGTTGATTTGACTAATCATATGGGCTTATCCCGGTACTGCAACCAGTAAGGGTAACAATAACCTCACCAATACACCCTAACTGGCGCCAATTAGTCATTGACACTTACAAAATCCACCGTTCACCAATGACGATTGGTGACGGTGCTCATGCTCATCAGTGACGGTTGGAGACGTGATTATATTACTTATTCATTTTGCATTCAACCCGATCCCCCACCGGGGGCTGGATTTTGTCGTTTCTTGTGTAATTTGTGCCCCGGATCGGGGGCTGGGGGCTAACGGTAGTAATTTGCTCTAAGTAATATTGGGAGAACGAAGTTGTTTGTTTGCAATATGCTTCACCTGAGCTAACGATTGGGAACCAGGAGCTAGATACTCAGCCATTCATAACTTAGCCAAACACTAAAGGCCAGAAGCTAACACTCTACATATCCATAATGTGCGAAGACAAAACTCTAACTACATTACCTAAGCATGACAACCAAAAGGTAAAGGTTCAACAAGCAGTACAACGTATAAGAAACCACAGATTGGCGGCTCTCAAGGCTTACACCAGTACTAATAAGTGTAAATCAACCCATAGTCCAGCCAACAGCGAAGCTTGGGGAAATCATAAGACCGCATTACGCCAAGATCATAATACATTGTTGGCACCATGCACACACAGCAAGTGCAAACACTTACGCTGTAAGCCCTTCTCAAGAAAGCATGGTTTAGACGTAGCCGTAAGCCCTTCTATGGCGGAGGGCAGGGGGCTAATGATTGCCTATGTATGATTCGTTCTATCCCAGCTCACGGCAGAGGGCAGGGGGCTAAAGATTGCCTATGTATGATTTGTTCCACCCAGCTCACGACTGAGGGTAGGGGGCTAACGATTGCCTATGTATGATTCGTTCCACCCCACCTCACGGCTGAGGGCAGGGGGCTAACGATTGCTATGCGTGATATGTTCCAACTCAGCTCACAGCTGAGGGCAGGGGGCTAATAGTTGCTATGTACAATGCGTTCCACCCCAATTCACAGCTGGGGACCGGGAGCTTACGACTACTTGTGTATGATACATCTTACCCTAGGAGACTGTATTCGAATTAATCACAATACGCCTGAACTTAGCCCTTGATTTGAAGGCTAAAACTTTGCTACGCCACGACATGCATTATTCTAGAGCCACGTGTTAAAGGATGCTTCTAGCAGAGTAATACTTCACTTAAAAGGAAAGGCTACAGCAAAAAACCACGGGGTACATTTTAATGCCGACTACCTGCTGACGAGCTGCCAACACGCCAATGCAAGGTAAAGTATTCCTTGGACAAGTATAAGGTAACTGATACTATACGCCTGCCCCTAACACGCGAAGAGAATCTCTTTGCATCATAACCTTAACTCCCATATATGACACTGACATAAGGTGGAAATAACCCCTAATAGACATGAGGTCACACCTTCTAAACTCATACACACACCCACAACAACAAATGCAGTGGGGGCTAACTGTTAAGGATATAACCTAACAAGTCAACGGTCAAGCAGGGGCACGGATCTTGGCAGCACCACAAGCGTTACCGTGAGGTCATAGCTGAACCCCTGTAACGGCTCACACACCCCCCGCCAAGGCAGAAACACCACAGGCATGGCAACGGTACCGCCAACATTCCACTCGCGGCATGCAACTTGCCCCGCTCAACAACGGGCATGCCCATCATGGTGCAACCGTGACGCCAACCCCTTACTGTGAAACTCCACTACATTCAATACCACCCTGCCATGTGCATACCCCCTACGGTGCTGCCACCCACTCATCCAATCACCAACCACCTCTTTCCTAGCCAATCGCCATCCACCTCCCGCTCAACCAATCACTTACCCTTACCCCCCATATTAAGCAAGCCCGCACCCTTAACCAATCACTTACCCTAAGCAAGCTCGCACCCTTAAGGCCACCGCCACCCTTGTGATAATGATACCTCCAACGACACGCCATTACTCCCTATAAATACCGACCACTCCCCCCTCATTCAGGGGAGGAGAGGGGAAACCCGTAGGCCAAGACCTCCACACGAAGGCATATCTCTCTCTCTCTTAACACCACTAAACTCCCTCTCCCCTAACCCATCAAGGAGCACTTCTTATCTACTTTATGTTATTTCCCAACCCATCAGGGAGCACCTCATATCTACTTTATGTTATTTCACGCCTATTTATTACCGCGACCCCTACTAACTTAGGCATCGGAAGGGTCTCCCACAGTCCAGCCCACCGTGGGCTCCTCTAACTACCTTGTTCATTTTGCAAGAAAGCCCAAACCAAACGTGCCAATGGTTGACTTCTTAGAGAGAGCTTGAGTGTGGCTCTTATCCTAACGAACCTATACACTCTTGTTTGGGATAAATTGGGTCGGGCTTACCTGTTTAAGCTACTTGCTTAATTTTTTCTGAAACAAACCCTATAATATTTTGACTCATTTAAATTCAACCTGAGTTTGTTTGGGTTTGTTTCAGCTCGAGCTTGGCTCATTATGCTAAAATTTGGCTTAATTGAGCATATTTAAGCAAATATATTATAAGGCTCGTTCAGGCTTGCGAGCCTACAAGCTCGAGCTACACTAGACTTGAGCTCGGACTTGATCTCAAAGCAAGCCAAAATTTTTGAACTTTATGATGAGCCGGCTCGGCTCATTTACACCCCTACCTGAATCCACTCTGCATGCTTTCTCTCTCGCTTCATTACATATTTTCTCATGTGCTGCCTTCCCTAGAGGTTGTTGTGTTTTTATACGACCATGACATTGCTTATGATCAAGATCGAGAGGTCACTTATTGTGAGAAACTCATTTTTCTCTTCTTTCTCTGCAATAGGTGCTTGTCATATTGCAAGTCAATCTCAACTTTTGAAGCATCCTGTCACTCAAAAGGTGGCCAACAGTAGCGCCTTTGCTCCCATTATGGGTTTCAATGAAAATATATCCGGTCAACAGGCTATTGGAGGTTTTCAAATCGGAGATCATTTATCAAGTACTATATGTAACACCGACGACAACTCAGAGAATGATATCGATGAGTAAGTACATTTGTTTTATTTTTATAGTGATTTTTTGAGTATCAACTATTAATAATATTGTTAAGTTTTATGCTTAAAGTGTTTATAATGTTATATTAGTATTTACGTTGTTACATATGAAGCACCCCATTAAAATATTTGCTTTAATTTGGTCCTGAAAATGTTAGGCCGAGAAAAGGTAAAGGCCGTGAAGGTAACCAAGTCGTTGGCAAACAAGATGTCGAGGATCCATCTAGCCATGCCTTGAATCAGAAATCTGGTATGAAATGAATTCTTTGCCTCGCATGTTTGTGCTGTTAACACCCAAACTTATCACCTCTTAAATTTCATGGAACCATAGGCACGAATGGAGTTGGCATATACGAGATCAATTTATAAGTTTAAATGAGGTTTCATCCTAAAACTAATTAGCATTGCTTAAAATTAACCTACTAGACTGATATATTAATCTATTCTCTCACACAACTCCTATATTTGATTTAGCTAGGCTTATATGCATATGAAGTCCTTGACATCACCCAACTCAACTTTTATTTTATTTTATTTTTATTTTGAAGTTCCTCGGGAAAATTTTGTGCCTAGTAAGTAAATTTCTCTTTCACAAATTCTAAAACACCTAGATGTCTACTGCTTTTATTTCAATAAATAGAAAGAAAGCTATGAATACAAGCCGATGCATCCACTGAAGCAGGGCCCGAGAAAGTCCGCATAAGTCGGAAAAAAAAAAAAAAAAAAACAAAAGGTCCAAAAATCTATAGATGCCTACCACTTCTAAAGTATAATATTTTATTGATCAAATATCTCATAAAATAATGGCTTTTCGTAATATATATTTGTTATATAATGAAGAAGTTAAGTAAATTTGTTGTGGTATTATAGCATTGCTTATAATACTATTATAATATATATTAGTCATAAAATGACATCATCTCACCTGCTTTGTTTTTCAAAGTGAGATAACATTTTTATATAGGAAAATTATTTTCACCATTTATCACTTAAACATCTTAATATTTCTATATATGTTATGAAATACTTTAATATTAAACATTCTATTACTTAGGTACCTGAAATTTCAAAAGTTTATCAACCAAATACCATTTTGTCAAAATTAGATGTCTTTTGATAATCAGCAAGTAAAATTCGTGGTAAAAAATTCGCATCTCACAAAGAAATCCAAAAAGGGCACACATAGTACGAGAAAAGAAAAACTAACAAGAGACACCTATGAACGCCGAATCTAACGGCTGAATACAGTCGTAAGAAAAATGCATCAAGTCCAACCGTATCCCTAATGACACACAAGAAGTAAAAGAAAACCAAGCCGGACAGCAAAATAACACACACCAAAATGAAAACCAGGAAAAAAAACTAGACCAAAGATGGTGCCATGGGCTTTGTGGAAATTTGAAAATTTCATTAAAAAATGCTAAAATAAAAAATGGTTCTGGCTATATATTGGTATCTTCATCAAAATTTAATGATTTTTTTTTCAAAAATGCTAACATGACACATAATTTTGACAATATTTAAGTGGTCTACATCAACTCTCGATGAATTTTTTATTGTAATTTGCTAACATTTTATTTTGTGTGTGTGTGTGTGTGTGTATACGCACGCACACACACATTCTAAACTCACTTTTAAAAATAAAATTAAGCACTTAGCCCCTCACTTTTAATGGTAAAATAATCATAAAAAGTTTATTCGCGATAAAGTGATGGATTTTTTAAAAATAAGGGGTTAAGTGTTTACTTTCATTTGTGAATGAGATTTTCTATTGTTAAAACAAAATATATGGTGATTTTCTGCAATTACCCTGTATAAAATATACATACACAATTAAATTAGTAATTAACGAAATAATTATTTATAATATTTAATATACAATATTCAATACATATGCAATGAGATTTTCGGCGAGCTTTTATCTTATAATATTTTGGCTCAGTTAAGCACAATATAGGCTCGTTTGGGTTCATTTATGCTCAAGCTTAGTTATTTAGGCTCAAGTTTGTCTTGATTGGGCAAATTTAAGCAAATATATTATATTAAGAAAGACTCTTTTAGATTCGCAAGCCTACAAGCTAGAGCTTCTCTAGGCTTGAGCACAAAGCAAGTCGAGCGTTTTAAACTTTATGTCGAGCGGTCTCACAAGGAGTCATAAGCCGGCTCAACTCATTTACACTCCTAGCTTAGTCCACAACACTCATCAAAACAAGTGCCAAAATTTCCTCGTGCCGCCTCTTTACTTGAGATTTTCGTGCTTTAGTATGACCATAACATTGCTTATGATCAAAGTCGGAAGGTGATGGATTCAAACCATATTTTCATTTGTCTTTGTATTTTATTATTATATCCAAAATGTAAAGAGAAAAAAAAAGGTCAAAAAGTTAAAGAAAGAAGAATGAAAAAATGGGAAGTTCAGTACCACAAGTCTTATAGGGGTAGTATATAGGCTTATAATAGTTAGAAAGTTTACTTCCAAAAGTCATGTAGGCATATAGGTGTTGCTTTTAGAGCTTGATGAGGCATGGTAGTGTTTTGCCTTTTTTTTTTTTTTTTTTTAGCACTGATCTTGCTTGTTTTAAGGGTTACGCTTTTGCTGTAAATAATGTGTTGTATTGTGAGAAAAATGTGGGTGAAGAGCAGAAAATAGAGAGGAAAATTGAGTGAGGGTTGGGTTCAATTAGAAATTGCAATCCAAAATTTATATTGAATGTCTGACACCCAATTGGATCGTGATTTTTCTCTCTAGTTGAGAGAAATTTTCAGATAAAAATTTCGTGTGTTGTTTTATTATTTGTTTTTTATTGATAATCTTTCCAATAGGAGGTCACTCATTGAGAGATGCTCATTTTTCTCTTCTTTTTCTTCATCAGGTGCTCATAGCAATGCAAGCATATCACAACTTTTGCAGCACCAAATCTCTCAAATGATAGCTAGTGGCAGGGGCATTGCTCCCAATATGGGCCACAATAAAAATGAATCCGGTCAACAGGGAATTGCGGGCGTCCAAATCGGAGATAATTCAACAAGTAATGTATCTAACACCCGCCACAAGTCGAAGAATGAGAACCCCCCAGCTCATGATGAGTGATTGTCCAAGCATGGTTCAGGGAGTTCTATGTGTGTCAAAAACGAAGGAGCTTGTATTTCGACCTTACACTGGTGCACAATCTAAGTTGGTTTAGGGGTTTTAATCTTGTCAGTTTCTTTCTTTTAATGTTATTTTAGTTGTTGTTTCTGTTGGAGAACATCTCCAATGTACTCTTGAGGATCTTATCCTTTTAATTACCAAAAAAGAAAAAACAATCAAAGTTGGCTATGCCATTAAATCGTTTAAAGCTGGTTAAACCTATAATCCTAATTTTAATGGTCGATGGAGATGGTTTTTATGGATTCTCATGCTTCAGGAACTTTGATTGGAAATTGAGGTGACTCTTAGAAGTTAAACATTAATCCTACTTATCGTTCACTTGTGATAATATTATGGTAGAAGAACATTACTGTACCCGAGGATATTTCAGTGAGGTCTTAGAGAGCGATGGTCTGAATAGCGAGCCAACACTACTCCATTTATGGAGCGCTATCAATGCAGCCATGATACATCTTGGCCCAATCGCACCATGTTAAAGTTTTGCAGTGACAAGTCGGTTTCCTATTATAGCAGCATTGTGTGTCATGGAACTCCACAAGGTGCCTTTTATAGGTTGGCTATTTTGTTCGGAAAAAAATCAAGAAATAGGATGGTTGTGGATCTCTTAATAGGAATAACCAAGAAAATCAATTGGACTTCATAAGAAACAACACAAAAGTTGTAATTTTGTACCTAACTGCTACTGCATTCAATCGGAGTTTTGGATACTCATCGTATGCTTGATAGAAGATGTAACATTTGCAAAGACCCCGGTTTATATTTCTATAAATTTATGAACATCGAAGAGTACGTCAAATGCATTGCTAACTTTAGGGTAGTGCTCAACGCTGGAGGTGGCCAGTGGGCCGGGTTCTCGTTTGGGCCTGGTCTGGCTCGGCCTGCTACTGTAGCTGGCGGGGCCGGGCCGGGCCGGGCCTGAGCCTGGGCTTGTTTGGGTATTTTTTTTATTATTATATATGTATATATATTAATTTTACCTAATAAAATCATTAAAAAAATTTGTAGCTTACATGGTAATGGTGAACTTTATATGTTAGAGGTATGGAGTTCAAATTCCACTAGTGTTAATTTTGTATCAAATTTTTGTTATTTTCTTGTAAAGTATGTTAAATTATTTTTATACCCAATAAAATAACAAAAAAATTCTAACTCACATAAGGGTGCTTTGCATGCTAGAGGGGTGGGGTTCGAATCCCATTAGTGTCATTTTTTGTAAAATTTTCAAGATTAAAAAAAAAAACTAGGAGGGGGGATCCGGCCAACCCGGGCCGGGCTGAGCTCCCAAGGCCAGGACCCAGGCCCGGCCCGGCCTGCTACAATACGGGCCTAGCTGGCCCGGGCCCGGCCCAACCCAGCCCATGGCCACCTCTACTCAACGCCATTCATAACAATTGTTGTTAATCTTTATCTGACTATATATGTAATAAATATGTTCATTTTTATTTTTTATTGTAATGTTTAGATGACAAAGTAGTAAGGAAAAAAGTGTTTCTAACATATCTGAAGGTTTGAAATGCCCAAATTTTTTATTGTATATGCTTTCCGAAATGACTTTGACGACACAGAAAATCTAGATGCTCTATAATCATCAACGATACTCAAAAAATAATGTATTCCAAATATAGATCTGTTGTGATAACGCTCGTAGAATTCAAAATGAATAAGGGAGAAAGGCCTCTCGCCTTAGGTGAAAATTTTATTTTTCTTTCGATAAGTAAAAGAAAGAATGAAATCCCAAACAGATACATAGATATGTGTTTTTAAAAAGCAAGCAACGCAAAATAACCAAAATATAACAAGAAGCAAATAGAAAAAAACAAAATTATGGAGGCAGGAGATAAATTGTATACCTTGGCCAAAGCTAGGCAACAAGATTCCCAACTTTGCAAAATGGTCGGCTATAGCAAGGCAACAAGATTCCCAACTTTGCAAAATGGTCGGCTATAGCACTGGCTGCTCATGAGTCCTAGGAGGACGTAGATTACCGAAAGTAGCTTGAATTTGGGAGCAGCTGGAGAGACTAGTCTAGAGAGGCTTCCATGTAATGTTAGATGGAGATACCAGGACATTCAAGTAGCGGAGTAAACCAAGTGATTGCTCTTAATTTCACAGTGTCCAGGATGCACGATCAATCTAGTGTTGCATTCTAAAAGATGAGGGCATTCTTCGAGTCCCAAATTGAGTTAATGACAACAAGGTAATTTATGATCCAGTCCTTCCAGGTTGCGCCTTTTATAAATGGGATTTGCCACTTGTGGATTGCTTTTAGATGGGTGTTCCCTTTTGGTTTGTCTTTTTTTTTTTTTTTTTTTTTTTTGATTCACTTCTATTTTGTTCGATGTGTGATTTTTTCCAACATTAATGTTTATGTGTGTACATATATAGAGGATATCTCAGGTGAGAAGATAAGAGTGAGAGAGTGAATTTTAAACCACTTATTTGGCGGCTGACGTCATCCCCTTTCACGCCATATCACAGCCCTCCCATTCCTCAGTCAAATGAGTAGATCAGAAATTACCATAAAAATTCACACACACATGCACACGTGCACGCACACACATATAGACGAAGTTCTATAATGATGATCTAATTTTCTACTATAGTAGTTTTCTAGGTCATAGAACTTCTCAAGGTAGTTACTAGCAATTTGGCTTGATAAGATCAAGACCTACTATGGTCACAGACCTCCTAATTGTGATGACCAAGAAAATTAGCAAGACTTAGTTCTAAGTTGGTGTTATGGCTGCTAGCCAACACCTAACATCACCATTTAATTTGACTGTAAGTATCCATTCCTGGTCTAATGGAAGATGTAACCTCACCAACGACCATGAAGGTCCATTTAAGGGTATAAAAAAAATGCAATTTTGCCTTGGTGGCAGTTTTAAAAGCAATTCGTAAAACCTTCAGTGGTAGAATTACTATTGTGACATTTTTATGATATGTTACATTTGTATGAAGTTCTATCTTCCACCATGAAGGGAGAATATTGATTTGTGCATATATTTTTTTCAATAATTACTGAGGAAACTCGCAATATAAAGGGCGTACCCGTTAAAATAGGGCCCAAAAGACGAAAAAAGTACAAAAATCTGTAAGTAGAGAATGAAATTGATTTGTGCACAAGTATGTCGTTTTGGAAGCATAGGATTTAGAACATATTCTTATTTCACTTTTTCTCCTAATTAGTAAAAAAGCTTATTATTTTTTTATCCAATAGTCTACTTGACTTTATATAAAAGAATTTAAAATAAATAAATAAACCTTATCGCCTTGCACTTTATCCATTTTGCATGGGTGGGTTAACTCTTTGCATAGGCCCTCAAATTATAGGCCATTATACGTAGGCCATATTTAGAGTTAGCTGTAACTATTAGCTATTAACATTTAGTTGTTAGTATTTAGCATTTAGCTATTAGCTGTTAGATAATGGGTGATATTTTTGGTAAAATTAGATGTTAAAGTTGGTGAATTATTATAAAATGATAAATAGAATTTAATTACATAGCTTTTGAAAAGCTAAATGTTAAATTATTTAGCTTTTAAAAGGGTAAATGCTATGAAAAAGGCTAACAACAAAATTTTTTCCAAACAACACTATTAGTTGTTCGACTAGTCTAAATACTAAATACTATGAAAAATGCTCAGCAAAAGCTACTTGCCAAACATAGCCGTAAAGTTTCTTATTTTACTTTTGTAACGATTGTTTAAGTGTTAATTATTAATAATAGGGTAAATTATAGAAAACCCCCTAACTTTCGTTTTAATAACAAAAAACCTCACTCACAAATAAAACCACTTACTAAAACTCTTAACTTTTGAAAACTTTTCATTTTGCCTCAAAATAACTTTTTTGTTTTACCATTTTGCCCCTCAACAAAAAAAACTTATATTTTATGTCATAATATATTTTTTTAAAAATTTTAAAAATATTTTTTATCTTCTGAACTTATATAATATTACTATAATTAATTAAAATAATTATATTTTTATAAATATAGAAATTTTCCTTAATTTTTTTGCAAAAAAATATAAAATATTTAATTTTTTTCTAATAATATAAAACCCTTTTCTAAAAACAAAATTAAATATTAGGGACAAAATGATCAAAAATAAGTTACATGGAAGTTAAGTGATAAATTTTTAAAAGTGAGGGGGTTTTGTTAGTGCTTTTATTAGTGATTGGGGTTTTCTGTTTTTGAAGCAAAAAGCATAGAGTTTTCAGCAATTTACCCTAATATTAATAAGTTTTATGATCAAAGTTTTTATAATAGATGGGTTATTCACACCAAAGGCCCTATACTTGGTCTGCTATGTCAATTTAGTTCTTATACTTTTAATTATGTTAATTTAGTCCATTTACAATTTATATTATATTGATCTAGTTCTTACAGTAAAATTGAAGTTAAGTTAATGACGTAACTTTTAATAACACAATCGTATTAGATGCAAAAAACCCACTATAAATCTACTTTGTGACTCAATTTAATCCAATCTGTGGCTGAATTATTAAAATTTCATAAACAACTTGACATAAATTTTACTTTAAGGACCAAATTAACACAATACAAATTGTGCAAAGGGTACTTTGACACAAATAAAAGTATAAGAATTAAATTGACACAATAGACATAGTAAAGGACCTTTGACATAAATAATCTTTTATCACATTATATATGAAGGTCCAGTTAAAATGTTTATTTTATCCCCGAAAATATCATGATCAAGCCTGATATCATAATAAACTATTTTGTTTCAAGAAATTTGACTTAATACTATTCACAATGAAAAAAGAACAACATTTTTAAAAAATAAATTAAATACTTTATACTATTTTCGAAAAAATTATTTGTGAAATATAAATAAAAGTAATTGGTTTAATGTTTTAAAATATTGTTTTGATAATTAATAGGAAGGAAAGAAATCTTCAAATAGTACAAATGTCGAATTTAAAGAGCCAAAAAAAAAAAAAAAACCCAATGTAAAAATTAAAACACAAAAGAATATACAAGAGTAATCTGGACTATGTCTATTATCAGTGCCTATGCTCCTCAAACTGGACTATTAGAGAACTAGAAGGCAACATTCTGGGAGGACTTAGGCAAAATGATGCAAAGTATACTTCAAGCTGAACAAGTGGTGATTGGCGGGGATTTCAATGGGCATGTTGGCTCGATAGAGAATGGCTACGCATCATGCCATGGAGGATTTGGTTTTAGAACTAGGAATGCAGAGGGGAAATCCCTCTTGGAATTTGCGGCCACTTACACCCTAACAGTGGCCAACATCTTCTTTAGAAAGCGAGAGGAACACATCATCACATATCAAAGCGGTGGGTCAAGGACCCAGATTGTCTACATACTACTAAGAAGAAGGGTACAAAAAGACTGTAGCGACTGCAAGGCCATAGGGAAAGACCTATCTACACAACATAGGGTGGTGTACGCTGATGTAAAGGCCAAGAAGAAGGCCAAAAGAGGCACGAAACCCACACAAACACATACTCGTTGGAGAGATTTGAAGGGAGAGAAGTATAAAGCCTATAAGGCAAGTGCAGAAACAGAGCTTGATTGGGATGCGGAGGGAGATACAAACCAATTGTGGAGCAAATTGGCCCAAAAGATTAGAGGACTGGCACGCGAAGTTGTGGGAGTGTCAAAGGGCCGGGCACCTAACAACAGAGAGTCCTGGTGCTGGTGCGAGGAAGTCCAACAGAAGATGAAGGCCAAATGAGGCTATTTCAAGGAATGGGAGCGCAGTGGAGAAGAAGACAAGTGACATCAATATCAGCAAGCCAAGAAAGAAGTAAAGAAAATAGTCAGAGAAGTACAATCATGAGCCTACGAGGAGTTCTACAAAAAGCTAGATACTAAGGAGGGAGCTGAAGATATCTACAGAATCGCCAGAGCAAGAGAAAGGAAGACGAGGGACTTGGAGTGAGTAAAGTGCATAAAAGGGGTAGATGGACAGGTGCTTGTGGAAGGGCAGCAAATTAAAGCAAGGTGGAAAACTTACTTCCACGATCTGTTCAACGATTAGGGGAGCATAGAGTTATCCCTAGGGGATCTCCAAACATCGGAGGAGTATCAAAACTACTGCTATTGTAGGAGAATTACACTCAAGGTAGTCTAGGAAGCCCTTAGACACATGGGAAGGGGTAAAGCAGTTGGCCTTGATGGAATACCAATAGAAGTATGGAAATGCCTTGGACAGAGAGGTATCAATTGGTTGACTAAATTATTTAATCAAATCCTTATGGGGAAGAAGATGCTTGACGAGTGGCGAAAGAGCACATTGATCCCGATGTACAAGAACAAAGGCGACATCTAAAGTTGTGCAAACTATCGGGGGTTCTAGCTAATGAGCCACACTTTGAAGCTGTGGGAGCGGGTCATAGAAAGGAGGCTAAAGGCAACAGACGAAGGTATCCGATAATCAATTCGGATTTATATCTAGGAGATCAACAACAGAAGCTATCCACCTCATAAGGCGGACGATAGAGTAGTACAGGGAGAGACAGAAGGATCTCCATATGGTCTTCATTGATTTGGAGAAGGCTTATGATAGAGTGCTGAGAGAGATCCTATAGAGGGTCTTGAGTAGGAAGGGTATCCCCATGCCATATATTCAGGTCATTAGAGACATGTATTAGGATGCATAAACTAATGTGCGTACAGGGGAAGGGGAGATAGACACATTCCCAATAACAGTTAGGGTACACCAAGCTTCTGCCTTGAGCCCCTTTCTATTCATTCTAGTCATGGATGAGCTCACCAAGTACATCCAATGAGATGTACCTTGGTGCATTTTTTTACAGATGACATAGTTTTTGTGGGGGACTCTCGAGTCAACATAAGTGAGAAGCTGGAATTGTGGAGAAGGGCTTTGGAACCGAAGGGCCTACGAATTAGTAGATCCAAGACAGAGTACATGGAACTCAAGTTCGGCCACTCTACCACACGTAATACAAAAGACATCAAGATAGGGTCTGAGACCATACCAAAGAAAGAGAATTTCAGATACTTGGGCTCCATGGTGCAGCAGAATGGTGAGGTTGACAAGGATGTCAACAACCAGGATTAAGGTAGGTTGACAGAAATGGAGGATGGATTCCGGCGTTCGTTGTGATAGAAAGTTCCCGCTAAAGCTAAAGGAAAAATACTATAGGACAGTAGTGAGACCGGCTATGTTGTATGGGGCAGAGTGTTGCTCAATGAAACAACATCGCACATAGAAGATGAAGGTGGCAGAGATGAGGATGCTACGATAGATGTGTGGTCACACAAGGAAGGATAGGGTCATAAACGAGGCTATAAGAGGAAAGTTAGGTGCAGCCTTAATCGAGGACAAATTAAGGGAGCAACGCTTGAGATGGTTTGGGCACGTTAGGAGGAGACCGACCACAGCTCGAGTTAGGAGATGTGAACAGTTACATACGATGCTAGGTAGAAGAGGGAGAGGCGGGCCGAAGAAGAATTGGATGGAGACAATCCGACAGGACCTAGCCCATCTAACCTAACTGAGGAGATGGCCTTGGATAATCCTCGGAACAGCCTCTCTTCCACTCGGAAGGGCTAAGACTGCGTCCACCACCCCCCCCCCCCCCCCCCAGACCCTGCTTTTGCGGGAGCCCGTGAGGCATTGGGAATGTTGTTGTTGTTGAATCTGAACTATGTCTAGTAAAGATGACGACTCGGGAACATGGAATAATATTCTGGCGATGCGGGATGATGCTGTGAATCGATTTAGTTTGGTCCAGGAAGTAATGGACAATATCTGGGAGGTAACAAAAACGATGGAAATTGAAGGTTAATGATTGTTATAACATGATTAAAGACAAACTTCATCCTATTTGTTGGCACGGGACGGTATGGGGAGGCTTTAGCCTTCCGAGACAAAATTGTACTTTGTGGATGGAAACTAGTGGGTCTCTAAATACAGTAGATAGGCTTCAGAGAAGAGGAATGAGTTCAACTTTCAAATGTAATTTGTGCATAGCTGAGTAAGAGAGTATTCATCATTTGTTCTTTGCGTGTTCGTGGTCAAAAGTTGTTTGGAGCAAGATTTGTAGTTGAAGTGACATTGGTGGAGGGATGATGCTTGAGGAGACGTTAGTCTGGTACCAACGAAATATTCGAAATAGGCTACTTGAAAGCAAGATTAGGAGAATGTGCCTTGCGGCTACTGTCAATCGTACTTGGGGGGAAAGAAAGAGAAGGATTTCTTAGGGGACTTCGAGCACAGTTGAGAGTGTAGCACTTGTATCCAAAAAGAGATTTGGATGAGTGCAAATTTCCTATTCCTTAATAACTGAAGAGTGACTAGTTTGTTGACTTAAATAGATTTTTTTCGTTCTGGTAGTATGTAGATCAGGGCTGAGTTGAGGAATGTGATTATTATAGTTTTGGCTTAGATAGTTTTGAGTGTTTGAGTGTATTTGGGGATGTATTGTATATATTTTTAAATTAATGAAAGTTTTGGCCTTGCCTTCCGGCAAAACAAAAAGAATCCTAAGTTATTAAACAATGTGACGAAGACACCATTGACTGGTGTTTAAGTAGCCCTTAGCCAGTCACATGATGAGAAAAGGGTGAGTAATGCGAGCCACTTACTTTGAATGCATTAAACTACTTGTACAAAAATACTAAAATAAATAAATAATATAATGTACAAGAAAATACTTATCTTGACAAACAACAAAAATCCAGAGAAGCATAAACAATTCTCCTTGAGCCAGAGTTTGCCCACCATTGACCAAACCTTCTCGAAAAAAAAAAATAAAAATAAAGCTCTAAACTTGGTTCATAAATGACTTTTTTAAGGGTGTGAGTATGTACTATACCTCATGTAACCAAAAGAGGCTATTGAAACTAATCTCTATAGGTCCTTCATATGACAAATTTTTGCTTTTAAAATATTCGCCATTATGCTTCATATTGTAAACTGGACTACCAAATTTGAACGGCAAGAAGTCAATTACACTATTAAAGTAGGTAGGACTATTGCTATTGGAATTTGAACGGTACAATCACTCTGCACTCCAAATGCAGTGATCGAGAGTACATTTGGATATGTACCCAAAGCCTACGCCAAGGCTATCGCGTATTACAGTCTCATTGCTCAAGATTGATATGCTTTAGTAAGATCCATTCAAAGCTCACTTGTTGAGCCATAATGATATCTCTTTCTTCGTTTTCTTCATCTTCTTCGTCATGTACTTGTAATTTTGAGTATTTAAACCAAATTTTGAAACCTCTGATCTTCTACATGGTAGCCAGTAGGAGTGGATTTGCGGCCAAAATCAAGATTAAACTACAATCACTACAAAAAAAGTGACAACTACCAATAACATGATTGTTGTTGGCAAAGGCAATTTTTCTCTTGGTAAAGGCTTTACCAACAGAAATCAGTATGTTGGTAAGCTGTTGGTAAAACTTTTACCAACAGAAATGTTAAACTATTGGTAATAGCTTATCATTAGCAACAATTGTTCATTTGTTGGTAAAAGTTATACCAACAAAGTTTTCTTTTGGTAAAAGTTACTACCAACAACAAAGTTTTCTGTTGGTAAAAGTTACTACCAATAACAAATTCTCTATTAGTCAAGAGTATACCAACAATAAGTTCTTTATTGATAAAAGTTATACCAATAAAAATTGTCTGTTGGTAAAGGACTGTACCAACACAAATTTTTTGTTGGTAAAAGATTTTTTACCGACAACAAATTTTTTGTTAGTAAAGATTATGCCAATAAAAACTGTATGTTGGCAAAGGGTATTTCAACCAAAAAAATTTTCAATTGCTAAAAATTATTCCTACAATCAACATATAGTAGTAGAAGATATACCAACAAAGACTTTCTGTATATACCAACACAAATTTTCCACTGGCAAGGAATTCCCAACAATTTCATACAACTAGTCCCTTCATTAATACATATACATTTACCAACAAAAAAATCCCCCACAACATCCAAAATACATCTTTAATATCATGTCTAAGTTTGTGCTCAAAAAAATATATCATGTCTAATTTAATCCCCAACAAAAGAAAACAATCCAAAATAAATCCTAAAAGTTTATGTAGCAAAAAAGATAAATTCATGATATATATGCAAAATAGACATCCTCCTATATGTCATCTTCATCTGGGTAATCCTGGTCTCCATGCTCTTGATTAAGCTCATCATCAACTAACATGCCCTTTTCCTGTGACAACGATTAACAAAGACGTCAAATGTACCACTTAAACTCGATCCCAATCTTTTAGCACATAAAAACTCGATCCCAATCTTTTAGTACATAAGTTACTTATTCATAATAGTTAGCAATCAAGTCCTAACATTTGCACCACCATATTTTGGAATATTTATCTTTAGAATTCATATTTACTGTTGCAAAGCCAAAATAGACATATTATGTCACAAGTAAATGATCAATAGTCAATTAGGTTCAATAAGAAACAATGCTAATTAACATACTATCGAGAACTATATTAGCTAACTTCAAACTAATAAAATGTTGCTCTACTACTATATGTTGAACAATTACCTTTCCTATAAATTTCAAAAGAGTGGACTCCAGAAAGTTTATCTTTTCCCATGATTTCTTTAAACTCTCTTCTAAATTAGACCACTTCTCATTCATAATTTTCAGCTCCTCCTCCAACTTTCTGGCCTTAGCCTGTTCCTCAGCTAGAGCGGCACGCTTAGCACTAGAACGAGGAACCTTAACACCTAATCCGTAAGTTTTTGCGCATCCATTATTGTTCTCTCCCACAACTTCAAAAAATATCTTCCTTCGTTCTTCTTTAATGAATACTTCATCTGCATCATCCGGATGTTCTGATAGTCTCCTATCAATCTCCATCTATATAAAGTAATATTTTAATCTATTAGAATGGGTATTGGAATGCATAAACACTAAACAAATTTAAAATGATCTAGTAAATATAGCAATTATCAAACCAAGGCTGTAGAAGTATCATCATCAAGCACGGCGTGATGCTTTGGAATAGGGGTTTCCTTATAGATATCAATCTCATCGGGTTCTTTACCATCTTGTTTCCTCTATTCAAACAAGAATGTATATGTTACTTAACATAAAAATTTAGTGTATAAAAAGTATTGAAATATGAAACTAAAAAGAGCTTCAATTACCTTAGCTTTCCGTACTCTGGCAAAACTCTTGCTGCCTGCATAGTGTCTCGATTTTGATTCTTTTTGATTGGCTATAGCTCTTTGGCGGCGTTTCTATATCAAAAATTATGACACTATGAGAATAATTAATAAAAAAGCGGGAACTACAACCATTATCAATATAAGAATATTAGATCCATTATTACTGTTACAATCACATTGATATACCTGCCCTTTTTCAGAAAAGTAAAATTCTTCAAACTTTCTCCACTGTAAATCAGGTACAACGTCAGGTTTATTGCCCAAAGCTCTCTCTTTCGAGAAACCTTCAATAAGATCATTTCTTCACTCGCTTTTATTTTCTCTCCAACTAGAATTCATTTTTGAACGGACCCACAGCTATGGCTCCCTTCCTTCGGGGAAGTAGTACTCTTCCTGAAATATAAATACAACAATCACTTAGAACTCAAGCAATGCAACTAATAATCTATTTCTGTTTTTTACATAATAAGAAATAAGTTACATTTATGATTTGCCATATGTGGTCAATTCTCCACTCTTGCATTTCTGACCAATGCTCCAGATCAATTGGCAACTTTCGAGGATTTCTAGCATGAATCCCAATCGAAGTTGACATTTTTCTTTGATTGTCGTCGTCGGGCTGACCTTCAGCATTAACGTCAATAAAAACTTTGTCCTTCAACCTCTTTAATTTGTTTGGCCCCCTCTTTTTCTTTTGAGGCTCCAATCCTACAACACCAAACAAATTCTATTAGTATATATAAGGGTGCTAATTTTAAGGCCAAAAAAAAAAAAAATGTAATTGAGTACTAACTTTACCAAATTAAAGTCTTTGCTATATCGTTAGTATAAATAAAATACAATACTGCAATCAAAATCCTAAAAATATTATAACACAACCTGATTGAGCGCTACTAGGTGGTTGTGCTTGCCCTTGAGATTGAGTTGATGTACCAGATGTATTACCAGTTCCAGACCCTAAACAAATTCACATGATATCAAAACATCAAACATAAGTGTGTACTTGATACAATTCCCACAATTACAAAATTAACATGATTAATTCATAATCTTGTCTTTCATTACTTCCAGCTGTATCAAGCCTTTTCTCCCGCAATGGACAATTACGATTACCTTTAGTACCTTTTCAAATGGAAACGATAAAAAAAAGGGGCGAGAAAGGGTTAAAAGTACCCATAACTGGTACACAATTACAAGATAAAACATAATGTAATCTGAAAAAATAGACTCACGAATCATATTTTCTCCTTCAACGGGAATGATATTTTCTGCAACATGCTCTACTTCTGCTTCAACTTGTGCCAGATTATCATGCGTAGGATCAGTAGGAAATAAAGCACGTCGTGCTTTTTGAAAGGATGGCTCATCATCACTCCGGTTTTGAGGTAGAGGACGATGAGCCAACCTAGGGCTGCAACATAATTGCTGAAGAATATGTTGCGCTTGTGCTGTTTGATGATCATTTCTACGAGATGCCAATTTCTACATAGAAAATAGGAATGACAACATAGCAAAAATATAATCGAGATATATTAACAAATAATAATATAGCAATAAGATGTGTGAAAAACCAGCAAATCCGACGACTGCACTAGCCTTCTCTTCATTCCAGTAGATGCCATGGAAACCTTTAACATTTAAGATTAGCAAACAAATACAATACAACAATATTCTTAAGATCATGGCATATTATATTAAACAAGCATAATGCTATAATCAACCACAATACCAGAACTCACATTTAATAGAATTCAAAAATCCATGTCTCCATGTTACAATTACAAAAAAAAAACATGACTATTAACTCTAATCATAATCATAATCATATAAAGTGTCATCTTCTTCACTACTATCACTATAGTAGAAATATTTATCTTCAACTTCCACACTAATTAGTTCATTCAAGGGCTTGTCAACCATAACCTCTTCCACATCTTCTCTAACAATGTTTATCTCATCCATGTTAACATCTTCTCGTATCTCATTGGAATGATGCCTGTCAAGTTCTGGTATGTTATCTTCCTCCATGTCAAACAAATCCCTTGGTTTTGTACAAGTCACAACATTCCAATCATTTTCTCTATAGTCAGATGTATAGAAAACTTGTTGGACTTGGTCAGCCATAACAAAAGGCTCGTCTATTTTCATTAATGTCTTAAGGTTTACTAAACTAAAGCCAAGTCAATCTTTCTTAGCACCCCTATTAGGATCTACCCAATCACATCGAAACAAGACAACCTTCCTATCATGATGATAGTCGAACTCAAGAATTTCTGTTAGCACACCATAAAAGGTGATATTCCCTATAGGTGTAGTTGCTTGGACAAGAACACCTGAATTCTGAGTTACAGCTTTCTTGTCAACACTTTTTACACGGAACCTAAAACCATTGCATGTGATCCTTGTCATCTTCCTTATCCAATTGCTAGGCCATTTACTCAACCATCGTAGGTCCTCTGCTTTGTTAGGGTTAGCAGGTACATATCGCTCAACCTACAAAAGTAAACAATTGCTAGAAAAAAAAAATGTTAAAATTATTTATCAAGAACTACATCATGACGCTTATATTATACACAACTTAAACTTACATTGCATGGAAACCAAGTATGCTCACTATGAACAGAAAAGTTGTGAGTTTACATTTGAAATATAAAATTTCCATCATCAACGAAGAAACCAATGAAATAAAAGTGTTTGTTAAGGAATATACTTAATGCAGTCTTGAATGTCTTCGCAGTTGAACAAGATATATCCATGCGCTTGTTGTAAAGAACATCAGAGGCCAACATGACATTCTTTTCAGAAGTGTAATAACTTTTGAGGGAGAATATCGACAATCATTTGCGTACTTCGCCATCCTTTGCATCATCATTTCTTTTGGACCTTGTCTCTCTTGTCTCAACACCATGCAAATACCTCTCGCAAAAAGTAAGGCATTCTTCTGAAAGGTATCCTTCAGCAATTGATGCTTCCGGTCGACTTCGATTACGTACATAGCGCTTTAACTGATGCAAAAACCTATAAACACATTAATTGTAAATATAAAAACCATGAAAAACTCTAACTAGATTACATACCTCTCAACCGGATACATCCAGCGAAAACAAATAGGGCCTGCTATACATGCTTCATATGGTAGATGAATGGCAAGGTGCACCATGACATCGAAGAATGAAGGAGGTAGTAATCGCTCGAGTTCACAAAGGGTTATTGTTATTCAATCTTGTGAGCACTCAAAATCATATGTCGTCGCCACTTTTGAGCATAGCTCTTGAAAACAGTTGCTGAATTGAATTATAACACGACTCACCTCCTTATTTTGCAAATTCCGCACTGACAAAGCAAACAACTGCTGCATCAAAATATGATAATCATGACTTTTCAAGCCCAAGATCTTTCTTTCCGTCGTCCGCACACATCTAGCAATATTGTTTGCATATCCATCAGGAACTCTAATACTAGCTAAGACTCCCAAAAGTTCTTTCTTTTCTTCAATACTTAATGTGAAACATGCAGGAGGTAAATACACTTTGCCCTTTCCTTCCTTTGGGTGAAGATCTTTTCGAATGTTCATATCCACAAGGTCAAGGCGTGATTGCAACGTGTCTTTTGTTTTCCCTTCAATATCTAAAATAGTACAAAGCAAGCTTTCACAAATATTCTTCTCGATATGCATCGCGTCAAGGTTATGCCTTATTATTAAATGTTCCCAATATGGCAGTTGGAAAAAAAATACTCTTCTTCTTCCCAATATTAAAGGTTATGCCTTTTCTTCTTTTTATGCTGCAACTGCAAACCCTTACCTAATGTCACCTGCAATCCTTCCATCTGTTCTAACAACTCTGTTCCAGATCTCAACATTGGAGCGTGCCTTTTTTCAGTGGTTCCATCAAACGCCTTTCTGTTACGACGAAATTTATGATTGTTATCGAGAAAGCGTCGATGTTCTTGATAACATAATTTCCTACTCCATTTCAAGTAGCGAGAGCATGTATCTACATTTCAATGAGGACATGCACATTTTTCCTTTGTTCTCCACCCAGAAAAATTACCATAGGCTGGGAAATCATTGATTGTCCATAACAATGCTGCATGTAAAGAAAAGGTCTCACCTACTGAAGCATCGTAAGTGTTCACACCCATCTCCCACAGCTCACTCAACTCCTCAACTAAAGGTAATAAGTAGACATCGATATCATTACTAGGTGCTTTCGGACCCGGTATAATCAAGGTTAGCATGAAATAAGATTGCTTCATACACATCCATGGTGAAAAATTGTAGTTCATTAATACAACTAGCCATATGCTGTATTGAGTACCCATAATTCCAAAAGGGTTAAACCCATCGCTAGCAAGGCCAAGCCTAACATTTCGATGATCTAAAGAGAATTCTGGGTATCACTCATCCAAACTATTCCATGCTTCGGTGTCTGCAGGATGTCTTAGCTTATCGTCTTTCTTCTGCGCATCTGCATGCCATCTCATATAACTAGCTGTTTTAGTTGACATAAACATCCTCTTAAGTCTAGGTATCAAGGGGAAGTGACGAAGCACCTTATTAGGGACTTTTTTTTCACTGGCTAATGACACTATATTCCCATCGTTTGTGGTCTTCCATCTTGAAGCACCACAAATAGGGCATGCGTCATAGTCCAATAAATCCTTCCAAAACAACACACAATTGTTGGGACACGCATCTATTTTATTGTATGTAAGACCCAACTTTCTAATAATGCCTTTTGCTTTGTAATAAGTGTTCGGCAATGTTTCCCCCTTTGGCAAAGCCTTTTTAAACAAAGTTAGAAGTTCAGTAAATCCAGCATTGGTCACCCCATGCTTGCATTTAAGATGATATAGCTGAACAAGAAATGAGAGCTTGCTGAATTCCTCACAATCAGGATATAAGGGTTGCTCTGCATCTTTAAGTAATTCGTAAAAACTTTCAGTAACTACATTAGGTCCTTCCATTGGTGGTTGTGATGATTCTTCCATATTAATATGATTATGTACCCCATATGCATCTCCGATCATCTCATAAACACCATAATCATCGTCACAAACATTCATCTCCATCTCGCTACAAGTATCATTGTCCTCATAAACTTCTGATTCCCCATGACTATGCCATATGCTACGAGCATAGTTAGAATCCACGCCTTTAAGTTGAAGATGGTGTTCCACAGTGAGTTTATCTTTGCTATATCGATTAGCGTATAACTTACATGGGCACGGTATCAAACCATTTTCACCAACAACATTAAGAGCATACGAGACAAATGCTCGCATTCCATTCTCAAATTCACTTGAAGCCCTTGGGAACTTCACCCAATCCTTATTTTTAAACACATCCATATGGTAAATCCTACACCTACAAATATTCACAAATCAGTTACAATAGAGAGTAAAATATCTATCCAAATCAACTCATACCATATAACTGCAATGTTCTAAGCTTGAATACTAGAACAGCGACTAGATGAGGAAATAATATAATTGATAAAAATGGATCAACTGATCAAATTCTTTCAGTGCTAAGGCTAGAAATATTTTTCCATGTTTATTGGTCATGTACGTTTGCTAAATATTCTAATACATCAAGTAGGTGTTGTAGTTTTGAAGTAAATTTTTGTTCATTTCTTCATTGATTTACGTCATACAACTAGCTTATGCAATGTTTTAGTTCAACTTTTGGAGATGTTATCATAGATTCCTTAAGACAAAATAAGTCAAGCACAGTAGTTTTAGTTCTATATAATTTTCTAACTTCTACATGATATAACTTTTTTGTAGTGTTTAATTTAATAGGTTTGATCTCGTATTATACACAATCTTTGTAGTATAACTTCTAGGTTTGGTCTAAATCATTTATGGACATGAACATTAACATATGGCTCACCTCGAACTTGAATCAGACAATATTTATAGCTCTAAATCACTAAAGCACACAAATTTCCATAAATCAAATAGTACAATCAGTACAAAACAACCTAATTACCCCATCTTACTCACAATTAAAAGTAAAAAAATAGCAACAAGAACCAATATATCAACAAACATAAGATTTCACTTAAACAGTTTAGACAAAACTAGTTACCTAATCCACATTAATTCAAAGCAAATATACATGTTAATATCCACAAAACTAATGAATACAAACCACAAATTGCACGAAAAATAGATTAAAAAAAAAAAAATTCAGAAGCACCACCACAATCCAAGCCCAAGAGTTGATAGAACCTCTTCAATATCCAAGCCCACAACCTCCTGCCACAAAACTACTCAACAACTAGCAACAACCGGCATAAATTTCAGCAAAATTCATGTCTCATACAACAAATTCACATGTTTTAAACAAAATAAAATGTAAATTGTATATAAAAGCTCATGTTTATACTAGAAATTTAGGGCACTGAGCCTGGCGTGAGGGCTGTCGAGTCAAGCCGGAAGACCCAGTAGCAGTGGCCGGCGTGGTGGTGGTCGAGTCGATGTGCCCGGCCTGGTGGCGGTCGAGTCGTAGTCGCCGGCGTGGTTGCTTGTTGGAGAGAAGCTGGGGGTGTGTGTGGGTGAAGTGAAATAAGGGGGGCTGTGCGGTTTATGCTTTGACTTCGCTCTTTTTTTTTTTTTTTTTGAATGAATTATTAAATTTATTTAACTATTAAATTAACTTTGGGTTAGAATTGTAAGTATTTGGGGAAAATTTGAGAGGAAAAATAAAAATTTGAGAGAAAAGGGAAAAAATTGAAGAGGAAATGAAAATTAAGATGGGAAAATTAAAATTGAGTAAAAAAGAATTAAGTATTATTAATTTTTTTAAATTTAAAACTAGTGACTTTATTTGTTAATAATGATTCTTTTAATATTATAAGAATAATACTAACAATAAATTTATCTGTTTGTAAATGTCTCTATCAATATTGGTCCAACATTAAAAATTTATTTGTTGGTAATATGATTTTGCCCTTTGGTAATAGTTATGGAGGGAAAATGAAAATGAAGAGGAGAAATAAAAATTTTTGAAAACATTATTATTATTATTATTATTTTATTATTTAAAGATAATATTATTTAAATACATGTTCAATTATAACTTATTACTATTATGAGGTTTAGTGTACTAAGGTTTTAGTTCATAAATTTTGTAAAATAATGTTTTAATACAGCAAGTTTCATATATTTTATAAAATCGTCCAAATGACGGTAAGAAAAAATATAATGGGGCATAGTTACACCAATACAGATCGTTATTTAAACTATTTTCTAATTATGTTTTTTTGACTAAAAAGTTATTTCACAAAAGGTACTATAAAATTAATATATCAAACTTTATGGCATTAATATCTAAATTGCTCTAATAAATTTTTTATAATTACTAATTTTATCCAAAAAAATTTTTATTGATAAATACATCTATTGGTATTAATTTAGTCTATACCAACAAAATTTATTTTAATTGGCAATGATCTAGTTAATACTAACAAAATTTATTTCTGTAGACATTGAGCTATTTAGTACCAACAACACTTATTTCTGTTGGCATTGAGCTAGTTAATACCAACAGTACTTATTTCTGTTGGCATTGAGGTAGTCAATACCAACAAAAATCTATTCTGTTGGGACTAAGTATATCAATACCAACAGAAATCTATTTTGTTGGGATTGACTATATCAATACCAACAAAAATTTATTTTTGTTGGGACTAAGTCTTTATTATTTTCACTTTTTACTCCTTCTAAGTTATTACCAACAGTAATATTTTACTGTTGGTAATGTATAACTATTACCCAAAAGAGACTAAAATACAACAAATAGCATAGATTAACTCACTGGAAAGGCGACGAGAATGGAAACGTGGATAAGCAAATACATGAAGAAGAAAAGGAAGAATGAAGACAGTTAAAAGAATGAAAAAATCATGCAATTTAAGTAATTTTAGAATGAAATTTGAGCGGAAGCGGGAGCGGGAGAATGAAATTTGAGAGCGGGAGAGATGAAAACCGAGAGGGGGAGGGCGCCAATTTCAGGACTTGAACCGCGTTTCCTACACGCGGTTTACTTTAATATGAACCGCATCTTAGAGACACGGTTTAATGTGAACCGCGTTTCCTAGACGCGGTTTACTGTTAAGACGTGGTTCCCGGCGCGGTTTTATTAATGCAATTTTATTTAAATGTTGTTGGGCACTAGTAACAAGCCGCGTTAATTAAACACAGTTTACTTTAGAAACGCGTTTTTGTGAAGCAGTTTTATCTGAAAATAAACGCATTTTTTTAACGTGGTTTTATTTGAGTATAACCGCATTTTTTAAACACTATTCATTTGTTGCCACATGATCCGCAAACAAGTAAATATTTTATTTTCAGCATTATTTCTTTTATTTTTTTATTTTTGAGCATTATTTTGAGAACTGGCTCTAATATATATTTGATAGTCTAGTATCGTAAAATATTCGATACAATAGGATAACAACTCAATTGTATCGAAAAACTTTAGATACTATAGAATTTTTAGTATCAGTTACAAAATTTTCCGATACAATAACAATTTTCCCGCTACAATGTGCCACCATGCTGCTTTAAGTGTCCATAACCTTAGTATAGGTAGCATGTACCCGATATAATTAATGTCTTTTTGTATCGGTTCACATATTTGATACTAAATTTTTTGATACATATTTGATAAATACATCTATTGGTATTAATTTAGTAGATACCAACAAAATTTATTTTATTTAGCAATGATCTAGTCAATATCAACAAAATTTATTTCTACAGACGTTGAGCTAGTCAGTACTAGCAACACTTATTTCTATTGGCATTAAGCTAGTCAATACCAACAGCACTTATTTCTGTTGGCATTGAGTTAGTCAATGCCAACAGTACTTATTTATGTTGGCATTGAGGTAGTCAATACCAACAGAAATCTATTCTGTTGGGATTGACTATATCAATACCAACATAAATTTATTCTGTTGGGATTGACTGTATCAATACCAGCAGAAATTTATTTTTGTTGGGACTAAGTCTTTATTATTTTTATTTTTTACTTCTTTTAAGTCATTACCAACAGTAACATTTTGTTGTTAGTAATGTACAACCATTACCAACAGAACATGAAATAATACTGTTGGTAATGGTCACTTTTTTTGTAGTGAATAAGTCGAATCAATAATCTACTAGAGGCATCCAAATCATAGACAAAATGATTAGTATTCTTATTAACATCGGCTAAAGCCCAGAAAAGGAAGAATCTTATCACTGCTCCACGGAAGCAGGTTGTTCAAGAATGGTTAAGGAAGTACTACTTATCGGAAAGAAAAAAATTATGAGGGTTGTGACATTTTTATTGTCAAAATATATCTTTCTGGCATTAGAAACTACATTAATAATAAATATAACTTGCATTGCATTGATATGCACATACTTCTTTTTTTTGGATAATTGACCCATCGTTGAGTTTTCATTGAATAGAAATGAAAGATACAATTTTTGACTCGCATCTAGAGATTCTGGGCATATAACCTGAACACGAAACACCAAAACACCAAAAATACGAAACACCAAACTCCAAAAACACCAAACAAAACACCAAACACGAAATTGAAATGCACAACATCATAATAATGAAAAAAAACCACTAGTCAATTTCAAGCGGATGATGCAACCCGATCCTTGCCCCATGTACAGGGACCATTGATAGGGTTGTGCTCCAACAGTCACTTTAGTAAACATGATCAAATATTGGCAAGCTCTAGCACACGACGAAAGGAGGGTACAATCAGTTCTAAAGCAGAATCTCAGCAACTCAACCCAGGAGAATGACCAAGGTGGCCTGCGGCAGGGCAGAAGCGGAGGACTCACCGGAAGAGCAGGACCCAAGTGATGCGGCAAGCAAAACACGAAAACAACACCAGGCGCACACATCAGACAGAGGCCAAACCCGACACCCGCTCAGAACCCGACACCCAACAACTCCGAGCCCACACCACACACGACCGAGCAAAGGGTAAAAAGAATAGGAACCTCAACAACGGAAAATGACCCCTCAGGCAGCAAACACGGAAGCTGTCAATAGACTCTAACCTAAATACCCTTGGCCCGATAGGCTCCTAAGAACACGTCACCCAAACCCACACCCCAGAACCCTGAATGACCCAACCTGAAGGAACCACAGCTAAGCATACTTAGAGGTAGAAATCGGGGGTCTGGTTCAGGTGACCCCATTCGGGTTTTGGTTATTTTGGGTTTATAATAAACTTGGGCCGAGTCGAGCTCGGGTAGACCCATTTAGGCTAGGGTCGCTTTCGGGTTTTACCTGTACTCCGGTCGGGTTGGGTCTGGGTCAAGTTATTTGTGTTCGGGTCACTTTAATTTTTAATGGTCTTGGGTTTGGGTCAATCTTGGGTCAGTTTGTTTAAGTTGCAGGTCTTCATAACCCTATTATTTAGTGTCTTGGTAGTATGAACTTGTTACAAAAGTCTAAATTATACCAAACAATTTATATTTTTACCAATATATTTATTATATTATCAATATAGGTGCTCAATAATATGTCGTGAAGTTCAATTGTGCTCATGACAACTATTTATTCTCATTAAATTTAAAGACCTTGAGTAAATTCAGCTTTTAGGCCAGGTTAGGTTCGGGTTCAGGTTAGTTTGGGTCGGGTTGGTTCAGGTCAATGGTGGGTCGGGTCAGGTCAAATTGGTATCGAGTTATTTTCAGATCAAGCAAAAATGGGTCGGGTTAGTTGCAAGTCGGGTCTTTTGAGTTTCTGGTTCAATTATTTACGGCATATTTTTAGTTCGGGTCGGGTCAGTTTACTGATTTTTTGAGTCCGTTTTTCGGGTCGGGTTGAATTTGCCACCTTGACACATACTTGTATTCTTCCTGTGAGGTTAATCAGTTAATCTCACAATGGAGTTATGGATGATTTGTTCTGATATGTTGCTAGTTGCGGAGCTTGCTAGTTGTCAGTGATAGATTTTCTTATTGATGTAGTTATGGTTTATATCTTGGCCACATCAAAGGAACCATATGTTGTTATGATTTTTTATATCCTTAGAATTAATATCTATAAAATGAAAATCAGATAAAATAAATAAATAACAAATGAGAGAAGCAAAAAGGTGAAAATAAAGGTGTATTTCAAAGTAGAAAATGAATTTAAAAAAAAAAAAAAAAGAGAGGAAGAACGAAAGTTGACCATTTGCCGAAAGTATTTGAAGATTTAATTTTGAATTAGGATTGATTTTGATAAATAGTTGTTGGAAAGTAGAGTGTGCAGGGAAGGCGAGAAAAATATAGAGTTTTGAGAGTTTTGTAAAGGAGTGCCCTAAGACACTCAAATAAGGCAATATAGTGAGAAAATTATTCATAAGTGTCTGATTATCAAGCTTTTTGTGCTTGATGTCGATTGGGGTTCATCCAAGCATGACTGCGGTGCCTTTATTGAGAGTTGAGAGAGTTGTTCTAATATCTTCGATCCAAAGCTGCATTGTAGGAGGGTTGGTGGCTTACTGTGCAAAGCTGCATTTTGGGAGGGTTAATAGCTTACGTGCAAGGCTACATTGTGGTAGTGTTGGTAGATTACCGTGCAAAACTAAATCGTGGGGTTGGGGGTTATGATTACAAATTGTAATTCCTAAGTTTCAAAGTGGATGAGATAGTGGTTTGGGTAATGTGGCTTTTCTCTGGGTTGAAAGAGGGTTTCTGCGTAAAATTTGATATATTATTTTGATATTTTTTGGTGATTTCACATTCATTGTGCTCGATGCGTGATTTTACCGCAACATTATGTGTGTGTGTGTATATATATATATGTATGTGTATATGATAACTTAGGTGATGAGGTAAGAGTGAGATAGTGAATTTGGGACCATTTATTTAGTTATTAACATCTTCCCTTTCCACATGATACCACACGCTTCCCCTTCCTCAATCAAATAAGTGGCTTAGAATTTATAGGTTCAGCTGAGTCATCCCTCTATATATAACCCATGATAGAGTTTTGTAGTAACAATCCAATTTCCTACTATAATAGTTTAGTAGGTCATTGAACTCATCCGGGTAATTGTTGTTGGCTTGCCATTCGTTTAGACCAAATTAGGACTTACCATGGTCACGAACCTCCTAATTGCGATGACCAAGAAAATCAGCTAGAGTTAGTTTTGAGTTGTCGTTATGACTACTAGCAAACACTCAGCATCACTATTTTAATGCGGCTCTATTCAATTTAACTGTAAGTACTCATCCTTGGTCTAATAGTAGATGAGTCCCTTAGCAATACCCTTGAAGGGCCATTCAAGGATAAAACAAATGTTGTCGATGTGGTGCCAATTTTGAAATAAATTCATAAAAAAAAAAGCTGATGTAACTCATCCAGACATAACTGATGTAAAAAAGAATTAGAATAGTATAAAAGTGTCACAATATACAAAGTGTCGCAATATAAAAATTGGTCTAATGGTAGACGACTCCCTCTTAGATCATTTGTATATTGTGACACTTTTATACTATCCTACATTTTTTTTTACATCAGTTATGTCTGGAGAGAGGGAGATGCCAATTGAGCCCACATCCCGGGGTTGACAAACTACCATCCCAACCATTGGGACAAACCAGCGGCCGACTTAATTAGCTAATTTTATTTGGATTTTTTCTTTTAAAGATAGATAATATAAGAGTTCTTCATTAGTAAAGAATGCTAATTATATTTTATCTAATAGTCTTCTTGACTTTATATTATAGAAGAACAAATTAAAGCTATCTCCTACAATTTATCCAATAAAATATAAAATGAGTCAAGAATTTTGCCATCTTAGTCTTTGCATTGTTACTAGTTTCGTCTACTAATACCATGTTTGATACTTGGTTGGAAATAACCCCAAGTAGGCGTTCAAATTGTAAAGCGTTTCCAAAGGCAATCACATGTAAAGTTCATTTTTTTTTTTTCCGATAAATAACGAGTAGAGCTAGAACATAGAACGGCGCCCCAATGAGAAAGGGACCTGGCAACAAAAAGCAGTGAAAAGAAAAATATAAGAAATGCAAAAGCACAAGCCGACGGTGGCTTAAAACTAGGAAAACAACCCTAGAACCCCAAAACTAGAACTATGCAGCAGGAGACCAGCTTCTAAAGCATTGGAGCAAGCAACATCAACCAATGAGTACGAGAATGATTTGCACCAAGCTTTTACCCAAAAACTAACCCCAAGCATGATTGATCAAGTGATTTCATTTAAGCTCCACCGAGGCTCCTCAAAAACGATTATGCTCCTAGTGCACCATATCTCCCAAATAATGACAAAGAAATTTCTTTTGCAATTTGACTCTCATCCCCGAGTGAGATCTATTGATCGAAGTGATCCTTGATTGAGCGAGAAAGAACCCATAGAAAGCCCCACAAATCCAAGCAGAAGCACCAAACCTTCCACGATTCCTCACAATTAAGGAAGAGATGGACAACATTTTCTGGAACTTTCCGGCATATAGGATACCACTGTTTTGAGTTGGGGATGATACCAATATTCCAAAGCCTCTCCTTCGTGTTTATCTGGCCAAGTAACATGATCCACACTAAGATTTCCACCTTCGGAGGGGCCAGCCCTTTCCAAGCCCTGCACACCAAATGATCTATGGAGAACATCCGTCGAGTGGCCAATGAGACAGAGATAGAAAGGGGAGGGAGACCTAAAGAGAGATAGAAGGAGAGAGTGACTCAACACAATTTTCATCCATGCCCTCCTATTCAACTAAGGCTCGCATACAAGGAGGGATATAATTGTAATTAAGCACTTAACATATTTGTTAATATCTAAATCATCCCTCACTTAACCTTTATATTTTGGTTTATATCATAATAGAGCTAGAGAAAATGGACAGGTATTCCCCAACATTTAGCTGAGAATAATAACTATATCGAAGATTCAATGAGAAAATAAAATCAAACACACAAATTTACGTAGTCTGAGCAAAATTGCCTATGTTCACTGAATTGAAGGGAGATTCTATTGCTTTGGATTTATTACAAAAAGTTTTCTTCTAATTCATTTTTTACTCTCAAACCCAAAATAGGGCTTATATAGATGCACTACAAAAATCCTAAATTCGTCAGCTGGAAACACCAGCATGAGCCTGAACCTCGACCTTTATTTTTAAGTAGCATACTTTAAAGTCATTGGTCATTTTTGCTCCATTGAATAAAATGACATGTTACCTACTAATTAACATATTTGTTCAATAATAATAACAATTAAGATGATATTGCTTTTTTTTTTTTTTTTCTCTTCAACAAAGATTTCAATTAGTAAAGAATGGGGTGAGAATTTTAAACCCGAAGGATTATTACTTGAAATATTTACGCTTCCTACTTTCATAAATGTAATTCACTTGATTCACCCTGGTATGAAGGATCCGCATAGATTAGTTTCAGTAGCCTCTCCTAAGTTATAAGAGGCATCGTATGTATTGTTAAGATTGGAGACCGATGGTATACCTACTTTAATTATTGGATTAAATTAAGGAGTTAGATAATGACTATGACACTTATGCTCCCCGGAGGTTATGAGCCTAGAGGCCTAAAAATAGACCTCTTGTGCCATGGTTTAGATAAGGTTTAAAGATGTAATACAAACATTGGGAGGTAGAGTGTGAGGGTAAGGCTCTATTGTAATACCGCTATTCCTATGGCTCGGTGATTCGTTGGTGGTCGTAAAAACTAATATTCTAGAAGATACTACTTGTTGAGAGGTTCCAAACACATATTTGCACCCAGAAGAAGGAATCAATCACGGACCATGTTTAAAGCTTTATGCTTTTTTCAAGGAGGTTTAGTTATTGTGGGTGGACTTGGGCTCCAAGCGAATTCTTTATGCTTCTTTGGATTTTTGTTGTTTTTGTTGTTTTATTCTTGAGATTGACTCTTGTACCATTTAAAAATTTCTTTCCCCCCTATTATATATATATATATATATAGTTTAAAACCTTAAATCAGAGACTTCAATTTAAATATTATAAATAATTTGGGGGGAAAATTCTAAAGTATCTAACTTATTCTTTAAAAGAATTACTTTCTTTCAAGCTGGATAGTATCTAAAGTCAAAATTCATTGAAAAAATAGTTTATTATAATACGAGGGCCAGTAATGACACTTTCGGGAGCTAAAGCAAATCTTTCAAATGGGCCTTTCATATATAATGTAATAAATTATAAAAGCTTTGATCAAAAACTTATTAATATTAGTAATAGATAAATAAACAATCATTAGCCAGGTGTGGAAGATAGATCGTGGTGGAGGAAGGATAGTCGAGGTCGTTTTTCAGTGAAATCATTTGTTGATGCAGTCTATCACTCCCCTTATCTTCCGTATACTATATATAAACTTGTAAATCATATACTATTGTATGGATTTTACCAAGTTATATACAAATATATACTACTTTTATGTCACAGATTGAGTATCGGATATGATGTCTTGGTCAGGCGGGTCACTACAAGGGGTATTCTTGTTATGTTGTTAGCTTAGCTTTTCTATAAAGAGCATTGTAATATCTTCTAATAAGGATATCAAATATAATAATCAAAGTCATTTTACTTTCTCATCTCTTACTTTCTCTTTCTAAGTCTGTCATCCCCAATTCTTCTAATTCTTTCTCATTTCATATTTTAATTCTCTCTGTCATCTCAACTTTAATTTACTTTCTTATCTGTCATGATCTTAGGATCGTGACATTTTATTGAGGTTATTGATTGATTTATGTGAGGATTGATTATGAATCGTAATATCTTAGCACCAAACTATGTTGAACTTTTTGTTAATTCCGTTAGCTTTAGGTGTCTTGATTGCTCGAGGTTGGCTTATTCAGCAACACTTGACTATATAATCATTTACCAGGCAATATGACACCGGATCCCATTAGGACTCCGAAATTAAATGTGCTTGGGCGAGAGTAGTACCAGGAGGGGTGACCTCCCGGGAAGTCCTCGTGTTGCCGACCCTATAAGGCCAGGGGTCTTCGAAAATAGCCTCTCAGTAGGGTTATACCCTAAAGGGGTAAGGTTGCGTACATCCACCCCTCCCAGACCCCGCTTATGCGGAAGTTTGGGAGACATTGGGTTTGTTGTTGTTGTTGTTGTCTCCAATATTTTGCCCTACATAGTCAGTTAATCCGCCTCGTGTCAGAGGAATGTAATCTCTCGGTGAACAAATTTTTACTCTAAAGCTTAATTTTAGCATTCTTAAATTATAACACTAAAGAGAAACAAATTACCTTGTGGACCATTTTGCAAAGCAAACATCTCGAGATTGAAATCTTTTATTATGTGTCTTTAATCATGATGCACAACTTACAATCCTCTAGCACCCTTTTCATCTAGTACAATCCCCATGTCCAACTTGTAATTTTTTTTTCCTTTTTTTTATTTTAATAATAACCACCTAAACTCTAAAAACTTTTTCAATATCATACCTTAATGTTAACGTTGTCAATATCCGTTAGTTTTTTCTGGTGTGATTTTTGAAAAAAAAAACTAATTTTGAAAATTTTAATTTACATATAAAATAATTTTAGAATACTTTAAAATATTTTAAATATAAAAAAAATTATACATACATAAAAAGGTAAATTTGTATTTTAAAAATATTTTTTAAATGTCATATAAGCAAAACAGGCGATGTTAATGGCATTAAAGTTAATGAAAGAATATGAATAAGGAAAATATTTGGTACCCCTAGAATAAGAGCCCTCTTATATAGTTATAGACATATAAACTACATACAAGGTAGGCCCAATGGGCCTAATACATATAATCATAACCCACTATATATTATACTCTAACATTCCCCCTCAACCGAAGCAGGAGATAAATTAATGCAAAGGTTGTGCCTGAATAGAAGGAAGAGGTGCCGCGACGGATTTTTAGTAAAGATATCGGCTATTTGTTGTGACGAAGGAATGTAGAGAACCTGAACAAGACCCATGTGAACTCGCTCATGAACAAAATGGATATCGATCTCAATATGCTTAGTGCGAACATGATGCACAGGATTAGAGGACATGCACATAGCCGAGATATTATCACAATAAAGTAAGGTAGCTCGTGGAAGGAGAAGACCAAGCTCACTAAGGAGAGAACGAAGCCAGCAGGACTCGGAGACAGCGTTTGCAACCGCCCTATATTCGGCCTCGGCCCTGGATCGGGAGACTGTAGGCTGTCGTTTGGAACACCAGGAAATAATGTTACTTCCTAGAAACACACAGAAACCAGATGTAGATCGTCGAGTATCAGGATATCCAACCTAATCCGCATCAGAGTATACCACGAGTTGATCCACACGAGAAGGGGAAACGGTTAATCCATAGTCAATGGTGCCTTTAATATACCTGAGAATGCGTTTAACTACTATCCAATGAGGTAAACGAGGAGCATGCATGAACAGACACACTTGTTGCACTGCATAAGAGATATCGGGACGAGTGAAAATAAGATACTGAAGAGCACCAACTGTAGATCTATAAGAGATAGGATTAGTCATGAGATCGCCATCATCTACTGAAAGCTTAGACTTGGAATCTGGAGGTGTGGCCACGGGCTTGCAGGAAAGCATGTTGGTCTTATCAAGCAGATCGTGAGCATACTTACACTAAGATAAGAAGAGGCCATCTGAAGAATGAGAAACCGAAATCCCAAGAAAACAATTAAGACATCTCAAATCTGTCATATGGAACTCAAAACGGAGAGAGCGAAGTAAATCATGAAGAAGCATGGGAGAAGAGGGGGTGAGAACTATGTCATCAACATAAACCAATAATATAGCCATGTCACTGCCACGACGTAAGACAAATAGTGATGAATCAGACTTACAACTGATGATGCCAAGCGTGTGGAGAAAAGTAGCGAAGCGGGTGTACCACGCTTGAGGAGCCTGCTTAAGACCATAAAGAGACTTATTTAACTTTCAGACATGATCAGGAAACTGAGAGCTGATGAAACCTAGCGGTTGCCCGATATAAACCTTATCATTAAGATATCCATTCAAAAACTCATTCTTAACATCAAGCCGATGAATAGGCCACTGGCGAGAAGTAGCCAGAGCCAGAACTGTGCGAACTGTAGCAGCCTTAACAACTGGACTTAATTTTTCACACAGTCAATGCCATATCTTTGTGTGAAACCTTGCGCAACCAACTGAGCCTTATAACGTTCAACTTGACCAGTAGGAGTTTGCTTAATGCGATAAACCCATTTAGAACCAACAATGTTACCATGAGTAGGTGGAGGGACGAGATCCCATGTATGGTTATGAATGAGAGCATTATATTCATCAAGCATAGCATTCTTCCAATTTGCATTAGTGAGAGACTGCCTACAGGAAAATGGAACCTCAGGCAACATATTATGAGCGAGCATAAAAGGTTTAAGAAGAGGTTTTACAATACCAGCCTTTGCACGTGTGACCATAGGATGAAGAGAATGGGACGGAACATCCCGTGGCTCGGATGGTGCCAGCGGGGGCGGGAGGGGCCGCGGCACGGACGGTGTGGCATCCTCGGGCGAGGGTGTTGCGGGGGATCCAGGGGCTGCACGATCACTGCCGGTGCTGTGGGTGGCGTGGAAAACGTGGCGTTGCTACCGGCGAAGGGAGAAAAATCAAGCGGTGATGAAAACACTTGATGGAGACGATTCATCGTAGCTTGAGAAAAGGTACCCAACCGAGCGAATGGAAAATCTGTTTCATCAAACACAACATGCCTTGAGATAATAACTTTGTTAGTTGATAGATCTAAACATTTGCAGCCCTTATGATTTTGTGGCTAGCCCAGGAAAACACACAAAACAGAGCGTGGAGCAAGTTTGTGTGGAGTAGTAGCACTCAAATTGGGACAGCGGCGCTCCCAAAATCACGAAGATGATCGTAATTAACCTTCTGTTTATGTAGACGTTGATATGTGACCTTTTTCTTAATAGCAGTAGAGGGTAACAAATTTATGATATGAGTAGCTACAGAAACAGCTTCAACCAATATTCCAGAGGCATACAGGCTTGAAAGAGAAGAGACTGCATCATATTACCAAGAGTTCTATGCATCCGTTGAAGTATGAGGGCATGAGACCCGACTAAGAATACCCCGTTGTATAAAAAGTCCATTAAAGTCACGGTTGATATATTCAGTCCCATTGTCACATTGAAATAGTTTGATTTCCACACCAAACTGATTTAATATAAGATTACGAAATTGAAGGAACAAATCGAACACCTCAGATTTGACACGCATAGGGTAAATCCACACATAGTGAGAATAATCATCCAAAAGAAGCCAATAATATGAATGAGGGAATATTCGGTACCCCTAGAATAGGAGCCCTCTGTTATATTTATAGGCATATAGACTACATCCAAGATAGGCCCAATGGGCCTAATACATACAGTCATAACCCACTATACATTATACTATAATAGTTAAGATGTGACATTAAAAATTTTTATAAAGATTAATGATCCTTTGAAAAATTATAAAATCTAAGTGCTTTTTAAACTGTAACCCTTTTGTTTTTTGCTTTTGAGATTTTAAATTTTAAATTCGATTTTGCTACTAAAATGAGCCCAAGGAGCATTTAAAACTATTTTTCTTATTTTTGAATATTTGAAATGAAAATTTTAAAAGTATAAGCATTTGATTTAGAAGTATTTTTTTTATCAATCAAATATTTTTTTTTAATCAATAGCTTTTCATCCGAAGATGTTAAAAAGAAAAATGATTATTAACATATATTAATATCTCTATAGAATTTAATGACTTTTAGCCAAAAAAAACTGCTAACTTGGCATATGATTTTGACAACATTAGTTAGGCAACATCAAGGTTCATTGACATTTTTATCGTAATTTTTTTATTTTTTGTTGAAAACATTGATATAATTTACATATATTATCGTATTACATACCAAATCATCATTTTGTATATAAAAATGGTCAAATTCTTGTACATCAGGATACTTCATCGCATATATCAAAATATCAGAGTATTTAAGTGATAAATGCTTAAACCTTATGATACTTATTTGATAATTTTTCCATTGCTTTTCATAATTTTTTCAATATTATATAAATTAATTCAAATTTTTGGATTTACTATTTTAAAATATTGGAGATTAGGTTTAGTGATTTAGAGAGAAGATGTTGAAACTTTGCGTACAGCCTGCACTACGAATGGCAATTGCACCCGATACTATTGGATATCTATCCAATTCGATCTATTTATGATGAATTTAAATGCAAAAAAAGGGTTTTAAATGAATTTAGATTTGAATGTTGATAGGGTGTTATAATTCCATAAAATTCGTTAGCTTCTCTGATATTTTGATGTAATAAGCAAAGATTCGTTATGTTGCATTTTCAAATTGTGATCGGGCGCCAAATTCGGTTGCAGCAGCCGGGTCTTACCTGGGTAACAGCTTTTGGCGCCCAATTCTGGTTTTTGGCTCGGTTTAGTGCTTTACTTGATTCAATGTATTAAGATCTATTATAAATAGATCAAAGGTTTGTATTTTGGTATCCAATTAATAAAAATCTGAATTCTCTTAGGGTTTTCCCTCTAATTTCTCATCTCTTTCTCTATTCTCTCATCCCTTTCACTTCTCTTTCTCATCTTACCTCTTTCTTTCACAAATTAGCTATCAATTTAGGGTTGGTAGTTAACATTTGGTATCAGAGCATAACAGAATATGAAGCAAAGCTGAATTCTTATGGAATAAATGGGTTTTTTTAATTTAAATTGGGTTAGATTTTTTTTTGAGTTAAATTTGGATGAAGTCAAATATAAAACATACCCGACCCATTGCCATCTCTAGCCTGTACTTGCGTACAGTCGCCCAAAGCTCTCCCACACTTAAATTGCTTTTGCTTTCACACCTTATGCAAATATATATTATGAATGTAATATAAAATTATTAGTTTTATATAAATTCATGAATATTATTTTCAAAATTATCATTTAGGTAGTATATAAAGTTGTTTGTTGTCATTAGATATCCGGAAATTTTAATGTACCAAACGAGTTATTATGAGATTTAAAAATTTGACAAATTTTCAAAATAATATATTAATAATTTATATAAACTAATAATTTTAAGGGTTGTTTGAGCCAAAAGGCACTATACTTTGTTCAGGGTGTTCAAATTAGTCATTATACTTTTAATTGTGTTGATTTAGGCTTTCTACGTTTTACATTTTGTCAATTTGGTCTTTAAAGTAAAATTTATGTTAAGTTGTTGATGAAATTTTTATGAGTTGGGTTAAATTGAGTAAATGGGTGAATTTGAAGTGAATTAGTTGCATCTAACGTGATCATACCGTTAAAAACCGCATCATTAACTTAACTTCAATTTGATTATAAAACAAGCTACATCCTTAAAACAAAAAAAACAAAAAAAAAAAACCTTCAATTTGATCATAAAACTAAATTGACACAATTTAAATTGTGGAGGAACCAAAATTAACATAATTAAAAGTAAAAAGACTAAATTGATATAATAACTAAAGTACAGGAACATTTAGTATAAATAATCCTAAATTTTATGATATTTATATGAAATAATAGTTGTATATTTTAGAATATATATTTCCAAAGTGTGAAAGCAAAAGCAATTTACAGCCCATGCAAGTACTTGACTCGTGGAATGAGCCGAGGGGGCCACACGCCATCTTTTCTATGAACACTTTACCACTGAATGATGAACTTAGCTGGTCCCTCAAAGAGAATGTTAGGATACCTTTTTGAAAATCTTGGGAGTGCAGCAAGTGGGCGACTGATGTTAGGATACCGTTTTGAAAATCTTGGGAGTGCAGCAAGTGGGCAACTGTCGGTAGACTTAGCAAAATCTGACACAACACAATAACACGCATGAACACGACATGAATATAACGGGTTTGGATCGAGGTTTTTGAAGCCGGGTTGAATTTGGGTCGACCAGTTTAACCTGTTTAGATATTTAGGTTTGACCCATTTAACCTGTTTTCTACACGCTTAGTTATGTTAGGTATTTGAATGGTCTATTATTGTTGCTATATATAGATTTTGGGTAACCAATTGAACATAAGATAATTTAAATATGTTTAGTAATGTTAATTTGATAGTTATTCTAACAATTATAAATATTTTGTGTATTTATGGCTAGTATCAATCATTAGGCTTATTATTGACATATTTGTAAGTTGAAAAATGAACATTTACTGGAAGAAAATCACCAATGTAATTAAATGGATAACCCGTGAATTACCCATTCAATAATCGACTTGGGTCAGGGTTGAGAGTTCCTAACCCATATAATAAAAAGGGTCAGGTTCGGGTTGGCTTCATTTCTAAGACCCCTCACTTAACATGAATATGAACACGACACATTTGCCGCCCCTAATTGTAGGTGAGTGCATCATTGAGGGACTGCAATTAGCAAATTTCTTAAACTTTTGATGATAATGAAACACTAAATATATTCAATTTATGTGATATAGGAAAATATCTATTATGTCATACAAATATTGTGATGACATCTCAGCTACATATCTTGCAGTTAACTCAATCTCTAATGATCGCACCAAACATGTTTATGTTGACTACCGCTATGTTTGTGAAAAGGTTCTCAAGGGTGATCTTCATGTTCGGTATTCTCCAACAGCCAAACAGATTGCTGAAATATTCACCAAGGGTCTTTCTACCAATCGCTTCCACACTCACAAGGCCAATCTTCACGTTAGTCTCCCCGTTCAGATTGAGGGGGCGTATTAGGACAAATTATAGTTGAAGATACATCTAGATCTAATATCATGTATTTTTACAGATCAAACCTTATCTAGATTGGGTTAGATTTTCTCCCTTATATAAACTCTTCTCTATAAATATAACTGCAAGCAACCATGTTTAGTATGCCACACAAATATAGGGTTTCACGCTTTTCAAAAAAACTATTATTTTTAAAGCGTTAAGAAGAATAAAAATTACTTGAAAGTATTAATTAAAACTATTTACTTGTAAAAATATGATGATTAAATATTAGTTCTCAATCGAATCATATAATTAAAATATTTTTCAAGTGTAGATAGTGTTAAAAAGTTAAATATGACTAATTGATTTTTAAAATTTATAATCGTGGAGTATTAGTCAAAAAGTTAACGTCCCTAGCCTCCTTGTTTGACGAAATTAGTTAAAATATTCTTTAAGATCTATATTTTTAAATAAATTAAGTGAAAATATATAATTTCTTCATGATATATCATGAATTTCGTGCTTATGAAGTAACAATAATAAAATTGAAAGATACTTGTGTCATTATATTACAACATTAATAATAAGTAGTTGTCCTCCAATAAATTGGAGTGAATATGTTCACTATGACATCTTTCCCGAGTGTTTCTGGGGTGTCATGAAAGCCTGTAAATGTGAAGTTTACACTAAATTGGTGGCCATACATGACAAGGAATTTACCTTGCACTTTCTAATGGGTCTCAGTGAGTCTTTTACAATTATAACGGATGAGATCCTTGTAATGAATCCCTTTCCCAACATCAACAAAGTGTTCTCTGAGATACTCCAACAGGAAAAGCAGAGAGAGATCAACCTTGGGAATCGGTCTGTAGACTCGAGCCCAATGGCTATGCCTAAAAAGGTCCCATTTAAATAGTACAAACGGCCTTTTTGTGCCCATTGTGGAGAAATCGGACATACTAAAGATAAGTGCTTTACACGTTATAGATATTCTTTGGGACATAAATAAAGGGTAAAGAGGAAGAAGGCAAGAAACATTGAAAGGTGGCTTTTACTGACCAAGTTGGTGATAGTAGCGGTTCAAGTGCCCAATCACACCAAGCCAACCAAGATGGGTCAAATCATGTGATAAAAGATCAGGATTTGTTGGGTATGAATTACTGTCTTAGTATTCCATGCCTTGTATGTTTTTGATAATTAAAAATATAAGATCCTCATAACTATATCGGAGGTGTCCTCCAATAAATACAACAGCTAAAATAACCCAAAAAGAAAAAGAAAATTGCAAGATCAAAACAACTTCTTGAACTTGGAGCGCATATATATATGGGCAAAGTTAGGCAAAGGTGTTAAATTTCCATTGGTTCTTTTAGGCCCGACCCTCGAGTTGGAACATACGAGGTCCACATATAAGCCCAGGTGGGGTTCCATCCTAAAACTAATTGGCATTTGGTGGAATAACTCACTACACTTATAAATTAATATATTTACCCTTACCACTCCAATGTGGGATTTAAGTACAAGACTCACATGTGGAGTACTGCTCAACACTTCCCCTCATATGTGAGTCTATTTCAAACGCGCCTCTCGCCTTCTCCATTCTAACTGGATCCAACGCGTTGGAGAGGCCCTCGGATCACAAAACACAAATGCACCCCTCTCTCCGAGGACACGGTGCCGACAAATAAGAGGTCGAGATCATCCACCGGCTCTGATACCATGTTAAATTTAATCTAGGAGAGGCAAAAGAGGACTCGAGTAAAGCTAACAACTGTTGATATTGGGACTGAGATAAACCCGAGATTGGGCTGTCACCGACCATAGCCTCGGTCGGCAGTGCTGCGGTTACTGCGGCCATGGGTCTAGCACAAACATTGGAAGGTTTGTTTCTCCAACTCAGAGGATAACCTATTAACTCAAAACAACGCTCCTTTGTATGTCGATGTTTCTTACAATGCGCACAAGTAGAACAGTTACAGCGTCGAGCAAAATTGCCCGTGTTACGGGTTGCTGCAGTACTGGCCGGCTGTACTGTTTTTGCAGTCAAGGTTGCAGCCTTGGGGTGCACAATAGCCCCGGTTGTGACATTTTGCTGTTTTTCCTCCTGACATAAAATAGAGTATGCACTTCCAATAGTAGTATTCATTAGCTGAGATCTAACAGTTGAAAAAGAAGAATTTAGCCCCATGAGCAAATCCAAAAACCTTTCCATATCTCGTATTGCTGCAAAGGCTGGTCCAGATCTGCAAGTATAGGGTGGAATTGCCACCAACGTATAAAGCCCATTCCACTGCGAGCGTAATTTGGTAAAATAGTCAAACATTGACATATTTTTTTGTTTTAAATGTGAGATTTCATGTTTAATTTCATAAAGTCGGGGAACATTTCCTTGCAAGAAACGCTCATTCAAATCCAACCAAATATCACATGCAGTTTCAAAATAAGCAATACTTGCATTGATTTCCTTGGAAACCGAATTAGACAATCAAGAAGAAACCATCGAATTGCAAGCACTCCAGTTTTCAAAATCTGGAGAATTCTCATCCGGTTTAACAATGCGTCCATCTAGAAAGCTAATTTTGCGGTTTGCCTTAAAAACCTTATAAATTGAACGTTTCCAAGCGGGAAAATTAGGGCCCGTTAAAACATCCTTCACAAACATAAGACTTGGGTGGTCTGATGGATGCAAATATTAAGGAAAAGAAACATCTAGAGCTCCCCCAAGAAACAACAATCAGTGCCTCTGTCTGATTGGTATTTGAATCCGTCATTATGAAAACAAAGTAAAATACCACAAATCAAAACAAGAGGTAAAAGGGGAGAAACTCACAAAATTGATCGTGTGATACACGACCAGGCAAAGCAACGCAATGAACAAAGTAGCCGCAGACACACACTGCTTGTCAGAGACGAAAAATGGGTTGACGTCTTCAAGATCAAGACTACTCTGATACCATGAAGAAAAATAAAATTAACAATGACAAGTATAGAGAATAATTCTCTTGTATTCTTTATTTTTGGATAATTAAAATGAATTACAATCTAGTGCTTAAATAGCAAAGAAAACAATACAAAAAGCCACCAACACATTACCTAGTATTCCAAGTTACAAAAGAAGAAAATAAAAATGAAGTAAATGAGGCAAGCCATTCAATTTGGCCGGTTACATGGAGTAAAGGAGAGGGGAGAAAAGTCTTCAAAGCCATGATTGATATTCTTGAATGCCTTCAATGCCTTGGTGCCTTGAATGTTCCTTTTGAATGACTTGTGGAATTAACCTAGGAATATACTCTATACAAGGCATAATGTAAAATACAAGAAAAATACGCATGTACAAATACTAGTATTCCAACACTCCCTTTCAAGTTAGAGCATGAAGATTTATCATGCCCAACTTGCGAAGAAGGGTTAAATAGGCCGAAGAGCTTAGTGGCTTGGTAAAAATGTCCGCAACTTGATTTGCTGAGCGAACAAAAGATGTTGCAATTTCCTTAGATAACAACTTCTCACGAACAAAAATGACAATCGAGCTCAATGTGCTCCGGTCTTTGGTGAAATACCGGATTGGAAGCTATATGTAACGCTGCTTGATTATCACAAAATAAAAACGAGGGCTCGTCAACATGAACTTTAAGATCAAATATCAAACGTCTCAGCCAAACAATTTCACTCGTAATTGTAGCCATGGATCCATATTCAGCCTCGGCTGAGGAACGAGATACAACACTCTGTTTCTTAGATCGCCATGAAATCAGGGCTTCGCTTAAGAAAACGATATAACCCATCGTGGAACGCCTAGTAGTAGGACAACATGCCCAATCTGCATCACAATACTCTCGAAGCATAAAGTCACTATCTCCAAGTAAAAACACACCCTGTCCCGATGTACCTTTTGGGTACCGCAATACACACATCACTGCATCCAGATGTGGTTGCTTAGGATCATGCATAAATTGACTCAAAATGCTAACTGCATAACAAATATCAGGTTGTGTAATAGTAAGCTATAACAACCTACCCACTAACCTTCTATGTTGACCCACATTACTAACCATATTTCCAACCTTGTCAGCTAAGCCATGGTTTTGAATGATCGGAGTAGAAACCGGTTTTGCCCCCCAACATCCTGGCCTCACTTAAAATGTCCAAAGTATATTTTCGTTGGTCTATCATGATTCCTTTAGAAGATCAAGCTACTTCTATTGCCAAAAAATATTTTACAGGCCCTAAGTCTTTAATACCCAAAGACTCATTAAATATACCCTTAACACTTGAAATGTGCTCCATACTATTTCCTGTTATTATCATATCATCCACATAAATCAACACTGTGGTAAACACATCTTCTCGAAAATAAGTAAAGAGCGAATAATATGTTTTAGATTGTTTAAAACCAATCTTAATCAGCGTAGAAGTGAATTTGGCATTCCAATTTCGAGAGGCCTGTTTCAAATCATAGAGTGACTTATGTAGCCTACAAACCTTCCCCTCATGTTTCTGCTCAAAACCCAAAGGAAGTTTCATGTAAACTTCTTCATTTAAGTCTCAATGGAGAAAGGTGTTGTTTACATCTAACTGATGTACAATCCAATTTCGCGCTAAAGCAACTGCCAAAACACAACGAACTGTTACTAATTTTGCAATGGGGGCGAAAGTGTCATGACAATCTATACCTTCCACATGTGTAAAACCCTTAGTAACCAACCGTGCCTTGTATCGCTCTATGGCCCCATCTGACTTGTGCTTCATCTTATAAACCCACTTGGAGTCTATGGCTTTCTTTCCTTGCAAAGCCCGTATTTCCTATTCCTTAGCATCTCGCCAATGTTTATCCATTACAACCTGTTGAAAAGGTTTTGGCTCATCACTAGAAGTGATGGCATCTAAAATGACAACATGAGTATTAGAAAATTGTGCGTTAGGAACAAAATTTGAAATAGGACATACTATACCCGAATTTACTAACGGAGTGGTAGTAAGAGTATGAGCTATAGATGACGGAACATCCCAAATGTAATCTTGATATTACCAAAACCGAGCGAATACGCCCACTACATCTTGTGACAATATATGGACTTGAGACAAATTCTGATCTACATTCCGGCTGGTGGTCACCCGAACCACCGGCTGACCCACTGTCAGTCAGTGGTTCTTCTTCTTCTTCGGTCGGCAGTGAGCTGACCGAAGCTGGGGCCGGTTCACTTTGAACCGGTCCTTCAATGTCAACAAAGTAATTCTGACCCGAAACATCTTTATCCTCGTCAAATTTGTTTTGAGCTTTGTTAGGTTCTAGGTAAGGAAAATTATCTTTGTAAAACCTAACATCTTTTGAAACAACCACTTTGTTAGTTTCCACATCAAAATTCTTATACCTTTTTTGACCATGAGGGTAACCTATAAATATGCCAGGACTACCACGACTCTCCAACTTATCTTGAGATTTACTATGAAAATAACATTTGCACCTGAAGACTTTCAAATGTTCGTATGAAGGTTGCTTGCCCATTTAAACTTCATATGGAGTTTTATTTTTGAAGTGAGACCAAGGGAGTAATGTTTATGAGATAAGCGGCAGTTAAAATACAATCACCCCAAAACCTCTTTGTTAAACCCGATTGAAAGTGTAGAGCACGACCCACTTCTAATAGATGCTTATGCTTCCATTCAACAACCCCATTTTGTTCTGGTGTCCCGGTTATAGAAGTCTGAGGATCCCATATTGACTGTAACACTCTAGCAACGGCCCATACTTAAATTTTTGCCCATTGTCGCTTCTCTCTTGCTTAACCTGTAAACCAAACTGTGTACTAACCATTCTACAAAAATCCAAGATAACTTTGTGAGCCTGGAATTTCTCGCTCATCATATAAACCCAAGTGCAACAACTAAAATCACCAACAATAGTGAGAAAGTAACAAGCTCCTGTGAACAAAACAGCATGGTAGGGGCCCCAAATATCACAATATATAAGCTCAAAACAAACTTTAGCTCTTGAAACTGACAAAGGAAATGGCAAACGTGCTTGCTTGGCACGATGACAAGAATCACAAACAAAATTTGCCTTTTCAACATTTAAATGGCGGAAATTTAGAAAATCTTGGAAAGGGAACATGACCCAAACGATTGTGCCTCAAAACTACATCTTTATTTACTCTGAACTGAAAAAGAAGACGAAAAATCCAAGAATCCAGAATCAACCACTGATGTCTTCAGAAAATATAGCCCATCTCTAAGCCTACCCACTCCAATCAGCTTCTTTGAGTGTAGGTCCTGTATGTAATAGAAATGGGAATGGAATGTTAACACACAATTTTAATTTTGAGTTAATTTGCTCGCAGACAACAGGTTATATTTAAAACCAGGCACATAAAGAACATCACGGAGGATGAGAGTTTCTGAAACTCGGACCTTCCCAACATGAATAACCGATAAAGTTGACCTATTAGGCAACTTAACGAGCCCCATAGTGTTGTAAACAACATCAAACATCACTGACTTGGACAAAACCATATGATCAGAAGCCCCAGTATCTATAATCCAACTAAACGTAGAGTACTGCTTAATAAAAGGTTGCCTAACTTTGCCTCACTTTGAATCCAAGACCTCTTGCTTTGGAGTTAAGAGACTAATTATTAGATAAGTACCAATACCAGTTCCAGTGCCAACCTCTAGGGCATGTGTGTTGTTATTTTTTCGCTAATTCTATGAAGAACTTACTCTTGTGATGAACTACTAGAGTGCGTGGGCATATGCCTTGTTATTTTTGCTTTACCAACACTTTGTGTGTGACTTTCGAGTGTGATATGTTAGGTTTTTGTATTGCTACTTTGTTCTTGCTACTTATTGAAAGGAAAAGAGCAGTTTGGCAATCTCTACTTGTTTGCAATAATTATCAAAGTGATTTAAGTCAAGATTATATATATTCATGGCTCCGACTTGAATCCACATATAGACCTGGAAATCGGGTCGGGTCGGGTCGGGGTCGGGTCGGGTTAATGTCAAGTTGGGTCTATCCCTGGTGGAGTCAAAATCAGGTTGGGTCAGGCTCGGGTCAGGTTATCCTCGGATTCGAGTCGACCTAGGGTCGGGTCAGTCTCAGGTCGGGTCAACAAGGTGTCGAGTCAACCTCGGGTCAGGTTAACCTGAGGTCGGGACAACTTTAGGTAGAGTCGAATTTTGGGTTGATTTATTAAGTTATTTTGATAATAAACCTTGAAAATTATAACTAAGAATGATAAGTTAAACTTATATTTGGGCCATTTTGGGTTATAGGACATGTTTGGTTAAGGTCTCAGGTCATTAAGGCTCGGGTCAAACTTGGGTCCGATCTAATTCGGATCAGGTCATTTCAGGTTTTGGGTCAGCTTGAACGGGTCAAGTTTAGGTCGGGTCAAATTCGGGTCAATTTATTTTCGGATTCGGGTCCCAATAAATTTAACATTTTTCAGACTAAAGCCGGGTCGGTTAACGGATTAAACGGATCATGTCATATTTTGCCAGCTCTATCCACATATCCCCATTTCTCAATTACTTTTATGCATTTTTCCCATCTAGCCTATCCTTATTTTGAACTCCACCAACAAACTCATGTGCATACCGCGTAAATTTTAATGCTATTCTAACAGCGTTGATGAAAATTGATTTTACATTATAACTAGTGTTTTCTTTGGAAAAAAAGCTAAAGTGGTTAAGTAAAAAATTATTTAATTTTTTGATAAGCAGCAAGAGAAACTCGCCATACAAAAACTGACATCTTATAAAAAGATCCAAGATACACAATCAATGTGGGAAAGAGACAATAACAAGAAACACATTTTTTTTTTTTTTCGGTATTATAGCATTGCTTATAATATATATAGTTTGGGGTGTCTTCATTTAATTTGGAGTGTTAGCTTAAATTCAGTGTTTGATTTCGGGTAGTAAAACTCACATCTCTGACGTTGACACGGGTGGAGTATTGGTTTTTGAGGGGTGTGTTGCTTTTGGTTCTCTTTTTATTTTTATCTCGCTCTTGTGAGCTTTTTCAAGCTCCGCTTCTGTGAGTTTGTCGATTTTTATATTTAGAATTTTTTCTCTAGTTCTCTAAAAAACATTGCTTATAATAATATTATGCTATTCAATCACGGTACAATTATTGGGCAAGGTTCACATACGGTGGGTGAGTCACACCATATGTAGTTTTGGCCCCGGGGAGAGAGAGATAATTTGTTTTTATTCTAAAATTTAATTATTTCAAAAATTAAAATTATATAAAATAATTTTTATATATGAATTTATATTTTAACTCTTTATTAATTAGATATCTATTAAATTTTTATTATCATTTGATATTTTAACAAAAATTTAACAGTTAAATTTTTGTTAAAAATATCAAATGACAATAAAAATTTAACAGTTAAATTTTTGTTAAAAATATCAAATAACAACAAAAAATTTAACAGATATCTAATTAATAAATAATTAAAATATAAATTTATATGAAAATTATTTTATATAATTTTAATTTTTTTTAAAAATTAAATTTTACAATTAAAAAATTAAAAATATTTCAATCTCTCTCATCAAAATACGAAATTATTTATGAAAATTATTTATATAAATATGATAATTTTTAAAATAATTGAATTTTAAAATTAAAAAAAAATAAAAATTATGCCTCACCCGCAGTATGTGAACCTTGCACACAATTATTTTCGTTAAGAAACTTTGTATTAGTCAAAAAATAACACCGTCTTCTTACCTGCCCCCACTCATTAAAAGCCAAGTGGTGTGGATATCCAACACATTACAAATAAGAATAAAATAGTGTCGGCAAAAATTTTTATTTTTTATGTGAGATATGAATAAAAAATCGATTACTTTTATGCATATATTTATATATAAGAATTACATAATTTATATATTAAATAAATATGATTAAATCATTAGTTTATAGAAATAATTATTTATAACATTGAATTTATATAGTTAATATGTGTCCTTTTTTTTATAATTATCGGCAAAGCCGTAGTACATACTGGATCTCGACATATTTTTGATAATATCTGTCCTTAAATATTAAATATACATAATATCGCAGGTTTTAATTTTAAAAATTAAAATATATAATTATTCATATAGTGTATGTAAAATATTATTTTATTATAAATAATATTAAAATATTACATAATTAAACATATATATATATATATATGTATGTATGTATGTATAAGTTATATACATTTTATTTGTACATATATGTAAAATTTATTCTTATCTCACTTTAAAAAATAGTACAACATTTTTTGCCAGTGCACTTGATCGTCACCCTATGTTGCACTTTTTTTTTTTTTTTTTTTCCCCAAGTCTATAATTATTTAATTGCTTTATAAGTGTTGTTCTCTCTTTAAACGGTTGGGAGCTTTTCGGAAATAGCATAAGGCTGCGTATATCTTGCCCTTCCAAGACCCTAACTTAGATTGAGCCTCTTTTACATATGCAATTGTTTTGCAAGGTTTATCAAAACAAACGGAAACAGCCTCTTGGCAGGGTTACACCCTGAAGGAGTAAGGTTGCGTATATCCACCTCTCTCAGACCTCGCTTATGCGGGAGCCATTGAGGCATTGGGTCTGTTGTTGTTGTTGTTGTTGTTGTATGAAAACAAACGCCAAGATTTTCTTGTGTAAAGTCTTCACTTGGGGTTGTTGTGCTTCTATATAACCACGACACTCCTTATGATCAAGGGGAATGTCACTCATTGAGGGAAACTCAATTTTCTCTTATTTTTCTTCGTCAGGTGCTCATAATGTGCGAATGCATTCCAACTTTTGCAGCACCAAATCTCTGACATGGCAACTAGTAGTAGCAGCGGCTTTAATGCCGGTACAGGCTCAAACAAAAATAAACTCGGTCAACAAGCTACTGGAGGTGTCCAAATCGGAGAGAATTTGCATAGTACTATATATAACATGATGGGCCACAACTCGAAGAATGAGGAAACCTACCCTTGCTTAATGAGCAGTTGTTCGGGCACGGTTGAGGGAGTTCTATGTGTGTCAAAAATGAAGGAGCCTGTGTTTAGATATTACAATAATAGCGGTGTTGAATCTAAGCTGGTTATGCAACTACAGTAGGTAAAGCTAGTTAAACCTTATATATATATATATATATGGCAGCTACCAAATAATCCAAATTTTGATGGTAGCTGGACGTAAAATTATACAGATTCTTGGGATTTGGTAACTTTGATTGGGTCTTGAGGAGATTCTTAGAAGCTAAACCTCACCCTTACATGTCGTTCACTTATGATGAAATTACGGTAGTAGAAAAATGTTCAATTCAACGTTTTTTTAGTAATCTAAAAAGCGAAGCTTTGATTAGCCAGCCAACACTTTATACTAAATACAAAGAGCGTTATGAGTGTTCACATGATACACATTTGGGCCCAATCAAAGGGAAATTATATATCTCCTCCACCACGTTAGAATTCCACAGTAACAAGCAGGTTTGCTATTATAGTAGTAATGCGTGTCATAGAACACGTCAACACAGCTTTTTATAGATTGGCTATTCTGTTTAAGGACATCAAGAAATATAATGCTTACAGACGTCCTAATGGGAAGGACCAAGAAAATCAACTAGACTTTGATAAGAAAGATTACAAAAGCTGCAGTTTTGTATCCAACATGACCATTCATGCTACTCCATTCAATCTGACTGTGAGTCCTCATATTCAACCTGATGAAAGATGCAACCTTTGCGTCGACCCTAGTGTACATGTTTATAAATTCTTAGACATTAAATAGTACACCAATTGCACTGCTAGCTTCCTGGCAGTGTTCAAAACCAATCATAGCTGTTGTCAATCTGCATCTTGACACTATCGTATGCTATACTATATATGTATAAACTTTTGGCGATGTTAAATTTCTCTTTTGTATGGACTCTATATCTTTTGGATGTTTTCTCATCCCCTTTGATTATCTACTTATGTAATACAAATGTTGATTTTTGTTTTTTTTTTTTTTTTTTTTGTTAAACATCTATGTTTAGATGGCAAAGTTGTAAAGAAATCAGTGTTTCTAGCGTATCTAACTGTATTGGGATAAATTAAGCAGGTTGTTTAAGCTGAGAGCCAAACTTAATCCTCCCGAGTAGGTTCTTTTAAGAAAAACCAAACTCAAGCTCTTGATGAGAAAGAAAATAGGGCCAAGCCTGGTGTAACTTAGGATGAACAGAGAAGCTAGAAGACCAAAAAAAACCCTGGGAGAGAAAGACGGTCCAGAGAGAGATGGAGAGAGCGCCTGGTTTTAGAGAAAAATCGATAGAAAGAGAGAGAGTGTCAAGCGGTGGTCCCAGGCAGGGCATGGGGTCAAGAGAGATTAAGAGAGAATGAGCCAGAGTTAGGGATTGCAATGGGTTGGGTTTATCTTCATCTAAATCCAACCAAAAAAATCCGACCCAACCGAAATCTAAAATAACCCCATTTGTTTAAAAAAATTTAACCCAAATCCAAATCCATCGGGTGGAACGAATATCCGACCTAAATTTATAATCCCTTTACATCTTAGAATAAATTATAATATTACAACATAATATCAATTTATATGACACTAATAATGCAATCATAGTAACTAAAAAGCAATATTCAGACAAATCGTTGCATTTTTTTATTTAATAATAATAATAACACTAATATAATTTTAAACAATCATTTTAAAACATCTTAAATATTAATTTTTACACATGAAAGTGTTACATCATGATTTCAACAAAGGATATTATATTCCTAGAGCAAGTTCCAACACAATAAAAAATATTGGAATCTAGTTGATATGTTAAAAACTCTAAATTTAGTAATTTTAAATTTTAAATTTTATCCTACACTAAATACAATTTCGGGTCTCTGTTAAAAAAAAATACAATTTTGGGTCGAATTTAGGTCGGGTTCGGGTTGGGTTTAATGTCATCCAAATCCAACCCGACCCAAAACCTATTTATCAACATCCAAATCCAAATCCATTTATTACATTCAAATCCATCATAAGTGGATCGGGTTAGATGGATATCCAATGGATTCGGGTTGAATTGCCATCCCAAGCCAGAAACCCCCAGACGTCTAGTGGTGGGGGTATAAAAATATATATTTATGTTATATTTAATTAGGCTTATGTCCTATATGTTTAATTTAGGTTCAGTATTTTAATATCTTAATTTATATAGTGACAATTTATTCATACCTAGTGTAATATAGGGCTGGTATTTATAGGGAGATGAGAGTCGGTTGTGGGTTGGTGGTGTCGAGAACATAAGGGGTTTACGTAGTAATGTAGGTCAAGGAAGGTGGCGGAGAGGGATTGGCTGCGTGGGCGATAAATCAAGTGTGGCCGAATGCCGCGATCAGGATGTTGGCGGGATATGCAATACGGCCTAGCATTACGTGCTTGCTGTCAAGAGTGTGTGGGTGTTGCCAGGGATATGCCGCTAGGTATTTTGCTGTCAAGGACCTGCCAGCTTATTTCCCTAACACCAATATCCTTCTCTAAAGCACTGTCCAGACTGGCGCCTGGAGGTTTGAAATGCATGCCCAAATTGTTTAGTAATTATCAAAAAAAAATTGTTTAGTAAGTATGATTTTTTTTTTTATATGGGGGAAGTTTTTTTTCCTCCCCCCCATAATTGCCGGCATAGCAGAAGTACAACCCAGGGGTCTCGACATAGCAAGCCCTGCCACACTGTAAACAGAGTGGTACAGGAAATTAGATCAAAACAAAACAACAGGGAAAACAGGAAAAAAAAACGAAACAAGGAAAAGCAGAAAACAGAGAAAGACAAGCAGAGATGCACTGATATTTGAATATTCTATTACTTAGGTACCCCATGACGGAATTTGATAAATTTTTCTAAGTGTTAATGTTTTTAGTGAGTTAGCTTTGGTTAAACAAATTACAAGTCATTAACAGCAAAAAGAATTACAGACTCAAAGATCTCAGAAACTAAGGCAAGAATCATGCAAAGAACACCAAGATTTTAACAAGGCTCAGACCTTAACTAGTCCTAATCCTTGGCTCTTTATTCCTCGAGAGATCTTTTACTATTGATCAATGATTATTAGTTACAATTGACTACAACTCAAATTTAACACATGCATCACTTATGACTCAAGTTACAGATTCATTCGTCCTCTCCCTCGGTTGGTTGATACCGGTGTCCCCATCTCCGATACTCCACCGCCACTCAGGAGGCCTACAGTGACCTTGGCGTTTAACCTAGGCATCCCACTCTCCTCCTCCTTTCCCTCTCTTTTCTCGACTGTCGATGCCGGGCTAATCGGACTGCCATCTCTAGATGGCGCCACCAGCATTGGCGGCAGCGGTACCCAACCCCCCCCCCCCCCCCCCCCCGGCCCATCGACGCTGCCTAGCATTAGTGCTGGGGTCCCGCAACCGATTACTCCTCCCTCCCCAACAACAATTCGATAAACCCTAATTTTTCTAACTATAATTCCCTTACATCTACCACAGTAATACCTCTCTCTAATAACACAAGCATAGTAACAATTAAACTCGAAACAACATCAGATTCCCCCACTTGACGTGAACAGTTTAATATATTACTCCTAGCCCAACAATTGTTAGGGTTTATGGGCGGTACTTTTCCATGTCCTCACGCTCACGTAATCCATTCAAATGGGTCACCTTACCCCAATCGCGACTATATAGCATGGGTCTGCACAGATCAAAGTCTTAGATCATGCATAGCTGCCACCCTCTCTCATGCCCAAATTAACGACATTATTTGCCACCCAACCTCAAATGCCATGTGGGATGCCTTGGCCAAGCGTTTTCGGGATCACTCCATGGCCAAGGAGTTTGATCTTCGAACAGAATTCATAAACCACCGCAAATATGGCAAAACAATGGACATTTATCTTTCTGAATTAAAATCAATCACGGACGATTTAGCTACCATTGATTTACCTGTGTCTAATAGAGAATTCACACATTTTGCTCTCTACGGCTTACCACCCGAGTATGCCACTTTTGCAACTTTTACACGATAAACTTCCAAAACATATACATATGAGGAGCTTAAAACCACCATTCTCAACGAAGAGGCTGCCCTAACTCGCTACCCTGGAAGAACGCAACTAGATCAATCCGATGCACTCATTGCCACAGGTCAACCAAATATCGGTAATCAGCCAAGTTGAGGCGGCCGCGCAACAAACGAAGCCGCCGTGGTGGCAGAACTGGACCCTCGGGCCCACCGCAGCCTCACGACTAGCACCCGAATGGTACCCCCAACTCGGTTCGGCCTCCCTTTAGACCCCCCCCCCCCCCCCCCCCCCCCCCCCTCTAATGTAGATGTGCTCGGTCCCACTTCTCAACTTTGCCAATTTTGCTCACAACCTGGTCATACCGCAGTCACTTGCCCGCACCTCTTTGACAACAACTACTTCCTCCGTCTCAGTCCCTGGCTGTCATGACTATTGGAGAACCGCACGACTACAACTAGTATCCTGACTCAGGTGCTTCTAACCACATGATGCCAAACCCAAGTATCCTCCATAATCTTCTCTTTTATTATGGTCACAAAATTGTACTTGTTGGTAATGGAGCATTGTTGCCTATCACACATTATGGCCATACATCCATACCCACACGTTCTACCCCGCTTAAACTGTCCAATGTCATGCTAGTCCCTAAACTCACATAATCTTTTATCAATCCAAAAACTATGTCAAGACAATAATTGTACGATTGAATTTGACTCTAACCTCTTTTGTGCCAAGGACAAGGCTACCGGGACGCCGCTTTTTCTAGTACCCAGTAACGATCCACTCTATAGTTTCTAACCGCATGACGTTGGCTTTGTTGCCCGTGTCAAAACTGAAGAATTGTGACATCAAAGACTAGGTCATCTAGGTAGTTCAGTACTTGAATTTTATTGTAATAAGCATTATACCTCTGCTTCTAAGCTTTTCGAATAAATGTACTTCTTGTTGCTTAGGGAAGTCCAAAAAGCTCCCCTTTGAACGTGTTCATCATAATACTATTATGCCCCTTCAACTTATACACTCGGATGTTTGGCAATTATCTCCTTTCTCTAAATCCGTATGTAAATACTAGGGCCTATTTATTGACGATTTTTCATGATTCACATGGCTCTACCCGATCTAGCGCAAATATAAAGTTTTTGATATCCTCACCTCATTTAAAATTCTTGTAGAAAACCAATTCAATCTAAAAATTAAAAATTTTCAAAGCAATGGAGGAGAAGAATACGACCACCAATGCATGAATACCCTATATCGAGAGGTCAGTATTCATTTCCGCCTATCATGTCCTGATACCTCAAAGCAAAATGGGGTGGCGGAGCGCAAGCATCAACATTTATCTGAAATGGCACAGACGCTTTTAATTCTCTCAAAAGTATATTATGAATTTTGGGATGACGCTTTCTATACTGCTTGTTTTATTATAAACCGTCTCCCAACTCCAACGCTTTCTAATGCTTCACCTTATCAAAAACTCTTTACTACAAATCCTAATTATTACCATTTTCGCATCTTTTAATGTGCATGTTACCCGAACCTCACATCTCCATGCCCCCTCACAAACTTGCCCCACGTTCTATACAATGTGTTTTTTCTTGGACATGCGGCCCGCTATAAAGGATACAGATGTTTTGATCCTAAGATCAACCGAATGCATATTAGTCGTCATGTGATATTTGATGAATTTCAGCTTCCTATTGTTGAGTTACCTCTCCTCCAATGACCACTCTTGATGCCGCACATTCCCAACCCCTCATTGTCCATGTCTTCCTTAACACCATAGGTCAAGGACCTTCTCACTAACACCGCTCGACTGCCGCTGGTCCTAGCTCTTGCTTGCTATCTAGTCCGGCTGTCACTGACGGTGTTGGCCACCACACCTGCCCTGTACCCTCCGACCCTTGTCTAGACCCAAACCCACTGGTGTCCTAGTCCCCCACCCAACCCAAACCCATGTCCAGATATAGAACCGAACATTGTCCAACCTCAGCCACACCACCCAAGGCTACCACCTCCCCTGGTCCTCGGCTGTGACAACCGCAGCCCCCTCCCCCTGCTCTCACTACAGCGGACCCTCAAATGGCCGCAGACAGCCCTACCCCACCGTCCCACAGTCCAGTCGAAGTCCCCCGGTCATCCATGTCAACACCCATCCTATGCAAACTCAGCCTGGAATACGCAAGACTAAGTACCCTCTTTCTCTTTCTTCCATCACTGTAGTACAAGAACCTACTTGCTACTCACAAGCTGCTAAGGATGAGTTCAATGCTCTAATACTAAACAATACTTGGGACCTTGTTCCCTATGACCCCATTAAAAACCTTGTAGGTAGCACTTGGTTGTACAAAGTTAAGTATAAGGTGGATGGCTCTACTGAACGGTTCAAGGCTAGCCTAGTAGCTCAGAGCTTTCACCAACATGAAGATCTTGACTACAGGGAGACCTTTAGCCCTATTGTTAAACCCTCTACCATACATTTTATATTAACCCTGACTATTACATATAACTAGGCTTTACGGCTGTTGGATGTTAAAAATGCATTCGTACATGGTTATTTAAAGGAAGAAGTTTACATGAGGCAACCCCAAGACTTTATTCACCCTAAATATCATAATCATGTCTGCTACCTAAAGAAAGCATTGCATGGGCTCAAACAAGCACCTCGAGCATCGTTACAACGATTTAGTGCCTTCTAACATAGTCTTGGTTTTATTTGCTATCAAACTAACCCCCTCTCTTCATCCACAAAACCAACACCCACCTCACGTGCCTTCTCTTATATATAGATGATATTATCTTAACAGGCACTAATACCTCTCAGATAACCCTCCTCATAACCTCCCTCTCTCGACAATGTGCAATGAAAGACCTAAGACACTTGTACTTCTTCCTTGGCATTGAAGCTAAACGCCACCCCAGTGACCTGTTTCTCTCCCAACACAAATACACAGTGGACCTCCTCACCAAACATAACCTCCAGGATGCCAAACCTATAAAAACCCCTACCCACTCGAGCACATCTCTCCTTGAGTAAGGGGAACCTATGGATGACCCCACCGAGTATAGGAGTGCTGTTGGGGCCCTACAATACCTCACCATGATACGTCCCAGCATCTGCTACACCATCAACCTTGTCTCTCAATTCATGCACACTCCACATTCCCACCATGGGCAAGCAATTAAGCGCATCCTTGGGTGCCTCAAGTCCGCTCCCAACCATGGCCTATCATGGCCCATCGATTGTACCCGCCACCTCTCCCATTGTTGCTGTTTCCGCTGATGGTGATTAGGGTGGTTGTCTGGACATTCGCCGCTCTACAACTGACTACACCGTATACCTTGCGCCTAACCTGGTCTCTTGGAGAGCAAAGAAACAAGCCACTGTATCCAAATCCACCACTGAGTTTGAATACAGGGCAGTAGCACAAGCTGTACACTACAAAAAAAGTGACCAATAGTAACAAATTAGAAAATTTTCTGTTACAATTGATTTACTAATAGCAACAAAAATTTTCTTTTGTTGCAAATGCAAAATCTCATACAAAACTGACCCCTTTTGTAACAGAAAATCAGTCTGTTGGTATTCTATATAGCATTACCAACAGTACACTTATGTTTGTTAGTAAAGGTATTTTAATAGAAAATATTTTATATGTCATGAGGTAATAAACAAATTTTTACTTCCCTCAAATATTACTTTGTAAAAAAAAAAAATAACTTGTCAAAGACATATAGATAATTCAATTATATTAACTTTTTTGTCCTCTAAATACATTACATAAATTTAATATTGGCAAGAATTTAAAATTTTATGTCAATTCACAAATTTTTGGGTAAAATATTCCCGCCAAAGCCCAAATTTGGGTATTAAAAATTTCATTAATATTTTATAAAATAAAAAATATGCCCTAGATCACAAGAGTTTGACACTCCTCTCCCTGTTCGCCTACTTCACTCTCTCTCTGTCGCCTGCTTCACTTTCTCCCTGTTCGCTCGCTTCACTCTCTCTCTCGCTCCTGTACGCTCTCTCCCTCTCTTGTCTCTACGCTTTCTCTTTTGCTCATCCCTTCACTTGGCTCTTCAATTCTTTAATTTAGTTTTGTGTCCCTGTTGTAGGTCTGGTAGAGAGAAAGAGTTTGACATAGCAAGCTTGACTCTATTGTAAAGGTATCAATTTCCACTACAAGAAAAATGACCTTTAGTGTCAAAAAATTTAGTATCGGATATGTGAACCGATACAAAAAGACATTAATTGTATCGGATACATGCTACCGATACTAAGGTTATGGACACTTAAAGCAACATGGTGGCACATTGTAGGGGGAAAATTGTTATTGTATCAGAAAATTTTGTAACCGATACTAAAAATTCTATAATATCTAAGGTTTTCCGATACAATTGAGTTGTTATCCTATTGTACTGAATATTTTATGATACTAGACTATAAAATATATATTAGAGCCGGTTCCCAAAATAATGCTCAAAAATAAAAAAAAATAAAAGAAATAATACTGAAAATAAAATATTTACTTGTTTGGGTTGACGTGGCAACACATAAACCACATTCAACACACGCAGTTAAATTCAAATAAAACCATATTAATAAAACGCGTTTATTTTAAGATAAACCCGCGTTTACTTAACATGGCTTATTACCAGTGCCCAGCAACATTTAAATAAAACTACATAAATAAAACCGCGTCTCATAGACGCGTTTCATTCGAAATTAAACCGCGTCTAGAAGATGCAGTTTATTGTTAAACCGTGTCTAGAAGAAGTGATTGATGGATGGTCAAAAAAGTTAGATAAATTTGCCTAGGATTAGTCAAGAATTTGTGAATGGAGTGGAACAATACATAAGCACTGCAAAAAATACTACATCTTTAAATGGTAGGATCAAGTGCCCATTTAAGATATGTGGTTCTGTGATGTTTGTTTAACCAGACATTATTCGTGAACACTTAGTTTGGAAGGGGGTTCATACAAATTTTTCGATTTTTCATGGAGATGAGTTGTTATTTACCGATGTTAATGACGAGAGTATTGATGATAGAGAGTCAGATGATCCACTTGATGAGAGTATCGGAAAATAAGCTTTTAGTATAGAAAATTTCCCGATACTAAATCGTCTTTTTCTTGTAGTGTTCGTGCTTCAATTTCGGTTGTGATAGAGATTAATTCGCAGTTCACTGTCTGATTATACTAGATTTACATTGTTTGAAAGTATTATAAATCTCATCTTTAGGTCTTCACTCTTTTGTTTCATTGTTTTGTTGTTTCAGGTACAAAATAGGGTTAGTTTGTAATAACATAGGGTTAATGTAAGATTCCTGTTAATTTGTTAAAGATTGAGTAGTTTAATGTAAGATTACGGTCAATTTGTTGAGGATTGAATATTTTAATATATGATTATCTAATGTGTTAGTATTTGGTGTAGTGTTAGTTTTGACGTATGCTATAATGATTAGTTTGTTCGATTTATGCTTGATTTTGAGAAAATATGAACTAAGCACATGGTGTTTTAAGATATTTCTTCTCTTAAAAATGTAGATTTCAATGAGTTCTAATGTATTAGATTATAATGTTAGCTGCTTCATTATGATGAGTTCTGTTTTTGCCACAGTTTTTTAGCTTTTGATATGTTTTGGTGCTTGTGTAGTGAATTTGAGTTATTGATTCAGATTATGGTTAGTAAAATACAAATTACATGAAATTTGAGTCTTGTAACAAATCTTACACTGTTCCTATGGTCAATAAGAGATTAATATATGTAATTAATGTACTTTTACTAATATAATGTCCTATTTTAATGATATTTGTATATTCTAAGTGTAGGATAATTAATTAATTTAACCTTTTCCTATGGGTTGTTTGTGATGAATTTGTAGACTACTTAATTAATTTAACCTTTTCTTTAGGCCCAGTTGGATATTGTTTCTTTAATTGCTTTGGATTTGCATTGCTCTCTTTTAAACGTTTGCCTTGCTAGCTATTACAACATGACTATTTTTTTACTTAAAACACTCGATTCACTTTTGCCATGCGGCTACCTACTCTAAAGGCAAGTGATCTCCACCCTTACAAAAGTTTTGGTTTGTTTATCTTTGTTTTACAGGAAGCTAGTTGACCTCGTGATGATGAAGTGAGCAACAAGATGGGGATGATGCCTTAGAAGACGAGGATGATACAGTGGAAGATGGGGAGTAAAGTTTATTATGTGTTTTTGCTAAACCTGCATATGATGGGAAGAATTGTATTGAATGTTGTGTTTTGCTCAACTATGTGTTTCTTTGTTTGGATTTATGGATGATTCTAGTTGTATGTATTGCATGGCAAATTTGTCAGTTGGTATGATGATTATGTAGGATTTTTGGTTTTATTATTTTCAATTATGTGTTCGAATTGTTTGAAAAATAAGAAATTTAGAAACAGAAGTACAATGATGTTATTAAAAGCAATAGTGACAGAACTGTAATGATATTGATGTAGCTTTGTTGCTGCTATAACCAATAGCAACAGAAAAGCATGTTGTTGCTGTAACTAATAGCAACAGAAAGAACTTTGTTGCTGTCACCAATAGCAACAGAAAGCACTTTGTTGCTGTAACCAATAGCAACAGTTGTCATGTTGTTGCAAAAGGTAATAGTAACAAATCTAGCAACAATGATCAGTTTGTTGCTATTGGGGTGCATTAGCAACAACTCGCATTTTCCATTGCTATAACTTTTAGTGACAGCGGCAATAGCAACAACGTAGTAACAGACAAAATTCTGTTGCTAAAAGCTATAGTAACAAAAAAATAGCCAATAGCAACAGAAATTGCTTTGTTGCTATTGGCCACTTTTTTTGTAGTGATAGCTAAAAGCGACTGGGTTCGATGCTTAATATGAGATCTTGGCCTCCATCATCCGGGCCCAATCGTTGTCTACTATGACAATGTCTTAGCATCCTACTTGACTGCAAACCCGGTTTCATATGACAGAAGCAAACATGTTGATGTCAACTTCTCTTACGTCTGTGAAAAAGTTCTCAATGGTGACCAAAGGTCTAGCTATTGATTGTTTCCTACAACACAAGGCCAATATTCGCATTCTTCCTCCCCTCTCAGAATTGAGGGGGTCTGTTAAAGGAATACTCTAGATATCCTCATTCTTCATACCAGAGGAAATGCCATAGTAGATGCTTCTACGGTTTTACGTTCATACACCTAATGCTAGGTTAATCTCAAGAGCTAAAAGTGCAATTGTTGCTTTGTACTTTGCCTATAAATAGGCACTCACGTGCTCCCTTTTTTATCATCAATTAAACACAATTACTTTTGCATTCTCATAATATGGTTTACATAAATGTACAACTATAGCAACAATACTAATATTGTATTTGTTAGAGTACAAAACCAATCATGAATCTTCACCCATAAGTTTAAGCTTTTGGAAAAGATGGTTTATTGATATGGTATCAGTGCCTTGTTAATCAAAAGGTCACGAGTTCGAATCCTCATAACCCCCGCTTTTAATATTAACATAATGAAATTACAAAATATGAAGTGAAAGATGGAGTAGTTTATTTGGGACTTTACGTTGTATTAGTCAAAAAAGTTAAAGACCCTCTCACATGCTCCCACTTGTTCAAACTGAGAGGCTTTTAACTTGATTGGTTTATAAACCAATCACAATATTTTCCTTTGACTAATTTCTTGCACATTATTTTATTGTACACTGGAGCTTCTCCGTGTGATTCACATTGTATCATTAAATTTTAAATAATTATATTTATGTTAAATGTTATTGTCATGATAGTTTTTGTAAATATCAGGGTAATTACACAAATTTTTACGTGTTTGTTATGCTGAAATTGCCTTAACATTAATAAAACTATATTACATGCTTGTTATGCTGAAATTGCCCTAACATTAATAAAACTATCTTTAAATATGTTATAATTGATATAACTTCAAAAATAGAGTTTGTCTATGTAATGACTTATTAGATAACATAGTTTGTCCTATTATAAATTAAGCTTTATACAAATATAGTTACAGATATAAATTAAGGACCGGAGGTTTATGGAGGGGGTTGAAGTAATAGCCAAGAAATGCAAAGATGGTCGAATAATTATTATAATTAATTATAATAATGACGTTATAAGTTATATTGTCCCCTTATTTTGCCCGCCTATATTATAATGGAATTTAAGTTAAAAATAATTATTTTTGCAAAAATATAGAAAAAGGAGAATGATAAAAAAATACCAAACTAGGCACATATAATTTTTTTTGGCACTGTACCCGCTAAATTTAAAAAAAAGGTACTAACTAGTATTAATGAATTTTTTAGGGTTGAATTAGGAGAATGAACCTAATTTTAACATAAATATAATTAATAAAACATAAAACTATCTCTATATAATTTTCATAGCACTAGACAAACAAATTTTTTTAAACTCATTATGGTATCTAATACTTCCTTATACACTTGTATCATTTGTAGTAATTCAATGTATTTTTTCTCATTGTTAAAAAAAATGTATTTTTTCTCAAAAATATGAATTTGAAATATGATTTTTGACAATATATATGGAAAGAATAGACCAATATATAAGTCTAGCGTATTACTCCACCTATTGGAAATTAGTTTTATAATGAAACCTCGCTTAAACTTATATGTTCCAATTATGTGAGTCACGCCTAAGGCCTGATAAAATTTAACACGCACGACCACCACCGGGCATCCCACCGTATACCCTATTATCGACCATAACCATCACGAACCCCTCCCTTTTGGTGTCCTTCCTTCTTCGCTTCTACTTTCACTTCACTATCTTTGCAGCAAGATCTATGCGTGATTTGGAGTTCGATTTGGTGTCAAAATTAAGGTTCTAAAGTGTCATTAATTGCAATATATTTAATAAAAGAATTAGTACATGAATATTAACTTATGCCGAATTTTTCAAAGTTATTTTTGTATTGCCTTTTTTTTTTTTGGAGAAATAGCACCCAAAAAAAAAGAAAATTTAACATTGTATATTAAAATATTTGAGGATTATCTACGCTAAATGTCTATTTACTTCGCCCATTTCTTCAGTTTATTGTTAATCATGCCAATTTTTTTCTATACAATTGATATTGTATTAATTTGATTTTTAGAATAAAATCTAGAGAGAAAATCAGATATTCGAGTCCTCTTTAAACTTTATTTTTCAGATGAAGTTGATGTAAAGGAGCCTTTTTCCTGCATTGTATATGCTTTCCAAAAGGCCTTTCAATTTATCTGGGACAAGATGCAGACTATAGTTAAAACAATTTACATGTTCCCACTAAATACAAAAAGCTAAAGCATCCTCATATGCTACCACTTTATCATTGGAAGTCGGTGGCCGAAACCCGGGATTCAATCCTGTTTTCATCATTTTGGTAGATGAATTTACGGGGGATTCGTTTACCAGGAATTAATGCAATCGGATTCCATTAGAACTCCAAAATTAAGCGTGTTTGGGCGAGAGCAGTATTAGGATGGGTGACCTCCTAAGAAGTCCTCTTGTTGCCAACCCTGTAAGGTTGAGGGTCCTCGGAAATAGTCTCTCGGTAGGGTTACACCCTGAAGGAGTAAGGCTGCATACATCCAACCCTTCTAGACCCCGCTTATGCGGGTGCTCTTAAGGCACTGGATCTATTGTTATTGTGGGTAGATGAATTTAAACGAATTTGGGGACCACAGTTCCCTTGTGCAACTGCCCATGTCACTTTGTTATCGAAAAGAACAACATTGTGTTGAATTTTGGAGCTTCCTATACAAAAGACTATAAAATCGTTGGCCAATATAATAAGTTTATTGTCATGTCTCCCTTTATGGTCCCATCTCGACAATTTAGTTTGCTCCCATAAAACGAAAGTATGCTGTTATTAATAGTTATGCATTTCCTTTTGAATATTAAATATTTTGCTTATTTATCATGTTATTTGATGTGTTGTGGTTGTATTATTTTTTGTTTGTCCTTCTTATGGCATTATTGAACTTGTTTTTAAGTCTATTTATCATATAATGATATTCTTCGTCCCGATTGACTTACGAAAAAAAAGGTTTTGCACATACATATGAGAAAAGGATAAAGTATTTTTAACTTATATCTAATTTGGAAATGGAAAGAAAATTATAACCCGAGAAAAGAAAAGGGAAAGATATGTAATATGTAATAATTAGTACAATAAATTATATATAAATAATGGTGTTATCATTTGCTATATGCGGAGGACCTGCTTTCTTAGGTTGGGGGTCCTCGGAAACAGCCTCTCTTCAGGGTAGGCCCCTAAAGGGGGAAGGCTGCGTACATCTACCCTCTCCAGACCCTGCTTAGACGAGAGCTCTTGGAGGCACTGGGTTTTTTTATTGTTGTTGTTGGTGGTGGTGGTGGTGGTGTTATCAAAAAAAAGTTAAAACACCGTCAAACAAAGCTTGGCCGTTGTTTTCCAATTCTTTATTGACTCTTTACAATTTTTTCCTATTAGTAATTTCTTGGCCATTATTTATTAATTATTATGTACTAGAGTTTTTCTCTTCGATTTATTGTATAATTAAATTTTAAATAATTATATTTACATTAATGTCATTGTCTTGACCGTTTTTATAAAGGTCAAGGCAATAATTGCATAGACTTTTTTGTATTTGTTGTGCTGAAATTGCCCTGACGTTAACAAAATTACCCCAGCAATAACTCATCCCTTAAATATGTTATAATTGATATAGTTACAAAAATAAAATTTGTCTATGTGGTTACTTATTTACGTTTAAATCAAGATAGCACAGTTGATCTTATCATAAATTAAACTTATATGTATATATAAATGGAGAAGTGAAGGTTTAGGAAGGGAAGGTGAAGTGATAACTTAGAAATTTAAAGACAGTGGAATAATTATTATAATTAATTATACCAATGACATTATAAATTATGTTGTATGGCCTTCTAAGTTATGGTGACTATAAGTTCAAATAATTATTTTTATATAAATATAAAAAATCCCTTTTTTAAAAAAAATAAAAATCCTAGTTTTTAATTACTGAAGCAAAATATTGTGGGACTTTCTGCAATTTACCAAATAATAATAACTATTTTCAACCTGAAATAAGAAATCATATACTAAAGTTAAAATAATTATAAAGTTATCATATATTTATGTTTAAAATTTTGCTAATAACTAACATGAAAATGTTAGTTGTAAATAACAAGAGAAATGCTGGTCCTCGGTTTGTCTTAGTGATTGGGGTGGCAGTTAGCCAATCTTGAGATGCGAATTTGAATCTGACATCCCACTTTCCCAAGCATCACCAATGTAAAAAATAAGAAAATAAAAAATACACATGAAATAAAACTTAAGCTATCAGTTATCACTTTGTCTAATGAAATTTTAATAAGGATTTTTCTAAAACGTGCCCAAAGCGCAAATGTTAAGGTGTATTAAGTACACTTATATTCATTTACGTTTTACTAAATCATCTAATTATTTAAAACTTTTATTATTATTATTTTTATATTGCCTAATAGAGTTAGAACGTAATACAATTAATGCACCTTAACATATGTCTCTTCCCTGGTATCTTCCCACTCATGTTCATCCAATAAAATGATTCTTGGGATTTGGTAGATGGCATATAAATTATAAATACTAGTATAGTTAGTAAAAAGTACATAAAATTGACGTATTAAATACATATTTGTATTTTTACGTTTAATAGGACATTTACAAATGATTGTCAATAATACGGTAAAATACGCATTTTTTTATGTTAGCCATATAATGCACATTTTATAATATGTATCCTTATTTTTCCAAATAAAAATTAATTAAAAATAATCATACTTAAACTTAAATTAAGTATCCATATTACATATTTATCAAAATCTGTCGCTTCAACTTCCAAATTATTACTTACATTACACGTTACATTTTACTATGTATTATAGTTCTTATTGTAATTACTATTATAGATAATATCATCAAATAGAGTTAAAATTTATAGAATTACGTCTATCTTACTCTATAATTATTTAAGAAGAAGTTTTTATAGACATTAACATAATTATATATAAATTATTTGTAACAAATTGAACTTTTTATGTATTTTTTTAAGTATAGAGCCAAATACACAAATATATTAAATTTCGTTTAATTCCCTGTACCATATTTTACTAACTATGATTACTAATTACTTACATTTTAATTTCCTAAAGTTATATGAATCAATTTTTTCGGTCTATAAGTTTTATATTTGTAATTTTTAGCTTTTTAGTTATAGTAAAATATTTTTTTTTAATCTCTCTTATCTCATCTTTCTCTCTCTCTCTTCATTCCGGTCTTTTCTTCCTTAAATTTCTCTTTACTTTCTCACTCTTCATGAAACGCTAATTTTCTCTCCTCAGAATGCTTGCATGGTGTCAGATCCATGAAAATTGGTATTAGAGCTCGATCTTGAGCTGATTTTTTTTTCCCAATTCATGTATCAATTACCGATTTACCCTAGCTTGAGAACCCAACAATGGCAGAAATCAAAGGCCCGATGCAAGACCTAGTGCACAAAGTGATGAAGTCCCATCAACTGGCCAAAGAAAGATATAATCAATTGCTACTAGTCATGACACGGCCCTAATGAACCTGTCTACTACCGCCATACACTGTGCAGTATTAAAAGTTCTACATGTGAGTCAAATGTGAATCTACATAAAACTTATAGGAAATAAAAGACCAAAGTAAAAACTTCACTAGTACAAAATAATATTTATTATGAAAATTTCAAAATATTTTTTATCTTCTAAATTCATAATATCATTACTATAATTAACTAAAATAATTATATTCTAATAAATATTTAAAAAATCCCTTTTATTTTTGCAAAAAACATAAAAATTCCTAAATTTTTCTTAACAATATAAAATTTTCTCCTAAAAGTAAAATCAAAGACTCAAACCCCTTAGTTTTGAGAGGTAAAACGGACAAAAAAAAAAGTAAAATGGGATAAAGTGATGAAAATAATTAAGTTATATAAATTTTATTAAAGTAATTACTTTTCATAAAACTAAAACTAGTGGTGTTTAAAAAAAAATAAAAAAAAAGTAGTATTCTTAAAAGCATTAAGATTTCGACCAAAAAAAAGCTTTAAGAAGAATAAAAAATATTTTAAAGTATTAGTTATGACTTTTCCCTTATAGAAATACAATGATTAAATATTAGGCAAATAAAACATATTACATATTACTCAACATGATCTTGCCTCAGTAATAGAAAACAAGTGAGGGAATAGAGTGTTGCTTTAAACCAAAGATTTGGAATTCGATTCCCTCCATGAATCTCTCCCTTAGAAATCTATGACTTAACTAACTCATGTGGTGTGTGAGTTGCCACATGGGCCCGGGTTTACCAAGCAACTGGGTTTTCCATTAGAAAAAAAAAATTTATCATATATGCTTAATGCTTCATTTTGATATACAACAATACAATAAAAAGACGATTAATTATGGATAATCTTAATGACATATCAAAAATGTTATTACTCTAGGACAATTTTATCATTATTATTTATTACTTGGACAATGACAATTATTGGTTTTCAATGACATCATATTTGATTATTATCACAAATAATATATTTTCATATTTTTAATATTTCTATCTTTTTTTCTAGGATAAATTGTTTGTTGTATTATTTTTTTTAATTCACAGATTTTATGAAATAAATTTTTGGTCCAAAAGTTATACATTTTCAATAAAATAGTTCAGATAATAGTGTGAAAAGGCATAAAACTTGTCGTAATCTAATAGTTAACCCACCATCCACTCGCTATTATCTTTTATCCCACATGTAAATCACAACGTTTTGACAATGGGAAAGAAAACAACCAAGTGAAAGATCCACTTTACACCCCGTCATTTAGTTTCCTTTTTATTTTTATTTTTTTTCCTATTCAGCTTCTTTCATTTTTATTTAAGCCTTTCTTCAACTTCTTTCCACCCTAGAGTTTTGCTGCCCTCTCGCTCCCCATTATGGAGCCGATTGTTGATCAATATGCCGATGTTGCTAGATTAGCAAAAATTTTTCAGTTGAAGAGGGCGTTATCCGACTTCAAACAAGGAGACATGCTTGTAGTGGACTATTTGTCAAAGCTAAGATTGATTTGGGCTGAATATGTTGACTATGATACGTTTCCCAAGTGTTGTTGTGGTGCAATGAAAGGCTCTAAATGTGACTTTTACACTAAATTGGAGGCCAAACGGGACAAGGAATTTACCTTTCACTTTCTAATGGGTCTCAGCAAGCCTTTTACACCTGTAAGGGATGAGATTCTTCTTATGAAACCCTTTCCCGATACTAACACAGTGTTGTCTAAGGTGTTCCAACAGGAGACCTCCCATGGGAATACCTGTATAGTCTCGGCACCAACCCAAGAAAACCTTGTAACCTCTAGCAACCCCCAAGTTCCAGGGGATCCTACAAAGGCCATGACAAGTACACTTGTTTTATTTTTATATTGATTTTTTAAGTACAAACTTTTCTTTTTTTTTTTTTTTTTAATCAGAAGTACAAACAGTTAATAATATTGATAAGTTTTGTGCTTGAAGTTTATATAATACTATATTAATATTCATGTTGTTATATAAGAAGCACCCCACAAAAAATATTTGCTTTAATTTGGTCCTGGAAATGTTAGGCAAGGAAAGGGTCAAGGCCAGGAAGATAACCAAGTCGTTGGCAAACAAGATATCAAGGATCCATCTAGTGGTGACTCAAATCAGAAGTCTGGTATGAAATGAATTCTTTGCCTCGCATGTTTGTGCTCTTAACGCCCAAACTTATCTCCTCTTGAATTTCACGGAACCATAGGTCCGACCCATAGAATTAGTATGCATGAGATCCACATATAACAAGTGAGGTTATATCCTAAAACCAATTGGCATTGGGTAGAATTAACCCACTAAACTTATATATTAATCTATTTTATCTTATAAGTGCTATTTGTGATTCAACTAGACTTATGTGACATATCAAAGGAGCTTTCATCCAAAAATCACTTAGCAATAGGTAGAGTAGCTCCTTTAATATATAAATTGGTATATTTTTGGTGAACCCACCGATGTGGAATACACTTCTAGCTATAACAACTTACATAAGAAGTCCTTAACATCACCCCGTTCAACCCCTTTTTTTATATATTTTGAGGTCGATCGGGTCAATAATGTGCAAAGTAAGTAAATTTTAGCGATATGATAACCGCGTTGGCCAAAAAAAATAATAAAATAAAATAATGGTTCGTTTGATTTTCAAGGGAAAATTACCAAAGACATAATTACCGCATATTTTACCATATATCATATAGATATTCTAACTTTTGAACATATATAAAGGAGTATCTTGATGTTCAAATATTTCATCACTTAGGTATTCTGAAGTTTTAAAATTTTATTAATCAAATACATTTTTGTCAAAATTTGATAGATTTTAATTGAAAAGTGCTAAAATGAAACATAATTTTGACAACATTTGGGTATTTTCATTTAAAAGTTGACGATTTTTGCCAAAAAATGCTAACATGATACATGATTTTGGCAATATTTAAATTATTTACATCATCATTTAGTGAACTTTTTGGCATAATTTGCTAAAATTTTGCTCAAACATCAGCATGACTTTATATTATATTATATTTTATTTTATATATAAACCATGTATTGTTTGCTTTAATAATAGAAAACCCCTGTACAAGTAAATCCAAACACTTACTCCTCACTTTTAGAAAACTCGTCACTTTCCTACAAATTAATTTTTTAGGACTATTTTACGCCTCAAAAGTAAGAGAATTAAGTATTTGATTTTATTTTATAGGGGAGCTTTATGTTTTTAGATAAATATAGAAGATTTTATATTTTTAGGCAAAAGATAAGTTTTTTTATATTTATATAAAAATAATTATTTAATTATTTATAGTAATTACATTATAAGTTTAAAAGGACTCATTTACAAGGCACTGATGCACCGGATTCCATTAGAACTTCAATGTTAAGTGTGCTTGGGCAAGAGTAGTATCAGTATGGATGATCTCCTAGGAAGTCCTCATGTTACCAACCCTATAAAATTGGGGGTTTTTGGAAACAGCCTCTCAGCAGGGTTACACCCTGAAAGGATAAGGCTGAGTAGATCCACTCCTCCCAGACCCCGCTTATGCGAGAGTCCTTGAAGCACTGAGTCTGTTGTTGTTATTGTTATTGTTGTTGTACATTATAAGTTTAAAAGATTAAAAAATATTTTTAAAATTTTCAATATTTTTAAAATTTTCAAAAATATTATCAGAAAAAAATAATAAGTTTTGTTCATAATAAATTTTAAAATTAGATCAATAAATTTAAAATTAGAAAAATACTCAAAATTTAAAATTTTATAAATAAATTATGAAAAATTCGTGTTTTGGAAAAAAAAAGTTTAAAATATATAATAACAATTTTTTAAATTCAAATTTTCAAATTTTTGCCAAAAAATCATTTTTCCACAAATTCTTTTCAAGTTTTTTTGAATTTTAAATTTCTTAATCTAATTCTGAACATTATTTTTAACAAGAAGGTATTATACATTATCTTATAATAGTTTTTTACATAAATTTCCAAAAAATATTTTTTTTCTAAATTTATAATATTATTATTATAATTAATTAGAGGAGTTATTTTTGTTTAAAAATAAGAAAATCCCTTATCTTTTGTCTAAAAATATGAAGTCCCCATTTTTCTAAAAGTAGAAAAATTCTTTTTAAAAATAAAATCCAACTAAAATGGTCAGTTAATTTGTAGGAAAGTGATGAATTTTTCAAAAATTAGGGGTTAACTTTTTTTCTTTGTTTGAGAAGGGGGTTATCTGTTTTTAAGGCAAAATATGATAAAGTTTTATGCAATTTATTCTGTATAAAATATGCATAATTCGTTTCTTTAACATACATAATTAAATTATTTTTTTATGATGACAATTATTTAAAATATTAAATTTACATGTTTAATATTAAATTTATATGTTTAATATATAATATTCAATATATTAATTATTTATATAACATAAATACTTAACATATGTTATTAAACATTAAATATACATAATAACGTTAGCTTTTAATTTTAAAAACTAAAATATATAATTATGTGTAAATATTTTAATTATAATTCAAATAATATTAAAATTTTTTTTATGTAGATTAAACATATAAATAATAGATATTATATATAATATATACATAAAATATATATGTATAATATATAAATTATATATTTTTTTATATGATATATGCATAATATATCTCTGCTCAACTTGTTTTCACATGAAAATTGAAATCTTCTTGTTTCAAAATCTAGGAAGTGTATTTGAGCCGAGCCGAGCCGAGCCAAGCCAAGCCCAAGCCTGCCAAACTCGAAGCTCGAGCTATTTGCAGGCCAAGCCTTTTGAGCTATAAGACGAACCAACTCAGCTCATTTATACCCCTACCTGAATCTAGTCTGCATGTATTCTCTCTCACTTTAGTACATATTTTCCACTGTGCCGTCTTCAGTAGAGATTGTCGTGCTTTTGTACAACCATGACATGGCTTATGATCAAGATCGAAAGGTCACTCATTGAGAGACTTATTTTTCTCTTCTTTGTCATCGTTAGGTGCTCGGCGCAATGTCGCTAAAGCAAAGGCCAATAGCTCTGCCTCCATTTCGGGCTTCAATAAAAACATGTCCGGTCAACAGACTATTGGAGGTATCTCATGCGGAGATAATTTAGAAAGTAATGTATGTAACATCAACCGCAACTCAGAGAACGATATTGATAAGTAAGTACATTTGAGTGCTCGGCCAGCTCGTGTCAAGGGGCTGCTATTTCCCTGTCTTTTGTATCTCTATTGCCTTATGGCTCTTTTATATGCTTTGTAGCTTTTGTTTGTCTTCTTCTTTGTTCTTTCCCTTTTCGGGTTCCCCTATTGGGGAATTCCAGGTTTTGTATCTGTGATTTTTTCCACTATTTATTGAAAAAAAAAATGAAATGTTTAAAACTCAAAAAAAAAAAAAGTATCACTTGTTAATAATATTGAAAAGTTTTATGCTTGAATTATTTATAATACTATATCAGTATTTATGTCTTTATATATGAAGCACCCCATTAAAATATTTGCTTTGAAAATGTTAGGCCAGGAAAGGGTAAAGGCCACGAAGGTAATGGTAGACAAGATGGAGCCATTGCCCAAAATGGCTCAAAATAAAATAATATTACCTAAAATAGCCTATTTCATAAAATATTTATCCAATTGGCCTCCATGTCATCAAATTTGAACTTTTTTTTTTTGTTTTGAAAATGCCACCTCTCTATGATAATAATTTTAAAAATAATAATTTATATTAAATGTTATATAAATAAACAACTATTATTATATAAGTAAATTAAAAAAATTATGTATAGATAATATTATTTTATATTTAACGTACAATTTAATTTAAATTTTTTATTATAAATTACATATATGATTTAACTAAAACGCATGTTATAAAGCTAAATATAACATGACAATAAAAATATAATTAATATATTTAATTTAATTAATAATTAATAATTTATTAAAAATTAAATAAAAAATTTAAAAATATTTTAAGTGTCAAGTATTCCAAAACAAAAAAAAAAAAAATTTTAAAATTAATGACATGGAGGCCATTTGGGGAAATATTTTTTAAAATAGGCCATTTTCGGTAATAATTTTTTATTTTGGGCAATGGCTCGACAAGATGTCGAGAATCCATCTAGCCATGCGTTAAATCAAAAGTCTAGTATGAAATAAATTTTTTGCCTTGTATGTTTGTGCTCTTAACACCCAAGCTTATCACCTATTAAATTTCACGAAATCATAGGCCCAACCTATGGAGTTGGCTATGAATTCATATATAAGTTTAAGTGAGGTTCCATCCTAAAATTAATTAGTTTCAAAATAGAGTTAACTCGCTCAACTTATATATTAATCTTTTGTGAGATTCAACTAGACTTACATGCATGTGAAGTCCTTTGCATTACCCAACTCAACTTTTTTTTTTTTTTTTTGATAAATCTTGAGCAAAGCTTAGTACAAATGCTGGCAGCCTAAAGAGGCTCCAAGAGGACCAAAAGATCGGGGAAAGAACCCGCCCAAAACATAAGATTACAACCATATCTGAACCACCCCAAAAACAAGAGACAAAAAAATATAACTGAATACAACCGAATACAACCATACAAAAAGTAACACCTCCTTTATGAGTACTAATGCTACCTCAGACCTTCATGGAGACCAGTTGGTCAGGCAAGCTACGTTGCACGCAACTTCTGAAGGAGAGTATGGAAAGCTTGAACACCACGCTTTTACCCAGAACCCCACTCTGACTCTTGTAGACCATATTACATCTCTTGACCTCCAGACCCCTCCTTGAAAGACGATTTTATTCCTAGCACACCATATCTCCCAAACAACTACAAAGAATAATGACAGCCAAGCCTTTCTTTGAAATTTACGACCAACTGAAAATGAAAAACATTGAAAGAAGTGATCTTTCACAGTGGCAGGCAACGCTGATGAGAGGCCCCACCATTTCAAGCATGAGCACCATATTTTCCATGATTCCTTGCAAGTCAAGAACAAATGATCTACACTTTCTTCAAATTCACTACATAAGGGGCACCATTTATCCTGCTCACTGATTATGCCTATTCTCCAGAGTCTTTGTCTTGTGTTCATCTTTCTTAGTAAAGTCATCCAGACTAGTAATTCTACCTTTGGAGGAGCTAGACCTTTCCAAGCACCACAAACAAGATGATCCACTGAAATTCTTTCTGATAGCATATGGGATACACCTTGGGTGAAAGACTTGGTTGTAAAAGACCCATCTAGCATTAACCCCCAACTCACTGCATCATCTGTGTTCACCTCTAGCTGAACTCCTACTAGCATATCCTCTAAAGCTTGTGCATTGCCTTCCTCTCTCATGAAGAAAGTCCTTCTCCAATTCAATATCCACCTCTAGTTCTCTCCATCCCAAATTCCCATTTGTGCAATGTAATGATGCTTTTGAAGAGAGACTAAAAAAGGATTCGGGAACAAAGATTGAAGTGATTGTTCTCCCATCCATATGTGTTTCCAAAAAAACGTCTTTGAACCATTACCAATCTTTATTTTTGCTGCTTGGGCTACCTGCCTAGTCTGTTCTGTTGCATTAACACAGTCGGATATCCCTTTCCATGGCGAGCTGTAAGCTCTTGCAGCCTCCGGGGGTAGCAGGTCTTGAGGAGATCCCCCATGAATGGAACATATGACCTCCTTCCACAAGCTTGAACCCTCCTCTGAAAATTTCCACCACCATTTGAACAATAGCGCGGCATTCTTTATCAATGGATCACCCACTTCCAGCCCTCCCATATTCTTTGGCATTTGAACTCAACTTTTATTTTTTTATTAGTTATAAAACATAATATTTTATTGATTAAATATCTCATAAAACAATGACTTTCTTGTAATATATATTTGTTATATAATGAAGAAATTAAGTCCATTTGTTATGGTATTATAGCATTGTTTATAATACAACAATTAACCTAAAAATTACTGGCTATATATCAATATACCAAAAAGTAACTCAACTTTAACCTTTCTTCTAAAAAATAACCAAACTTTAAAATTAATTTAAACGAATACCCAATTGGTGGCTAAGCATGAGGCATGGTATGAGTCTCCAATAATATATTTTTCTTTTATGTATTTTGGTTTGGCTTGATTTCTTTTCCAACCTAACCAAACTAAAAAACATACGTTTTTTTGATAATTATACGATCCCCACAAAAAATAGTATCATTGGGGCATAGAACAAGCAAAACAACAGATGAATATAACTAGAAAACTAGGGCTACAAATGAGCTGAGCCAAGCTGAGCCGAACCACAACTTGCTCGGATCAACTCGTCAACTTAATAAGACCAACTCGATATCCGTATCATTTATCTAACGGAATCACATATTTTTGGTCGGCTCCATTCGTTTACTAAATAAGACGGGCTTGTTATTGGTATCATTTAGGCTTGATTATTTGGCAAACTGGCTTATTGAGTTTTGCCGACACATTGCGCTCATTTACCAGGCTCGTTAAGCTCATTTATTAGGCTTGTTATGCTCATTCACGAGCCGGCTTATCTTATTTGCAGCCCTACAAAGAACAAGCCAAACCAAAAATACATAGAAGAAAAATTTATTATCAGAGCACCATACCACGCGCCACAATTCAGTATTTTTTAAATCACATTTTTAGAGTTGGGTTATATTTAGATTAATTTTAAAGTCTGGTTATTTTTTGTAGAAAAGTTAGAGTTGGGTTAATTTTTGGTAGAAAAGTTAAGAGTTGAGTTTTTTTTTTTGGTAGAAAAGTTATACTTGAATTATTTTTTGGTTAGAAAATAAAGTTGGACTATTTTTGATATAATGACATATAGTTAGATTATTTTAAGATTAATTGTTGTTTGCAATACTATTATACTCTTCAATCATGCACGGTACAATTTAATTTTAATTAGTAAAAAAGGTACACCATCACCCCTGCTCCAACTTCATTTGTTTTTCAAAGTGAGATAAGATTTTATATAGGAAAATTATTTTGACCATTTATTATTTAGGTATTTTAATATTTTAATATATACAATAAAGTATTTTAATGTTAAATATTTTATCACTTATGTACTATAAAATTTTAAGAATTTATCGATCAATAACCCTTTTATCAAAATTTGTTTTTTTTTTTTTTTGATAATTTGCGGTAATACACATGGTACAAAAATTAGCATCTCACAAAGAGAATCAAAAAGCCCACACATAGCTTAGGAAAAGGAAAAACTACTAAGAGACACCTAGCTATGAACGCTGAATCTAACGGGCGAATACACCCGTAACAAAAGTAGATCAATTCCCACTATATCTTTAATAACATGCCACAAGTAAAAGCAAACCAAGTTCGACAGCAAAATATCACACACCGAAATGAAAAAGTAGGACCCAAAAAAAAAAAAAAAAAAAAAACCAAACCAAAGATGGTGCCCATGAGCTTTGTCGAAATTTGATAGAATATCAATAAAAAAAAATGATAAAATAAAACATGGTTCCTACTGTATATTGGTATCTTCATCAAATTTTATTGATATTTTTTTTGCCAAAAAATGGTAATATAATATATGATAACAATATTTAAGCAGTTCACATCACCACTTGATGAATTTTTACTGTAATTTGCTAACATTTTGCTCTATATATACATATATATACACACACACACACACAACAAATTGACCCATACATTTTAGGAAGTAATAGAGAATCCCGGGGACAGAGTACTACTCCCAGGTTCCCGGTTCGATTCTCACCCACAACCACCCTTTCCCCCCTCCCCAACGCCTAAGGGCAATTACATGATAAAAAAAAAAAAAAAAAATTAGGAAGTAATAAAAATTGTTCTTAATTTTTTGAATTAATAAAAAGAACTCTAAATTTTTATCTAAAAATATAAAATTTGTATTTTATCTAAAAATAGATGACTTGCTTTTAAAAATAAAATCAAGCATTTACCCCCTCACTTTGAAGGATATAATGGTCATAAAAAAATTATTTGTGATAAAGTGATGTATTATTTTAAAAATAAGGGGTTAACTATTTACTTTTATTTGTGAAGGAGATTTTATATTTATAAGGCAAAATGTATGGTGATTTCTACAATTTATCCTATATAAAATATGAATACTTTGTGTATTTAACATACATAATCAAATTATTAGTTAATAAAAATCATTATTTATAACATGTAATTTATATATTTAATATATAATATTCAATATATTGATTATTTATGATATATGATTTATACATTTAATTAACAATTAACTTAAAAATAACACAACTATATTTCAATATACCAAAAAATAACTCAACTATATTTTTAAACTAAAAAATAATCCAACTCTAATTTTTCCACCAAAAAATAACCCAACTCTTAACTTTTCTACCAAAAATAGCCCAACTTTATTTTCTAATCAAAAAATAACATAACTCTAACTTTTCTAGTAAAAAATAACCAAACTTTAAAATTAATTTAAAAATAATCCAACTCTAAAAATTTGATTTAAAAAATACTGAATTGTGGTATGTGGTATGATGCTCCGACAATATGTTTTTCTTCTGCATATTTCTGGTTTGGCTTGTTCTCTTTAGGACTGCAAATGAGCCAGGCCGGCTCGCGAATGAGTATAACAAGCGTAACAAATGAGCTTAACGAGCCTAGTAAATAAGCGCAAAGAGTCGGTAAAACTTAACGAGCCAGTTAGCCAAATAATTAAGCTTAAATTATATCAATACCAAGCCGGTTTCATTTAGTAAACGAGTTAAGGTGACCACAAATATGCGGCTCGATTAGATAAATGATACCGATACATAGTTGGTCTCATTTAGTTAATGAGTCGAGCCGAGCTAGCTGCGGTTCGGCTTAGCTTGGCTCAACTCATTTGCAGCCCTAGTTTTCTAGTTGTATTCCTCTATTGTTTTGCTTGTTCTGTGCCCCGGGGATACATATATTTTTTATTTATGAGATTGTACAATTATCGAAAAACGTATTTTTAATTTGGTTAGATAGAAATGAAATCAATATATATATATATTGTAGGAGCGCCATACCACACGCTATGTTTAGCCACCAATTCAATATTTTAAAAAATTAATTTTAAAGTTTGGTTATTTTTTGATAGAAAAGTTAGAATTGAGTTATTTTTTGGTTAGAAAACAGAGTTGGGTTATTTTTTTGTAGAAAAGTTAAGAGTTGAGTTATTTTTTAGTAGAAAAGTTTGGTTTATTTTTTGGTTAGAAAATAGAGTTGGGTTATTTTTAAGTTAATTGTTGTATATTTAATATATGTTATTGAATACTCAATATACATAATAATATTAGCCTTTAATTTAAAAATATAGAATATACAGTTACGTGTAAATATTGTAATTATATATATTTCAAATATGATTAAAATATTATTTATGCATATGAAATAAATAAATAAATAACTGATATTATATATAATTTCCATAGTGCAATTTTTTTTTTTTTTGGCCCATGAGCTCTATCTCCGCTCAACTCATTTTCACATGAAAATTGAAATCTTCTTGCTCCTGACTCTAGGGTGTGTTTGAGTCGAGCCGAGCCCGAATTTCCCAAGGCTCGACTCGTTTGCATTAAACCACCCTCGGGCTCAGGTCGAAGCTTGTCGAGCCCAGAAAGTTCAAGCTCGATCTCAGCTCATGAAAAAGGCTCGGGCTCCGCTGACTCGATCTAAGCTCAGCGAGTTTTAAATTAAACTTACAATATTTTAGCTCATTCATGCTCAACCTAGGCTTCGGTTCATTCAAATTCAAGCTCTGCTCATTTAGGCTTAAATTTGGCTGGATTGAGTATATTTAAGGAAATACATTATATTAAAAAAAGCTTGTTTAGGCTCATGAGCCTATGAGCTCGAGCTTCACTAGGTTCAAGCTCAAAGTCAGTCGAGTGTTTCAAGCATTATGTCGGGCCGGCTCATGAGCCAACTCAGCTTATTTACCCTCCTACTTTAATCCACTCTACATTAGTTGCATATTTTACTTGATTTCCATGGCACTTTTAGATATATTTATCAAAACAAACGCCCAGATTTCCTCGTGCCGCATCTTCACTAGAGATTTCCGTGCATTAGTTCGAGCACAACCTTGTGATCAAGGTCGAAGGTCACTTATTGAGAGATCTTTTTTTCTATTATTAAAGAGCAGGAGTGGTCATAGTACAAAACAGGACGCACCTACGATATAGGGCCCCAACAAGATCAGATCAAAACAACGCAAAGTCCAAACACAATAGGTCACTCATTGAGAGATGCTCTTTGTTTTCTCCTTTATCATCATCAGGTGCTCATAAAATTGCAGGCGTATCCCTACTTCAACGCCCTGCTGCTCAAATGGCAGCCAATAACAATGGCTTTGCTCCAATTATGGGTTTCAATGAAAATAAATCCGATCAACAGGCTATTGGAGGCTCCCAAGTCGGAGATCATTCGACAAGTAATGTATACAACACCCACGGCAACTGAGAGGATGAGGAAATCCCCCCAGATGATGATGAGTGATTTGAGAGAGTTCTAGGCGTGTCGAAAGCGGAGGAGCTCGTGTTTCAACCTTGCACTGGTACCCAATCTAAGTTGGTTTAGGAGTTTTAATCTTGTTGTTTTCTTTCTTTCTTTTGATGTCATTTCAATTGTTGTTTTTATTGGAGAACATCGTTGATATACTCTTGAGGATATCATCTTCTTAATTATTCAAAAAAATAAAAAGAAAATTTAGTTGGTTATGCCACTACATCATACAAAGTTGGTTAAACATTATATATTTGACTACCAGAAAATAGTCCTAATTTTAGTGGCAGATGGAGGCAATTAGTATAAATTCTCAAGCATTAGAAACTTGATTGGGAATTGAAGAGGCTCTTAGAAGCTAAACATTAACCTTGCTTATCTTTCACTTGTGATAATATTATGGTAGAAGAGCATTACTTTGTCCAAGGTTATTTTAATGAGGTCGTAGAGAGAGTTGATATGAATAGCCAGCAAAACTTATTCCATTTATAGAGCGCTATTAATGCAGCCATGATACATCTAGGACCAATCGCAAGCACCTTATATTTCTCCTCCGCCGTGTTAGAGTTTTGCAGTGACAAGTCAGTTTAATATTATAGTAGTATTGTGTGTCATGTAACTCCACAAGGTACCTTTTATAGGTTGGCTATTTCATTCAAGGACATTAAGAAATAGGATGGTCATGGATCTCTTAATAGGAATGACCAAGAAAATCAACCGGAGTTTATTAAGAGACAACACAAAAGTCGTACGTTTTTACCCAACTGCCACTCCATTCAATATGAGTTTGGATACTCATAGTATGCATGATAGACGATGTAACATTTGGAACAACCCTGGTTTACACTTCTATAAATTCATCAACATTGAAGAGTAAGTCAAAACGAAATTGTTAACTTCAGGGCATTGTTAGACACCATTCCTAACAACTGCTGTCAATCTATATTTTAACACAGTCATGTGTTATATTGCATATGTAATAAAAATGTTGATTTTATTTTTTATTGTAGTGTTTAGATGACAAAGTTCTAAAGAAATGAGTGTTTTCTAACTTATCTTGAGGTTCAAAATTTCCAAATTGTTTAGTAAGTATGATGATTCTTCTGTGTATATATCCGAGTAACCTATGATGTTCCTTGAATAATGTTGTCCGCATGCCAATGTTTGATCAAATGAAAGTTTGATATCAATATGCACAAGCTCCAAGAATACATAAAATACAAACAACAACAGGAACTACAAGGGAAAAAAACAATACAAAACAAATAAAACGAAACAAAACAAAACAAAATAAAATCCACTAGCTAGGTACCCAAATACGCACCATGATCAAAGTTTTTTTTTTTGACCAGACATGATCAAAGTTATGCCACATGATGCACAACTTTGTAGGATAGTACCGCCATAGTACTAGCCATGATGAAGCTATGTGGACAGAGGTAGGCATAGTGAACATGACTAGTATTAGTGGCAACACTGATCTACGAGGATTTTCCATACAATGGTGAATGGAGACCATGGGACATCCCAACAATGCCTGCAACCTCATGATGATTCTAAACTTTAGAGTGTCAAAGATGTGATCCCAATCAAGCTTTGAATTTTGGTATATAAGAGCATTTTTTAGATTATCAAATTGCACTAATGACTATGAAAAAGGTCGTATGATCCATGCCTTTTTTTGACTGATCCTTTAAGGAATAACATCATATATAGTATTAGAAGCCCATCATAAGGGTGTCTCAATTGGTGGCATCTCCTACCCATGCAGTCATCGCCCAGGGGTCAGAAGTTCGATTCTCACTGAGGATATACTCATGACTTTCCTGCTCATGGGGGGTGTGGGCCTCCTCATTGGGCCGGGGTTAGGTGGGGCAACCCAGTCTCTCGTTACCAAAATAGTATTAGAACAATCTATCTAATACTATTTTACTAACTTAGTCTTTTTTCCCTTTGGTATCCGATATGATTACCAGTACTAGTGTCGACATATATCGATTCAAATTCCAATACTAAAGTAAGTATTAATCGAAAAATGGATCTAATATAAATACTAAAGATGCATTATATGTTGTAATAATTTTAAGCTTATTGGTTAATTCAGTATCATTATAGCTATTGATGTATTGTATATGCTTTTCGAAATAACTTTGGCAACACCGAAAATCTAGATCTTCTATAATCATCAATGATACTCAAAAAATAATGTATTCCAAAATATAGATGCATTATGATAGTGCCCCTGGAAAACAAAATGAATAAGGGATAAAGGCCTCTCACCTCAGATGAAATTCCCCCCCTCTTTCGATAAGTAAAAGAAAGAATGAAATCTCAAATAGATACATAAATAAGTGTACTTAAAGAGCATGGAAGCAAAATAACCAAAATATAATAAGAAGCAAACAAAGCAAAATGAAATTATGGAGGAATGAGATATAATGTATACCATGGCCAAAGCAAGGCAACAAGATTCCCGACTTTGCAAAATGGCCGGCTAGAGCACTAGCTACTCATGGGTCCTATAAGGACGTAGAGCACCGAAGTAGTTTGAATTTGGGAGCAGTTGGAGAGACTAGCCTGCCGAGGTGTTTTGAGGACCAGGAGTTAAGTGATGGGATCGGCGCACTGGGTGGTGGGCACGAGGGGCATTCGACATTCTTTATGGTTCTACCTTCTTTTCTATATAGTCGACTCATCAATGAGCCTACATTGATAGAAATGACTTTTGTGCTAGTCAATCTCTATCCCTAATTACCCAACAAGGGAAAGATTTGTTGCAGATCAAAAAAGGGATTTTCGGAGGGCTTCCTTTAATGACTAAAAGGAACAAAGGAACATACCTAGTGCCTCAAGGGCTCCCGCCTACGCAGGGTCTTGGAGGGGGCAGATGTAAGCAGCCTTCCCCCTTCAGGGTGTTAACCTAAAGAGATGCTGTTTTCCAGTGCCTCCAACCTGAGGGTGAGGACTTCCCACGAGATCACCCATCATGGTACTACTTTCGCTCAAGCACGCTTAATTTTGGAGTTCTAATGGGATCCGGTAACTGTTTCACCCATCCAACGACTGAAGGCTATAAATACGCACTAGGCTTTCGCTTGGATTGTAACTTTTAGCTGCTCTTTTGTACTCTTCTCAAAACAATGAAATACCAACAAATTCATGGACATAGGTATAATTTGCTGAACCATGTAAATTGATATCTCGTGACTTCTTTCTCGTTGTTTCTTTCTTCTTCACTTTATCACAAAGTTCATATCAACTATCATGCAAAGAAAATTACTTGACGGACACAATTTTAGCACCGAACGCAGTGCAAAGGAGTAACTTCATGATAAATAATTGCCTACCTCACCTTTTTCTATAAAAAAAAAAGGTCAAATTCTTGCACATCAGGACACTTCATCGCATATATCAAAATGTCAGAGTATTTAAGTGATAAATGCTTAAACCTTATGATACTTACTTGATAATTTTTCTATTGTTTTTTATAACTTTTTTCAATATTATATAAATTAATTCAAATTTTTGGATTTACTATTTTAAAATATTGGAGATTAGGTTTAGTGATTTAGACACAAGATGTTGAAACTTTGAGGTTTGCTAATTACAGCCTGCACTACGAATGGCAATTGCACCTAATTCCGTTGGATATTTATTCAATCTGATTCATGTATGATGAATTTGAATGCAAAAAAAGGGTTTTAAATGTATTTAGATTTTGATGTTGATAGGGTTGGGACGGATTTGGATGACATCAAACCCAACATAGACATGACCCAAATCCGACCCGAAATTATTTTTAATGTAGCAAAAATTTTAAAATTACTAAATTTTAAGTTTTTAACATGTCCGATCATACTGTAATATCTTTTTTTATTATGCCAACATTTTGAAGTTTATTTTCACACTATAATAATCTTTACTATGATTTAAAAAATTTATGTATAAAAATTATTTGTTAAGAGATATTTGAATGATTATCTAATATTATATTTATACATATTAAATGAAAAAAGAAAAAAGATAGAGCGATATGTCCAAATACTAGCTTTTGAATTATTATTATTACTTTATTATCGTTAATACATTGATATAAGATTGCAATATTATATGTTATTCTATAATTTAAATGGGTTATGAATTTGGGTCGGATATCTGTTTCACCCGAAGGCTTTGGACTTGGATTGAATTCTTATGGAATAAATGGGTTTTTTTTTTTTTTTAAATTGGGTCGAATTTTTTCTGAATTGGATTTAGATGAAGTCAAATCTAAACTATATCCGACTCATTGCCATCCCTAGCCTGTACTTGTCTACAGTTGCCCAAAGCACTCCCACACTTAATTGCTTTTGCTTTCACACCTTATGTAAATATATATTTTAAATGTAATATAAAAGTATTAGTTCTATATAAATTCATGAATATTATTTTGAAAATTATAATTTAGGTAGTATATGAAGTTGTTTGTTATCATTAGATATCCGAAAATTTTAATGTACAAACAAGTTATTATGAGATTTAAAAATTTGATAAATTCTAAAAATAATATATTAATAAATGTATATAAACTAATAATTTTAAGGGTTGTTTGGGCCAAAAGGCACTATACTTTGTTCAGGGTGTTCAAATTAGTCATTGTACTTTTAATTGTGCAGATTTAGGCTTTCTACATTTTATATTTTGTCAATTTGGTCTTTAAAGTAAAATTTATGTTAAGTTGTTGATGAAACTTTTACTGGTTCGGTTATGAGTTGGGTTAAATTGAGTAAATTGTTGAATTTATAGTGAATAATTGCATTTAACGTGATTGTACTGTTAAAAACCACATTATTAACTTAACTTCAATTTGAATATAAAAAGAAGCTACATCCTTAAAAAAATTAATAATAAATAAAACAATAAAAAAAACCCTTCAATTTCATCATGAAACTAAACTAACACAATTTAAATTATGGAGGAACTAAATTAACACAATTAAAAGTAAAAAGACTAAATTGACATAATAACTAAAATATAGGAACATTTGGTATAAATAATCCTAAATTTAATGATATTTAAATGAAATAATAATTGTTTATTTTAAAATATATATTTCCAAAGTGTGAAAGCAAAAGCTATTTACAGCCAATGCAAGTACTTGACTCGTGAAATGAACCGAGGGGGCCACATGCCTTCTTTTCTATGAACACTTTACCACTGAATGATGAACTTTGCCGGTCACTCAAAGAGAAGGTTAGGATACCTTTTTGAAAATCTTGGGAGTGCAGCAAGTGGGCAACCGTCGGTAGACTTAGTAAAATCTAACACGACACGATAATATAAAACGAATACAACATGAATATAGCGGGTTTGGGTAGAGGTTTTTGAAGCCGGGTTGAATTTGGGTTGACTAGTTTAACCCGTTTAGATATTTGGGTTTGACCCATTTAACCTGTTTTCTACACGCTTAGTTATGTTAGGTATTTGAATAGTCCATTATTGTTATTATATATAGATTTTGGGTAACCAATTCCACATAAGATAATTTAAATATACTTAGTAATGCTAATTTGACAGTTATTCTAACAATTATAAATATTTTGTGTATTTTTTGCTAGTATCAATCATTAGGCTTATTATTGACATGTTTGTAATTTGAAAAATTAACATTTATTGGAAGAAAATCACCTATATAATTAAATGGATAATCCGTGAGTTACCCGTTTAATAATCGGGTTGGGTCAGGGTTGAGAGTTCCTAACCCATACAGTAAAAGGGTCGGGTTCGGGTTGGCTTCATTTCTAAGACCCCTCACATAACATGAATATAAACACGACACATTTGCCACCCCTAATTGTGGGCGAGTGCATCATTGAGGGATTGCAATTAAACTTTCGATGATAATGAAACACTAAATATATTCAATTTGTGTGATATAGGAAAATAACTATTAAGTCATACAAATATGGTGATAACATCTCAGCTACATATCTTGCAGCTAACCCAATCTCTAATGATCGCACCAAACATGTTGATGCTAACTACCACTATGTTTGTGAAAAGGTTCTCAAGGGTGATCTTCAGGTTCGATATACTCTGACAACCAAACAGATTGCTGACATATTCACCAAGGGTCTTTCGACCAATAGCTTCCGCGCTCACAAGGCCAATCTCCACTTTGGTCCCCCGTTCAGATTGAGGGGGCGTATTAGGATAAATTATAGTTGAAGATACATCTAGATCTATTATCATGTATTTTTACAGATTTAACCTTATCTAGATTGGGTTAGATTTTCTCCCTTATGTAAACTCTTCTCTATAAATATAACTACAGGTAACCATGTTTGGTATGCCACACAAATATAAGGTTTCACACTTTTCAAAAAAAAACTATTATTTTTAAAGCATTAAGAAGAATAAAAATTACTTGAACGTATTAATTAAAACTATTTACTTGTTTTTTTCGATAAATATCGGCAAAGCCGAAGAACAGCACAGGGGCCTCAACAAAGCGAACCTTGACAACTCCGAAAAATGGAGACAGAACAGGCAAACAAAATAGAGAAAAAAACAACAGGGGAGGGGCAACAGAAAACAGGGCAGAAAACAACAAAACAGAAAACGAATCTACAAACAACACAACACGAAAAAGGAGACCCAAGAGCAACAAGGAAAAACACGGACAAGAAGCAAACCAAAAACTGGAAAACAAGGCGCAACAGGCCAGGGGAAGAACCAGACTGGAAAGAGAAGGAAGATGAGACCAAATCCAAAAAGATCTGGGGGAGAACAACACAATGAATCCAATCCTTAGTTCATTAGAGCAAAGTACTCAATCATAAGGGACTCATCCCCATAAAATCCCAACCCAAGCAACTTCCCGGTTTCCCAAGTGCGTTTTCCCTTGAGCAGTTGCTCAGCTGTGAAGCACTTCTTGTTCTTGTTTCGAGTCTTTTTCTTTCCTTTGGCCTTAGTCACTTTCTTAGGCCTCCTCTTCCCACTGTTACCAGGAGATATATATTTGAAGAACACTTGAAGGTTCCGTTTCTCTTGATCCTTTTTCCAACACTTGAGAGCCTTGCGATCCCTTTTAGTGGCACCATCATTAGGTTCCTGGCGCCCCTGTCTCTCTCTTCTTCTCCTTCCCCCTACCTTTGAGGTTTCCGCGATATCTTAAGCCAAATTAACACATAGGTCCATGTCCTCGACATGACTATGATCAATCAATGATTCAAATCCCAGTGGAAAGGTTGGACCCGACGACTCAGACTCGCAGTCACTATTAGTGTTTGGTAATTGATCTACTTGAGGTTGCTCTGAATTTGCATCCCATGTGAATTGGTTCCACTGTCCTCAACCCAAGGCAGAAGCAGTTGCGATCTTACATACGGTCTGTTAACTTGGCACTGTATAACAACAGGCTGTTCACAAGCTTGGGGCGGAGAGAGGCAGACAGACGAGTAAGAAGACTGCATACCAAAGGGCCAGCTACCAATAGCCTGAAGGTTAACATGTAGCGTAACGTGTCCTGCACTAAGATTATCAATACACACATCCATACACCCAGTCCTCGGGCATATCGAAGGGCCCATCTCTTGGATCGGGTACATAGCACGTTCAATAGGATCCGGGTTGGTGTTGGTATTCACATTAGGAGCTTGTCGTAGGGTTTGACCTTCTTTCCTATTTAATTTGGCAGACGCTGCGATATGGATAACTTTCGCAGAGTAGTTTAGGATTAGCTCGGAGTTCCCTTCTTTTACAAAAACCATTCGGCTTCCCTCGTTAAAGTTGACTTGCACAACCTGTTGGATAGTAGATAGGGAGCAAGTATCAATGAGAACCCTCGCCACATCCACACATCTCATTGCCGAAGTTTGCGGATCCACTCGAATGAAGTTACCCCAGATTCGTGCAAAATTAGTGAAGCTCTCCGTCGACCAGCACTGTAATGGTAAACCATAGATTTCAATCCACACTCTTCTTCTCATAGTACTAAGAGTTTGTCCTGTGTAGCGGTTCACCTCTCTAAATTTACCAAGTAGTACGTGTTTTCGGGCACCGAGATATTCATCCATAGCCGTGGTCGAGTCGCACGTAAGAATAAAGGTTTCTGAGCTCAAACCTCGCGGTGTCAAGTCAAAAAGTTCGTTCTCCGTAAGGAACCTCAGGACATTATCTAGTGTATCATCCCCATACGAATGGGCTATAATTGATCTACACATCCAAGCTTTCACCTGTTTGTTTATGGAAGCTATTATGACCTTGGGACCATTATGTTCCAATGCACCCCTTCCTAGGGGCGATTGATCGGTGTCCTCTGGAGTTTGATTGATGACTATATCATCAACCCTCCTATCTCGATCTGAATGGTGTACCCTTATGCGATTCTGATTCTGACACTGCCTGCTATTCGATCCACTGCGTTGTTTAGCCCAGTCAACCTTAATCTTGTATCCCATGGTCCAACGACCATTCATGGAATCAATTGCCCTTAGGGCCTCATTTCGCTGCCGGAATCTAACAAACCCATAAGAAAGTTCGGTTTTGGCCCTTCTATTTTGCCGGACCAAACAGTCATAAACTGATCTAAAGTCCAGAAAAACAGCCTTAAGCCACAAGTTTGAAGTAAACTCCGGGAGACCGTCAACAAAAATTGACATTGAATCCTTAAAAGCCGACATTAGCAGAACACTGTGCTGGTGGTCTCCGGAGGTTGAGGAGGTGACCCATTGCAGCGAGATAAGTATGTGAGAGTGAGGAGAAGAGAAAAGAGATTATGGGGGAAGAGTTACCGGTGGAGTATTAGTCAAAACGTTAACGTCCCTAGCCTCCTTTTTTTCGATAAATTGCGACAAAATCACGATACAAATAGACCACTCGCTAGGCGTGATCTGAGTCCTACCGTAACAGAACTGGGACCACAAACAAACAACACAAAACAAAGAGACTGACCGACAGGAACAAAACGCTCCTTGTTTGACGAAATTAGTTAAAATATTCTTTAATAACTATATTTTTAAAAAAATTAAGTAAAAATATATAATTTCTTCATAATACATCATGAATTTCGTGCTTATGAAGTTAAGAATAATAAAATTGAAAGGTACTTGTGTCATTACATTACAACATTAATAATAAGCAGTTTTCATGTCAACTTTATCGATGAAAAATAGCAGCATCACACAGGAGAGGGGCATTTTTTTATATGATAAAAACTTTGGGCCTCTTTATTAATTTAAAAATGTCATGATATTTTTATTATTTCAATAATGTTGAGTACTAAAATGTAAATGACCCTGATATATAATATTATCATATTCTTCAATCACAGTACACAATTTTCTTACAAATTAAAATCATTGGAACTTTCTTCATGGGGCCCTAATTGCTAATGAAGTGGTGTACTGGCTACAAGCGAAGAAGAAAAGGGGTGTACTCCTCAAGCTAGATTTTCAGAAGGCCTATAATACTGTTAATTGGAACTTTGTTATTCAGGTTCTACTCCGAATGGGCTTTGGCGAAAAGAGGTGGTCGTGGATCCTATAATGCATATTGTTGGGTTATATGTAGAGCTTGGGTGTATTGGGTCTAGTTTATAAGTTATAGGATTGGGCCAATCCTATTTCAGCCCATGTCACACTAGCTAGGGTTTAGTGTGGAAAGCTCTATATATACACGGATTTGTATATATTCTCATTAGGGTTTGAGTTGAGAGGATTGAGAGTTGAGATGTCTCATATAACTCCAATGAAAATAAATAAATTATTGTGCTCCCTTCCGTACATGTAGGCTTCGGTTGAACCACGTAATTTTCAGTGTTCTCCCCGTCCCCGTTTGTTTATTATTGTTCTTTGATTTATGATTCAGTAATTCCTGTGAGTGATCATAAATAGATGGTATCAGGGTCTAACACATATCCTCCCCTGCAATCTCGATAGTAGTTAATGGATGCCCAACCCCCCATTTAAGATGGAACATGGTCTGAGGCAAGGTGATCCCCTCTCTCCTTTCCTCTACACTATGGTCTCAGAAGTACTTAACCGGCTACTAACGTCAGGCGTGAATCAAGGCTTAAAATGTGGCCTACAAATTGGTAAGGATAACGTGACATTGTACTACAAATAAAAAAAATTCTGAGCTGCTTCGAAGCTCTAGCGGGTCTGCAAATAAATTACAGCAAAAGAGCAGTGTATGGTATTGGTGTGCTAGAGGAATGGGCGATCTCACTCGCTGTAGATGTGGGCTGTCAGTGTACTAGCCTCCCTAAAAAATACTTGGGTATACCACTAGGAGCTAATCCCAGGCTACAAACAACATGGAAGCCGATTATAGACCAAATAGAAGACGAGCTCTCAGGCTGGGAAGCATGATCTCTCTCAAGAGCAGGTTGCCTCACACTCATTAAAGCCGTCCTCAACAACCTCCCGATGTACTACCTATCCATATTCAAGATGCCGAAATTAGTAAGAAGATAACTAAGTTACAGAGGCGTTTCTTCTGGAATGGAGGTGAGCGAGAAAGGTTCGTTCCCACGGTGAAATGGGAAATCATCGAGATGCCGAAACACTTGGGGGATCTTGGTGTTGGAGACCTGATTATAAAAAATACAGCACTATTATTCAAATGATGGTGGAGGTTTTTTGAAGAGGGGGACACATTATGGAAGCGAGTAATTTGCTCTATACATGGTGGTTCTACTCAGGAATTGATGCCTTGCTCGTCATCGGGTAAATACTCTAGCCCTTGGAGTAGCATCAGAGATTTACCTTGCGATGATAGCAACATGGAGAGAATCACAGCAAATCCTAAAAATTATCCTAGGAGATGGGTCAAGAGTGGGATTTTGGAAAGATAAATGGTACCAGAAAGAAAGTTTGGAAAGAAAATTCCCGAACTTATTCAAGGTATCTCTCCAATAGAACAACTACATAGCGGAAATGGGATTTTGGGAAAGTGAGACATGGCGATGGATATTAAATGGGGGACGATGTATGTTTGACAGAGGAGGGCCGGCCGTGATTCAACTGCATGCCATCCTAAACTCAAGCCAACCTGTCAGAAAAAAGGACGACAAGGGTACCTGGACTTATAATCTAGAAGGTATGTAAAGGAAAAGATATGTAACTAATGGCTTAGGTTATGAAGAAAGCGACTTATAACTTGTAATTAATTTGATGGTCTATAATAAAATAAGTAAAGCTTTCTTGATAAGTTCCTAAATTAGTTACTTAGGATCTATAGTATGAGGATATTTGATATTAGAGTGGTCTAATAGTAGTAAGTATAGTGGGCCCCACCTAGAGAGGAATTACTCTATAAATAGGGTTATTGTAATCCAAAACCAAATCAATCAATGAAAATGTCATCCTTTATGTTTTTTCTCTTTATGCCTTTATTTTTAGTACTTTACTGCTTTTCTTTAGTTTAAGTACATCTTTTATTTTAGTTCTTATATTGGCATCAGAGCCATCCGTGCTCGAATGGTAGGTAAGATGTACCCCTGACGAATACTTGCTGACATCCCATCGGCAGCCATCACCTCCCCTGCTGCCGCCACCCACTCTCCTCCACCCACCACCACCACATTCACCCCCACCCTCCACACCACAAGCTACCATTTTCCATTTCTAACCCACCACCACACCAACAACAATGTTCCTCCCCACACCGGTTTCATCCCTTGCGCAAGAAGAAACGAGAAAGAGAGAGGAGGAGGATATGTTTTGTATTCCATCAAAAGTAATCTACAGAAAAGATATTACATCTTTTATACTAAATCAATAACTAGTCTAGAGATTAACTAGGGTTAACTTAACTAATGATAAGAAACCTTATTTAACTAAGGTTAACTAACCAATGATAAGTAACCTTATTTAATCTAAGACAAGTAAGTCTAAATTTAATACTTAAGATAATCAAGCATAAACTCAGACTTAGTTCTAATATCCCCCCCTCAAATTGGAGTGTACACATCACATACTCCTAACTTGGGAAGAACGGGAATAAATTTCGTTGAAGGCAATAGCGTAGTTAACATATCAGCTAATTGAAGATCTGAACTAACATGTATAACTTTGACAATGCCTTTCTCAACCTTTTCTCGTATAAAAGAACAATCTATAGCAAAATGTTTGCTTTTCTCATGTAATCCAGCATTATCAGCAAGGAACGTAGCGGACTTATTGTCACAAAATGTCAAAGCTGGCTGTGGATGATCAATGTTCAGATCCCCGTAGTAGAAACTTTAACCAAAGAATCTCACAAAAGGTAGCAGCCAAGCTTCTATATTCAGCCTCTGTAGAGGATCTTGAAACTGTGTGTTGTTTCTTGGATTTCCAAGAAACTAATGAATCACCAAGGAAAATTGTGTAACCAGTAATAGATTGCCTTGAATCGGGGCAATTACCCCAATCGGCATCTGTAAAAACTTTCAAGTGTAAAGAATTGTTTCTGGGATAAAAAAGTCCTTGTCCTGGGGCATTTTTCAAATATTGCAACACACGATGAGCAGCAATTAAGTGAATATCACGAGGCCGAGCCAAAAATTGGCTAAGCTTATGCACAGAAAACGTAATATCTGGTCTTATAGCTGTCAAATACAACAGTTTTCCAATAAATCTGCGATAATTTGTTGGGTCAGAAAGTAACTTACCTTCTTGTTTGCTAAGTTTAACATTTGGATCTATGGGTGAAACCGTTGGTTTGCAGCCAAGTAGACCTGCAGACTCAAGCTACTTCAAAGTGTATTGTCTTTGACTTAATGTAATACTGGTGTCATTTCTTGCAATTTCAAGATCGAGAAAATATTTAAGAGATCCTAAATCTTTTAGTCTGCATTGGTGGTTTAAGACAGATTTTAAATTTTCAACTTTATTTAGATTATTGCTTGCTATTATAATATCATCAACATATACAACCATGGCCATAAAAGAGTCTTTGGTGTTTCTGACAAAAAGACTACAATCTGATGGAGCTTTATTAAACCCCAAGCTAAGTAAAGTGTTTGAAAATTTGGCAAACCATTGTCGGCTAGCTTGTTTAAGACCATAAAGGCTCTTATTGGGCTTGCAAACAAGAGGTGTAGTGACACTAACCTTTGTTCCTTCAAGAATAAATCCTGGGGGAGGCCTCATGTAGACTTCTTCATGTAAATCACCATGAAGGAAAGCGTTATTTACGTCTAGCTGTAATAAATGCCAATTCTTAACAGCTGCAATAGCAAGTAATGTTTTGACTGTGTTTAGCTTAGCTACGGGAGAAAAAGTGTCTAAATAATCTATGCCTTCTTGTTGAGTGTAGCCTTTTGCCACTAATCTAGCTTTATATCTTTCTATGGAACCATCTGACTTTAGTTTAATCTTATATACCCATTTGCATCCTATGGGTTGTTTGTTAGGTGGTAAAGGCACTATAATCCAAGTGTTATTGGCTTCTGATGCTTTTATTTCAGCTGCCATTGCTTTTCTCCATTGTGGAAGTTTCACAGCTTGATAATAGTGTACTGGTTCCTCATGAACTGAGATAGCTAGAGCTAAATTTCTGTATGTTTGAGACAATTTATCACATCCTATAACTTTGGACAAACTATGAGCTGTTGGATCACAGAACTATTCTATAGTTTGTTTTTGTTCTAATTGGGCTAGACTACAGTGGTAATCTCTTAAGTAACTTGGTGTCTTATGTGCTCTTGTTGACCTTCTCATGGAAGAAGAATGAGGAACATTGATGGATGTCTGTTTTGCAGAACTTATTGATTCTGCAGAGCTAAATTGGTTCTGTTGAACAGATTCATATAAATTCTGTGTATCATAAGCATGAGGATTCATAAATTCTTCATTTTCAAGATGTTCAGTACTAATGTGGCCATTGATGTAATCTGGCATCTCATCATTATGCAGAGATACAGAAGTAGAATGATTGATATCACTGTCAATATCAATAGATTCAGAATTTTCAGCAAGTAGTTTTGGTAGAACTACCTTTGTAAATGGATCTGGATAAGGTTTGTGACCCCTAAAAGGAAATATATTCTCATGAAATGTAACATCTCTAGAAATAAAGATACTCTTTGTTTGAAGATCATATAATTTGTATCCTTTGATCCCAAAAGGATATCCTAGAAATAAGGCTGCTCTAGCTCTTGCTTCAAACTTGTGTTTATTGGGTTTGATATTTGATGCAAAACACAAACCACCAAAATTTTTAAGATGAGAGTAAGAAAGTTTGGTACCAAAGAGTATCTCATTTGGTGTCAAGTTTTTAAGTAAGGGAGACGGTAACCTATTTATGAGATAAGCACCTATAAGAACACAATCTCCCCAAAAACATAAGGGAAGACTGGCTTGAAAACGAATTGCACGAGCAACATTAAGTAAGTGTTGATGTTTTCTTTCCACAAAAGAGTTTTGTCGTGGTGTACCAACACAAGATAATTGATGTATTATGCCTTTACTTTGATAGAAATCAGTTAAGACAAATTCTTGTCCATTATCACTACGTAAACACTTAATACTAACACCAAATTGATTCAATATAAGCGTATAAAAAACAGGAACTTACACCTGTAGCAACCTCGTTTGGCTGTATTTGCGAACTTGATTGTAAAGCATTCGAACTTACACCTTGGTGTAGATTTGCCATTTTCGCAGCAACTACAGGCGACTACAGCAATTTGAGGGTGATTGAAATAGTATGATGAAGAAAAAGAACTGATCTCCTTCGGCAAGAACTTGTAGAACGAAGTTCTTGTACAACGAAAAGCAAGAATCAGCTCGATCAGAAGCATGCAAGAGCGTTTTGCTCTGATACCATGTTGAGCTTGTGAGAAACAGTGAGCTAGGGTTTCATCCCTTGTGCAAGAAGAAACGGGAAAGAGAGAGAAGGAGGATATGTTTTGTATTCCATCAAAAGTAATATACTAAATCAATAACTAGTCTAGATATTAATTAGGGTTAACTTAACTAATGATAAGAAACCTTATTTAACTAAGGTTAACTAACCAATGATAAGTAACCTTATTTACTTTAAGATAAGTAAGTCTAAATTTAAGACTTAAGATAATCAAGCATAAACTTAAACTTAGTTCTGATAACACCCACCACATCTACACCCACACCATGACCGCCCACCCTCCTCCACCCACCACTGCCACATTGACTACCACCCATCACACCACCAGCCACCATTTCCCACTTCTAAACACCACCACACATTCTCCAAGTCCCATCCTTTTTCTTAACTAATGCAACAGCAGAGGCATATCTATTGGTGCTAACTTGAATATAGCACTTATTCAGTAGTTCTTAAATCATTTCTTCTATCACATCCTTCTACAGCGAAGGATAACGGTAGGACCTCATACTGATAGGCTGTGTTCCTTTCTTCAAATAAATTTTGCGATCAAAGTTGGGTCTAGAGGGAGGCAGCTGCTGAGGCTCCTTAAAGAGGGAAGCATGTTAGGATAGCAACTTGGTGACGTCAGGTAGAATTGTGTGCCGCTGCTGCCCTTCAGAATTCAATCCCAACATCATCATTGATACATTAGCAACTTTTTGTGGCTTGGGAATCACTTGCAGTAATGCAATGAAGGGAGCAACAGTCATAGCCTCAGACAAGGCTTTAGCTCTTATGGTCTTGCAGCTATTGGCTCCTCCACCCCCTGGTAAGTGCTGTTTGCCTTCCATAGTGAAAGCCACAGCGAGTTCCCTAAAGTTGCACTGAATGTTTCCCAAGGTTGACAGCCACTCGATTCCAAGTACCAAGTCACAACCTCCCAAAGGAATCAGCGAGAAATCAAAGGTATATAATACCCCTTGCATCTTCCAAGTGAGCTGTTTACACTGATTAGGACAACTCAAATTGTTGCCATCTGCCACAGCTATTGCTATAGGGCTTACAAGAGTCATGTTGCAATATAACTTGGAAGCTAACGAAGAATCAATGAAATTGTGAGTGGAGCCGGAGTTGATTAAGATGTGTATAGGTTTCCTCCTCATACATCTAATGATTCTCAAGGTTTGAAAATTAGCAGTTCCAGATATGGCATGTAAAGATATATGAGCTGTTGGTTCCACTACCAGCTCCTCCTCATTCTTTGGCCCCAATCCTTCTCCTACTTCTTCTATCACTTCATCATCATCTACTTCGATGAACAAATGCTGTTGGAACTAAACACAAAAAACATTATACAAAAAAGCACAAGGTAGAAAGATATTACCAATAATTTATGTAGATGACAAAATACCAATAAAGTCACAGTTAAGCGAGATGTGGATCACGCTCTCTTTAAGTTGGTTTCGCCCCCTCTCGGAACTAAGTCGGTGCAGCAAGTTCGGGCGTGCCGCCTCCAGAATACAACGCCCAACTTATAATTTTGATACTTTCTTGATATGCACAACATTGAAAGTCATGACCTCCAATTTAGCCAAAAAAAAAAAAAAAGCCCCTGGAGGTGAAATAAAAACTTTCAGCAAATTTTAGAAAGGTTAGTATTGAAAATCCTTCTATATAATTGCATGTATCTTGCACAATATCCTTCTTAGCCATTTTATATTTATAAATGTATGCATGCAATCACTTTGACCCCGTTATGTCAATTAAGACTTTACCATTGCACTATATAACCGGCAATCATCATGCACTAAACTCTAAATTTAATTTTTAATATACTTATTTTTTTTAATTTATAAAAAAAACATAAAATAGAAAAGAATGTATATATCAAAACTAGAAATATATTTTTATTAAAATATCCAACAATAGTCAAGACAAAAAAACCAACTTCAACTTCTCTTCCTAAGCGAGAGACAACCTGAATAGAAATAAGGAGGAGGGTGCTCGAGGGCTCCAAAACATCAACTTGGAACCCCGCCCTCTCATACCCTTCAGTGGCCAAGCAATCTGCTGATTTATTAGCTTCTCTGAATCCATGTGAAAATCTGATTTGACTAAGCTTGATGCAGAGCATCTTGATCCCTTCCATAATAACTAGGTTGTCTTGAGCACATATAATTGCCTTGCAAAAATCTGATAACAACTTCGTTGTCCCCTTCCAGTACAACTTGGGTCGCTCCTTTAGAAATAGCCAGAGAAAGGCCATCACGGGCTGCTAGAGCTTCTGCTACTATGATTGGGGCATTACCTAGTCTTCTTGCTCCGCTAGCAATGATGTTGCCATTGGAGTTTCGTATGATGAATCCGGATGCAGCTTGCAAGGCACGTCTGGACCCGTCGAAGTTGACTTTTACCCATCCTAGATCAGGGGGAGACCAGTTCACCCATCTGTTCAGTCTTTTGCACTTTTTGGCCTTGCCCTCATTGGTTATAACATCATCGTCCAAAAGAGTCCTGCACTTCCATTCCATAACCGTAGTCTTGGCCCGGTTCACGGCTTGACCAGGAGTAGGCTTTTCCTCTCTAAAGATTGCTGAATTTCTGTCCTTCCAAATATGCCAACAAATCGTAGCAAACTTTTCCATACTGTTCTTGCCTTTCCTTACTCGCATCTCCTCATTAAGAGTCCTTCTTGTTGGAGGCGTCAGGATCCAACTTGACATGGTAGCAACTCTTCAAACTTCCTTGGCGCATGGACATCTGAGCAGCATATGAGATACATTCTCCATGCATTCTCCACACTAGATGCATTGGCTGTTCCATTCTGGGATACGTTTCTTCATTTGGTCCCCCGTTGCCAAATAGCCGTTCAGGGCTTGCTGCAAGAACACTTTGATCTTTGGTTGGATATTCAGATTCTAAATCCACCTGAATTTCCATCCACTCCTGTCTTTCCAGTCAAGAATGTGCGCCATCCAGGTGGCAAATTTCACACTAAATTCACCTGTGCTAGTATAACCCAAGCACAGCTGATCCTCCGTTGTGCTTCTTAGAATCGGTACTCCCAATATATTATTAAAACACTCAGGGGTCACCATCCTCTCTAACTTCTCCCGGTTCCATTCCCTGTTGGATATGAAATCCGCCACTGTGAGAGTCAGGTCCCCCTCCGCTTGGTCCTCCCTTAACTCCCCTAAAAATGGGCCATTGGAGGCCCACCAGTCCTTCCAAAAATTAGTCACAGCCCCATTACCGACTCTCCATTTAAGGCCTTTCTTTAGCAGTGGCCTGATCGCTAAAATGCCCTTCCAGGCAGGAGAATCAATCCCCTTTCCATTGTACTCAAACAGATTATCTTTCTTCAGATACCTCTCCTGAATGACCTTTACCCAGACATTATCTTCGCTCCTTATGATTCTCCATCCGAGCTTGCATAAGAAGGCCTGATTTATAGCTTCCATTTTCCGCACCCCCAACCCTCCGGCTCCCTTGGGTCTACAGATCTTTCCCCAGGCGGCCATGTTAAGGCCATGATTTCCATCCTTGTTCCAGAAAAACTGTCTACTAATTCTATCCCCCTGCTTGCATATTGTCTTAGGAAGCATAAAACATTGCATTATATCACTAGGCAAAGACTCGATCAAGGAATGAATCAGTGTAGCTCTGCCTGCCTTTGGGAACTTGCCCATCTTCCATCGAGCGACTTTGGTTTCCATCTTATTGACCAGCTCACCCACTACCTGGGATAGGAATCTACCCGTTCCAAAATTGTTCCCCAGCTTTCTCCCTAGGATAGTGTTACCTGGGATTCCCAGAATGTCACAGATACGCTGTCTTTGATGCCATTCCTTATTAGCTGAAAAAATGGTCGACGATTTGGCCTTGTTCATGTGCAAACCAAAGTCCTCACAGAACTAATTTAAAGCTTTATGAAGTCTCTTGGCTGATTCTACCTTTGCTTCATGGATGAGGAGGCAGTCATATGCAAAGAAGAGGCTAGGAATCGCTGTTGTACCTCTTCCAATTTTGATTCCGATCCCCGATTATTTCTCCTCACTCAGCACTTGCAGGCTAGAAGCTAAAACCTCTGGACAGAGAATGAACAAGAAAGGAGACAAGGGGTCTCCTTGACGGAGGCCTTTGGACGGGGTGAACCACCCCATCGGTTTATCATCAATGAGGATAGAAAAGGAGGTTGAAGAAGCACATTCCATTACCCATTCAATCCATTTTTCATGGAATCCAAGCTGCTGTAGGACCCGTATCAAGAAGGCCCACTCCACCTTATCATACGCCTTTTCCATATCCAGCTTCGCTGCAATCCATCCCAATTTTCCTTTTTTTTTTTTTTCTTGAAGGATGCCATGATCTCTTGGGTGACCAGGATGTTGTCCTGGATGCTTCTACCTGGTACAAAGGTTTTAGTCTGTTGGCAAGTACCTTTGCTATGATCTTATACAATACGTTACACAAGCTGATAGGGCGAAAATGATTAACCGTCTGGGGGCACTCTACCTTTGGGATTAGAGTGATGAACGTGTAGTTTATCTCTCGCAATAGGGAGCCACCCCTAAGCGTGGCCCTAATAGCATTGCAGATGTCCTTCCCTACCACACCCCAGTAGGTCTGGAAGAAGAATGCCGAGAAGCCATCAGGCCCCAGAGCTTTATGAGGGTTCATATCAAAGACCGCCGCCCTAATCTCGTCATCACTTACCTCTGCGATGAGATCTATGTTATCCGCATCCAAAACCCTCCTACTCAAGATAGCAAGGGACGGAAATCTATTCCTTGCGCTGCTAGTTCTAAATCTGGATTAAGGGACGGAAATCTATTCCTTGCGCCGCTAGTTCTAAATCTGGATTTAAACTCCTAGATAAAAGTGTCCCTAATAGCACTTTTTTTTTCACGAGAGTTAAACCTAGGCCATTTTTAATTTCCATAATACATCTTCTTTTTTTCTTGCTTGTACAGACGCATGGAAGAAGCTAGAGTTCCTATCGCCTTTAGTGAGCCATTCCTTGCGGTAGTACTTAGCCCAATACTTATGATTAAAAAAGAGCAGCTTTTCACGTTGCATAATAAGCTGTTTGAGCTTCAGGTTAAGCTGTGGACTGTCTGGGTCATCCTCCAGCTTTTCTTGAGTCTCACGGACCTTTCGTTTGTTTTTCTCCACATTTATTTTCAACCTTTCGGCCACTATTTCTTTATTTTCCTTAAGATCCTTTTTTATGCGCTTAAGCTTCTGGGTAACTTTGAACATTCTCGACCCCCTCACCCTGGTTGCCCAAGCTTGTTGGATGATGTTCTCGGTAGTCTTATACTTTGCCCATACCGCCTGAAAGCGGAAAGGGGTTGCTTTGGATAGGGCATCCTTCTCTGTACATAGGAACAAAGGGGAGTGGTCCGAAACTGAGCCAAATCCGTTGTAGACAAATGACTTGGGAAAAAGTTGGGACCATGCTTGGTTTACCAAGGCCTGATCCAGCTTTTCCTGCACGTAGACTCCATTAATGGTCCTAGCCCAAGAATACTTCTACCCCGTCCACGGGATGTCTTTAAGACCAAACTGGGAGTAGAGCCCATTTAACCGAGTAAACCTCTTGGCGTTAGCCGGAGAGCCCTCTTGTTTGTCAGCTGGGCCCCTTAACTCATTAAAATAACCTATAAGACACCAAGGGTTACAGTTAAGGTGTCCTAGTCCTGCAAGCTCATTCCAGAATGTGTCTTTTTCATTTTCTGTAGCAAGTGCATAAACGAAGGAAAGCACCCCCTTTTTATTGCTCTTGCAATCCACCACTACGGTGTGCACAATTCTATAATCAATAGAACTGATGTCTACATGGCATTGAGCCGAATTCCACGATAACCATATTCCTCCAACATGGTTAACAGGGGGAACATAAAGGTTCTTGTCGATACCTAATCGTGGGAAACATTTTTCAATCACCTGCACTTTGGCAAGGGGTTCTAGGATAGCCATCATATCAGGCCTAAACTTTTTAGTCAAACCTTCCAGTTCTTGTTGAGCAGCCCTACGGGCAACTCCTCGGATATTCCAACACAGGATTTTCATAATACCTAAACCAGAGAAAGCACCATTTGCACATCTAGAACCACTGATAGCTCTGGGCTATCAAACCGTGCCTCGAGGCGGCCAAGAGCCTGAAGCTCACTCAAAAACAAAGGTAGAAAAAGTGTAAAAAGACATACCTGGTAGCCATAGATTGAACATGCAACAACATTTTCTTCCTCTGGAAGCTTGGGGAGCTTCATACCATTGAAATCACCCCGGGAAAACCTCGACAGGGACTAGAAAAGACACACTTCCCTCCTAATCGCAGAGAGCCGCCACTGGACTCACCATGCACAACCCCAAAGCTTTGATTCGGGACTAGTCCCTTTTCGGACTCGCCCTACCCTTTTCGGACCCCCATTCCAGCATACTTTGGCCTCCACTCGATAGAGACATGTTATGACCCTGAAGTACTCCCTCCGATGAAGCCGAAGACGCAAGCCCTTCATTGGAAATAGCGCCACGAGCCGCCATGTGTGGCCCTCAGCGCCAACACCCCTGTTCCTCGATCCCCTTTCTCTCTCATCCCTCCTCTCTCTCTTTGGGTCTTCCAACAAATTCCTACCTACTACGTTGTGGATCAACCTCCGACTACGTTGGAGACGTAACTGCTCAACCGGAGACCGTCCCACCCCTCGCCACGCGCGGCCCTCATTAGCGGAGCTCTCTCTTGTCTTTTCTCTCTCTCTCATCTTGAGCATGTGTGTCCTTCCACTTCAATAGGTGAACACTTTGAGCAGGGACAATGGTTCTAGGAGCTGCAATTGCTGCTCTATTGGAGCTGTGACTGACAGATGGGTTCAATTTTGGGATGTTTCGGTTTGGCGACAAAGCAACCTTTGATTATCTCAGTTGCTTGGCTCATGCCTCCAACTTATCTTCAGCTAATTTAACCAAACAAGTAGCATGTCGCATTGTTGTGGGTTGTCTGGATCTCACTTCTAACTCCAAATCATCATGCAAAGTTGTGACTCATTCAAATCAACCCTAACTGCTATATTATCAAGCTTCGCAAGGTAATCCTTAACTAATCCCTCCTGCCTTAAACTTATCAAATCAGACACTAGGTCTTCCTAAGCACTGCCAAACCTACTCTTCAATGCATTCACATACTCACCCCAAGAGGTCACAGCTAAATTGCCTCTAGTTCTCATGTACTTCTAATGCTGTTGAAGGGCTAGGGCTTTCAAATGAATAGAAGTATTATCAGTGAGAAAAAAATTGTTCACACATATATAACCACCCATGCACATCCTCTCCAACAAACAAGAGGAAATCCACCTTACTTGACTCAATAGGAATTGTTACTAGAATAGGGGTTTTGGATTTGATCACTGCCGATGACATTTGCTGTAGTTGAGTTGGATTCTCCATCAATCATTCCTCCTCTATCCACATATCGCCCTTGCTGCAAAGATATAGCGATGATCATCTCTCAAAGCTCTTGGATAGAAGATCGCACTTCTCTCAACTCTCCAGTAGAATGCTCAACCACTTTATTGGTTGATTGAATCTGAACTGATAAAACCTTCTCAACTTTTCGAATTTCTGCGGCAGACCTTGTGTTCTCAGCCATGGAAGCTTGAATTAATCGCCCACAGCTAGTGGATCTCAGCTCTGATACCAATTAACTCAAATGCAAGGCCCAAATTCAATCAATATAGAAGATGAAATAGAGGGCGAAAGAAAAGAAGAAGTTTAGGGAGAAGAGACTTGATTTTCTATTTGGATAAACCCTAACCAATACATCATTAAGCTTATATACTAGCTTAAAAGAAAATAAAAATAACAAGGAATTAAGAGAATTAAGGAAAAAAACAATACTAAATATGGCAAATATTAGTTAAAAAGCTAAAAAAGGAATAACTGTCGCTCCTGCCCATGTGCTCGTGCCCGGCACATGCTTCTTCGACCAAATCTATTTACTCACTGGTGGATCTCAAGTCCCTCATGAATTTTAAAATAAAATTTACTAGGTGTAAGCAAAAATTAGAGTTAAACCTTTTGTTTGGTGGTTATTTGCCTCAAATGTAAACTGGGGTCTTAGGTTCAAATTTTGGTGGAGGCATTTTATTTTCCCATGTTTGTCCCTTTTTTTAGGTAAAAATAATAGTAAAAAGAAAAGATAAAAAAAAACCCTAACTATACAACCCAGCACCCCACCTCCCCTTCTCTACCCGACCCCCCTCCCTCCTCCACTCCACCCCTACCCTGCGCCACGCATGCCGCCCCGCCGATTGGCCCACCGGTTCCCTGCCGCCATCGGCTCCAGCTCTGCCTCGTGCGCCACCTGCTGGGCACCAACCATCTTCAATGTAAGTTTTATTAATTTTTGGTCCTATTTATACTTTTAAGTTTTTATCTCATATTTTTCTAATTAAAATTCTAATTTTATAAATTTTAGTGAGAGATATCAAATTTTTTCTTAATTAGAAAATAATTACTTGTCTCCAAGTTCAAATCCTTTCTCAAGTTTGGAATAATATGGTCTTTGTTGCTTGATATTTGTCATTAATGATAGTTTGATTCTCTTTTTTAGAAAAGGTATTTTTGAAGACATTAGTGTTGAAACAATTATAGAACGATTCCAAAAAATGAAAACTCAAATGGGCTATTTGTAAATGCTTAGTAGTGATGTTTTAGTTTATATTGTTAATAATAATTTTTATTATAATGATATATCTTCTTATGTTAACTTTGCCTTAATAAGATGCTTCTTTTATAGTAATTTAAGATATAGAGATATTATTTTATGTTATTTTTAAATTTTTACAATACTTCCCTAATTTGATTAAATGTGCTTTCTCTTTTTTTTTTTTTTTTTTTTTTTTTATGAGTTGTGAAACTATTAAAAAATGTTGATTGTAAATTTTTTTAATAATTTTTATTATGTAATTTATTATTTTTTATTCAAGCCTCCTACACCAAAATCCTAGATTCGCCGCTGTATTTACTAATAGAGCAAAGGGATCCATAACACGCGCGCACCGAGAGAGAGAGGAGCAAAACCCTAAGCAAAAGGAAGAAGGTGATAAAAGGCTTTAATAAAATGAGAGAACCATAATAGAAAAAAAAAATAGTAAAGAAAAGAAAAGAAAAGGGTAAATTACATATTACTATATTAGTACTTGAGATTTGGTATATTAATTTTTACTTATAAATTTTGTAAAATAATATATTCTAAAAATCACGTATATCTAATAAAATAGTCTAGATGATGGCATGAAAATGTGTGAAACAGATCTGTCACTCAATTTTTCTTCCTTACTAGTGTCACAGCATCATGGTTTGTCCACTGGATAAAGAGAATAGTAAGAGGATGGTGAATTTAGTAACATATAATGACAAAGTGTACATTTTTTTGGTCGGATCAAATTTTTTGGGCTAGGGTCAGGTAGGGTAGAGGTCAAATGGGCCGGGTCACATTCTGCTAACTCTAGCGATTGACACCATGATTGAAACCCAAAAGATAGGCGCTTAGAAGTTACACTAAATGATACACACTGTAGAGAGCCTATCCCAAGTACACACAATCAATCAAGCCATGAGAGACCAAAACACTCAAGGCAGCCTACAACACAAAAACGACAACTTACAACATAATCATTTAGCGTCTCTTTTATAGGATAATAATTCTAAGAATAATATTTATAATTTTTCACATTTATTTTTAAGTATACTTTAAAGTCATTGGTCTTAGTGGCGGATCCAAAAAGTCTCTTCATTGGGGGGCACATATCAAAAAATTTAACGAAGTGGGGTCTACGTTTTTAATAAAAAAAAATAACGGTAATTAAATATATAAATATATATGTAAATATATTTAAGTAATATGTCACCCAAAGAGGATAGAAATATGAGAGAATTGAGGACTAAATTTGGATTAGGATTTACATAGTTGCGTATTTGAAAGCAAAAATTGTAAACAATTAAAAATAAGATAATTTGTCAACTATAAATTAAATTGAGTCTGGGATTTAATATAACGGAGTCTATATTCAAAGCATAATTAAAAATAAAAATAAATAAGGGAATTAAATATACAAATAATTCATTAAAATTGAGAGAATATATATATATATATATATATTTATACACACAGACACACACACACACACACACACATATATATATATATACACACACATATACATGTAATCTTTTATAAAATGATTATACTAATACAATTGGAAAAAATTTATATAAGTAAAATAAAATCATAACTTAGTGTTTTCCCAGAAAAGTAAAAAAGAAGAATCATAATTTGATGAAAGATTATGAATATATTAGTATTAGTATATTATATGGGGTTTTATAGTGCTTAAAAGTGAATTGCAACTATAAAAGAAGTATAATAGAAATGTTCCAAAAAATTGATACTTGGTGGCCTTGTGAGAAATAGTGAATATGACAACAACCATTAAGTTAGAGTGTACAATATAATTAGCGGCACCATTCGTTGTTTTATATTATATTTAAAAATTACAATAAGCTACTACTAATACTTAAGATTCAACCCATGCGTCATCAAGGGCCATGCCCTCGGTGGCATTAATATGGATCCGCCCCTAATTGGTCCTTTCCTCCATTCGAGGACATTGATATGCTGCTAAAACATACATTTACCCACTAAACAACATATATTTTAATTATAATAATAAAGATAATATTATTTTTTCCTTCAATAAAGATATGAAATTTTAAAGACTGTGGCTGAATTTTAAACCCAAGTTCTATTATATGAAAGATAAAAACTTGAATCATTATGCCTACTCTAACAGTTTTACCTACTTTAATAGTGTAATTGACTTCTTGATGTTCAAATTTGGCAGCCTTATTTACAACATGAACCTTATTGGTGAATATTTTAAAAGCAAATATTTGTTGTATGGAGGATCTACACATATTAGTATTTATCTCACCAGGATGTATAATACATATGCGCACCCCTAAAAAAATCATTTATTGAGACAAATATTTTGTTATACATTGTATTATTTATGTATTTAGTACTTTAGTGCTTTTGTACTAGTAGTCTAGTGCATTGAAGGAAGTAGATGACACCTGCCAATGGTGTCTTTGTTACATTGTTTATTAACTTTGGATTCTTTTACTTGCAAGTATTATAAATAGAAGAGCTTTGATACAAACTAAATATATTGTAGCTCATAACAATAGAATCACAAGCTAATGTAATATATATATATTGATATACTACCCCTAAATAGAGGATTTAACATAAGAAAAGGGGGAGAAATAGAGAAATAGCAGAGATAGAGGGTGAGCATTACACTCTTACATCATGCATGACATACTAAACTCTAACTATCTATCCCTTATTTATAGAGGGAGCTAGGGCTGATGTGGTAGGGGTGGAAGACTCTAGAAGGAAGGAGAAGATTCTAGAAGATCGTAGGTGGCACGTGATGCCGCAGGATTGGTTGGCGAGTGTGGAGAAGTCAGCTGCTGCGTGTGGCTGTTGGTGGTAGCATGGCTTGTGTTGAACTGGCGCCAGATATAACATCTTGGCGACACGAATGGCGATGTGGTCCCTTGGCGGCACAGATGAAGGCTCGGAGACGCCAGGTTCGTATCAAGCTTATTGTTGAATGAGATCATCCAATTCCATTCAAGTTTTTGAATCTTGTGTATTCTTCTAGTCTTTTAGCTTCTTTTTTTTTGGCTCATTGAATTGGACTTTCATACTACTTGGAGGATTCTTTCTATTAGGGGAATTGTAAAAATAAATATGATAAATTAGTCACCGGTCTTAAGGAGTGTAGCGGACCACTTTCCTTAAGGCTTATTTTGTACATGCTAAAATACTCTCGGGAGTACAATGAAACCAAAAACAAAGTAAAGTAAGAGTGTAGAAATGAAAGATTTTCAAGATTAAAGAATAGGAGAATAGTAAAATGATATTTAACATATCATCATCTTAAGGATGGAAGGGAGTATTTATAGTTTTTTTAAGTGTTTTTCGTAAAGAGATACACCACCCAAAAGACACCAACTATTCTTTTACTTATTTTAAAAATACGCCAACACTTTCTTCCCTATTAATTATTAAAACAATATTTTAAAACATTAAACCAATGATCTAAATTTATATTTCATAAACAATTGTTTTGGGAAAAGTCTAAAGTATTTAAATAAAGGATAATTGCGTATTAGTACTCGAGGTTTAGTGTATTAATTTTTTAGTCTACAAACTTGATGAAATAATTTTTTAGTCCAAAAAGTTATGTGTATTTAATAAAATTGTCTAAACAATTGGACTCTTATACATTACTATTTTGACTATTTTATAAAATACATGTAATTTTTTTAACTAAGAAATTATTTCACAAATTTTTGGATTATAAAATTAATACAAACCTTAGGATACGACTAACATGTTATTTACCTAATATATTTTTTTAAAATGTTATTCTTTTTTTTTTTTACAGTGAATACTATATAAAGTCAAAATTCTTCAGACAAAATACTTTATTATGACATCAGGTCTGATCATAATATTTTCAAGAACAAATTCACTACAAGAAAATAAGTCTACTGGGACACTAAGTTTTAACTCTTATTACGTTTAAAAGTGTCTCTATTGATCCTAGCAACACCTTCATTAGTATGGCAGTTAGAGTGGTAATCGGGTCATTTGGGTCGGATTTGGGTGAATCCGTTTGGGTTTGGGTCATTTCGGGATTATAATAAACTTGGGTCGGGTCTGTTAGAAATATTTTGTAAAATTCATCAAATAATACATACCATGAAATATATATATTAACTTACAGCAACCATGAAATAGTACCAATACATCAATAGTTGTAGAACGAAAAAATACAATATAGCATCATCAAAATTTTATAAGATCATGAATCGATAACTCAATACAAACAAAAGTTATGTATATGAAAAACAAAGTAAACAGAGGAAGGGTTTAGAAAAATATATCTTTGGATTGAGACACGTGAGACGCTCTCCTTAGAAAGGAAACGCCCCTCCTGCACGAGTATTGCTATTAAGCTTAAACGCGCTCCTTTCCAGGATTCAACAACCCGTCGGACCTCTATCGGTGCAGCAATGAAAGATCCCTAAACTACAACTACCAAGCTCACATTTTATTTGAAAGTGTGTGGGAGATTGAAAGAGTTAAAAAAAAAAAAAAAAAAAAAACATTTTCATGTTATTATATATTTCTTATCAATCATACTCGCGCTTTATATAAAGGCAAAATATATAAATTCTTAGTTGGTAATCAAACGTTCGGTCAATGAAATGACTGACAATTTGTTCCAAATTTAATGATGAATATAATATCCACACTTATTATTGTCATTCATTACCAACAGTATAAAATGGCAAAGCAATTGATATAAGAGTAAATGATTTAAAATTAACAATTTAATTTTTAGTATTGAGTGTTTTTTACAAAAATAAATAATTTGAAAATAGTGAATTTTTAAATCAATAAGTACATAATTTTTCAACAATCCCCCACATGATTTAAAAATTTTAAAACTTAGTGAGCATTGTACTCCGTTAATACATGTAGATACCTTTCGGGTTTGAACTAACACTTAGTATAAACGAGCTTCAACCGAAAGAAACCGTAGTAGCAAAAGAGCTTTGAACTAGGTCCTTTGTAGCCAGGTCTAGACCCATCACACACAGAATACCAGTAATTGTAAAGTTCTATCGATGGGGCATGTTACGGTCTTGCGCACGAAATCCTGTCTCATAAGGGTCATTAGGGAATGCCCATTTCCAACAGTGGTGACCGCACCACCACACTCACGTAGGTGAACACTCTAAGGGTGATCTGTGATCAACACCCCGCTAATAATATTCCTTCGGGTTCATTTAGAGTTTAAAAACTCTGCCTTAAACATCACAGTAAAGAACACCTCACTTTAGGAATAGGACCCGGGAATACCCCGCTATAATTAGTATAATTTGTGCTCTTTTTCAACCACCCATCAGTTTCGTTTGTACCCGTTGAACCGCATTCATGAAATTGCCATACCTCTGAGGACGGGTTTTCACTGTGGTGATTAATTTATGGGCTTCAGTCCCACTCCCCTCGATGATTAACAACGCATAGGCACGTCTGCCCTTTCGTATGCGAATTCGTAATATGCTTTCTTACATCAACTTGCATCATAACTTGTTGCCTTTGTAGTAGAGCGCTCTTTGTATGTAGGCAATCTTTTCTTTCGACTCCATAGTCGAGCGAGCTTGTCATCCATCTATTCGGTGGAGTTCCATATCATAGCACACCATTGGTGAATATTATCATCTTTATTCACCTGGATCAAACATTAATTAGAACGCTATGCTTTTCATAACATTGTAAAGCTACTTTAGTATTTTTTTTTTTTTGAACAGAAAAGTTACTTTAGTATTAGACATGTATAATGCCTTTCAAATGTTCAAACAATCTAAGGCAATTCATTTAACATAACCTTATAAGTATTGCTTAGAACTCGCTACATCAATTTGCATCAATGCAAGATTGGGTTGTGTTCACAACCACTATAAGAAAGCTGGCTTTTAACAACCAAATTTAACGACTGAAAATTTTTTTTGTCGTTAAAAGTGTGTGTGTAGTACCTAGTTGCGATGTGATTAAAGCATTGTCGTTAGAAGGTGGTACATGTTGTGCTTATAACGACGGACACTAAATAAGGTCGTTAATTCTACTCACAAACAGTCGTTAATATATATTGAACCAATACTAATAGAGACATTTACCAACAAATAAATTTATTGCTAATATTAATTTTACAATATTAAAGAATCATTACCAACAAATAAAGTTATTAGTTTTAAATTAAAAAAAAATTAATAGTATTTAATTTTTTTTTACACAATTTTCATTTCCCCCCTTAATTTGTATTTCTCCCCCTTTAATTTTTCCTCTTTCTTCTCAAAATTTTATTTTCCCTCTCAAAATTTTCTCCCAATACTTACAATTCTAACCTAAAATTTTTTTCCTAATACTTATAATTTAATACTAAATAAACCCTAACATCCCAAAAAACAAAACCTGCGCACAGCTACCCTGTTATCTCCAGCACCTCACCCTTCGACTCGACAACCACCATGCCCACCACCGCTGCCCTGCCGTCTGGTCGTCCATTCTCACCCTTCGACTCGACAGCCACCACGCCGGCTACCGCTGCTCTGCCTTCCGTTCGTCCATTCTCACCCCAAGCTCTATGCCCTAAATTTCTGGTATTAAACACGAATGCTTTATGTACATTTTACATTTTATTTTGTTTAAAACATGTGAATTTATTATATGAGACATGAATTTGCTGAAATTTATCTTGGTCATGCTAGTTGTTGAGTAAATTTGTGGTGGGAGGTTGTTAGGTTTGGATATTGAGGAGGTTCTATCAACTTTGGGTTTGGATTGTGGTGGTATATCATATTTTTTTGATTTTAATATATTTTTCGTGCATATTTCAGGTTTTTAGTCATTAGTTTTGTTTACGACTTTCATATCTTAGTGTGAATTTGGTTTGATTTTTGATACAATACTTACAACTAAGTTGAAAATTAAAGAAAATGTTTTGAACCACTGTTATGATTCAAGCTAAACTTGAATCATAACCTAGGGTTTTAAGACTTTAAATTGTGATAAGAAGTGAATTGGATAAGAATTGACAAGAATTTGATGAGAAGAAGATAGGTTCATATGAGAATAGAAGAGAACTAGAAGAGAGATAGAAGAGAAATCAATAGAATTTGATGAGAAGAGGATAGGTTTAGATGAGAAGAGGATAGGTTTAGATGATAAAAAGTATATTGAACTTATGGGATTGGATTGGTGTACACTATAAAGATTATTTAAATTAGATTTAGTGGCCGATTTAGGATTTTAGTACAAGTGGGGCTTGAACTAAAAGTTATAATTCAATTTTTTATATTAGTTCAATATACTAGTTGTTATTATAGCAGGTTGTGAAAACGCTCGCCAAAAGTCTCACCTTTGCTCAGGATCTAAGGAACCTCCAATTAAAAGACATAACCATCTTTTTCTCTATACCAGGATGATTTTGTTTTGATTAATGGTAGATAAATTTTCAACTTTATCACCTATTATGATTCTTGGATGAATCATAAGCTAAACCTAGGGTTTTGATAGCAATTTACATAAAGAAATGAGATCAAGAATTGTATGAATAGAATTGAATTGAAGAATTGAGATTAAAGATGAGATAAGAAAGATAGGATGAGATCAATTGAAGATTATCAAGAAGTGAAGTAGAGATTGAGAAGAGAAATCCAGATTGAGATACTAGAGAAAATATCTAGATAGAGATAGAGAGCATTGAGCTCAAAGAGGAAGAAAGAATTAATTCATTATCATCAAACTTATCAACATTTCAAGAGATGAACTAATACTTATACTAAACTAAGATGCATTGCACCTAGACACTCCTTGTAACCGGCTTAACCATACTCACATCCTAAGCTGCTGCCAATCTTGACTAACATCAACTAACCGCTTGACTTCACTCTACTACTACCGATATACCAGCAAATACATGAGCTAACAAGCTAAACCCTAACTAATAACTGATACATGACCTTGTTCAAGACATACTAGTAGCACTTCTCATTACAATCATAATAATACCTCCCCCTTTAGAGATTCTTGTCTTCAAGAATCTTATCAAGGAAAAGGAGACCAGAACACTCTTATTAAAGCTAAAAAAACCTAAATTGCAGCAAAACAGAAGTTGGTCTGGTTCTGCAACAGAGATCTTATTATGTATGTCGGAAAGTGAACTTTGCAGCTGAAAATCAGGTAGTTCAGTGCAAATTCAGAAGGTGTGATGCAGGACAGCAACCCAAATGCAGCGTGTGATGCAAGAAGCAGCCACCCAATGCAGTAAAAGTGTTACTGGACTCTTGAACATCCACTCAAAACCTTTAGGGGGTCTCGTAGTCAGGTGCACCTCTAGAAGCAACTCTTCATTTAATACTTGCACAAACTTGTTCCTTGCTTTTATAAGATCCACTTGAATTAGAACACTTCTCTTCGGATTTGTGACCTGATTTGCCACTACAACACCACGGTCCCAGCTTGTTTGAGCTCCAACTTTCACATTTGGTTCAATAGGTTGTGGCTTTGCTTGTATTGGAGAGGAAACCAATTGTGTTTGAACTAACTTTGTAGAGCTTGCTGCTGTAACCAAAATCTCTTCACCTTGCTTATCATGCTGAACAGTTGCTGTAAACACAGAATGGAGCTCCTGAAACACAGACAATTCTTCCATATTCTGAGTTTCCAAATCTGAAGGGTTGCTATTTTCATGAGCTACAACTGCAACATCCAACTCCTCACTGGAATTTACAATGACAGCAGCCACTTGAGTTATTCCTTGCTCGAGTTGGTCTTGTTGTGCTTGACATCTTTGTTTAAATGCTAACAATAATTCTTGCACTTGCTGCTGTAAATCTCCAACTTTCTGCAATGTTTGCTGATTCATTATTATCATCCTATCAAAAATGTCAACCATAGCTCCTTCCATTGATACTGCTGCTACTGGAGTACTACCAGATTCTCAATTTGTTAGATCTGAATTATGTGCAACTCAAAACAGAACAAAATCTAAGCACATTCAGCTCCATGTGTAATCACTGATCAATTTTAAATGCTGCTTGTCTGATAGTTGCAGCACGATCACAATATAGAGCACAATATTGAACACTGAATTCTTATATGCAGCTAAGCAAGTCTGAATCCAGAAATTAATCCTCAATCTGAAGCATTCAACCTGATCAACACTTGATGATTTCAATTCACTTCACTTAATCTGATTGGTCCGCTTGGAATCAACTTGACAGCAGCTCAACAACTTAATATGTTGTTAACGTGCAGCTGAATAGAAGGTAACTAAATCGAGCACAAATCGCAGCACTTCTTCAACAACAACCGCACTCGTAGCAAAACCTAACTTATAGCTGAACCTGTGAACTGAATTTTCGTGATCAATTTCAATCTAATCTAAACTAAAATTCAGCTGTATCGCATCAATTTTGTAGCATAGATCAAGATTTTGTTGCCTTGAATTAAATTCTGATCCAAACTTTGGCTATTGCTTCTGGAATTGAGCACAATAGCAGCTAAAGATTAAGATTTATAGCACTGAATGCCTGAGCACTGCTAACCGAACTAATTTCTGATCAAATTTGTTCTGTACAACAGAATTCAGGTTTTGATTGCTTCATCTAAATCGCAGTAGCAAGCTAGAGCTTCGATGTTGAAATTTTAAGCATAATATCTGATCTGATTTTTTTTTTTCTATTTTTTTTCCTTGATCAAACACAACTTGATTTGGTAGCTAGAGTAAAAGCACTAGAGGATGGAGGTCATAACAAATGGTTGAGTACTCCCGCCCGATCTACTGAGATGGACGACTACATTGATTAAGTATTAATAGATATGTGGTAATCTTCTTCTTTTTCTCCTCTTTCTTATTTTGCCCTTAGTTTTCACTTATGTATGTTGATATATTCATAAGAATATATTATTGAGTTATTTGGAATTGTTCTGAATTTGGACTTTGTGATTGAGTTCTATGTGGAGTTTGAGAATGTTGTTGATTTATGCGTTAGATTATGTACTATGGAGTTTGAGATATGGGAATATTTTTGTATTCATTAATAATACATCATTCAGTGGGTTTCTACTATTCCAAGCTCTAGGCTTAAGGTCCTATGATGGGTGTTTTTATGCTGCTAAACTCTGGTGTGTTAGGCTTTATGGGTCTTCCGTGATGTACAGAGTGAGTTTTTGATTTGGCATTTTGAAGTAAGTGTGGGTAATAGTTTCACATGGTGTCGTTGTTCCTATTGTGTGGCTGATTATGCTGTTCAGAAATTGGATTATGTGCCTTTCCAATTTTCTATGTGATTGTGAACTTGTTGGAATGGAGCTTTAAACCTAGAATTGGCAACTCTTATGTTAGGCATGTCTAATTGCATAATCTTGGATCCGGTGTGTGGATAGAGCATTGCATGTTTTGAGTTTAACCATGGATTGGATATTGTTTGTGAGAATTGGTGTTTCTTGCATATGTTTGAGTGTCCTAAGTGAAATAGGTAATTATTGTAAAGGGGCCTTAGAGAACTTGTGAGTTCTTGTTGAAAATCTGTGTGATTTAGTGTCTTAGTCTTCATATTGGTGTTTCATGTATTTCCCAGGGCTATGTTGGAAGCAAGTTGACCATATATTGGTACTTGTTGCTTGAAGTGATAATAAACATGTTGTTTATGGACTGTTTCAAGCTGAATTTGTTGCTTTATGATGGTTTTGAGCTGCATTTTGCTGCTCATACTGATTTTACTGCAGTTGGGACTGTATGTTGCTGAATTTTGGGCAATTCTGCTGTCATTTTATTATGTTTTGATGAATTTTAGCTATGAGTTGGGAAAACATGATATGTTTGAGTCATATGTGGACTTGCGCTGTCTTGGGAGACTTGTATGCCCTTAGGAACATTGTTTCATGCCTTTTTTTTTTCCTAGTTTTGGGAAAAGGGTAGGCATAGGTCTTGTGTGAACCTTGATTGACCATAGGTTTGGTTCATTATGTTGTATGCTCATATTGGGTTGTTTTGGATGTTGTTCATGATGGAGTTTTGTGATGCAATGTATGAATTGATTTGGCTAACTTGAATTATGGGTGAATTGCATGTTTAGCTTAGATTTCATGTTTATGTTGTGATAGACTTGATTACCATGAATTATTTGGAATTGTTGATGAGTTTGGACTATGTGATTGAATCCTAGCGGGAGTTTAAGAATGTTTTGAATTGGTGACACTGTGATTGAGTTCTATAACATGGAGATTGGGTTTGCGATTGTATTGTATTAAAAAGCATACGAATTTCCTTTTCGGTCAATTTTATGTTGATTACTTTAATATAGTTTTTATCTATTTTATTTTTCTTATTGCTTGTTCTGTTATGTGTCTGTACTATTGCTCATATGACAAGAATTTTCTAACATGATTGTTGTATTTATTTTTTTCGGGTGTTGGAAGACTGCACTGGAAATTCTTGTTTTTATTGGAACTTTTATTTGCGAACTTTTGTCGGATTTATAGTTTTTGCTAAGTTGTTAAGTGAAAATTTTAACAATGTACGCTTTTAGTGTTTTTTGTATGTAAATTGGCTTTTATAATTATTTGAATATTTAAGTTTCAATGACATCTTTACTTTTTATTAGAATTCGTTGTTATATTGAATGTTATGTAAGAGTTATTTCTGTATGATTATAATATATAGGTATTTATGAATGTATATATTGCACTATATAAATGTACTGAATTTTTAACGTCAATAAACTTTTCTGTTGGAATTCTCTTTGATGGGGTAAGCATTTTTAATGACGGATTTTAATGTCATTAATAGATGGAAGATGTTTTAACGATGATTTATTATTGTTGGTATTTTTTAACGACGGTCTATATTGTTGTTACTATTTTCAATTAGTAGTGCAAAAAATTTTAACGACGGTTTGTGTTGTCATTAAAACTTTTTCCTATATGACGGTCAATAGTTGTAACAACAACAATTATTGTCATTATTAATCAACTCTTTAACGACGGTGCCACCTGACATTAAAGACTTTACTTTTAACGACAACATGTGCCATCGTTATTGATTTCACTTTTAACAATGGACATAATATACCGTCGTAGATACTTTTTAACGACGGCTCATTTTAGCAGTCGTTGATCCCACATAGTATTAACGTCGGAAGCAATAACGACGACAAACAACGGGAAGTTTCTGCCGTCGTTAATATTATTAATGACAGTAAACTAGACTTTTAACGACGATAATCACTGTAGTTAATGACTCTTTTTCTTGTAGTGAACATTAAATCGATCGTCAATTTATCAAGCAATATCAACATGTAACCATAAAGTTATGGTTTGTATGCTAGGTAAAGAACTGACCAATGTACGACCAAATCCAAACTTGAACCAAACTTTTTTTTTTTTTGACATAACAGCTGGTTCTTGATTTGATATCCTTAGAAAATATAATGCATATTTTTCCCCTCCTTTTTTTTTCAAGATTCAGAGTACCACCTTAATTTTATAGTCATGCCAAGAATTACAAGCATCAAAAAATTTTTAACCATACTCACAAATGTGATATACATGTTGCTCAACATGTCATGTTTTTTATGAACTATACCCTTCTTTTATACATTGCACAACACATGCAATTATACACCATGACCACCGGCACATATTTTCTGAGTAAACATCTCAAAATGGCTAATATGGATTTTGCATCATGATTATTTATAAAATAACCAATTTATATTTTTCCTTTTGAATTTCTTCAATTGTAGAACAATAGGAGCGAGACACATTTGTCTCTAAGTGTTTTCGTTAACAAAGAATTTCACATATGCATTCAACATCCCATCAATTTGCCAACTAATAGAAAGGGGCTAAGCTTCAGTTTTTTTTTTTTTTTTTTTTTAAGCTGTACGCTTACAAACATGAATTGGGATACGCATAGCCATCAATGTAGGCCATATCAACAAAAATTATAAATAGCTTACGGAGATCCAAAGAGACAAGTAATATCAACATTACCTCACTACAGTAATAAAGTCCATGCACATTGTAACATAATTACAACTATTTATTTGTATAAAAACCACTTAAACATTTTCTCTTATAGAGATTGAATTCACAATTTTTTTTTTTTTTATATATAACTTTTTATAAACTCATATTTAAATATTAAACAACATGCCTCTTAGGCCAGCTCCCGAAGTATTCAACTTCTTTACAAAATTTTTCCTTATTTTTTTTGAATCACGTACTTGGTTATAATTTTTCATATATCCATTAATACCAAGATTATATGTGATTGACCTTTTTACTTCCTTTTGCCTTTACTCAATTTAGTTGTCCAAAAACCACAACCCTTGTATTTGGCTAGCTCAAGCCAAACTCATATCAATTTGAGCAAATATGTGAAAATATACAGAAATGTGGCTAATTGATACACATGTGAGCATTTGCGAAATAAATTACATATATCTTCAAAATACAATTATACTTCTCCTGGTATTTGGGAGCACATATGCATATGCGTACATATAATCATTCTATAAATTTTTCCAAATAAGCCACACTAAAACAATTTTTATAAATCACATTGCAAGCTCAAGATCCATATTTATCATTTAGCTAAATATGAAAACCTCATTAAGCAAGCCTTTTCAACCTTAAGAATCTTTGTATACATTTTATGCATATAGATCAAGATCTCAACACATTTTTTTAAATCACTTACTACTTTGTTTTATAAACGAGACAAAGTGTAGCAAACTCATCTTCTGCTTCACACTAAAAGCAATAATGTAACCAGAGTTTTTCTAGCCTATAATTTTGTATGATTGCAATAAACGGGCCTTTAGAGATTGTATCACATTTCGAGATTAATTTAACATTTTTTATAAAATCATATCACCCCATCTTTTAATGAAATTTGGATCTATGTGCCATGAGTTTCCTATCAATTGAAATCATTTTTTTCTCTTACAACAGTCTTTGGCAAGTATGCATCAATCTCAATACAATACAAGAATAATAAATCACATAATCAGTATTGATACAAAATAAAAGACAAGGCCCATACTTTCACATACAATACTCATGAATTATAAATACATATGTTAAGAAGTAAATCCAAATAATAGGCACACAAATATATCACCCAAATCACTTATGAATTAATTCACACGAACTAATATAAGAGATTTATATGCTTCAAAATTTTCCATATAGAAACAACACACAACAAATTAATGAAATAAGTAGAATTCTATTGGTGATGATTCCACTTAAATTTATTAATCTTTTATTTTTTAAATCATATTGTAAAGAAAAAGTTGTCATTTTCTTCTTTCCATGCTTCTAAGATCTTAAGGGACAACATAATATTGTTATAAAATAGTGGCAACAAATCTATTAAATCAAATAGTTGCAAAATATGTATCTCTCTCTCTCTCTCTCTCTCTCTCTCTCTCTTGATCTTAGACCAAAGCAGTAGAATTATCATTTTAATAAACATGACTCATTAGCAAATAAGATACAACAAGGAAAATTTCAGTCCAAACCATTATCTAAGGTTTCCATATCATGAAAGACATTGTAATAGGCATTATGAAATATTCAAATATTTCCAATACTAAGGCAACTTTTCTTTTTAAGACTGTTGGAAATATTTTGTAAAATTCATCAAATAATACATACCATGAAATATATATATTAACTTACATCAACCATAAAATAGTACCAATACATCGATAGTTGTAGAACCAGAAAATATAATATAGCATCATCAAAATTTCATAAGATCATGAATCGACAACTCAGTACAAAGAATAATTATGTATATGGAAAACAAAGTAAATAGAGGAAGGGTTTTAAAAAAATATATCTTTGGGTTGAGGCACGTGAGAACGCTCTCCTTAGAAAGGAAACGCCCCTGTTGCACGAATATTGCTATTAAGCTTAAACGCATTCCTTTCCCAGGATTCAACAACCTATCGGACCTCTATTAGTGCAGCAATAAAAGATCCCCGAACTACAATTACCAAGCTCACTATTTTTTACAAGATAGAGGGGATTGAAAGAATAAAATATTTCATATTATTTTATATTTTTTCAAGATGATCATGAGTTTATATAGATCAAAAAATACACCCAAATATTTCTCCTACATCAATGGCCGGTCAAAGGCATTAACACTCAGAATCAATTTTACTTTAACTCTCAAAAATCAAAGAATAAAATATTTCATATTATTTTATATTTCTTCAAGATGATCATGAGTTTATATAGATCAAAAAATACACCCAAATATTTCTCCTACATCAATGGCCGGTCAAAGGTATTAACACTCAGAATCAATTTTACTTTAACTCTCAAAAATCAAATTTCCCCTCAATGATATGAAACGGCAATCACAATCCTTAATGTGACTAAATGATGATGTTAATGCCTTTAATTAAATTTGAGTCATAAATTTTTTCTTTTTTCAAAAATAAATAATATAAAATAATAATTTTTAAATCAATAAAATGCATAAATTTTCCAACAATCCCCCACATGATTTAAAAATTATAAAACTTAGTGAGCATTGCATTCTGTTAATACATGTAGGTACCTTTCGGGTTTGAACCAATAGTTAGTGCAAATGAGCTTCAACCTGAAGAAACCATAGTAGCATAAGAGCTTTGAACTAGGTCCCTTGTAGCCAGGTCTAGACCCATCACACACAAAGGATACTGGTAATTGTAAAGTTCTATCGGTGGGACGTGTTACGGCCATGCGCACGAAATCCTATCTCATGAGGGTCATTAGGGAATAGCCCATTTCCCATAGTGGCGACCCTATCACCACACTCACATAGGTGAACCTTCTAAGGGTGATCTATGATCAACACCCCACTAATAATATGCCTTCAGGTTCATTTAGAGTTTGAAAACTCTGCCTTAAACATTATAGCAAAAAGCACCTCACCTTAGGAATGAGACCCGAGAATACCCTGTTGTAATTAGTATAATTTGTGCTCTTTTTCAACCACCCATCAGTTTCATTTGTACCCGTTGAACCTCATTCATGGGATTGCCATACTTCTGAGGACGGATTTCCACTGTGATGATCAATTTACGGGCTTCAGTCCCAACCCCCTCGATGAATAACAACACATAGGCACGTCTGCCCTTTTGTAAGCGGATCCGCGATTCTTGCTTTTCTTCTTCTTCTGATATCAGATGCTCATCATCTTTTCTTGTTCCTCCGAACTCAATCAATCTTGACTTTATAGTGGAGCAAGCTTTTCATCTTTCCACTAACTGGAATTCCATTGCATAGCATATCTAATGGTGAATAATCTTCTTAATTCACCTGGATCAAAAATCAATTAGAATGCTATGCCTTTCTCAACATAATGAACACCAAGTATACGTCATTCATAATGCCTTTCAAATATTCAAACAATCCAAGGCAATTCTCATAAACTAGTAAAGAATGACTTTACATAAAGCTGTTAAAGAAATACCAATTTGCATTTCTCGAAGGTATTTCATTATTGTAATGCAGAGTATTTAATTTCTGCAAAGCACTAACATATGAAGTATTTTTCTTCCTCTTATTGCTTTGTTTTATTGGCCATTCAATACATTATTCAATACTATCCATGCATTTTTTTTAAGTAGATATTTACATGACATCAAATAAATATTACTTGGAATCGGCCACATCAATTCGCGTAAAACTAAGTTGAGCTTACAACGTTAACTCGGTCATCAATTCAAACCAAAAATTTACAGTTTGCATACTAGATAAAGAACCGGCCAACATTTTGTTCAGCCAAATTGAAATTTGAACCGAAATATTTTCTTCAAAAAATCACAAATGGTTCTTAATTTGATATCTTTAGAAGATACGATATATCTTTTTCTTTCAAGAAATGGACTAACCCCACATTTTGATAGTCATGTCAGGATTCATATAAACAACAAGGTTGCTATGTATATACCCATTAATTCCCAAACTTTTTTTTTAAAATTTATTTTGCATTTATAGTACACAGATCCACCACTTTCATATTAAACAATCTATTGAAATGGTGTTTTACTCACTCACAAATTTTATTTTATTTTACTCTTTTTTTTTTTTTTTTTGGGAAATATGTGACACACAACACAAATTAGTAATTTGAATTCGCATACTTCCAAAATAGATGAAGAAATGCGCAAGTCTCGATTATCCATGTTAATACATGTAACCATTGTGGATAAAGTATGAAAGCTCAATCTTTCCAATACTTGCCAAGTAATCGATGTTGTCCCCCTTTTTTCCTCTACATTGCTCAAACAGTTAATGTAATTCAACGTCACTTATTTCACGAGAATGAAACGCAAAATAGATTGTTAAGAAAACCTAATAGTGAAACCCCAAAGCTTCTTTATTATCGTATTCATAACAAACTAATCATATTGTTCCAAGACACAACATTTCACTTGGAGATTTCATCGAACACATTTTATGCAATCTCTAAACTATACAACTTACAACAACAACTTAAAATTGCATTCCAAGAATAGACATCTCTCATCGAAATTTGATCGAACACGTAACGGGCCAATTTGGGGTCACAGTATTTGGAATAAAATCCAATTAAGCGATTTGGAATGAAAGTCTCAAGATGTTAAGAAATTGACTAATGTTCATGCATACCAACACAAAGAAAGCAATTAGAAAGATCTTACAAAATGATCATATCGCGCCATGGTAAATACCATTGTCCGAAAAGACGATTTCGCCACTGCTCCGGTGCGCACAGTATAACCGGCGGCCGTCCTTGAGGATTAACACAATCCAACTTTTAACGTGTACTCGTTAATTGTCGGTTAGGAGTACCTTGAACTTTGCCCATAATTTGAGAAGAAAGAAAAGTTGTTGGGGAACACCAAGAGGAGAAAATAGTGCCATAAGTGACAGTCCATGTGAAGAATCTGTAAGGGTCATCTGCTCTCTCACACTAACTGTCTACTCCCCAAATTAAAATTACATTTGTTTTGGAAGAAAATGTAATTCTAGGAATTGGTTTTCATATTTTCCTTTGTTTGGTGCGCTTTCTTTGATGAAAAGCTTTTTCAACGAAAAATGTTTTCCCCCAATAGAGGGAAAATGACTTCCCTTATAAAATAAGGGAAGTCACAATTCCAAGTGGCACAAGAGAGTTTGCGGTAATTATCGTGCGGATATGGATCAAATTGAAATTAACCGAATTGGAAGAAAACTTAACGATATAATGCCGAATAGGAATTAGACCGAATAATCAAACAAAGCCAAATGTTACTTTATCATGGTTTTAAAAGAAACAATTTTCATCATTTTGAATTACAATATAATATTATATAGGGAAGTTATCAATTAGGTACCTTGAGATTTGAACGTTTATTACACAGGTACTCTAATGTTTTGTTAATGTACAATGATGTACATTAAAGTTTAAAAGTTTTATCACTTAAGTGCTCTGAAGTTTAAAAATTTTATAAATAAGGTAATTTTTTGCCAAAATTGTTGATGTGGAATACGAGTTTCAATAATATATATATGTGTTTCTATCATAAACCAGTGATTTCTTTTGTAAGAAAATGCTAGCATAACATGTTGACAAAAATTCACTAGATTCGAACGCATGTTATATTTAGGTGATAAAATTTCATGTCCCAAGGTACCTTATTAAATATATTAAAATGATATGATACTTAAGTAATAAATGCTCAAACTTTAGTGTATTTGATAGATAATTTTCCTATTTTATATAGCTTTGATAGTTAATTTTATTTTTCTATTGCCTTTTATATATGTTGGATTACTAGTTATATTGTCCTATAAAAAGATGTAGGATGATTTATGAAAAATGTTTCTTTTAAACTATATATGAAAACATTAATGTGGAAGCAAGTGTTCCTTTGAAACAAACAAAGGAAAACCTCAATCGGATTTCAATTCTCTTGGAAAACCTTTTCCAAAGAAAAACAAATTCCTAGAATTTACTTTTCCTATGAGACAAACGGGGCCTAACTGGAGAAAAAAGCTTATTTTTCCCATTATTTCCCACCAACAGATTCCGAGATTATTGTTTGGATTAGCTGATCTTCGAAGGAGAGATATGAAGATCTAGAGAAATAAAGATATAGAGAGAAAGAGAGAATGATGCGTGAATGTAGAGCAACCTACCCTTACCTATGTAATTAAGAGGTGTTGGTGGTACGTTAAATAGTATAGGTATTAAAATCGGGTGCAATGAATTCCAATGGCTATAAATGGACGTAATAAATTGCAACGACTATATTGTTAATAAATTCCCAACGGTCATAATCTTAATGACATTAAATTGTTACGGGTAAACGGCTAGTAACGGGTCTTGAAAGAAAATTTCTCCTGTAATATAAATGTACCGGTTAAGTAAAGGATCATCCGTACTATTTTCCCGATATGGGATACAACTTCCAAAAATCTACAGGTTAGCTTGTATTATTTTTTCAACAATCCCCTACAAATGATGCAAACGGTAAGGTGCAAAGAAGAATTTATAGGGCAAAGGGAGTTCAGTTTTTCAGTGCCAATGTCTCACGACTTGAATCGTCACCTTGTGTAACCCAAGTTTAGGACCAACATCTTGCAAGGTAACTTTCGTCTTGAACCTCATAATGGGCTGTATAGTTTTCCACTCGGACACATACCAAGCTCCAGATCTCAGCAACTCCTGCAGTTTCGTGCGTTTTATCGGCCATGCGCTCGTCTTGGATATTCATAGGTGCTCCAGAAGGCAAGTCTTAAACCCTCATAGGGAGCGGCCAGACTCTCACACTTATATAGGTGGATCCCATCAAGTGTGTGTTACCGCACGCCACCAAACATATGGCTATGGTCCATTAAGAGCTAGAGCTCAACCTTACTCCTTGGTAACATAACGAAAACTCATGCAGTTTGGCGTGTTTTATCGGCCATGCGCTCGTCCTATATATTCATAGGTGCTCTAGAAGGCAAGTCTTATACCTTCATAGGGAGCAGCCAGACTCCCACACCTATATAGGTGGATCCTATCAAGTGTGTGTTACTGCACACCACCAAATGTATGGATATGAGTCCATTAAGAGCTAAAGCTCAACCTCACCCCTGTTAACATACAGACAGTGTCCATCAAGTGTAAGCCTCACTTAGACCACCACACATATGGTTGTGGACCCGTCTCCGCACTGTCATACCATCGGGAGGGATAACATAAAACACAGTGTATTTCTTGAATGAAACTATGACTTTTCACATTGAACCTATTAAGACGAGGTTGGATACATCACAGTTTATTCGTGTATAGACTTTAGTCCCATCCCCCTCGATGATTTTTCAATCAATGGATCCACAAGGTTCTTTTTAGACCTTACAAAATTTAGTGATATCACTTTCTTTCAAGTAAATCATTTACGATCTTATGCCTGAGACGAATAGGTCTCATCTTGCCAAACCTATCAAGTGTGCAGTGTCCACACCACCTGTCACAGACTATGGGTTATGTTAAAGCATCGTGCTCAACCATCGTACATGGCATTTCACACAGTATGGCACCAAAGCGGTATCTGAGAGTCAACCATTGCCAACGTCAATCACGAGTTGTTCTCACCCCCACACTGAAGTATCTGTAATGAGCTGTTAAACAACTGGCACCATCGCCGAGTTGCTCTCACCCCCACAATGAGATATTTGCAACGAGCTGTTAAACAACTAGCTTCATCACCTTCCAACTTCAACAAAAGTTAGTATAACACAATAGTGGAGAAAACATCATATCAATAAAATCATATCTCCACCCCGAGTACTTACATAGTACACATATCATACGTATAACGTATATATAGTTGGCACGAAAGACATATACCGCAATTTTGTCACTTTCACATCTCATCACAATTGTGAAACATTATCACTATTTAGGTCACAAAAGACCATATACCCATTCTCATGATACTTAGCGTACACGCACTATTACTATTAAAGGTAGTCCATGTATTACCAATATTGTATCAAATTGCAGCTTACATGGTAATGGTGAACATTATATGTTAGAGGTATTGGGTTCAAATCTCACTAGTGTCAATTTTGTATCAAATTTTTGGTGATCTCAAGAAAAAGAGAAACATGAAACCATAATTTACAAGATGCCTTTTACAATTCAAGTTAAGGCAACCCAAGCCTCTGCAAGGCTCTTGAGCCTAAGTGCTAGCATCATTAAGCTATTCACACTTACTTTGACTTTAGGCAGTCACCCAAATAATATTTTTACCATAATCAATTTCCATAAGCTAACAATACCTAGCAAATATCATTGCAACTACAATATTCACGAGAAATTCTAGTCAAATATCCTTTATCATAGGCTCTCGGGTCTTAGAAAACCCCAATAATGGAATGTCTCATAATACATTACTAAGTCATTCAAATTTTCTACATACCAACTCAAACTTTAAGGCCAATTAGGGTTCTCATATGACTTATACCTTGCTATTTTCCCAAAAACTAGAAAAGAAGGCATGAAACAATGACCCTAAGGGCATACAAGTCACCAAAGACAACACAAGTCCACATATCACTTTTTTTTTTTCCAACAACAAGCTGAAATTCAGCAAAAAGCATAGCGAATTCAGCATAAATAGCTCGAAAAACAGTAACTGCCCAATATTACAGTAAGAACAAAATAAGCACTGCAATAAATTCAGCAGAACACAGCCATAATCTGCACAAACGCAATATGCACAACAACATACAGCAGCTACCAGTCAAGTAGCAACATATTCAGCTTGAAAGCAGTCCATAAACAACCTATTTACCATCACTTTCAGCAACATGTACCAGCTTGCTTTAACCGTAGCCATGGGAAATACATGAGACACATCACATATGGATTTTCACAAGAACTCATAAGTTCTATTAACCCTTTACAGTGATCAACTATTTCAATAGGCACTCAAACATATGCAAGAAAATCCAATTCTCACATACAGTATCTAATTCATGGTTAAACTCAAAACATTCAATATTATACCAACACAATAGGATTCTAGATTGTGCAACTAGACATGCCTTACCTAGGGGTTGGCTAATTCTAGATTCAAGGAAACCAACCTCAAGCATTAAAAATGTATTAACCATAACAATCACACAGAAAATTAAAAAGTACACACACCCAAGAACTCTCCTCCGACTATCAACAGGGTCAGGCTCGAGCAATTTAACTCAGAAATTGCTCCACCAAAACAATCTACACCAGATTCTCAACTGATCATATATGAGGCCGAACAAGCAATTAACACCGAACCGCTCCACCAATCAGATGTACCTAGAGCTTTCTCATTTCAAAACAAACTGTTAGTCTCAAACATAAACATCTTTTTCACAAAGAAGAAACTAAAGGATGTTCAAAAAAAGGGAGAAATCCATGCTACCTAGGTCACTTAATCGAGTGCCCAAAAAACAGGACACTTAAGTTCGTCTCTACCACCACATAGGAGACAAACCAGGGTTGCGGACACAGTCTGATGCTCAAACAGTAATGACCCATCTTCGAAACTAGTCCAATCCGACTAGTGACAACCAAGGACTTTAAGAAGGTCTATTTTGGCTAGATGCCCCCACATTTCTAGGTAATGAAGATTTGGACCATAACTTATTACATTAAGGTATAAGTTCCTCACATATGTATTTAAGAGCAATAGTATTACCATCACTAAGTATCTCCTATTGCATAGAATGTTTGATAAATTAACGTCCCAGGAGATAACATTATGATTATAGGTCAACCAAAACCAGTTAGGACACATATAACCATGATTAGATGGTCATTCACACAATTGCACGACCATTTGGACCCAAACATCAATGTCATCACACTACCAATTTGAGTATCGGACGAGCAATAGAAGTGGGTGACCCGCTTCACTCTCTACTGGTTGCTCGTACTTAAATCCAAATCATGAAAAGTACATGCATTAAAACCTACACCACAAACAATTCACACAAGCTAGCATATGCCAAGTATTGATGCTCAAAATAATCATAAAGGATTATGACCAATTGATTCAATATAATTGCATATATTTGCATAGGACACTAACCCAACACTAGTGTAATACATCCCATGGAAGTAAGAAGTCTCCTATTGGGCTCATACTGGAGTCCTTGACCACTTATGCCAAAACAGAAAGTCTTGTTTTTTTAATGTAGGGGTACAGTTTGCTTATAAATTAGTCAAACTCCACAAATCTACCCAATTGGGATTGGGTCGTTAGACTAGAAACCAAATATAACTGCACTGGGTAGTAAGATCTGATTTGCACTTCTTGCACTTTCAACACTAAACAACCAAATATTACATATTCTTTATGAGTTATGGAGTCCCATACTCCATGTTAAGAAGCAAAGTTCTAAGCTCTAATCCAAAAACATGCTTCATCTTCATGATCAACAATTAGACAGTTGAAATCATATGCTTTGTATAGTTACATATACTCTAATAAACATTGGGAGAAGAAACGATTATTTCAACATTTCAGCAACATCCAACAGCTAAAGCATTTCATATTTGTGCACTAGAAGTTAAAGGCTAAAATAATCGCATATATCAAATAGTATAAAAATGTTCTTGGAGATGAAGAATGACATACATTGCGATCAAGCATAGATGAAGAATAACATACCAGAAATAGCCACCCAACCTAAACTACGGGTGAATTATGCATATACAACTAACACTGATCAAAATATGAAATCATTACTAAAACGTCTAAGATTAACCACGAAATTGTCATTTGTAGAAAAAGTTCTTATCTAAATTGTCTTTTAGATTGTTAAGAAAACCTCATAGTGAAACCCCAAAGCTTCTATATAATCGTATTCATAACAAATAAACTAATCATACTGTTCCAAGACACAGCATTTCTCTTCGAGATTTCATCGAACACCTTCTATACAATCTCTAAACTATGCAAATTACAACAACAACTTAAAATTGCATTCCAAGAATAAACATCTCTCATTGACATTTGATCGAACACGTAACGGGCCAATTTGGGGTCATAGCATTTGGAATAAAATCCAATTAAGCGATTTGAAATGAAAGTCTCAAGTTGTTAAGAAATTGACTAATGCTCATGTATACCAACACAAAGAGAGCAATTAGAAAGATCTTACAAAATGATCATATCACACCGTAGTAAATGCCACTGTCCTAAAAGACGATTTCGCTGCTGCTCCGGTGCACACAGTATAACCGGCAGCCGTCCTCTAGGATTAACGCGATCCAACTCTTAACCTGCACTTGTTAATTGTCGAGTAGGAGTACCTTGAACTTAAGCCCATAATTTGAGAAGAGAGAAAAGTTGTTAGGGAACACCAAGGGGAGAAAATAGTGCCATAGGTGATAGTCCATGTGAAGAATCTGTAAGGGTCATCTGCTCTCTCACACTAACAATCTACTCCCCAAATTAAGGTTACATTTGTTTTGGTGGACAGTCTACTCTCACACTAGGAATTGATTTTCATATTTTCTTTTGTTTGGTGCGCTTTCTTTGATGAAAAGTTTTTCCGAATGACTTCGCTTATAAAATAAGGGAAGTCATAATTCCAAGTGGCACAAGAGCGTTTGCGGTAATTATCGTGCGGATATGGATCGAATTGAAATTAACCGAATTGGAAGTAAACTTTAACGTCATAATGCCGAATAGGAATTAGACTGAATAATCAAACAAAGCCAAATGTTACTTCATCATGGTTTTAAAAGAAACAATTTTCATCATTTTGAATTACTATATAATATTATATAGGGAAGTTATCAATTAGGTACCTTGAGATTTGAATGTTTATTACATGAGTACTCTGATGTTTTGTTAATATACAATGACGTACAGTAAAGTTTAAAAGTTTTATCACTTAAGTACTCTGAAGTTTAAAAATTTTATAAATAAGGTAATTTTTCTCCAAAATTATTGTTGTGGAATACGAGTTTCAATAATATATATATATATGTGTGTGTGTGTGTGTGTGTGTGTGTGTGTGTGTGGGTGTGTGTGTGTGTGTGTGTGTGTGTGTTTGTGTGTTTGTTTGTTTCGATCATAAACCAGTGATTTCTTTTGTAAGAAAATGCTAGCATAACATGTTAACAAAAATTTACTAGATTCGAACGCATGTTATATTTAGGTGATAAAATTTCGTGTCCCAAGGTACCTTATTACATACATTAAAATGATATGATACTTAGGTAATAAATGCTCAAACTTTAGGGTATTTGATAGATAATTTTCCTATTTTATATAGCTTTGATAGTTAATTTTATTTTTCTATTACCTTTTATATGTGTTGGATTACTAGTTATATTGTCCTATGACAAGATGTAGGATGATTTATGAAAAATATTTTTTTTTAAAACTATATATGAAAATATTAATGTGGAAGCAAGTGTTTCTTTGAAACAAACAAAGGAAAACCTCAATCGGATTTCAATTCTCTTGGAAAACAACCTTTTCCAAAGAAAAATATATTCCTAGAATTCACTTTTCCTATAAAACAAACGGGGCCTAAGTCGAGAAAAAAACTTATTTTTCCCATTATTTCCTACCAACAGATTCCAAGTTTATTGTTTAGATTAACTTATCTTCGAAGGAGAGATATGAAGATCTAGAGAAATAAAGATAGAGAAAGAAAGAGAGAATGATGCGTGGATGTAGAGCAACCTACTCTTACCTGTGTAATTAAGAGGTGTTGGTGGTATGTTAAACTGTATAGGTATTAAAATTGGGTGGAATGAATTCCAACGGCTATAAACGGACGTAATAAATTGCAACGGCTATATTGTTAATAACTTCCCAACGGTCATAATCTTAATGACATTAAACTATTATGGGTAAACGGCTAGCAATGGGTCTTGAAAGAAAATTTTTCCTGCAATATAAATGTACCCGTTAAGTAAAGGATCATCCGTACAATTTTCCCGATATGGGATACAACTTCCAAAAATCTAAAGGTTAGCTTGTATCATTTTTTCAACAGTTTGATTATGGAATCTAAATTTCAGCAGCCACTTTAGTGCTACAGACTAACACAACCCTTGATTATGCGAATTTATCAAATAACTACTCATCTAGTACATAACATATTTATTAGGATTGACCCACAAATAAGTGCGGCTAGTTGATGTACACCTTCCTCTCAACATGTCAAATATTTAGTTAATCCTTTTTTTTCCACATGTGATATGCTCATAATTTAGACTGGTGAGAAAACACCACCACCTCTTTTTTTTTTTTTTAAGCAAAACTCTTCATAATGAATAACATAACACATCATTGTTATGACAACGTCAATTTATCGAGCTTGACTTATAAACAACACTAATGACTCCAAGTCAGTATATATTACTAAACCAATACCTGTCTCACACAACAATAGAAGAACATTTCCCAAACAACATAAACAAATGTATTGAATTTATTTAAAAATATAATATAATTACTGAACTACATAATACTCTTTTACTTTTATTTTTATATTCAAACTATATTTTTTTAAGACAACCTCAATAGATAGCCTAATATAAGCATGTAGAATGTCATTTAAGAATTTTTTTTATAAATTTTTTTTTATAAATGCATGTTTAAAAAATAAATAACATGCCTCTTAGACCAACTCGTGAAGTAATTAACTTCTTTACAAAATTTCTTCAAATTTTTTCGAATTACGTGCTGGGTCATAATTTTTCATGTATCCAGTAATCCCTAGAAGTGCCATTCTAGCCATTTATATTGCGAGTTGTATTTTTTACCTCCTTTTGCTTTTACTCAATTTGGTTGTCCAAAAACTACGACCCCCCATATTTGGCTTGCTCAAGCCAAATTTGTTTCAATCTAAGGTTGACATGGAGAAAATATACAAAGAAATATAAACTCTGTTAATATATATTTTATATGATGAATACTACAAATATTTTCCAACAACTTAAAAAAAAGAAAACTTTAAGAAGTTCAAACAATTGCTTGAAATATACTTCACATCTCCTATATTTGTCACTCTATTCTGTCACTACAAAGTTTGCTACTATCAGGGGCCTAATACCATATAATCTTCTTTCCAACTGCAACATAGACAATCACAGGTTTACTAAGTCTATACTTAAAAGACCAAAAACAACACATAACAAGAAGGGGAAAAGGAAAACATGCAGGCGACAAAAAGAGGTAGGCAAGCTTTGAAGTGCAAGATGAAAGAAAAAGAGAAGCCGGTGCTACAAGATTTCTTGAAGGACATGTTGCATAGGAAAAGTGCATAGAAACCGGTTAAGGCCCCTGGGAAAAGAAAAAGAGGAAGATGGCGAATCGGGGTGATAACATTTTTTATGCTGGTAAAATCGAGGACGCTGATCGAGTAATAGAGATGGAAAAAAGAATATGTCTGGATTTTGATGGATTCGACCCGCCTATGATGAGTGATATGCTCCATAGAAGGTTGTGATGGAACGATTTTGATCACTAGGTGTCCAGCGGAGAGACTCCAATTACGATTGAACTGAACTTTGGCATTAGCTTTGATCCACCTTCCCTGAGTCACGTGCTTCATTAGTTTCAGAGCACCGTTATTTCAGTTTCCTGCCGTTTGGTTGATCTTGTTTTCGATGTCTTGAGAAGTCGTGTTCGAGGTGTATCTTTTTCCTGTTTTTGTTTGTCTTCCAGCTTTTTGTTGTCTGTTGTAGCCCCCGTTCTTTTCGGGTGGACTCAAGTTTCGCTTAGTTGAGTGGCCTGCTTTGAACCACGACTTTGTTGCTATTTATCGGAAAAAAAACACATAACAAGAGATGAAAAAGTATAAGAAGAAAATTTAAGGAATTAAATGAATTAAACCAAATAAAATAGACATATAAGCCACCCATAGCTCGTATCAACTCAAAAAAGGCATACAAATATAATGGCTCGTCCACTTTTGAAAGTAGAGGTGGCCAATGGGTCGGGCCGGGCCGGCCCCTTAACCAGGGCCCGGGACTGCCCAGGCCGAGCAAGGCCCAAGCCCGGCCCATTTGGGAAGAAAGAAGGGGGGGGGGGGGGGGGGGGGGGGGGGGGTGGGGGTGGTGTAGAAACCCTCCAAAATTAAGGTGAAAAACACATGAGGGTAAGAGGATTCGAACCTGAAACCTCCCACATGTTAAGCAAAGTCCCCAGCATATGAGTTACAACCTTTTCGTAATACATTGGGGCAAAGAAAATATGAAATTATATATATCTCAAAAAAGGGGGTGACCATCCGGGTTTTATATGGTTTGTTTATAAAAATTAGTTTAAGATATATATGTTTATAAAAAAATATTTAAAAATATTAAATTAAACATGTAAGCAGTTATATTAGGTATGGGTATGCCTTATATGGTTTGTTTATCCAATAAAATTTTTTAAAAAAATGGAGCTCATGTGATAATTGGTAAGGCTTACATGTTAAAGGTATGGAGTTTGGATCTCATTTGTGTCAATTTTGTTCAAATCTTTGTCAAATTTTTTGTAAAATATGTTAAATTGTATCTTTACCCAATAAAATCACAAAGAAATTGTAGCTCATATGGCAATAGTGTGCTTTATATGATAGAGGTATGGGGTTTGAATCCCACTAATGTAATTTTTGTGTCCAATTTTTCTAATATTAAAAAAAAAAAAATACTAGGACAGGGGAGAGCCGGGCTAGATGAGCCCGGGCTGAGCTGGCTGGGCCAGCGTAAAGCTTGGGCCTGGGCCCAGGCCCAGCCCAACCCGTCCTGCGGCCACCTCCATCTAAAGGGATCATTTGTTAACAAAAGTTCACTTTTCACTGTATAAGATCACTCCAATATGTTTCAAATAGGACTAGCTCAAGTATTAAATAGGTCTTACATAGTCGCAACCCTTGAGTTTGGCCTTCATATCAACTCTATTTGCACAAACACCAATGGTGTTTTCAATATTCCCAGCTTAAGCACCCAATCACTAGGGTCAATCCTGAAATTTTAGAGATTTGAGGCAAGTTTAATTGACAGACTTATTATTAGTAACTAGAATATCCAAGCCCCTAAAATACACTTCGAATAATCCACTATCACCAACTAATTACATATGTACACATATTACATCAAGGTGAGGTGATTTATCATTTTATACAACCACAAGCCGAATTGCTACATTAGGATTCCATTGCAAAATAGAGCAGCACCTTCTATTGGAATCTAAAAAGCTGCCATATTGAAAAACCCACATAAGCAATCATACATAAACCAGACGGGAAAATGCAATACATTTAGTTCCACATGGTAAAAATATGTTTCTATATTATACAATTTCATTTAGAGATTACGAGTTCTTTCTTACCAGTTGTCCCATTGTGTGACACAGAAGCCAGAATATGTCGGACCTTGATATTTCCAGATATGTAATAGATTTCTTCATGAGTAATAGAATCACTATCCTGCATGACCAAATATTTACACTTACCGAACAAGAAATAACCATATACAATTTAATGTTCACAACAACATACAATTGGTTTGAATCCAAAACCGCAATGATAAATAGTGAGCTAAAATAAAGATTCAAAGGGGATAGTTTTGAATCTTTTGGATCAAGCAAGCTAATAGCATATCAACCTCTTGAGTCTTGCTCTTTTTGACTAATCACTTCAATTACAATAATAACAAACTCAGTGGATCAAAGGCTCCTGCCAAGATAGGTTATGGGGAGGATGAGATGTATGCAGCCTTACTCTTAGAGGGTGCTATCCTGAAAGGAGGCTATTTCCCAAGGGCCTCCAATGTTAAAAGGAAATATCATCGAATATTTGTCTTGAATTTCTCTAAAAACGAATGTTTAGAAGGCATTTCTATGAGTTAAGAGGGGCCCACAACATTCCAATCTTCCATCCCAGCTGTGTGATCCACCCTAGCCTATTCAAGTGTTACCTAAGAATCTATGTATACATATTAATGTCTCACCCTTGAAATAGAAAGAAGACAATATAGGACTCAAAAGGCACTTGTTTCTTTGCATCTGCAAGGGCTTTATACAATGTGCAGCCTTACCATGGAATTATACCCCACAAGTTGTTACACAACATCTTCGATATCTTCCGCTGCTTCGCGTCCTTGACAGCTATGAAGCCATGAAGTTCAGCCTTACATAACGACGTCTAGCTAGTTCTACTAATAGGATATACTCATAATTTGCTAAACCATAGTAATCATGTCCTCTCCTTGTTCATTTGCATTTCATTTCTACTACTCTTGATTATTCTGACATTCATCTATGATCACTAAAATCTAGCTCGTCTATTAATACCTGCAATCACAAACAACCATATCTCAAAAAGGTCTAATTCAAAGTTCAATATTCTTAGCGCTTAGTACTACCAGCATAATCATGACCAATCACTTCAATTGTCGAAATGTATTCTTTTCCCTCTAGCATTTCAACTTCATTCGGTTTGAACACTATCTCCACTTCATTACGTAACAAATATTTTGGTCACATTCCATACAAGGGAATTATTGAATATAAGTCTATGATAAATCTTCAATATATAAACTTAGTTTGCTACTATCAAGGGCTCAATGCCATGTAATCTTCTTTCCAACTGCAACATAGACAACCACAGGTTTACTAAGTATATACTTGAAAGACAAAAAGCAACACATAACAAGAGATGAAAGAGTATAAGAAGAAATTTTAAGGAATTAAATGAATTTTAAAGGAATTTTAAGCAACACTATCAGGGGGACAAAAAGTGTTTATGTGGGTGCTCCTCTATATACTAACATAATGTATGTCGCAATGCTTGGCCTTTAACGACTGCAAAGGCTACCTTTCCGTGTTGCCTTCCGCTATAGTAGTAATTCTAGGACAATAGGCGTAGCATAAAACCCACTCCACACCCTTCAATATTGACAAGTATTGTGTGGTTATCTTCCCAACATTTTCTTTCTCAACGAGCTTGATCTCATCTCTCCTTACCAAAAAACATGAACGGAAACAGTTTCATATGTAACCTTTATAGCCCACCAAAACATCTTATAAGCAAAATTCTGGTTTTGAAATCACATGTTCGATTTAGAATTTCTCTCCATTACAATATAAATGCATATAACTTATATCGATGAGCAAAAATCATAAGCAATTGATACGATTAACCACAATAAGAAAAGGTGAATCAGAAAAAAAAGAAAAAAAAAATCAAATATGGGGCTTATTTATTGATATTAATGGCAAGTGTTCATTAGAGCCGGTTCCGAAAATAATGCTGAAAAATAAAAAAATAAAAAAATAATGCTGAAAAAAAAATATTTACATATCTACGGTCCACGTAGGATAGGAAGTGTTAGCCATTAAACCGCGTTAGGAAAACATTGTTTTATTGACAATGAACAACGTTAAATGAAGCCGTGTTTAATAAACGCGGTTTTATTCATAAAAACCGAGTTTACTCAACGCGATTTAATTCATAAGAACCGCGTTTTAATTCATAAGAACCGCGTTATGTAAACACGGTTTTATTTAAAAAAAAGTCGCGCCTCCGGATTAAATTTTTTTTTCGCGCCTCTGACATTAAACCGCGTTTCCACAACCTGGTTCACTACCAGTGCCGTTCACAATTGCTGGTTTTACTCTCTGTCATTAAACAACGTTTTGGAAACGCGGTTTATTATCACGATTTGAAGCTAAAAAATTCAAAGTATCTTGTTTTCATGCAATTATCACAATTTTCAACGTCTAAATATCAAACAACAATTTTATTGTTGCCCTTTACCCAATTATAATATATCTATAGCAGCCGTAAATACAAACAATTATGTAATATCAATATAGTAATTTATAAGAATAAATTACCATACATTCATATCCTGAAAAAGATCATCTTCTATTCTAATAAAATATATGCGTACAATATACAAATATAACATTTAAACTAAAATTACATAGATATCAAAATTAAGGCAAAAATGGAGGTCTTCGTTTGTTGCTTACGCCTCTATCTCTCCCTCTGCCCCTGCCTCGATCTCTACCTCTATGCCTAACTCGTCGTCTGCTTCTACCAATATCTTCATGTATTGGATGTTGTCGAGAAATATCTTCTTCAGCGATAACATTTTCGTCATAAATAAGACTTTCATCAACATTTTTAGAAGGCGCATCCTGAAATTGTTAGGTCCTCGTCATGTTGGTCCCATATCCCTCTCGACGTGGTTCCAACAGTATAAGTAGAAGTTGTATGAAATGAGGAAAGGTTATCATAAAAAGGGACTTGGAGCAGATGGGTTCGTCCTTGACATTCTAGGCATTGATATCCGGATCTCCTCTATAGTGAGCATGTTCATTTGAGCTTGTATCCCAGATAGCTTTTGATGTTGAATAATCTCTGTACCCAAATCGACCATCCGAGCCATAGTTAACTATTCATTAGAAAAAATAAATATTAGAATATGTTTTTTAATGTTAATCTTCAAATCTACAAGAATAAAGTAATACTTACAGCGAAGTCTTCATCTGACTGAATTGGAAGATAACCATCTCGTGGATGATCAGCAGGAGGGGTTATTCTCAACCGTGTGATGCGTTAGTACCACGACATGCATTGGTCGTTATCGGGGAGAGGGGCCGTTAGAGGAGAGGATGCTACGTACTCCGCCCGTCTACCCCACATCGATAGATACACCTCATGATGTCTCGCCCAATCGACCTTGTGTTTGCCGCGTCGATCAAGAGCATGTAATTTAACGAACAAGCCAGTATTGATTGGGATATGTTGTTGCATCCCGAACTGGCGTATCACACGATCCGGATAATGCCACTCAATGATGTCAAAACAGATGAGTGGGACTACACTGCGCCAAATATGCTAACCATGGCGACATATGTTTGGAAGCGATACAATAGTCTCATTTATATAAGGAGATCATGTCATCTAAAATAAAAAAATGAAAGATTTGTTGGAAATAATGAATAAAAATACAAATATAAAGATAAAATAAATATATTTTTTACCTGATTACTATTCTGTAAATCAAATGCTCTCCTATAGTATGTAAGGTTTCTCGGTGCATCAATACGAGAAACATTATGTACCCACCTATCCAACAAAAGATTGATTTGAGAAATACATAAATTCAAGCACTATTATACCAATTTATTAAATTATAGAAATACCTGCATCCAAGTGGATCATCATCATCTCTACGAAATGGGAGGCTTGGGCTAGTCGACCTATAGGAATTCGCTCCCATGCCCATAACTATATTCACACAAAAACATAACACAGATCACAAACATACTAATATAAAGAAACTAAATTTTACAGAAGATTATATAACAAACCTATACAAGACCAAGAGGGCCAGCAATCTCCTGCACTCCTCATCGTGATGCCCGACATAGTTGTAGGTACAAAAAAGCTAACGTCGCACTCCCCCAACTATATTCTGCTGCTGAATCCCAATCACGTAGCAGAGACAGATATATAAGTTGTATCTCGTTGCCCGTCTTAACACCAAATAACATGCCACCAAGTAATATAAAAATATATGTCCTTGCAGCATATTCAATATTATCTGGGGTATCATCGGACAAGTGGTAAAAGTGCTGACGACGTTATATTTTAGTGTGTATATATTTTACAAGTAATGTGACTTTTTAGTTTACACTTAACGTAAAAGGGTCAGTAAAATGGTGTCCCTGTATCCTAGATTTTTGTTGAAGTGAAAGCAAAAATTATATATATATAATATAATATACGATTATTTTTGTCAAAGGTCCTATATTATGTGTGTTAATTTAATTGTTGTCCTTTTATTTGTGTTAATTTAGTCCTTTTACAATTTGTATTGCCCCAATTTGGTTGTTACAGTAGAATTTATGTTAAGTTGTTGATGGAATTTTTAATAATTCAGCCACGTGTTAGGTTAAATTGACTCAAATAGTGGATTTGTAGTGAGTTACTTTTATCTAACATAGCTGTATTATTAAAAAATTACGTCATTAACTTACCTCCAATTATCCTATAAGGAACCAAAGAGGGCACCAACATGCCATCACCGGATCCCATGAGAACTCCGAAGTTAAGCGTGCTCGGATGAGAGTAGTGCCAGGATGGGTGATCTCTTGGGAAGTCCTCACCCTCAGGTTGGGGGTACTGGAAAACAGCCTCTCTGCAGGTTAACAACCTGAAGGGGGACGGCTGAGTACATCCGCCTCCCCTAGACCCTGCGTAGCGAGAGCCCTCAATGCACTGGGTATGTTTCTTTGTTTCTATCCTATAAGGACTAAACTAATACAATATAAATTATAAAGAGACTAAATTGGCATAAATAAAAGTACAATTATTTGCATTTTAGTACCTGATATTTTTGAAAATAATAAAAAGAACCATGACCATTTTGAATTAATAAAATTGTCTCTAAATTTTTTTTCGTATTAACAAAGAGGTCACTTTATGGTGTAATGACATCATTTCCCATCAACATATTTGATGTGGCAACTTTTTTTTTAATGCTACAGTAAAATAATAAAAATAAACTTTCAATAACCATATTTTAAACAAATTGAGCAAAAAAGGTAGTGTTTAGATAATACAACATCTCAAATTTCGTAATTATTAAGTAATTATAAGGGTAGTGAAAGGTATTTTCTCATTTTATTGTAGCATTAACAAAACAGCAGTTGCTAAATCAGTTTTGTCAATAGAAATGACGTAATGACGCCATAGAGGGCCTTTTTATTAATACAGTAAAAACTTAGGAGCCTTTTTATAATTCACAAAGCTCAAGGTCCTTTTTATTATTTTCAAAAATATATTTTTTTGAATAGATTTTCAAAAATGTTGAGACATTAAAATGTAAATAACGCTTGAAAGTATAAGGATTAAATTGAGACAATAAGTAAGGTATAGAGCGTTAAATGAAAATAAGCCATTTATTATAAACACTTTGATCATAAAATTTACTAATATTTTTAATAATTCATACTTATATAATCACCATAAATAAAAAATAACATACTTAGGGCCGGACATAATCCCAAGCAACCCAAGCACCCACTTAGGACCCCTGAAATTTAAGGGCCCCGAATTTTAGAGAATTGCATTTTTAAAGTTAGTGGTTATTATTAAAAAGTTTTGATATTATAGCTTTGCACAATATTGATTTGCACAGTAAGCTACTAGTTCTTCCACAATGTAGTTTTGCACTTTTTTTTTTTTTTTTTTTTTCTGATAATTAAGAGAAAAAAAATCACATAGGTACAAAAAGAAATTCTGCAAATAAAAATGCTCACAAAAATAAAGAAAATAACATCTTGAGAAGAAAATCCCTAAACCATGAGGTACAAAACGAAAGTATGCAAATAAAAATCCTCACAGAAAAATTAAAGGCATCCGAGCATGATTCCCCTCGTGCTCTGGTGAATCCCCAGTCAACATCAACCAAAAAAACCCTCAAAATCAAACACTAAACAATTTTTTCACTACTTCGATCCCCCCAACCGAGTGTCTTCTAAGGCACCCCTTTACAAAACCAGCAAAACATTCTACTATTTTTTCTCTTCTTTCCTACACACTCCTTTTCTCAACAACTTTTATTTATCAAAAATCAATCGTAGTTCAAAATTAATTCTGCTAAAAACTTTTAGTAAACAATCAACTTTCTTTCTTGCTCTTTTTTCCCCCCTCAATTTCACCTTTTTCTAATTTTAATATTACACATATTACTTTTGAGGTAATAAAAAATACATAATAATATATGGTTCATTTGATTTGGCCAAGATATGAATCATGATTGCATAGGAACATTCAAACAAATAGCAAACCCTGTGCGAAAATAGACAATTCTCCCGAATCACAATTGAATCAAATACTACGACAATAACGAGAAATAAACGTACTAAAAGAGAAACGAAGCAGTCGACACAATGATTTACGTGGAAGCCCCTTTACAATCGAAAGGGGAGAAAACCATGAGCGAAAATTGGAGCTTTTATTATTAAATCAAAAGAAGAATTACAATAAACTCTCTCACACTCAATTTATATTGTGGCGGCACCGCTGGGAAATTACGTCACTTTTATTTTGGATACCTAATGACGTAACCCTACGTCCCTATTTATAGCCGCGTAGGAAACGCGGTTCCTGATCGATCGGCCTGCTCTCTGGAGGGGTCCTTCTTTTACGTAACTTTCCCGATCGATCAAGCTCCACCTCAATCGATCGAACTCCTCACGGCCCTTCTCTTTCATATGCCAAGTAATTTTGAGACAGTTTCCTAACAAATCTCCACCTTGGCTCAAAATTAACATCAACAATAAAACAACTCCACCTTATCTACAAACGCCCCCTCAACCGGGGCTAACATACAACAAACTGAAAGACCCACCAAATTCAAGCAATGCTCAAACTTGCTTCCTGGTAGAACCTTCATGAACATGTCAGTTGGATTGTCCTCAGTCCCAATCTTCCTTAACTCCACCTTCCGCTCGTCAATCAGATCTCTAATAAAGTGATGCTTCACATCTATATGCTTCGTTCGGTCATGATGTGACATCTGATCTTTCGCTAGGTGAATGGCGGACTAACTATCACAGTATACTCTAACTGTGCCCTGCTCAACACTGATTTCACTGATCAAACCTCTCAACTAGACGACTTCTTTAAATGCTTCTGTCATTGCAATATACTCAGCCTCGGTAGTAGACTACGCTGTAACAGTCTGTAAATACGCTCTCCAACTGATAGCTGTGTCACTTAAACAAAACACATACCCTGATGTAGACTTCCTCTTATCGAGGTCTCCACCATAATCAGAATCTACATCCCCAACCAAACAACACTTACTTTTCCCATATTCCAAATACAAATCAAAGGTTCCACGAAGATACCTGAGAATCCACTTCACTGCATGCCAATGTTCTTTACCCGGATTCGCCATGTACCTACTAACTCTGCTAACTGCAAAAGCAATATGTGGACGCATACAAACCATCGCATACATAACACTGCCCACTGCACTAGAATAGGGAATCTGAGACATGTACCTGACATCCTCCTCAGTCTGAGGCGAATCTAATGCTGAGAGTCTGAATCGAGCTGCTAAGGGCGTGCTAACCGGGTTAGCATCCTTCATATGAAACCTGTCTAACACCTTCTCAATATACTTCTCCTAAGACAAGTATAATTTTCCGGCTTCTCGGTCTCTACGAATTTTCATACCTAATATCTTCTTAGCTGCTCCAAGGTCTTTCATCTCAAACTCACTCTTCAACATAGATTTCAAATCATCAACATCTTTCATGTCTCGTGTTGCATTCAACATATCATCAACATACAAAAGCAAATAAACAAAGCCTGAATCAGTCTTTCTGAAGTACACACAACTGTCGCACTTACTCCTGATGTACCCATGACTTGTCATGAACTGATCAAATCTCCTATACCACTGCCTAGGAGATTGCTTCAAACCATATAAAGACCTTTTAAGCAAACACACATGATCTTCTTTTCCTTCTATAACAAAACCCTCGGGCTGATGCATAAAGATACTCTCTTCTAGCTCACCATGCAAAAATGCAGTTTTTATATCTAACTGCTCAAGCTCTAAGTCATGCATGGCAACCAAAGACAATAATGCACGAATCGAAGTAAGTCTAACTACAGGTGAGAATATATCATGAAAATCAACACCCTGTACCTGACTGTAGCCCTTAGCTTCCAAACGTGCCTTGTACCTTGAATCTTCAACTCCAGGAATGCCCTCTTTTCTTTTGAAGACCCATTTGCAACCGATCAGTCTTTCCCTGTTGGAGACTTCACCAGTTCCCAAGTATGATTCTTATGAAGAGACTGCATCTCTTCATTCATAGCAACGAGCCACTTCTCAGCATTTGATCTCGATACAGCCTCTGAATAAGAAGTTGGCTCACTGTTATCTAACGTCTCAGCAGTAGTGAGGGCATAAGTAATTATCTCCTCATACCCATATCTCTCAGGAGGCCTAATCTGTCGCCTCGTTCTACCACCAGCTATAGTATTATTCTCCATCTGTTGAGCTGTTTCTACATTATCAGTAACAACATCAGAAACCCGTACCTGAGGTGCTGGAATACTCTCGAGCTGAACAATCTGCTAATCTGACTGTATCTCTATAACATCAGATATCTCAACCTGAACTATATCTCTACCAATGGAGGGTGTGTGTGACGGATTAAGTAGAGCAGACTCATCAAAAGTAACATCTCTACTAGTTAGAAACTTCTGAGCGCATGGATCCCACAATCTATATCCCTTCACACCTGACGAATAACCAAGAAAGATGCACTTCTTGGCCCTAGGCTCCAGCTTTCCATCATTAACATATGCATATGTAGGATAACCAAAAACTTTAATCTGAGAATAATCAGAAGTAGAGCCAGACCATACCTCCTCAGGAGTCTTCATCTGTAATGAAGAATGCGATGTCTTGTTTACAAGATAGCAAGCCATGCTAACTGTTTCTGCCCACCATTCTCTTTTCAAACCTGCATTGGAAAGCATACATCGAGCCTTCTTAAGTAACGTCCTGTTCAATCTTTCAGCCACTCCATTTTGCTGAGGTTGACCTGTACATGTCCTGTGTCTGACTATACCCTGATCTTCACAAAATCTAGTGAAGTCACCTTCAACGAACTCAGGACCATTATCAGTCATCAACCTCTTGATCGGCATCCCTCTTTGTTTTTCAAGCAGAATCTTCCATTTCTTGAAGACATCATACACTTCATTTTTTTGCTTCAGAAAATAGCCCCAAACTTTACGTGAGTAATCAAGTTAGTACCTGCAAGCTCTACATCACAACTAAAGCAACTGATGTGGAAATAGCAGATGTGGAAATAGCAACTGAACCTATCACGGTAGTACCTGTAAGCTCATACAAAGTACCAACCCTATTCCCTTTCATCACAACTAAAGCACCTTTACTTACCCGCATGACTCCATCTTGAGCAGTGTACTTGTATCCACTAGACTCAAGGGTACCTAGAGAAATCAAGTTCTTTTTCAACTCCGGGACGTGACGTACATCACTCAAGGTTCTAATAGCCCCATCAAAAATTCTCACATGGACTGTCCCAATCCTCACTGCCTTACAAGCAGCATCGTTACCCATCAAGACAACCCCACCTTGTATAGACTTATACGTGGAGAGCCAGTCTCTGTTTGGAGTAACGTGAAACGAACAACCCGAATCCATGACCTACTTATCCTTGGACTTGGACTGAGAATCAGCAACTAATAGAAACTCCCCTTCACTAGCCTCCTCTATAATACTAGCCTCAGCGAACTTGTCATTGCCCTGGTCACCCCTATTACCCTCTTTTGATTTATTCTTAAATTTGTAACAATCTTTCTTTATGTGCCCTTTCTTGTGACAATAATGACACGACAGGTTCTTATGTCTAGATTTGGACCTAGACTTATTCCCACCATTGGATCCCTATGTTCTGGTCTACCTCTCACATGCAAACCACTGCCTGAGTCATTCACTGAGTCAGATAATTCCCTATCTACCCGTTCTTTACTCACAAGGTTTTTTTTTTACCTCATCAACAGTAATGGTCGGCCTACCCCCATATATCATGCTTTCTATGAAGCCCTTATACGAATTAGAGAGCAAACACAGTAATATCATAGTTTGATCCTCGTCCTTAGGGACATCATCCAAAGCCTTTAATTCTTGTATAATTGAGGTAAACTCGCTAAGATGGTTTTTAAGAGATGTACCTTCTGTCATATGGAAAGTGAACAACCGACGCTTCACTGCGAGTTTGTTGGAGACTGACTTGTGGCAAAACATGTCTAACAATTTCTCCCATAACTCCTTTGCGGTTTTCATCTCCAAGACCTCTTATAGAACATCATCAGCCAAACACGTCTGTATCGCTGTGAGAGCCTTATCATCCAACTCTTTCCATTGTGCCTCGGTCATAATCTCGAGTTTCTTCTCTTTCCTCTCCAGTGCTTTCTTCAAGCTGTTCTGAGTCAGGAGTCCTTTCACACGGACTTGCCATAAGCTAAAGCTTCCTTGACCATTGAACTTCTCTACCTCGGTCTTAATATCTAATGCCAGTGTATCAATTCAAAGAACCAGGCTCTGATACCAATTTGTGTGGAAATAAACAATTCTCCCGGATCACAATCAAATCAAATACCACGACAATAACGAGAAATAAATGAACTAAAAGAGAAACAAAACAATCGACACAATGATTTACGTGAAAACCCCTTTACAGTTGAAAGAAGATAAAACCACATGCGAAGATCGGAGCTTTTATTATTGAATCAAAAGAAGAATTACAATAAACTCTCTCACACTCAATTTGTATTGTGGCAGCGCCGCTAGGAAATTACCTCACTTTTATTTTGGATACCTAATGACGTAACCCTACGTCCCTACTTATAGCCACGCAGGAAACGCGGTTCCCTATTGATCGGGGGGTCCCGATCGATCGGTTATAGATCGGCCTGCTCTCTGGAGGCCTCCTTCTTTTACGTAACTTTCCCGATCGATCGAACTCCTCACCGCCCTTCTCCTTAATATGCCAAGTAATTTTGAGACATTTTCCTAACAAACCCTAATCATGATTTCTTTTATAAACCCAAAAAGAAAAACGAAAAATAATTTAACAAGTGAACAAGACCCAGCGGCAGCCATTAAAAAAAAAAAAAAAATTTCCCCTGATAGTTAGAAAGGTAACTTTCAGAACAAAATTAGAGCACCAACTGAAGCGGAATGCAAGGATGCCTAAATGACCGGGGCTTCCATTGGAAGGTATCAATGCAAAACACTTTTTTGATAATTACAAAGAAGAGAATCCTCAGAAAAGTGCAAGAGATAGTCATATAAATATACAAGAGTTCTTTGTCTTGCTTTCGGGTCCCCAATTGTTGGGACGCCGCTTTTATAATGAGTTGTGCTCTTCATATATAGTAAAAAATATAAATATACAACAGTTAAAGGCACTAATAAAAGATACAAGAACCGTAGACACGAATCAATGCAAGAACATTTACATTTCTATTGTAGTTTCAAGGTTAGATAGATATTTAGACAACAAGAATGTCACAAACCTAATATGATTGTAACTTTCAAATTTCATTGGGCCTTTAGGTCTAACCCATAGAATTAGTATATATGAGATCCACATAAACCCAAGTAAAGTTTTGTCCTAAACTCAATTGGTATTAGGTGGAGTAATAATGTAGGCTTATATATTGATCTCTTCTCTCTCACAGCTTATATGTGGGATTTTATTAGACTCATGAATGAAGTCCTTAACAACAAACATTATCATATATGAACCTTGGGACATTGCAACACAACCTTAACCTAGATGATTATGAAAGAAATAAGTATGAAGTTTAACAAATTTTACCTGATATGTTGCTATTACAAACTTATGTTCAAACTGTAGGATATGGTTGTAACACATCAACATTCTTTTTTGACACGAATATAACTTCCTCAACCATTCTTAAACAACCTGTTTCTATGGAGCAGTGATAGGATTCTTCTTTCTCCAAGTTGTGGCCGATCTTAATAACATTACTAATTGCTTTGTCATTGAATTGGAGACCTCTAGTAGATTGTTGATTGGATTCATTGTGGTCTAATCCTATACTGGCAGCAAACCCACTCCTAACTAGCTGCAATGTAGAAGAGTAGAGGGTTACAATACACAAAGTTACAAGCATGACAAAGAAAAAGAAGAAAGAGATCTCATTGTGGCAGAACAAGTGAGCTTTGACCCTGATCATGCAGAAGTACATCAATATTGAGCAATGAGTCTGTAACACACGATAACCTCAGCACAGGTTTCGACCACATATCCAAAAGTGCCCTCGATCACTGCATTCAGAGCTTAGGGTGATTGTCCTTTCTATGAGCGGCGTGAAAGACTTACACCAAGCCATAAATGCATTTTTTGTATTCTTCGATGGCCTTGAATTTATAGACATGTACACCAGGATCTTTTCAAAGGTTGCATTTTCTATCTGGCTGAAGATGTGCACTCACAATGAGATCGGATGGAGCAGCATGAATTGTGATGTTGGGTGTGAAATAAGTTTTGTGATATTTTTGAAAATATTCCAGTTAATTTTCTTATTCATTTCTATCAAGATGTCCATGAACATTATAGGCCATATGATGTGCCCAAATGGAATGTTCAACCTATAATAGCTTGCTTGATGGATTCTACAACCCATACTACTATAGTAAGAAACTAGATCGTCACTGCAAAACTCTAGCATCGTTGCAGATTGTAGAAAGGAGAAAACGTACCCATTCAAGGGATACGGACACGTTTATATATCATAAGTATAGAATACAATATATAGGTATGCAGAAGTATATAATGGGATAACGTAAGAAATACACAAATACAAATATACAGTAACCAAATAGATATAAGGTATCTTTGATTTTTGCCAAAATATGAATCATGGTTGCAGGGATAGGGTTTTTAAAAATAATAAAAAAATTCTAACCTTTTTGAATTAATAAAAAGGCTCTTAAGTTTTTATTTTGTTATATTAATAAAAAGACCTTAAAAGGTCCCTTGTTAGCGCGATGACGTCATTTCGATCAACAGAGCTGATGTGACAATTGCATTTCTAATAATGCTACAATAAAATGACAAGGGTACTTTTTATTACTTTACTACATCCTTAATAGAAAACAGGTGTCGCGTCAACTCTGTCGAAGAAAATTGACATCATCATGCTGGAGAGAAGCCTTTTTATTAATATGACAAAAATTTAAAAGTTTTTTTATTAATTCATAAAGGTCGGGATCCTTTTTATTATTTCCAGCAACATTATAATATCATTTAAATAAGCAATGCAATGATACCAGAAGATACTATACAAGAAATATAATACAGAAAGTCACTATTCCGTTTGCAATTTGATTAAGTTAATGATTTTATGTTGCGTCACTCATTATGTAAATTAGAGTTCTTTTTTACACAAAACTAAGTCAAATATGATTTACTTAACCACTTCAACTTTTGTTTTTAAACGAAAACACTTGTTATAATGCAATTTTTTTCGATTAACCAATTTTTGTCAATGCCTTTAGCATAACATTAAAATTTACATGGCATGCAAGCGAGTTTGTTGAAAAAAAATGCATAAAAGTAACTGAGAAACGAGGAAATGTGGATTCAAAGCCGGAGCCATGAATACAAATAATCTCGATTTAAGCCACTTTGATGATTGTTACTGTAAGCACATCATGACAGAGAGGTGTCCGAGATTATTGGCTCGGCTTCAGTTTAGGTCATTTCTTTTTCATATGACTTTCCTTTTTACTGGTCGTTTTTGGCTGGCTTCAGGCCTCGTTTGTACGAGTAAGCATGTCTTGTACGGCACTCCGGTGTCACTTATTGAAAAAAAATGACAGAGAGGTGTCTTATGAAGATCGAATTAAAGATGAAATCCATGAAATAACATGTTAGGTTTACAAAATGATCGTTTTGACATAAGAGTAACTTCTTCGAAGAAGGTTTGGTCACAACACAAATAGATTTGCACCAAGGTTTGTATTGTTGATATCTAGTGGTTAGTCTCCTAACTCTCCAAGCAAGAGATTTTGGGTTCAAAGCTCATCTCCTCCTTCGACCCTTCCTCAAATGTTGGTTTTCCTTTTAAGGAAAGTTGTTGTACTTATCAATATTAATATATGCTTATTCGATTGTGTAATTAATTAGTTTCTGAGTTAAGAGCACAAACATAGCATTGCATTGCAAAGAAAGTAAGTCATACCAGAGAAAATTTTATTTATGACAAGGCTAGATCCATCCTTGCTAATGACTTGGTGTGATTGTGCATGCTCGTTTGTTGAGCCTAGAATTAAAGCACTTGATGAACCATTACTATCACCAACTTGCAATTGGTCAGTAGAAGCCTCCAGCTGGTGACATTCATTACTGTAGGAGTCTTGATACCACCTATTAAAAGCACCCACAGGACACACAAACCATAAATTTAAGTAATAATCATAAACAAAAGGGACGGGGGAGGATTTTTTGAATTTACGTGGTTTAACCGAAGCTTACATCCATGGAGGGGAGCACGATAAATTTTTTTTTTATTTCAATTGGAGTTTACATAAGATGTCTCTCAACTCTCAATCTTCTCAAACCCTTAACTCTCAACCCTAACTGGAATATACACAACCCCGTGTATATATAGAGCCTCCCATACTAAACTCTAGTGTGACATAGGCCTAAATAGAGCTTGCTGTTAGGAATATGTCTCAAAATTATGTATTTAAGATTTATGGGTTGCTGAGGGGTCACTGATCGATCGAGGAGATGTCCTATCGATCAGGTGAATTAAGTTAAAATCTAGTTTTTAGGCTGAGAGAGGGCCTATCGATCGGGGGTCTATTTCATGTAACCCTAGCCGTTTAGCATAAATATAGGGGAAGGGGGTACGTTTTAAGTATCCAATCAAAGAGAGCCGCCATCCAATCAGAATCCAATTAAAGTGAGGTCAGCTGTCGTCATTAATTTGAGAGCATTACGAGAGTTAACAAAAAGTGCTTCATAATTCTTTCATAGATCTCGTTCAGAAAAAGTGTCGTTGTAATCCTTCCATCATTCAAGTATCAATAAAGAATCTCCATCTCCACCTGTGGTTTTCTCCCCTCTTAATTAAAAAAGGGTTTCCACATAAATTATTGTGTGTTGTTTTTGTTTATTCTTCCGTTTACCTATTTTGTTTACTACTCGTTTGTGTGAGTCATATTATTTGAATTGAATTAAGTGATTAGGGTTAATGCTTCTGCATCAAGTATCTATATTACAAATTGGTATCGTGAATACCAGATTTGTCAAGGTTAGATTTTCCTAACAATTGATATCAGAGCATATCAAGTTTGTTCCAGATTTTTCTAACACTGGCCAAATCTTATATTTTATAAATAAAACCCAATACAACTAGGCTACATATATAACTTAACAATTACTTTCCCAGCCTTTACCCTTTCCTGGCCTAACATTTTTAGGACGAAATTAAAGCACATATTATAAATGGGGCACTTTGCATGCATTACAGATATATTATTTTTGTTCTAACTTGTATTCTTCTATAAATACTTTGTTTAGGTGACCGATTTGAGAGTGTGTCGAACAATTTCACTTCCCCATGTGTTGAGGTCGCCGTAGAGGGCCCGAGGAGGCCGTTTACTCGTGCGGCCAAGTGTGAGGGCCACGCTCCCACTTGACTATTTCATCATGGTGGTTGGTTGTTGGAATATTAGGGGGCTTAACAATCCCCAATCTTCCCGGGCTGTTCGTGATTGGATTTCTTCCAATCGTTTATCTGTCATTGGTTTGGTCGAGACCAAAACCAAACCTACTGATGTTGAGGGGGTGATTGGTCGGTGTACCGATGGGTGGAGCTTTCTCTTCAGTGGCGTTTGCCCTACGTGGTGTCACATTATCGCTGCTTGGGATTCGAGCATTCATAGAGTCGAGCTCAATCGAGGAGGAGACTAGTTCCTTACTTGTCGTATCTCTGATCTTTCTGGGGCTGTGAGCTTTCTCGCTTCTTTTGTTTACGGCTTTAACGAGCCGGGTCCTCGCCGAGCTTTATGGGACTATATTCGGAGCACTAGCTTGAGTCTCTTGGGTGAGCCTTGGATCCTTCTTGGGGATTTCAATGCCATCCTTACTCTTTCCGATCGATGCGGTGGCCAGGAGGGTTGGCCAGGTCACACGGACGAATTCCAGGAGTGCCTTACTGAGGCCGAGCTGACACCTATCTCCTCTTCGGGTCTTCACTTTACATGGTCCAATAAGGCCGAGGGTGACCGCTTAATTCTCAAGCGGCTTGACTGGTGCCTAGTTAGTGAGGGTTGGCTTCGTGACTTCCCCATTGCATCCGCTGAGTTCCTTGCCCGACATGTCGTCTCAGACCATAGCGCCACTGTGGTACGAGCGCTTGGGGAACGTCATGCCCTGCGACTTCCTTTCAAGTTCTTCAATTTTTGTGCCGATCACGAGGACTTCCTTCCCACGGTCAGACGAGTCTGGGACACTTGTGTTGAGGGTTCTCCGAAGTATCAGCTCACTCAGAAGCTGAAGCTGCTGAAGAGTGAGTTGAAGGCCCTCAACACCCGCCACTACAATCACATCTCGGCCAAAGTCGAGGTGGCCCGTGATGCATGGGCCACGAGCCAGAGGGCCTTGGATGAGGACCCTAAGAGTCCTTCTCTGCGTCTCGAGGAGCGCTGACTTTTTCATGAGTATTCGGCTTTGTCTCGGGATGAGGAGGCATTCTACCATCAGAAGTCGCGTATTCAGTGGCTTTCGCTCAGGGATCAGAGCACTCGGTTCTTTCATCGATCTGTTCTCCATCGGCAGGCCTAGAACCGGATCTCGTCGATTGTGGACTCTGATGGTGTGAGGACATATGATCCGCAGTTGATCTCTCAGACCGGGGTTACTTTCTTCCGGGATTTGTTGACTAAGCCGGGTGGTCCGCTGACTGAGGATGTTTCTGACATTTTTGAGACTCACATCTCCGAGGATCAGGCTCGCCCGCTTATTTCCACGATCTCCGCAATTGAGGTTTGGGATGCTCTTTTTTCCATAGGCGATGACAGGGCCCCAGGGCCTGATGGCTACACCTCCTTTTTTTTTAAGAGGGCCTGGGAGGTGGTTGGAGGAGCAGTGATTAGGGCCGTGCAGTCTTTCTTCGTTTCAGGGAGCATGGTGGGTGCCCTGAACACCACCCGGATATGTCTTGTGCCTAAGGTGGAGACTCCCTCCACCTTTGGCGACTTCCGCCCTATCTCTTGTTGCAACGTGATCTATAAGTGCATCACTAAGATCATTGCAAACAGGTTGAAGGGTGTCCTTCCTGGGGTGATTGGGGATGCTCAGTCAGCGTTTGTTCCGGGTCGTCGGATTTCCGACAACATCCTTTTGACACAGGAGTTGATGTGCTGTTATCACCTTCAGGTCCCGCCTAGTTGTACACTGAAGGTCGATATCCGTAAGGCTTTTGACACTGTCCAATGGGATTTCATCCTAGCTGGTATAAGGAGTATTGGGATTCCAGAAGTCATGATCGGGTGGGTCTGCGAGTGCCTCTCTACGGCCCGCTTTTCTATCGCCATCAATGGCGAGCTTCAGGGATTCTTCCGCTCCAATCGAGGTGTACGTCAGGGTGACCCTCTCTCTCCTTATTAGTTTATTATCGCTAAGGGGGGTCTCTGAGGGCTGCTTCGCCGTGCTATTGATGACCCGCATTTTCGCTATCATCCGAGCTGCCGTCGTACTGGGTTGACACACTTATGTTTCGCTGATGACCTGATGATATTCTGTCGGGGTGATATGGGTAGTGTATCCGTTGTTCGTGAGGTTTTGGACCGCTTTGCTATACTCTCGGGGCCGTCCTCGAATGCAGCGAAGAGCTCAGTTTTTCTAGCAGGGGTGGACTCTGCGACTCAGCGGGATATTTGGGTGTTCTGGGTTTCAGCCTTGGGCAGTGCCCAGTTCGTTATCTGGGAGTACCACTTACCACTTCTCGGCTGCGGTACATTGACTGCAAGCCCCTGCTGGATCGTATTCTCTCTCGTATACGGCTCTGGACCTCCCGTTCGCTTTCGTGTGCTGGTCGCCTACAGCTTATCCGCTCTGTTCTTTTCGCCACTCAGGTCTACTGGTAGTCGATCTTCATGCTTCCGAAGACGATGATCAGAAAGATTGAGTCGACTCTTGCGGCGTTCCTTTGGAGAGGGTCTTCGATGGCCCCGGGAGGGGCAAAGGTTGCTTGGAGGCATTTGCGTTACCCTAGGCGAGAGGGTGGTCTTGGGATCCGCCGCCTTGCTGAGTGGAACCAGGCTTCGATCATGAAGCATATCTGGTTCCTACTTTCTGACCCCTCCTCTTTATGGCCACGTTGGGTTCATCTGAACCGGCTTCGAGGGCGGAGCTTCTGGACTATCCGGGCTACGAGTTCGGCTTCTTGGTGCTGGCGTCAGATCCTATAAGTTCGCCGCCTCTGCTCTGGTTTGACCTATCATGTCATAGGCAATGGCCTTGACACTGCCCTATGGACCGATTACTGGCTGCCATGTGGTCGTCTTTCGGAGCGCTTCCCTGCTCGACTGCTCACCTCTTCTGGGCTTCATTGGGATTCTCGGGTCTCATCCATTATTGAGGGTGGTCAGTGGAGATTTCCACAGGGTTGTTTGGAGCTCCGACCCATCTAGGACATGATTGACTTTAGCCCTCGGGCTGGTGTAGCGGACTCCATCCGGTGGTTGGGTGACCCTTCGGGGCGCTTTACCACCAAGTCCGCTTGGGAGATGCTGCGGAGTAAGAGAGAGGAGGATACCATTCATCACCTTTTATGGTTTTAGATGCATATACCGAGACACTCCTTCATTCTCTGGCTCGCTACTCGACAGCGACTTTGGACCCGGGACCGACTTCGGCGTTTTGGAGCACTAGAGATTCAAAGTGTTTGTGTGCTCTGCGGTTCTACTGACGAGACTCATGAGCACCTTTTCTTCGCCTGTTCCTTTTCCGCCTCGGTCTGGAGCTCTGTCACTCCGAGTACATCTATCGCTTGGCCCACCCTTCCTTGGGGTGATCTTGTCGCTTGGACTGCTCAGCATCTCATGGGACGGGAGATTGGCAGTATCATAGCTCGACTTTGCCTCTCTGCGACTGCGTATACTGTCTGGTACGAGCGCAACCTTCAGGTTCAGCGTTCCTCGTCCAGATCAGTTGCGGCCGTACGAGAGGAGATTACGGGTTTGGTCAGGAGCCGCCTACTTGCTGCTTCTTTGTTTAGAGGAGCCCACCGTCACGCCTCATTGCTTCGACACTGGGGTTTTGAGATTTAATTTCTTTTTGTCCCTTTTGTTGTTTTCTGGTTGCATGTTGTATGGACTTTGTCTGAACTTTTTTGACGTTGTTTCATACTTGTAGGCTTCGGCCGTGTCCTGGGGTATGCCCCTTGTAACTTGTACTCATTTTCTTTCATCTATATATTTTGCTGACTTACCAAAAAAAAAAAAAAAAATACTTTGTTTAGCTGTCCGTACAGTAATTCAATTGAGATCAATCTCGGGAATATTCCAGAGATCAAAACGCCCTTTTTTTTTTCTTCTTGCCCTTGTTCCTCATCTTGCTCATACCCTAGCCTAGAAGGCTGCAGATTTTCCTCAATTCTTCTATTTTTCTGCTCTAATATGGTATGAGAGCACAAATTTATGCTTCTGCATCACTGATTTGCTTGCTTTTTTCTACAAATTTATCAAAAGTCTTTGAAATCCTTCAACGAAGTGAGAATAAAACAACATAAATACAATAAAATTCGTTCACAACATAAATATTAAGTTATAAGAACTTCAAGCATAAAAAAAACACATTAACAGCTAATAGTTAAAAAATCACGATAAAAATAAAATGAGTAAACTTACATGGAATCATATGTGAAGGCCCTCTCAATTTGGAGGCCTAGAGGGGTTGCTCGGGTTTCTTGTGGTAGTGTTCGGGTCTGTATTGCTGCCGAGTTTGTAGAGGTATTCCCAAAAGTAATCATCTTCCTCAACCCTTCCTGTTGGAATACCTTAGATAACACCGTGTAGAATTTGGGAAGGGGGTCCATCAGAGGGATCTCATGCCTTATGGTGGAGAAAGGCTCACTGAGACCCATTAGAAAGTGCAGGCGAAACCAATAGCGCTGCAAGAACACTTAGGAAAGGTATCGTAGCGAACATAATCTTCCCAAATCGATATCATCTTCAGAAAATATGTGGCTACATTCATGTCTCCTTGTTTTAAGTCAAATAAGGCCTTCTTCATCCGAAAAATATTTATGGATTTAGCAACACTGGCATATTGATCCGCAGATGACTCCATAACGGGGGGAGAGAGAGAGAGAGAGAGAGAGAGAGAGAGAGACCCCAGGCTAGATGGAAGAAGGCGAAATATTACAGTTAATTTTTTTCAGATAGATATTTTGTACGAATTTGTTAAGCTATTTTTTGTTAGGTGGTTAAGATGGCTAAGATATTTTTATTGTTGTGTAGATTTTTTGGTTGTTTCTAGAGACTTCTTGTCTCTCTCTTGTTCGTCTCTCTCTCGTGGCCAATACTACAGAATTTTATATTTTTGATTCAATCTCTTTTTTAATATTCCAAACTTTAGGGTTAAATAAAAAGGCTAGATCTTTCCTTTGTATTTTATTAAGAAAATAATAAAATTACAAAGTGGGGCAGAAAACTCGTTTACTCACAACCCAAGGAGTCAAGAAATCTGCACAATAACAATTCTAAATTATCAAAAAAGCCTCTGATCCATTGATCGTACCAAATGATGCCGGATTAAAAGAGATCGGCTAAAACTCATTGATTCCGTTAATATCTGAGCAATAAACTAAATAGGTAAAAAAAAAAAAAAAAAAGGCTCGATTTCTCACGTCCGGAAAAAAGGAGAAACAAAACAATTGGACTTTTCTGGAAAATAATACCTAAAATGTTAATTTCTCTTCCTTTATATAGAGGAAGTAAAGAGCATGTTCCCAAAATAATGCTCAAAAATAAAAAATAAAATAAATAATGCTGAAAATAAAATATTTACTTATTTACGGTCCACGTGGCAAATATAAACTGCATTTAAAAAACTCAGTTATTTTCAAAAAAAACACGTTAACAAGACGCGTTTATTTTCACATAAAACCGCGTCAAAAAAACGCGTTTTTAACATTAAGCCGCGTTTATTTAACGCGGCTTTATCTAACATAAACCGCGTTTACTTAACGCGGTTTATTTTCGATAAACCCGCGTTTAGTAAACACGGCTTTCTACAAGTGCCCAACAATACCCATCTTCTACTATCTCTCATTGAGCCCCGTTTCGGGAAAGCGGTTTAATATCAGTGGCCAATCCCAAGCATCCTGTTTTCACACAATTATCATGGTTTTCAGCTTCTAAATGTTAAAAAATTTTATTGATGTCCTTTGCCTAATTATAATATATCCCCAACAGCAATTAATACAAATAATTACGCAATATGAACACAGTAGTTTAAATACAATTATATTTTAATAAAATATCACACATTCATATCATGAAAAAAGAACTTCTATTTTAATAAAATATGTATACAATGTACAAATATAATATTTAAATAAAATTACATAGATAAAACCGCGCCCCATAGACGCGGTTACTTATAAACCGTGTCAGTAAAACATGGTTCAATACCTAAAAAAAGCGTCTTGTTAACACGGTTCTGTAGAGTGTATGTCGCGTCACTCTCATGTGGTTTATTTTGAAAAGAACCGCTTCAATTAAACGCATTTAATGTCTTAAAACCGTATAAACGTAATATTTTATTTTTAGGATTATTTTTCTATTATTTTTAGCATTATTTTGGGAACCGGCTCGGAAGTCAGAGCTAAAATTAAGAAAGAAAAATAATTAAAAAAAGGAAAATAAAATCAATTTCAAATTTCAAATTCAAAATCGTGATATTTGACATTGAGCTTTGCCGTTGCTTGATCTCCGCCGAGCATCCAGCCAACGTTACTGAGATTCTAGCCTTGGTCTTCGCCAAGCCATTTGGTTGTCCCGCCAATGCCAAGCCCCTTGATGTTGCCGCAATCCTTGTCCCGCCATTGACCCGCTTAAACAGCCACAGGATATATGGCGGCTGCATCACTAAGTTTAAAAAAAAGGTAATATACTAGTATTAATAATTTTTTTTTTTGGCACCGAATTAGGAAAAAAAAACTAATTATTTTTAGTACTGTATGGTGGAGTGTGAACCCCACTTGCCGCCTTAAGTGGGGAAGCTTCAAGCAAATTCTAATATGAAAAATTAATTAATAGAACACCAAATTATTAATATATGAATTTTTTTAGCACTACACTTATAAAAGTAAAGAAAAAGGTTATTGTGCTAGCAAAATAAATATTTTCGTGTTGAACTTCACCTCAACTAATTTTTTTAAGCACTATATTATATCTAACACTTGTTCATATACTTGTATCCTATGTCGTAATTCAATTTATTTTCACTCAAAAATGCTAATGTGAAATATGGTTTTGATAATATGTAAGTATATTTTGGTAATGTATTTAATTATAAAAGTGTCTCAGTTGTATATTTAAGGCGTCCTGGCTATAAAAATGGTGTGTGTCGATACACGTACTATAAAAATGCTCTCTGAATGCAGTGTGTCGACACACAGCCCCAGCGTCTGGGACTAATATTTCTGTAATATTTTGAGCTGTCTGTCGACACATAGCATCCAAAGAGCGTTTTGATCCAATTGCAAGCTTTGTTTGATCAACCAATCAAGTTAAAGCCTTTCAACAAAGTGCGAGCATGTGAAAGGGTGTTTAACTTTTTGACCTAGAGTACCAGATTTTTTTATTTTCTAACATAAACATATATATATATATATATATATATATATATATATATATATATATATATATATATATGTATGGTGGCATTCTTATTAGGGGGTAAGAGCGAGAGGGAGAATCCTAGTGTTCTATTGTAATGAACGGCTAAGATTGGTTGGACATTAAAAAAAATAACGATTTTTGTTAAATTTTACTAGGCCTTTGGGCCAGACCCATGGAGTTGGAACACATGAGGTTCACATATAAGCCCAAGTGGGGTTCCATTCTAAAACTAATTGGCAATTGGTTGAGTAACCAACTAGGCTTATAATGTGATCTCTTCTCTCTCACAACTCCAATGTGTGATTCTAATTATTAGTCTCACATGTGGAGTTTCAACACTCCCCCTCACATGTGAGTCTACGATAAATGCAACACTCGCCTTCTCCGACCCACTTAGATCAAACATTCATTGGAGAGGCCCTCGGTCCAACAAATTCAAATGCACCTCTCTTCATGAGGACACGGTGCAACAAACAAGAAATCGGGATCATCAACCCGCTCTAATACCATGTTAAATTTTACTGGGCCTTTGGGCCAAACCCAGGGAGTTGGAACACATGAGAGCCACATATAAGCCCAAGTGGGGTTCCATCCTAAAACCAATTGGCAATAAGTGGAGTAACCCACTAGGCGTATAAGGTGATCTCTTCTTTCTCACAACTCCAATATGGGATTCTAATTACTAGGCTCACATGTGAAGTTTCAACAATTTTGATTATATGTAAGTATATTTTACTAATGTATGCTCAAAATAAAAGTGTCGTGGTTATATATTTAAGGTGTTGTGGCTGAAAAAATGGTGTACGTCGATACACGTACTACAAAAATGCTATCTGAATGCGGGGTGTCACATACAATGCAAGTGTCTGGGACCGAAGCTTCTGTAATATTTTGAGTTGTGTGTTGACACATAGCATCAGAAAGCGCTTTTGATCCAATTGCAAGCTTTGTTTGATCAACCAATCAAGTTAAAGCCTTTCAACAAAGTGCGTGCATGTAAGAGGGTGTTCAACTTTTTGACCTAGATTCAAGGACACAATCGTATTATTATAAACAATTTTATGGATAGCAGCACAAATACTTGGGCTTTGTTTGATGTACGGGAAGTAGATGCCGGAAGTTTCAACTTATAGGGAAACAAATTGTGGCTCTTATTTGGTATGTAGGAAGTAGGTAGAATATGAAAAATGAAAATTGCTAAGTATAAGACTATATTGTATAGCTCTCAATATTGTATGCATTGAGCCCATTGGGCCTGCTCTATGTATCTTGTATAGCCCATTCATTATTCTATAAATATACGGGAGGGCCACTGCTCCAAGTGCGCATCTCATTCTTTCATGGTAATAGAGCTCTCCCGGGCCCTCTCGTAAAGGCAAACTCTAGCCTTCGTTTTTCAATTTTCATTCTTTCCCAAAAAAAAAAAAGGGTCGAAAACCCTAACCTAGCGTCCAGTGCTGCCTCCGTGTTGCGCCGCCACCCCTGCACCACCGCTCACCCCTCCCTCCCGGTGCACCTCCCTCCCGCCCCTGCAGGACCGGCCGCTGCCCTCCCGTGCCATGCAGTGCTGCTGTCGTCACTCTCCCGTTCGCACCTTCCCTGTCCTCTCCCTCGCGCCCCCTGTCACCGACTTGTTAACATTATCAAGTGAAACCCTAACCCGTTCTCTGTCACATCCATTGGAAACTGCAAGCAATTCAGCCATGGCTACCAATTAGGAGGAGTATCAGCGTGAACACCTCCACAGGTCAATGTTTGATAGTGTAGAACCTCGAAGTTCTGTTATGGACACACAACCCGGGCTACCTTTCTTCGGTACTCCTATTTATGGTGAGCATATGTTATATCCACCACTTTTTTATCCTGCAATTAATACTTATGCCACTGGATCTACTTTCTATTCAGGGTTTGCATTTCCTCAAACTATTTTTCAATCTCTTACTGCTCATTCTACTCCTAAAGTTGATTTTTCCTAGATAATGGATAGTGGTGCATCGTCTCATATGACTAATAATCCCAGTTTGTTAACATCTCTTCGTCCTTATCATGGTTATGATAAAATAATAGTTGGTAATGGCGCTTGTTTATCGATTGCTGGGATTGGAGCTGGTTCTCTTATTGCACCTGTTGGTCATTTCAATTTGCATAACGCTTTCTATGTTCCTGGTCTTTCCACTAATTTAATCTTTGTTCGTCAATTCTGTAAAGATAATTCTTGTCTTTTAGAATTTGACTCCGGTGGTTTCTCCATTAAAAATGCTAAAACGATGTTCCTCATTATTCGTTGTGCTAGCTCGAGGCCTCTTTTCCCTGTTCCCAAACCAAACTCAATTAGTCGCCCAGGTCAATCCGGACAGCTAGTGGCATCCTCCCCACATGTTTCCCTAATTGCTTCCAAACACACACAATCTCTCTGAAATCGTCGACTTGGCCATCCCGGGGAGCCAGTCTTGTCAACTTTAGTTAAACAAAAGTTTATTTCTTGTTCGAGTTCTTCTGAGTCCAGTTTGTGTCATGCTTGCCAACTCGGTAAGCATACTCGATTACCTTTTCAAAAGTCTGTAACTAGTACTACGTGTCCTTTCGATATTGTTCATTCTGATGTATGGACGTCACCTGTTATCAATTTCAGTGGTTTTAAGTATTATTTGCTATTATTGGATGATTATTTTCATTTTGTGTGGATTTATCCTATGCGTGCCAAATCTGAGATTTTTGACCTGTTTATTCAGTTTCGTAATCTTGTGTTGAATCAATTTGGCGTGGAAATCAAGAATTTTCAATGTGATAATGGCACTAAATATATCAACCGTGACTTTAATAGTCTTTTTCTGCAAAGGGGCATTCTCAGTAGGGTTTCCTGCCCTCACACCTCCCAACAGAATGGGAAAGCTGAACGCATGCATCGTACTATTGGTAACATGATGCGTTCCCTTTTATTTCAAGCCTGTATGCCTTTGGAATTTTGAGTTGAAGCGGTTTCTGTTGCAGTTCATACTATTAATCGCCTACCATCTATCTCTATTAAGAAAAAGATCCCCATTTAACGTTTATATAAGCAGAAAGTTAATTATGATCATCTTCCGCCACTCACAAACTTGCTCCGTGCTCTACTTTATGTGTCTTCTTGGGCTATCCCCCAAATCATAAGGGTTACAAATGTCTGGATCTTTCTACTAATAAAGTTATTATTTCGAGGCATGTTGTTTTTGAGGAAGCAGATTTTCCATTGGCACGATTGGGCACTCTCTCTCAAAATACGATGACCGGGCTTCAACAAATTTTCTCTTCCCCGCTTGCGTCTTCTCCATTCGCGGGCCTCACTCCACCGCACCCGCCACCCCTCCCTTTGCACCACCGGGGTCCCCTGCGGCCCCGTCACCCGTCGCTGCAGCCGCCCCTGCGGCCCCATCACCCGCCACTGCTGTGCCACCCCCTACTTCCTCTATTCATCCTATGGTGACTCGTGCTCATGCTGGTATTGTCAAGCCTCTTCTCAAGCCTTCTATGATTGCTCATAGCTCTTTGCTCGAGGTACCTTTTTCTTATAAGCAGGCCCTTACTGATGATAATTGGAAGCATGCCATGCTTGAGGAATATAATGCCCTTATTCGTAATAACACATAGGATCTTGTTCCTCCACCCCCTCATGGTAACATTGTTGGCTCCAAGTGGGTCTTCCGTATTAAACAAACATCTACAGGTCAGACTGAATGCTATAAAGCACGGTTGGTTGCTCAGGGTCCTACACAGCAATATGGTATTGACTACGGTGAAACTTTCAGTCCCGTTGTTAAACCTGCTACTGTTCGTACTGTTCTGACTATTGCCACCTCTCATCACTAACCTATTCATCAGCTCGATGTCAAAAATGCTTTTCTTAATGGTACACTTAATGAAAAGGTCTACATGAAGCAACCGCTGGGTTTCATCAGTTCTCAATATCCTAATCATGTTTGTAAGCTTCGTAAGTCTCTTTATGGTCTCAAACAGGCACCTCGTGCCTGGTACACTCATTTTGCTACCTTTTTACAAGGGTTGGGTTTTTGCAGCTGTACGTCAGATTCTTCTTTGTTTGTCTTACGTCGTGGGCATGATATGGCTATTTTACTGGTTTATGTTGATGATATCCTTCTCACGGCCTCTTCTCATGCAGTCCTCCATGATCTCCTTTGCTCTCTTCAATCTGAATTTGACATGACCGACTTGGGACGCCTCAATTACTTTCTCGGCATCTCGATATCTCACTTATTTTCAGGGTTGTTCCTCTCTCAATCTAAATATGCTCATGATCTCCTGGACCGGGCCGACATGCTCTCCTGCAAACCTGTTGCTACACCTACAGATTCCAAGTCCAAGCTTTCCTTGGACGACGGTGAACTTATGACTGATCCCACTTTATACAGGTCTATTGTTGGTGCCCTTCAATATCTCACCTTTACTCGTCCTGATATTTGCTATGCAGTTCAGCAGGTGTGTTTGTTTATGCATGCTCCACGATCATCACATTGGATGGCTGTTAAGCGCATCCTTCGCTATATTAAGGACACTATTAATCATGGTCTGACTATCTCCCCGACATGTTTGGACCAACTTGTGGCTTATTCGGATGCTGATTGGGTTGGTTGCCCAGACACCCGCCATTCTACTTCAAGTTTCTGTGTTTTCTTTGGAAGCAACATTATCTCATGGTCCTCTAAGCGTCAACCCACTGTCTCTCGTTCAAGTGCCGAGGCCGAGTACCGTGCAGTTTCCAATGCCGTGGCCGAATCTTGCTGGCTCCGGTCTCTCCTCAATGAGCTCAGTATTCTTCTACCACGAGCTACTTTGGTTTATTGTGACAATGTTTCTGTCATGTACATGTCTACCAACCCTATTCAGCATATTCGTACTAAACATATCGAGATTGACATCCATTTTGTTCGTGAGCGCGTTCAATTGGGTCTTGTTCGAGTCCTTCATATTCCTTCCTCACTGCAAATTGCCGATATCTTCACGAAGAATCTTCCGCGTGCTCTTTTTCTTTTATTTAGATCCAACTTTCGCATTTGCTTACCTCCTGCTTCGGTTGAGGGGGGATGTTAGACTATATTGTATAGGTCTCAATATTGTATGTATTGAGCCCATTGGGCCTGCTCTATATATCTTGTATGGCCCATTCATTATTCTATAAATATACGAGAGGGCCACTGCTCTAAGTGCGCTTCTTATTCTTTCACTAAGCAAAATGGGGGGGGGGGGGGGGGGGGGGGGGGGGGGGGGGGGGGGGGGGGGGGGGGGGGGAAGTCTCAAAATAACTCGAATTCGAACTCGGACCTACTCGAACTGAATGAGATCTCATTACCGACTGAATGGGAAATCCTTGCTTCTATTCTCTCTCTCCGAGCGGAGAAACTATTATTTTTTCCTTTGTCTTAAACTTCGGAGATAACTCTCTTCAATTATTCTTGGGATGGGAGTCTTGATCAATAGAATTGAAGGCCCTCAAGAAATCTAATTGCTTCAAAATGCAGAAAGTAACTTACCTAACACCCTAAATAAGTTCTAATTCCCTAATTTTATTTTTTTTATTATCATTATTATTATTTTTTTTACACTAACTTTATTCTGATGCAATTCATCACACTTAGGCCGAAGGATGGGAAGAGGGACTTGAAGCTTCATTTATAACTAAGGAAGCAGCACATACTTTTTGGTACAAGCCCAGGCCTAAGAGGTTCAGGCCGAAGAGGCGCTGGCCCATGAGGCCACTACTGAAGAAGAGCCTGACAGTGGCCCACGGTGGATTGGACCAGCCACCCATGCAGCACAGGAAGTGAAGAATATTGGGCCACCATCCCAGGTTTAGGCCCACTTAGAATGGTGGGCGTGGAGCAGGCAATTAGGCCCATTTCACTGGTTTCTTCACTAAAGTGTCCATTGTGGCACTTGCTCCAGCTCATCATCATCTCTAACGGCCATGGTTGCCATTTACAACATTCTCTTTCTTCAAGATATTTCTAGAGTTCTGTTATGGATTTTCCCACCCGTCGGAGTCAAGACGTCCACACTGACATGGACGAATTACGCAAATTGGTCGTATTAGATTCACGGTAGCAACAGTGAGAAAAGGGGAGAGGGAGAGAGTGTGTGGGAAAATCTTTTTTGCTTTTTATTAGCCCAAAAAAAGAATAAAGAAATACAAATATATAGTTAAAGGAACAAAAGCACGGAAAGGCCCCAAATTACAAGCTAACTAACTAAAAGAAGAGAAAAATATCCTAAATGAACGAAATATCTAAAAGCTGTATCAAAAATATCTAAAACAAAAATTAATATGTCTAGTACGCCTAGGGATGGCAATGGGTCGGGTTTGGGTCGGGTTTACCTTCATCCGGATCCAATCCAGGAAAACCTCACCCAACCCAAATTCAATAAAAACCCATTTATTTTATAAAAACTCAATCGAAGTCCAAATCCATCGGGCGGAACGGATATCCGATTCAAATCCATGACCCATTTAAAACCTAGAATAAGTTATGATATTATAATCTAATATTAATGTATAATAATAATAATGCAATAATTATACCTTAAAAACCAATATTTGGACAAGTAGGCACCATTTTGTTTTTTTTTTTGCTTTTTTAATTTAATATTTATAGAATAATAATGCAATATTAGGCAATCATTCAAAAGCCTTTAGCCACTAATTTTTATATATTTGTTACATTATGTTTTTTACAAAGAATATTACAGTACTAGACCAAACTTCAAATATGTTGGCATAGTAAAAAAATTATTAGAGCATGGTTTTGCTTGTTAAATACTCAAAATTTAGTAATTTAAAAGTTTTATTCTATACTAAACATAATTTCTGGTCGGGTTTGGGTTGAGTTTGATGTCATCCAAATCCAACCCAACCTAAAACCCATTTACCAGCATTCAAATCCAAACCCATTTAAAATCCTTTTTTTACATCCAAAATCCATCGTAAATGGATGAATTTGGATGCCGGATTCCTTTAAGTTGGTGCAAAGATGTTCAAAAGACCCAACTTGCTCAAAATGTTCTGAAAAGCAGACGAAGGAAGAGCTTTAGTGAGAGCATCAGCAAGATGAAGAGCAGAAGGAAGATGAAGGATTTCGATAACACCAAGTTGAGCTTTTCCATGGACAAAGTGACAATCAAGTTCAATATGTTTGGTACCCTCATGGACAAAGATGAAGAAGCAGTGTAGAACAAGCCCTTACTAGGGTAGGCTTTGATATAGCGGAGGACACACAGAGTAGCATCAAGATGAGCCTGACAAGGAGAAGAGACATATTAACTGCGTTTGCCAACAGCAAAATAGAGATCTGGATATGTAATAGTAAGGTAAAGTAGTCTGCCAATAAGTCTTATTGTAGACCTCAGGGTCTAGAAGAGGCGAACCATCATCACGACAAAGCCGAACATTAGCATCCATAGGAGCAGACAGGACGACAACCAAGCATACCAGCAGACTCAAGAATATGGAGAGCATACTATCACTGGGAAATAAAAATCCTAGAAGGAGTATGAACCACTTCAAGACCTAAAAAGTACTTCAGAGTACCCAGATCTTTAAGGCAAAATAAACGATCAAGATCCTACTTGAACTGAGTAACAAAAAAGGGTTGCTACTAGCAATGATAATATCATCGACATAGACTAAAACAGATGTGAAATGAGAAGAGATGGAAAGAATGAAGAGACTACAATCATTCTTAGATTGCACAAAACCAAAATTGAGCAGAGCTGCTGTGAACTTAGCAAACCATTGTTTGGAAACTTTCTTAAGACCATAGAGACTCTTTTTAAGATGGCAAGCAAGAGGCTAAGATGCCTCTTGAATCTGAAAACCAGGTGGCAGGGTCATATAAACCTCCTCAGAAAGATCCCCCTGAAGGAAGGCATTGTTGATATCCAATTGAGAAGATGCCAGTTCTGTACTGCAGCAACACTAAGAAGTAACTTGATAGTAGTGAGCTTAGCAACAGGGGAGAAAGTATCAAAGTCATCAACACTAGAGGTGGCCAACGGGCCGGGCGCCAAGAAACCGCACCAGCCTGGCCCGTGTTTGGTGCGGGCCGGGCCGGGCCTATTTTTGGTGGCCTCAGGGCCCGGCCCGCACAGGTCGGGCCTGGGCCTGCAGTGCAGCCCTTGGATAGAGCGGCTCTAATATTATTAGAGCGGCTTTATTAGAGCCTCTAATATTAAAAAAAAAAAATTATATTATTATAGCCGTTGTTGAATGGCTATAATATTAAAAAAAATATTTATATTTTTTTTTTCTGTAAATACTTAATCCTCCCCAACCCATTTCCTCACAAAATATTTTTTTTTACTTCTAAATATTTACTTCAAAAGATGAACCACCCCCCCCCCCCCCCCCCCCGGCCCCATATGTCAAACTTTGTATTTTTTGATGAACAAATTTGTACTTTTAAATATGTCAAACTTTATATTATTATAGCCGTTGTTGAACGGCTATAATATTAAAAAAATATTTATATTTTTTTTTTCTGTAAATACTTAATCCTCCCCAACCCATTTCCTCACAAAATAATTTTTTTTTACTTTTAAATATTTACGTCAAAAGATGAACGCCCCCCCCCCCCCCCCCCCCCCCTCTCATATGTCAAACTTTGTATTTTTTGATAAACAAATTTGTACTTTTAAATATTAGGCCCCAACTGCGTTGTATTTGTACTTGTATTTGTTACGTTATTTATTTACCATTAGTTTTTTGATAAGATATTTATCATTACTTATTATATATTTTATTTTATTACATATATTTAGCATATTTTTTGAACATATATATTTAGCATTATTAGTGCTTGGAAAAAAATGTATTTGTATCTCATATTATTTATCAATGAATTACAATAATTTTAATACAAAACGATTTTGTATTACTTAAATTTTATTTTTTTTTTAATTCTGTAAAAAAAGCGGGCCAGGCCAACAAGGGGTTTGTGAGAAGAAGCACAATTTCCCAAGTGCCATTAGCTTCGAGGGCCTAGATCTCCTGGGCCATAGCCTCACGCCAGTGAGAATGTTGAACAGCCTGATGATAGAACTCTGGCACCTCATGACTGGAAAGGGCGATAGAGAAAGCTCTTTACTGAGAAGAAAGCTAAGTGTAGCTGACAGCATTAGTAAGACGAAAAGAAGAGGAAGGAGGAGGAGGAGAAGAAGAAGAAGGAAGATTGCAGTGATGATCCTGAAAATAATGCGGTGGTTGGCGAGATCTAGTAGACTTTCGAGGAGGGGGAGAAGGAGGAGAAGAAGGACAATGTCCAGTAGATGGTGAGGCTGAGGAAGGAGAAGAGATCTCAGTAGTAGAGACAGGTGACGCATTAGGGGAAGGAGTGAGGGAAACAGTAGACTAGGGAGGAGGAGGAGGAGTAGGTGACGTTATAGTTGGTCTTGTAGAAGGTAAGTCTGAGGACTAGGAAAAATGGGCATTATTTTGTGAATTTGGGATTTGTCCACTGGATGAATAGAGAGATATGTCATTATCAGTTGATATGACAAGAGCAGCTAGCAAGGGTATGGAAAAGGAAGTACTTGAGATGTCATCATTAATAGGTATAGTACCGGGAAGAGAAATATGGGAAAAATGATCCCCATA